>OY755249.1:2417945-3617945 GCA_963576725.1 Azorinus chamasolen
AATCTTAGCAGGCGAAATTAATTTTGCGGTGAAAATGTTCATCAAGCTATTGACCCCATATTTGTTTACACTTGCATTGCTGTGAAAAAGTAACGGCAGTTCAAATTTGGATCTCATGCAACGAGTAACTACTTCCGAATCGATCAAAGTATTGACGCTGAGTTAAATATTATCTCATCTGGAATTACAGTAAAATCTCTCTATAACGGCCACTAAATTACATGAAGTATTTTCTAATAAAAGCAGATGGATGCTTAACGCAAGGTGAAAGTAAAACATAACGCTCCTATAGGAGCGTTCTGTTTTACTTTCACCTTGCTTTAAGCAGTCACCTGCCCTAATTACCAACTAATTAACACAATTTATTGGCCGTTATAGAGAGGTTTCACTGTAAGCTGTTTGCAAATGCGAGCCTTTTCGTGGATAGCGAGAAAAAGGTACATGTGTCTTGCTGAACTAATACATAACACTGTTTCATGAATATACAATCATCATGAAACATCAGAATGTTAAGAACATTGGTGTATTTTACGAAAGGCAAATACATTACAATGTCGATAGTCCAAATTTTCAATAATGAAGAATTGAATGAATGAATAGCGTTTTACGGCCCATCGACAGTTTAGGCAGTCAGCTGCTTCATGCATGTTGGGAGTGATGCAGAACGCTCCTAGAGGAGCTTTCTGCTTGACATTCACTCAGCATTAAGCTGCCACCTGTCTTCAAGATCTATACTGATACTTGGCTTAGTGTTTGAGCACTAGGTTTGTACTGTAGTCAATTTGCTGCTGTATACAGCAACAAATAGACTACAGTACAAGCCCCAATAGTAGAGCTTTCAGTTTTTATGGCCATTTTGAAAAAAAGACAAATTACTGTTAAAAGATGACATTAACCTTTATCTGTAAAAACTTTGACAGTTTTCTAATATTAAACTAAAGTGATTAGGGGAATATTGTGTTTCGGTGGCATGTTTATTTCAAGCCATTATCGTAACCTTGCCAACAAGAATTGGAAACTAACGGAATCTCTCCCAAGTGTGTCTTTTAAGCATATAATATTAAACATTTGTTGTGTTAGTGAATTTGATATAATTAATGTTTTTAAACCCTGGGCACTAAATAAGATACATAAATTAAAACATTTTCGACAAAAACTGCTTTATTTCTCCACCACACCCTATGTTGTGACCACTCTTTAGGATCGTCTCTTCGAGACGATTCTAAACGAGACGATTCTAAAGAGTGGTCACAGCACAGGATGTTGTGGAAAAATGACGATTTTATTATTAGAAGAGGCGTTTATCTATTGCTCTGAAAACTACCAATGGAACGGAGATGGCTATTTGTAATGTTCGGAACTATGGTATGACCCATATACGCATTAACTATTTCGGCGCCAAATTTCTAATTGTCGTCTGCAGTCCAATTTTGCTAAATCAATCGGTAAAATAAGGAAATAAGATAAATAAATGCAAACTTCAAAGGAATAAAGCACAGCTATAGAAATAGAGTTTGAGACAAATGGTGAAGTCCCTGATCAGACGCCGCCTTGAAAAAGGCGGCGTCTGATCTGGGACTGCACTATGTGTCGTGGTGCAATTATGCGACATCGGCGGTGAAAGGGTTAATAACATAACCTTCCATGTGTTCCTTTTAATAAACCATCACACATTTCTCTATATTACAGACGTTTGGTATATTATTAAGCTGTGACGTCATGTAGAAACATCACGGCCTCATGTAGAAATCATTATGTAGGACCTCTCACAGACGGCATTTGTATTCCAAAAGAATATTAATATGTTCGTAGTCATTTTGTACACATTGATATTAAACCTGTATTGGAAAAACATGAGGCTTGCTTGCCAAATAACGTTTTTTAAGACTTGTTTAATATCAGTTTGTCGAAATGACTACTCGGAACATATCCTATATCTTTTTTTATAAGTGCTCCCTCCCTACAACGGCCCTCTCAATAACGATTCCCTCCTTACAACAACGCATGCCACTGTTTCCGAAACAACAAGGTTCCAGAAACAACGTTTTTCCATCGTATTTTCTTTCTGCCTCCATCAAACCCTATGTTGTGACCACTCTTTAGAATCGTCACTTTGTGACGATTCTAAAGAGTGGTCACAACATAGGATTTAATTGAGGCATAACGGTTTTAGTTCTCGAAATACACCTTATCTGGGGATCTGCAAACAAGCTAATTATGTTTGATGTTCCCTCCCTCTAACAACTCCCTCTGAACAACACATACAATCTTCGTATCCCAAAGGGTGTCGTTGTAGAGAGGGAGCACTGTACTTGTAGCCATTTTTGCAGTGCTCACGGTCGATTGCAAAAGATCATTGATATCGAACCGCAGTGCACACGAGGGATTTTATTGTTTATGAGTCCAAGATGTGCCATGTAATTCTTCCCACATATTTGCATGAATGGTTTGGGGCACTTCTTGTTTTGCTGTTTTTGCTGCCTCTAGCAGTTCAACATGCACGTTGTGTGACCACAACCTAATGCGTGACGTTTTCCTGTCAGACAAGCACCACTGAGAATTTGGGATTTCCATTTTGGTCGTTTCATGAATAACACGATTTTCGCCAGTTCTCTGTGTAAATATCATGCTCTAAAGAGACTGCACGAAGTAACGCAGTAATCATTCGATACTGCGATATTTTAGTACTGGCGAATTGATGCCATTTTAGGTAGGTGACTGTTTAGTGAAGGGTGAAAGTCATGCAGAAAGCTCCACGGGGAGCTTTCTGCATGACTTTCGCCATGCATTAAGTTGCCATCTGTGTAAAAGATCAATAATGGTACATATTTGAGTGAGTAATCGAGGTTATAATGTATATAAGTAATATTATGTGCAACTGTTAACGTTTAAGTAATAATACATGTTTAAATTAACTTTACTTGAGTCTCCCTAAAGCGACGGCGTATGTTTTTAACATTGGAGTCTTTAACCCATTCCCTCATAATGTCGACTACGACTCTGTAACAGTTACTTTGTGAGACCATTGTGACAAATTGAGCATTTGCTCCTATAGGAGCAAATGCTCTATTTATCACAATGGTTTCAAACTACAAAATTCTAAAAGTTCCCTTTTCTCTTGTTAATGCTCCTTTTCGGTAGGTTTATTCAAAGCGGTTGTATCTAAAATAGCCTATGAGGTACATGCCATGGGTTAAAGCAGGTGAATGCTTAATGCCAGGCAAAAGTAATGCATTAGACTAACAACTGTTTTAAACATTGTTTTGAGTGGTCGTTCTCGAAAGACTTTGCTGTATTATACCATATTTGGTTATACCGCTATGTGTTGTTTATATAGTAAAACCTCTCTATAACGGCCAATAAATTACATCAAGTTTTTTGTGTTAAAGGCAGGTGGCTGCTTAAAGCAAGGTGAACGTAAAACAGAACGCTCCTATAGGAGCGTTCTGTTTTACATTCACCTTGCTTTAAGCAGGAACCGGCCTTTAATACCATCTAATTAACACACATTGTTGGCCGTTAAAGAGATGTTTTACTGTATTAGAGATTTATTTGTATGCACCATTCACGTTACAAATTCAATTTACACCTTCGTCTTTCCTGTGAGATATATAGCATTATTTGCAAGATAAATGAATATCAATATATCGAACTAAAGGTTGGGACAAACGTTGATGTATTTTTTCAAGGCGGCGACTGATCTGAGACACTGTACTGTTTGAAGTGGTGCATATTTGGCGACATCGGCGGTGACAGAAATAAATAAGTATGAAATGTCAGCATGGCATTCACCCTGCATTCAGCAACCGTCTCTCTAAAATGGGTTCAATTCCTTACTATCCCAAACTATTCTTTGGTGACAAGTTATGTTAATTCATAATTACGTTGACTACAATTATGCTTCGCTCGATAGCGGCGAAATCGTGATTATCTAGCGATAAAACCATCAAGACATGTGCAAACAACTTGGAACCAAAATGACACCGCATTATAAGGCGTCTCATCGGGATCCAACCTGTTCGACACTTCGATCATATTATTACAAAGAAATGAGAGCAAGTTTGAAATGAGGATTGAAGCAGATAGCAATTGCTTACTTCATTGTTTGCAAAAATCACTATATTTAAACCATATTTTACACTGATTCAGTGATTATTCATATTTAATTTAGAAATAATGATATCATGACTATTAATTAGAATAACTTTTATAATGGCACATGGATACATGAGTTTTTCGCCATGGTAGCAATGGTAGCATAATGCCTATATTACTATTGTTACTGGCCGTTCCAAGGCCGTACTTCCATATTTCCCCATTTGTTTGTTTGTTTTGTGTGTCTCTTTGTGGTTTGATAGTTATGTACATTTGTTGTGTTTTCCTGTTGTGGTGCTGTTCGGGTGGCTGTGTGTTTTGTATGTGGTGTTTCCTGCATGACTCATGCTTGTACTTTAATTCATAAGTAAACAGCCTTAATCAAACGATTGATATAAGAGTCGTGTGATCTTGGTATACTTCGTTGGCATGGAAAGACGTACAGTAAAACCTTTCTATAACGGCCACTAAATTACATCATGTATTTTGTTTTAAATGCAGGTGACTGCTTAAAGCAAGGTGAAAATAAAACAGAACGCTCCTAAAGGAGCGTTCTGTTTTACTTTCATCTTGCTTTACAGCAGACACTTACCTTAAATATCAACAAATTAACACAATTTAGTAGCCGTTATGGACAGGTTTTACTGTACTTATGGAGTAAGGGGTTAAAATTCGAATTGACCGCAACTATGTAAATTTTATCTCACCATTAAACTAACAGTCTACCGACTAATGGGGAATAAAGCAACATTTTTATGTCTTCTATTAGTAGTTTATGTAGCATAATTGAAAATCACTGGAAGTGGTTGTCGCCAGAATAGTCAATAAAACTGTAGTATATTGGAATGTTGTTTCAGTAAGTTAGATGGAAGCTCTTTTGATCAGGTTTCGTATAAGTGGCTACTTGTCAGAATAATAAATTTACACTGTATTCCAAATTAACCATTTTGCAATTTTTTACAACCTTCATTATTCGATATGATATACTTTCCATTTTGTATATGTTTTACTTCTATTATTTCTATAATTTCAACCCTGATAACGATATGTTGTGCTTTCCACCATGACACTCCTATTTGTTTTGAAGCGATAATTATGGTTATTATTCTGAGAATATAGGACTAAGTTCGAGACAAAATAGGTCGATCAATAGCCTTTGTTTTCCAACAGTGTAATTAGACATATTTTGTTTTTGTTTTGTAAAAAAGCTTGGTAATGACCAGTCGAAACATTAAATTATTAAGCACGTATTGCTTCACTGTATCTAGCAACAATTTAAAACCGATAGACACTGAACAAAACGTAAACCAATAAACACTAAAACTTACAGTGTCCTAAAACCAAGTGCGAGGTGCAGAACAACATATAAAGGTGCGTAATCAAATAATAAAATCGTCAATTCTCCACCAAACCCTATGTTCTAACCACTCTTTAGAATCGTCTCAAAGAGGCGATTCTAAAGTGTGGTCACAACATACTAGGACTGTGTGGAGAAATAAAGAAGTTAGTCTAGAAAATGATTTAATTTACACATCTTACCTGGACCTCTGGAGGTGTATGCTGATATCCAATAAAGTCACGGTATACACCTCTCTAAAACCTCTCTATAACGGCCACAAAATTACATTAAGTATTTTGTGTTAAAGGGAGGTGGTTGCTTAAATCAAGGTGAAAGTAAAACAGAACGCTCCTATAGGAGCGTTCTGTTTTACTTTCATCTTGCTTTAAGCAGCCACCTGCCCTAATATACCAACTAATTAAAAAAAATTAGTGGCCGTTATAGAGAGGTTTTGCTGTAGCAAAAACTCAATGCATGTGTTTGAAATAAATAAATAATTGATACTATACGGTTATTGCCTGTCAATGGTGTCTATATGAAGATATATAGGCGTGAGGATGTCGAACGAAAACGTACGGGATCGGAAGCGTGTGCGGTCGAAAGTGTACAGGACCGAAGTCGATTTCTATACGTCTCATTATTTCCGCGTTTTTGTCTGTTACCATCACATCCGCAAAAACATCGACAACGTCAACACAAAATGATAATATTATTTACATACAAACGTGTTTTTCTTTGGTTTATCTAAATTAATATGGCTTAAAATGAAACATCACGTGAAGAAGACATTGGCTATGATATCAAATGACTTTAGCTACATACTGCTAGTAGGAGGTATTTCAGTAGATTGTATATCCAATACCTTTCAATTGTGACAAACCTTTGAATATAACTATTTATATTCATAAATACGTGAATTGCTCTGATCTAATATTTCGACCACTAAGGGCATTTTTCAAAGAGTATCATGTCACATTTTTGGTACATGCATTCACTCATAAAATCAAAGAGAATAATCAATATTATATCAATTCCCTGTTTTTGGATTTTTTTCTTCATTGTGTATTTATATTCAGCCAAACAAATATAATCTCCCATGTCAGAAATAGCAGGTGCTTACACAGCGTCTCTGCAGAGGCTGAATAAGTTACAACCAGGCTTTTGAAATATATTCAAGATTTATTGTGTTCTGTTAAACGGCGATTTTTAGCACCGTCATCATAAATCATTCTGAACAACATCCAATTCTGGCCCTGCAGAATATGACCAACACATTTATCTTAATTGTATTATCATCGGTAACTGCGTGAATATCCGAATGCTTTTATAACCAGTTTGAACCTAGACTATATGCCGAATAAATCATCCAGATTTAAACTGCATGTCACACCACTTACGTTCTAGAGACGAACTTAAAGGAAATGCCATTCAGAACCTTGTAGATGACATTAGTTGTAGAAGAAATTAGTTGGCACCCAAATAGTTAATTCGCGCAAACAACTGTTAATAAGCACACTTTCAAAAAGTATCATAGCTATAGACATACATTATCGTGCAAAGTGGTACAGGGGTTCAGATAGGATGTTTAACCCATTCCCTCATATCGACGACTTTTGACGAATCTGTAAAGGTACGAGTATAAGTTATGCAGGAAACACCGCATACAAATCACACAACTGCCCAAACAGCATCACAACGACAAACAACATAAAATTTATGTACATGTATATAAAATACACAGAGGGGCGCATGGACAAAACAAACAAAGAATAGGGGAAGATGGAAGTACCGCCTTGGAACGGTCAGTGACAAATGTCACTGGGGGTTAAACCGGTTTAAGGGCGCCCAACCTCACACTTATCCCATCCCCACCCTAAAAGACAAACAGTGTAAATAAACGTATCCCCTCTCCGACTTATCTACAACAACTGCGATGACAAATACTGTAAAAGTCACTTTGTGAAACCATTGTGATAAATAGAGCATTTGCTCCTATAGGAGCAAATGCTCTATTTATCACAATGGTTTCAAACTTGACAATTCTAAAATTTTCCTTTTCTCTAGTTAATGCTCCTTTTCGGTATATTTATTTGAAGAGGTAGGATCTAAAAACAGTCTATGAGGTAATGGGTTAATTGAATTTTTTTTCAAAAGAAGCGCATTTGAGACGATTCTAAAGAGTGATCAGAACAGAAGTGTTGGCAGAGAAATGACGAGTTCAGTATTTGTATACGCACCTTTCTCTATTGCCTTGAGGTAATACATTGAACCCTCATTATACCGGTATTCGTTACGATGACACCCTCGTTATACCGGCAGTATGCAAAATTACCGTTAGGTCTTTGAAACAACCACAGAATAAATAGGTGCAATGCCAATAAGACAGGTGATCGCTTAATGCAAAGCACTAGAAATGCAAAGTGTTCTGCATTAAGCGTTCACCTGTTAGTAAAAGTAAAGTAAAGTATCTAGTCATAGTCTACTTTCAGTCCGAATGACCGCTCAGCTGACTCTACATTTAGTACTAGTTTAAAACTGGCGATACGGCTCCTTTCATATTTAACCTCGGTATAACGGCAACCTCGTTATACCAGCAAAATGTCTGGATTTACTTTGCTTTAATTCATCGTACAAAATATTACAAACGCCAAAATGAACATTTTCAAGAGAAGGTCTGTTATATCACAACCCGTCACTACGCCATTACCACCCTTTCGAAGAGACGATTCCTAAGAGTGGTCAAATGATAGGATTTGTTTTGGAAATGCCGATTTTAGTATTTGAATACACACGTTTAAAATTGCTCTTGGTGTAATATTATTTTGTATTCGCTTTACTTTATTGTTAAAACTTACAGTATTTTACTTTCCCCTAGCGTATGTTTGTAAATGTGATTTTTTGAAAACGAAATGAAACAAATGCCGAAAGCGAATTTATCACTTTTTTCTACGTAATAAATTGCAAAGAAATAAATTAATTACCCCCATAACGGACAATGAAAAGCTAATAAACAATAAATTTATTATATTTCTTAAAGAAAAAATAACATTAATAGTTCATTGTAGCAGATCTCTGGGGTGTTAGTTATCTCTAAAAATACAAATACCTATTTAAGCTATCCTTATGGAGTCTTTCAACAACTAAATTCCGGTGTACAATATAAACAATTTGAGAGATAAAATCCTTCGGGACCCATTACACTGGCAATGTTGAACCTCTATAAAGAACAATAAGGACCACTAACACGAACTATATCCAACAGATTCGATCAACATATCAACATTTCACTCCGTGAATTCATTTAAGAAATGAATGACGTGCTCCCGGTGTTCATGAGGTTATGCAACGCATAGCTTCACGAGCAAAGTTAGTGAAGCCCGAAGGGCTTCACGTGAATCTTTGCTCGTAAAGCTATGCGTTGCATAACCTAATGAACACCGGGAGCACGTCATTTATTTCTTATATTTATATTCCATTGTATTTCTTATATTTCAACGGATTGTTTTGAAATGAACGTTCATGGGAAAATGCAACTTTCTTTTTAGAATAAGGTTATATAAGGACGTTGCAGGGCGAATGTAAATATTGCAAACTATTGATACTTATATACACCATTATAACGTTTCATGTGCTATTAGGGAAGCTGGCGTTTACGGGTTGGGTAATATGCATTACGGTTATGCAATGCACACCATGTAGATGTAAGACGAGTTTTCCAGAATCCTTTACCATATGAATATTCATAAAAGTGATGACGTCATGAACATTACTTTCCTGCATTTATTTAACCCTTCGCTTGCTAATCGCGTCAATATACCTACCTGTAAATAGTGAAGACCGAGATGAGACAGCTCCTGCAGGAGCTGTCTCATCAGGGTCTGCACTATTTACAAGTTGACTGTGCAACCAGTGCACTCCGCAGCAGTGATTGCACAGCGAAATACGTGTACACAGTGACGATATATGTAATTATACAACAGGGCATGGGTAAAGAGGGAGAAATATATTTTAAAATTCAGCAAGCGAAGGGTTAAAGACATATGAAACCGGGATAGTAGAGTCAGATAAGCAAACAGAAGACCCTGGCCAGATGTCTCATTTAGAAACAGAATACAACCCAAATACTTCAAAACCCTCGTTGTAGAACATCTTCCTATCCAAATAGCTTTATACCTTGCACGATAAAACCGTGGAATGCTTTTCCAGACGCAGTTAAATCTGTTATTTCCGTTCATTAGTTCACAACTAATTTTAATGCAAAACAAAAGCTCTTATCTATTTCAATTTAGGCACGCATATACTTATTTGCCAGCTGCGTAACAACGCTATTGTCGGTTTGAGCAAATAGTATGTAGAACTACTTACTGACATAGTATAGTTCGATTTCGAGCTCTGAGCCGTGACTGCACTTTTTTATTTATAGAAGTTGCGACCATTCTAATATATGGGTAAGTGGACAATGAGTGTCACAAGAAGCTCGTAGTAATCGTGCAGTATTAATGTTTACATGCTTATTACATGTCTGTATAACCACATGTAACTCCGGAACACAGGCATGGTTCGTGATGCGTTTTACCTCTACGGATTGACTCGTCCTAAAGGTCACATCTCAAAATCGAACTATACACACTTACATAAGGAGCACAAATCTATTTGATGGAAGAATTTGACTGATTGACTAACGTTTAGTTGTTAAAATGAAAAGAACATTCAAATATATAATTCATCCTAAATCAATTCCTTTACATTGAAACATGTCACAAGGTAGCCACTTATTGTCTTTAACTCATTTTCTCCTAGGCTATTTTTAGACCCAACCTCTTTGAATGTATCTACCGAAAAGGAGCATTAACTAAAAGGAAAGGACAAATTAAGAATTTTGTATTTTTAAACTACTGGAGCAAATGCTCTATTTATCACAATGGTTTCATAAAGTGACTAGAGGCGCAAAAATGCGTCACTAGGAGATAATATGTTAACCCATTCCCGCATATTGACGCCTTTTGACGCTTCTGTAAAAGTCACTCTATGAAACCATTGTGATAAATAGAGCATTTGCTCCTGTGGAGCAAATGCTCTATTTATCACACTGGTTTCAAATCTACACAATTCTGACAATTTCCTTTTCTCTAGTTAATGCTCCTTTTTGGTAGATTTAATGAAAGAGGTTATGTCTAAAAATAGCCTAAGTGGGAATGGGTTAATCTGTGTTACCAGGCCCCGATTTCACAGTCTCTGATCTGGATTAGACATTTAAATAACGTAACCTGAAAACCTATATATTATAGATTCAACCACTATCCTACATGTATATATACAATCCTAAATTTAACTTTATGCTAACTCAATAAGACTTGTAGATGTTTAATGAAACGATGTCCCAATTAACAAATGAGAAATGACTCACCCATTTTCAGAATATATGTACTTCACAACAACAGGTGTTAAGTGTTTGTATGGCGCCCGTAAAAAGTCGCCCCGTACTTCATTCTCAGTGTTGTTATAATTTCTGATCTTTTGGTGTCATTAGTTTTGAAAACTAAGTATTGCTTAAGCATGTGTTAGGGGGCGTGAGTAGTGTTGCACATTTAATTACTACCCATGAACAGACTGAAAAAAAAAACGAGTCTGCAGGTTTCTCTTTTTGCATTTCTACTTTTGCTTTCGAAGGATTACCCATTTTCAGAATATTTGGTCTAATTATTGATTGTACAATCGGGCCAAGGTCATGCAAATTAATCACTATTTCATAACAAAATTGCATAAACATGAAAGATGAAATTATCTTTATGCATTAATGTAGCTCTTGCATGTACAGTGGAACGTCGATATATTCAAATATGAACTTCAAATTGATCTGTTCTGTTACCAAATTTTCAGGCAATATTTTATGTGCAGTGTTGTATGTTAAACGAATGTACCCAAGTCTGTTGAGTCTGGGTCAAAATTATGGGACGTACTGGCACTGCGCATAGAATTTTTTTTTTATATAATCTGAGTGCGTTGACACACTATAATAGAACATAATACGACACAGACAGATAAACTTACGGAAAAGATGTAGCTTATTTACCAATGTCCTAAATAAATTCTATTTTATTATTATTCTTATCTATATATAAGTATTAAATATATTTTATTTTAAATGTTCTGTAATTTACGCATTATTGTACAGAAAATGTATCTTTTTGAAGCGCTTTTGAACGCACATATCCTGTATGAAAAGAGCGCTATATAAATGGGGTATAATAATAATAAATAATATAACTCGTATAACTCGAACTTAGGGATAAAAGAAACACATGTGACAGCTTAATACAGGTCTTAAGTAGTGCTAGAAGCTTATACAAGAACTTGCATCATTACTTTAAACCTGCATCAAGCTGTTAGCTTGAGGAACTGTCAGGATTAGAAATCGGATAACTCGAAATTCGGTTATCTCGTAGTAATTTGTATGGGGTCTTGAAGTTCGAGCTATCGAAGTTTAACTAGCATCTGTCAATATCCAGGATATTATTATAAAATTATCATGTGTATGCTTTGGTTAAATTGTGTATTAATATGCCTGGAATATTCACCGACTAATAGCACGTATGTGTGGCCGCAGAAATTCACAACAGATACTATTATTTGTATGATGGAGTGAGTCCAAGCAACCTTAATCGACTATTTCTATACAAAAAAACTGATACTATAATCATTGTACCAGTGAATAACTAATTCCACTGAGACATGACCATTAATTGTGTAAATATATTGTTGATTTAATCTTTGCCACGATCTAATACTTTGCCTTGAAGTCATTTCCCAGAGTACTGATTGTTTTACAAGCATGCAAGTACATAATTATTATAAAATTATCATGTGTATGCTTTGGTTAAATTGTGTATTAATTTGCCTGGATTACTTTTTGTGCGTTATTTAACCCTTTCACCGCCAATGTTGAATAAATGCACCACGAAAAATAGTGAAGTCCCGGATCAGACGCAACCTTTTTAAGGAGGCGTCTGGTAAGGGACTTCACTTTTTGTGTCAATCTCTATTCTATATCTGTGCTTTATTCCTTTGAAATTTATTTATCTCATTTCCTTATTTTACTGAATGGTTTAACAAACTTAGATTGCATTGCAGACGACAATTAGAAATTTGGCACCTATAGGACTAAAACGAAGCACGGAATATACTGAACATTGTGGTAGTGTACCCCTGTGTATGTAAATGTCTGTATCCAAAATGCGACAACCTCAACATCTGACAAAACTGTCTGGAAAAAAATCAGATTATCAGCGTCTCCTGTGCCTTCTAACAATTCAGTGTTTTATCTAAGCTACACCAGTATCACATAAATATATTCTACCCCGGCCGAATGGCACACTGACATGTTTAATCATAACCCATTCCCACATATTGATGCCTTTTGACGCCTCTGTAAAGTTACTTTCTGAAACCATTGTGATAAATAGAGTAATTGCTCTATATTTATCACAAAAAAATCACAATTGTTTCAAAACTATTCAATTCTAGCATGTTCCCTTTCAAAATATAACCTATAAGATAATGGGTTTTATCAAAACTTTACCGGTTAATAGCATTGTATTTGATTATACTGACTGAGGTTCCATAAAATAATAAAGAATATTGACATGTATTGCAAATTAAATAAGTATAGTAAACCCTCTCCTAACCGGACATTAAACTGAGTATAAATATCGGTCTTTGAGACAGGTGGCAGCTTAATGCAGGATGAAAGTCATGCAGAAAGCTCCTAGAGGAGCTTTCTGCATGACTTCCATCCAGCATTAAGCAGCCATCTGTCAAAAAGTATCTAAATTATTATCTACTAGAATTCCGTTTTGGAAACGTTTTACTGTATTCAGCAATTGTAAATACATGTACACTATTGTATTATAGCTATCATTACTTTAAAAAGCAGCACTGCTGCAACTGATGACATAGTTGTGTTTAATTAAAATAACATTTAATGTAATAACCCTTTCGCTATTCAATATGCATGTTAGAAAAATGACATCGTATCGTACATATTCAGTAGCTGAATTTCTATACTGGCATATGTACCTATTATAACATAATAAACCCTGTTCAGACGGCTCCTATATGAGCCGTCTGATCTGGGTCTACTCTGTTTGTAAAGTCGTGAAAATATTTTTTTTTATGAAGGAATTATTATGGTTAAGTTGAAAAAGCTCTCATCTCCAGTAGGTCTAGGGGTCGAGGTAAAACGGGGGAAACTCAAACCACTTTGTCCAAAGTTCTTTCAATATGAAAGCGAGCTGATTGAGACGATACAATGCAAGAATTGCTCTCTTGTGTACAATAAACTGGGAGAATAATGACCATTATTAATTACAGAACTAGGTTATCTAGAACTTACACCAATTAATCTTCATGACTTGTTACAGCTATGCACGCTATTGATGCTGTCATGATACCAATTCGTGATACATATCGGAGACACTGTTCATAAACAGATTCCAATACAAAACAAAGGAACAGATAAATATACATACCCAGATACAGTAAAACCTCTCTACAGGGTGTCCCCCCCAAAAAACAGAACCCGGAATTAAGACCTGCAAGTTATCCCATTTCTGTCAATAATGCTAACTTAAATTAAAAGTATACACATGTAGCTTAGTAGAGACAACATTTTGCCATATGTTGTCTAAATTTTGTCTACACATATTCATTGGCTTTTAAGATATCAGCATTTAAATGAAAGCACTAAAATTCCGTTTTTAACATGATATAGGCATGGTCTATGCAATATACGCATATCATGTTAAAACAGATTTTAGGTGAATTCATTAAAAAACTCATATCTTTAAAACCAATGAATATTTTTATGAGAAATTTGGCAGACATATGCACAAATGACTTATCTACAACAATAAATATTTATATTTTAATGTGTCCGGTTACATTGGTTACAATACACATTTGATCCAGGGTTCCGTTTTTTTGGGACACCCTGTATAACGGCCACCAAATTGTATTCATTAGTGTGTATTTAGGGCAGGTGGCAGCTTAAAGCAAGGTGAAAGTAAAACAGAACGCTCCTATAGCAGCCACCTGCCTTTAACACAAAATATTTTATGTAATTTAGTGGCCGTTATAGAGAGGTTTTACTGTACAAACATCTTGATTTCTCCACTAAACCCTGTGTTGTAATCACTCGTTTGAATCGTGGTCACAACATAGGGATTGGTGTAGAAATAAAGGTCCTGCAGTTATTCTGGAAAATATTTTTAATTTACACATCTTATCTGGATCGCTGCTAAACATAATGGTATTGCAAAATCATGCAAAACATTTGAATCATGGTGATTGGGCAATGTCCTTGTACCGTTTCGAGACAAAATAAGGGAATACATATAAGTCCTAGTTTTAAAATCAAATTAAAGACGTATGTGATAGTTAACAATGTATATGCAAATGCCAATACACAATTTTGCTAGACCGCCGTCGGTAAATTGCGCCATTGCCATCATCAACAACGAATGTTTCTTTAACCCATTCACTCCTACTAATGCGTTTTGGTGCCTCATTTATTGAAACCATTGTGATAAATATCCATAAGAGCAATGCTCTATTTATCACAATTGTTCCAAATCTAAACAGTTCGAAAATTCTCCTTTTCTATAGTTACTGCTCCTTTTCGGTAGATTAATTCAAAGAGGTTGTGTCTACAATAAGTCTAGAAAGGGAATGAGTTAACCCAATAAACCCCGAATTATCAGAGTATAATAGTCCATCAGTATCTAACCGTAGAGTCCACTCCAGTGTGAAAAGCTTAAAACTGTTACATACTTTTTAACCTTTAGCCTGCTATGGGCGGATGAGTGGTTACTACATGTAATGCAAACAGTTTGGGTCCAGATCAGACGCCGAGTAACTCGGCGTCTCATCAGGATCCAAACTGTTTGACACCCTGATTGCATTTTGGTAGACAAATTGATTATAGCTTGAAATTTGAAAATGTAGTAGATGATTAATTCTGTAAAAATAATTTGCTCAGCAGGCTAAAGGTTAAAACAGTGCAAATACTCGTCAGATGGCTCCTCTGTGTACCCTCTGATATGGTTCTACACTGTTTGCAAATGACAGCTTTTAACGCATTTGCTTACAGAACAGACCTGGATAAGAGTGATCATGTAGGGGCCGTCTGACCAGGGTATGCTTTATTTGCTTACGAAAATATGTACATGTATATCTAATTTTACAAAAAAACACCCCCGTGTTGATATACAGAAATCCCCGTTATTGCTTTCACTTGCGAATAGATAATATAATGTGACTAGGATACGCTGGGTCATTAACCCTTAGTCCGCTGAGCACATTATTTTTACTCAATTTTTCACTCATTATATTTTCAAAAATGAAACTTTAATCAACATAGCTGCAGAATGCAACCAATGTGTCAAACAGTTTGGGTCCTGACAAGACGCCGAGTTACTCGGCATCTCATCTGGATCCAAACTGTTTGCAAAGGTATTGGATCATCTGCCCGCAACTGGCTAAAGGTTTATTTCAATTAAAATCAAATACCTAAGACACTTTCGTAGAACATTAACACGAATATTCTTGATGGAAATGATTACTTCATGAATATTAATTAGATTAATTCTTGAAATGGCATATGAACACATGCAATGTTTTGCCAAAGCAGAAACTCTTTATTATAATCATATCTATATCACTCCATAAGTTAACATATCAGATCCCGTTTAGATGGCTCCTATAGGAGTGAGTGAACCTTTTAACAAACCATTGAACGGATTCTGGAATCGTGTCGTGTTTTAGCGACCCCTTGTTTATAAAATAAATGGGTCCAATCAATACAATTTCGCTTCAGACAGCTTCTACTTAAATATGGAATTGTATAAGTCTGAAAGCCAATTCTACATATTTGTTAATAGCAGACACATCTTCAGGGTGTTCCAATTGCGAATAATTGAAGTTGATTCTTCAGTAAAGATTGAAATCTAAATGATCAATTGAATAGAACAGTGCAAGTATAGTAAACTATTGGTTGATCTGTCTACAAAACATCAATGCTCTGAATATAAGGACATACAAAAGTTGCTCTCGGGACTACGTAACCAGACATCTTTTACTTAACTGATGCTACTGGTTATTTTCGTGTGAGCCTTGAGAATATAACTACTCAAAGAACTGAATGTTTCTTTCACACTTCGATGAATGGACATAATCTGATGAACTGTACTACACTTATATGTGAAACCCCCCGTTCAATGTCTGAAATATAGTTATGCTAATATTGTAACATGGTGAAAAGGTTATGACTCGACCCCAGGGATTCTGGCTTAATCATGCCAACACTCTACTGAATGAGCTACCAAGCCACACAGTAAAGCCTATCAAATGGTTCACCACAATCTCTAGACTACCCGTTTACAATATGACCTAAGTTTATTTTATCCGAAAGCAACTGGTCGACAACCAGAATCAAACCCAACAGATTAATATAGCCAGCTATTTTTAAAGTATAAGATATTCAAGATAATGTTGTTTGTCTTTTACCAAAATATTAATTTCAAGAAATAGTTGTCTTTCATATTTATATTTGCCAGCAAAACAAACCAACACTAAAGAGTGTAGCTGTAATGATTCCCCAATTACCCCCAAGTAAGTTTTATAACTGAGCGTTCCCTAATGGGTATAATATGAATACAATAGCTTTAAATTGGATATATAGTGGCATTTATAAACTGAGATTATATTCAGTGTTATCTGTGGATAAATGTAGGCGTGCCATTATTGATATTGCTGATTTGCCCCACAGCTGAATTGCCCCACAGCTGATTTCCCCAACACTGTTTCGTCTACTAGCGCTGATATAAATCCCTACGTAAATCAAGATACAAATTTAACCTCTAATTCATGATTATTCATGTAACGAATAATGACACCATGAATACGAATAATGATATTTAGATTAATTTATACAATGACACATGAACACATGCAGTTTTGGTTATGACGGAAACTGTAGAATAATATCTTTATTATATCATAGGCAAATAGAGCCTACCCTGATCAGAGAACTCCTACTCAATGTTACAGAAAGGCGTATTTATGGAGTAAAAGCTTAATATCCATATGTTGTACCATTTCAACACGTATGGCATAATCTGATAAATGCACAGCAACTGAAACATTTGTCGAATATATGTTCTAAGCCAAACATAAAGGTGTTTTTTAAAAAACAATGAAAGTTCGTTATATAACGACATTCGATATTATGGAATATGCATTATACTGTAACGTAAACATTAAAACCCCTCTAAAACTCCTGTAAACCGAATGTTTTAGTAAAAAAGAATTTAGATTGTTGTAGGCAGGTGACTGCTTAATGCAGGATGAATGTAATGCAGACAGCTCCTCTGTGAGATTTCCACATGACTTTCATCCTGTATATCGCTGCCACCTGTTTTATAGACCGGTATTGATGCTGGTTTGAACGCCCGGGTTATAGGGGTGTAACTGTATAACTTAGCAGAACTACAGTTAACGATGCGTACCTAAATACTAAAATCGTCATTTCTCCACCAAACCCTATACTGTGACCACTCTTTAGAATCGTCTCTTCGAGACGATTCTAAAGAGTGGTTACAGTATAGGGTTTGGTGGAGAAATAAAGGATCTATGCCTGAACATGTTTAAACTTACGCATCTTATCTGCAGCTTTGAGTCTTAATGTTCAGTACAACGACATATTTAATACAAAAGCACCCCATGTTGTTGACCACTCTTTCGAAAAGCCTGGATGAGTCGATTCGAAAGAGTAGCCCCAATATAGTTTTAAAAAACACATCTTATCGGGGCTTTTGTATAATTTTGAAAAAACATTACACATACATGTTTCAACATGATACTGGTAGGATAATACAAACTATGTCACATTATTCTCCCTAAAGGCAGAGTGGTAGTAGATAGAAACACCACGGTATCTTGTGAAAACAAAAAAGGTATTACCCTTTCTTCATAAAAAATGCAGTTTCATATACATTTGTAAATATTAAACACACCTTAGTTACCAATCTCCGCGCATATTTGTCGTTCGTTACTCCCACATACACCACTTCGATGGGCTCAATGATAAGAATATTGGCAAAACCAATAGTTTGTGTCTTATGGTTATCTGAGTCGGTAGCTTATATTAAAACAACCAGAATCAAGAATAAATAAATCATAAAACTGGTAAGACGGTTCAAGATTAGGGAATATTTGATGATCTATTTTCATGCCGCTTTACGCTTCGATTATTCCGCTAAATCCAAATGTAAACAAACACAATGGAATGATGTCTGCTCAGTTTTTCGAAAACAGTTTCTACAAACTGTAGATTCCGAACTGCATATAAGGGCACTAAAATACTACTATAACCCAAAAGAGCACACACCTTTTGAAGAAATCCCCCGCCTTTTGACTTTCCTCCGTTGAACGGTCAACGAAAAATACAAAACCATCTACCTTCTGTTTTGTACGGGAGTTAGTTTCGCAATTCCGAACACAATGACGTCATGTGATTTTGGGCTTCTTTCTGAGTCAACTACAGAGGTGAATGGAATGTAACAGAGTGCAAGAAAATGCTTATTTACATGACCGGTGTGGGTGTGGGTGTGGTGGGGTTGGGGGTGCGTGCTATTGGCTACACTCCCATAGTCTGAATGAAACATTCATAACAGCATAGTAAGTCCTCCTTGGCGTCTGGCATAGATATATAAATACCACCGTTAACCCTTTCGCTGCCAAATTCTGTCGTCTGCTAACTTTGTCGTCTGCTACAAAAAAAATCAATTTTTGATTTTCTTCATTTTTGTTTCAAAAACATAGTAACAGTAACAAACTTTTTACTCGGCGTCTCATCTGGATCCAAACTGTTTGCATAGGTAATCACAGATCCTGCATTGGCAGCGAAAGGGTTAATAGACTGATATATGTGTTTTCTATATTTTATTTTAACTCTTTCCTTCATACAAACGCATATTCACACCAATGCATATGGTAGACCTAGATCAGACGATAGAACTGAAAATTCCCGTGTTAAGTTAAATAAATTTTAGTCTCCCTTTTGTTACATGTTCGCCATGTTAGTTTGACAGCCTATCCCTACAAAAAAGACAAAAAAGATAATGGTCTATTCACACAAAATCATATAACAATAAAAACAAAATGTGATAAGATCAACTTTCCTGAGGAGCAGCTCAGACTTATATAACACATTTATTCCCAAATTGTTTAAGCAAAACCCGTCGTGATCTTATTTTGGAACCATCCATTGTCATGTGGAGGGATCTCAGTAAAAAACGTATTTACCCATATCAACCAATGACATCGATATATTTCGCAAACAGTACAGACCCTGACACAGATCCTAAAGGAGCCCTCTGATCTGGATGTACGCTGTATGCCTATGCACATTTTAACCCTTTCACCGCCGCAGTCGCATAAATGCACCACGACAAATAGTGCAGTCTCAGATCAGATCAGGGATCAGGGACTTCGCTATCTGATTCAATCTCTGTTTCTATATATTATGTGCTTTATTCCTTTAAAATTTGCATTTATTTATCTCATTTCCTTATTTTACTGATTGAGGTATAAACTTGGATTGCAGACGACAATTAGAAATTTGCCGCCGAAAGGATTAAGACACATATGGGTTTATACGTTCCTGTGTATATAAATGTGTACATTTGGTGTGGTGGCTTGACCTTTTAGACAAATAGTATGGTTGTATTACTAAATAGACATACACAATTGTTGCATTACTTAACATATATAGACAGTGGTTGCAATTAATACATGTACATAGACGATTGTTGCGTTACTGATATAAACAGTTGTTGAGTTACTTAACCGATAAAGACAACGGATGGGTTACTTAACTAATATAAACAAGTTTTGGGTTACTAAACTGACATAGGCAGTGGTTGGGTTACCTTACCGATATAAACAATGGATGGGTTACCTAACCGATACAGACAATGGGTGGGTTACCTAACTGATATAGGCAATGGGTATGTTACCTAACCGATATTGATAATGGATGGGTAACCTAATCGATATAGACAATGGATGGGTTACATAACCGATGTAGGCAATGGATTGGTTACCTAACCGATATAGACAATGGATGGGTTATCTAACCGATATAGACAATGGATGGGTTGCCTAACCGATATAGACAATGGATGGGTTACTGAAACGATATAGGCAATGAATGTGTTACTTAACCGATATAGAAAATGAACGGGTTACCTAACCGATATAGGCAAGGGCTGGGTTACCTAACCGATGTAGACAATGGATGGGTTACCTAACCGATAAAGACAATGGATGGGTTACCTAACCGATATAGACAGTATATGGGTTACCTAACCGATATAGGCAATGGCTGGACTACTTAACCGATACAGAAAATGGATGGGTTACTTAACCGATATATGCAATGGATGGGTTATAGGCAATGGAGGGGTTACTTAACCGATATAGGCAAGGGTTTGACTACTTAATAAACATAGGCAGTTATTACATTATATAACAATTTGCTTCATGAATATTCATATAAGAAACAATGACACCCTGAATATTAATTAGATTCATTATTATAATGGCACATGGACAGAGGGCTTTTTTGAAATGGCAGAAGCTACATAAACATATCTATATTATGTTAAAAACAAACAGAGCAGACCCTGATCAGACGGCTCCTACATGAGCCGTCTGATCTGGGTCTACTCTGTTTGCAAAGGCGTAGAAAGGTGTATTTATGGAATAAAGGGTTAAGAGAATGGACAATGATTGTGCTACAAAACAAATATAGACATAGTTACGTTACTTAAGAAACAAGGGCGTTGGTTACACTACTTAAATTGCAAAGATAATGGTTGCATTACTTAATAAATATAGAATGATAATGGTTGCCCCACTTCATTATTTCACGGCCATAATTTACAGTCGATGTACACCAATGAGTTTAAACGGTGGAGCTACAGATATTTCGAAACAGATAGTTCAACATACAGTTCTACATCATAATTATCTATCAGAGCTCTAGATGAGATGTGTAATTTAAAACATTTTCAAGAATACTTCCTTTATCTCTCCACCGAACCCTTTGTTGTCACCTTTCTTTAGAATCATCTCGAAGAGACTATTCTAACGTGTTCGCACATCACACGGTTTGGTAAAGAATAACGATTTTCGTATTTGAGTAGTCCTTTATCTTTTGCTCTGTAAACCTGTAGCTCATTTTTATCAATACAGTAAAAACTCTCTATAACAGCCACTAAACTGTGTTAATTAGTTAGTATTTAGGGCAGGTGGTTGCTTAAAGCAAGATGAAAGTAAAACAGAACGCTCCTACAGGTGGCTGCTTAAAGCAAGATGAAAGTAAAACAGAACGCTCCTATATGAGCGTTCTGTTTTACTTTCACCTTGCTTTAAGCAGCCACATGCCTTTAACACAAATTACCTGATGTAATTTAGTGGCCGTTATAGAGAGGTTTTACTGTACATCAAATGTTGCCACAATAGGACCTCGTCTTGTTAAACGCAACTTCCTTATTACTTGTATGTTTATTATATTTAATAGGATACATTGAATAACACGTGCAATTTATAATTAATAAAGTTACAGACAACCATACACTGTCTCTAACATAAGTAAGCTGGAACAAATAAAGCAATGGAACATTGTTTAGTTAACGGCCATGGCCATCTGTGAAATCTTGAAGGAATTCCCCGATGAAAGGTTATTGTGTCGTATTGTTAGATGGCTTTTGGCTAATGCCGGTTGGAAGCTACTACATTGACAAATTAGATTAAGTCTGAGACAGAAACCTTTGAGTCGCTCCTCATATTTTGGCATTATCAAGAGTCACTGACCATGTGATGTTAGGCATATGAAATAAACATCATTCATCATTGGTGTCTTTCTCCCATAGAACTGGGAAGTAAATTGTTGTAGATAAATATACATCTGCTCTATCATACTATCATACCACACATGCACGTAAAAGAAATCCTCACTACAGAACCAACAGTAGTCGTCTGGTCAAGGTCTGCTCTGTTTGTCGCAGGGTATGATTTTTTATTGCTTTTAATTATAAATTTGGTATTTCCTTATCCTTGTATACTTATTTCTTATAGTAGGTCAATGTAGGCTAAGGGTCAATAGTGTCCAGTGTATTGATTACTTGTCCACTGTTTGGGTAATGGGTAACTGACCGACAAGTCCATTTAGTGTTCACTGAAAAGTAAATGGACTGACTTGTGAGTGTACATGTACATGTATGAATAGACTGATAAGGGTTTGGCAGTTTACTTGGCAGTCCACCTTTCTAATATGCACGAGATGTAGATAGGTGCGGTCGAGTTGTGAAATATGGCGATTTGGCAGGTGAATTGTAGCCACTAGATTGGGGCAGTTTTCTGGGTTCCATCTTTGGGTGTGGAATAAGGCGTTAGACGATTAAACAACTTTAGTAGACTTGTGGCTCGTCGTTATTTAGACTCTCGGTCGGCCTGCGACACTGTTTGCTTATGAACTTATAACAGATTTGACCCTACATGCTCCTATCCATACCAAAAGCTCCTATGCACATATGCACTTATAAATATTCAGATTATAATTATTCATTACATCATTATTTTTTTCATAAATATTAAACAGCGAAAGGGATAGAATCTCGAACGAGATGAATAGGAATAAACATATAAGAGATCATGTTTTAGATAGATAGATAGATAGATAGATAGATAGATAGATAGATAGATTAGATAGATTTATTTCAACATAAAATGTACAATCACATGGCAATCTGTTATTAAAACATACGTACATTATAAACAAGCAACAATATGTATGAATTTTAACAAAGCCATGTCAATCAATATTATATGCCAAGGATGACACAAAAAAGAGTATAAGATACTCTTATTTCCATTGTGGTCCTTAGATATAGCATTGCATGACATAGGACAATCAAAAACACAGAATGTTCATGAAGTTAAAGACTAGATAAATGCTACAATTTAAATTATATTTGATAAATAAAAAGAGAATTTAATACCAGTACTATCACAGAATTATTGTATATCATATGCTGGATGAAATACAAGTGTACAGAAACATAATTTGAATATGAATTGTTGCCGCAGAATAGTTGGACCAAATAAGGTACACACACTACTGATATATGAAAACGGAGATTTAACATTTTTGACAAAAAAACTATATTAGAATTTAAATTGTCAAGTTAAAACATTATATTCAATAAGTTATCAATTTTAAATTGAAGATAAAAGATGTTCTTTTAAATTAAATTTGAAAGCAGAGATAGAAGCGGCATCCCTTACATTTTGTGGCAGACTGTTCCATAGGCAGCATCCATTGTGTTTAAATGACTTTATCCCACAACCTTTGACCTTTGGTACATCATATCGTTTACTATCTGACATGGGGTAAATATACAGTGTAGTCTGAAACTGATTTATCAGAGGTAGTAGCCGCCTTAACCCTAAACCTGGTTGGATACTTATGGACAACACTGATAGGGGTAAAATGCCCACCTAAATATGAAGATGCTATATTTGAATTGACTTTAAAAACATGGCACAGAATTATTTGATTAACTCTGCTTGCAACGGGTAACCAGTTGAGACTTAAAAAATGTTCTCTTCCAACATGTGACCTAGAATCTAATTTCACCACAAATCTTATAAGTTTATTTGTGTGACCTGCACTTTCTGTTTAAGTTCCATGGTTAAGCTGTTAAACCAGGCAGATGAAGCATAGTCAAAGTGACATTGAATGAGTGAAGTAACCAATAGTGTTTTAGTATGCGCAGTGAGAAATTCACTTTTACGATACAAGAACTTTAGCCGATCATTGGGTTTCTTAATTACGGACCTGGCAATATACTCGAAAGACAAACTTTGATCAAGTGTTGCACCCAGATATTTAACAGATGACTGGTTTCAATGTTTTGACCATTACATATTATTTCAAAATTTGACTGTGATTTTAGCCTTTGCTGAGACTCAAATAATATGGACTCAGTCTTACCAAGGTGTAACGACAATTTATTTCCTACAAGCCACTGGTTATATATCTAAGTCGTGACTCAAAGCATTTTCTATGTCTTGCTTGTTTTAGCAGACCTTATTTAAACAGTATAATAATGCTGCGGCGTCTGGTCAGAGTCTACGCTGTTTGCTGATAGGAATTTCAATATAAAACAAAACGAAATTGAAAATTTAGATCAGGCACCCATTAGATAAAAAATGGACTAATCCAATATATAAACATGGGAGAATCCACTGGGAGCAAATGGGTTAATGTGCTCATCTGGACATCTGTAGTATACAATACATTCAGCCATTTAAAGTTTTCGAATACTTGAACCTATTACTGCTGAGTCAACATTCTATCCATCGTTAACTTATTGCACATTATTCCGAAGTATGACTGTCGATGCCACCAAAGTGCACCACGGCAAAAATGTAATCCCTGACAAGTAGGCATTTTTATTTTGTATAGTATTTCAAAATTGAACGCAAAATGCAAAATCGTTAATGGTGCTATACAATCATGAGATCAGTTTCAAGTCAATTTAAGATTGTATAAGTTATACTTCTGCAACAATTTAGCACTGCAATGATTAACCTTTAGCCTGCTGAGCAATTTATTTTTACAATTTTGTTCACATATTACATTTCCAAAATTCCAGCTATAATCAATTTGTCTACCAAAATGCAACCATGGCGTCAAACAGTTTGGATCCTGATGAGACGCCGAGTTACTCGGCGTCTCATATGGAGCTTAACTGTTTGCATAGGTATTCACGCATCCGCCCATAGCAGGCTAAAGGTTAAACGTAATTAAACAATGTGTAACCATTCTTGATATTTCGATTTCTCTCTTTTCTTTCTTTTTCTTTCTTTTATTTCTTTCGTTCTTTCATTCTGTGTTTAAGCGTATATACATGTATATATATATACATCTAGTAGTTTATGTCTCCAAACACCAGTAACCATATTATTCACCTTATTAATTATCATGATTTCACTTTATCACTGGTTATTATTTTTTTTTCATTTTCTGATTTGGTTTCTCGAAATATGATGTATGACTATCGAGAAACAGTGTGTTATGATAAATGTACTTATTAGTCTCTTATAATTCTCTTTTGAATGGCATGGTTAAATATGTTTAGTGATTTCATGTGTATGTAAATAATGTATACCATGATGAGACTGAAATAAATAATATATATACATATATATATATATATATATATATATATAGTGTACGACTACTGAGTGTATTGTACTTTGTATTTCCTTTTGTTGCACCCCGGTGCCTGAGATGTAATAACGTTTTGTTCTGTTCTGTTCTGATAAGGGGTGACATTAAACGACGGTGCTAGTATGTTTAGTCAGTGATCCATATTTGACCATTGTAGTATTTGAGTTATGTAAAGCAGTGGTGCACACATGGTACTTAACCCATTACCTCAAAGGTTATTTTTAGATCCAACCACCTTGAATAAATCTACCGAAAAGGAGCATTAACTAGAGAAAAGGATTTTTTTTTAGAATTTTGTAGTTTGAAACCATTGTGATAAATAGAGCATTTGCTCCTATAGGAGCAAATGCTCTATTTATCACAATGGTTTCATAAAGTGACAGTTACAGAGGCGTAGAAAATCGTATTTAGGGAGGAAAGGGTTAATACAAGTGGCTTCACGATCATACTTTCTAAAATGGCAACAATTTGCCACCTTCCATATTTCATTATAACTATTTTATTCATGAATATGCAATAGGTTTTGAAATTTGGACTAAATATAGAACAGGGAAAGGGTTAACCCTATACAAAAATAAAGAAATTATTTCACTCATTTCGTTGTGAAAAATGTACAGTACTTAGCTCTTTCTCCGACGAAGTAGACGAAAAACCAAAATATGCGCCAGTCTTTGGTTACCTAAGCAAATACAATTGAACTTCGATATCTCGAACTAGGATAACTCGAACTTCGGGATAACTTGAACTAAAAGTTCGGTCCTTCCAAAATCTTACAATACAGAATTGCTCCAAAATGTATCACTACGATTATTTAGAAACACATTTCACAGCTTAATGCAGTTCTACAGTAATGCTGAAAGCTCCTACAGGAGCTTTCAGCATTACTGTAGACCTGCATTAAGCTATGAACATGAGAAATTGTCCAGATTACAAATCGGATAACTCGAACTTCTGTTATCTCGAACTAATTTATATAGTCCCTTGAAGTTCGAGATATCGAAGTTCAACTGTAGTTTAGATACTGATAAGACGCCGAGTGATAGGTTTGATGCCGATGAAATGCTGAGTCCATTCTGTTTGACACATCATGTACGTTTCAGAGAAGAAATAGAAGGAAATCATATTTGAAACTTAAAACAGTCGACATTGTTTGCAGACGAAAATAATTAGGCGCTAAAAGACAATGCATCGATTCCTTTCTTCTGATGAGGTTCGTTCTCTGATTAACACTTTATATCAGCAGATTGAGGATTTGAAATATATTGTCACATTATAATAGAACTGTTCGGGAATAACTGTTTTGTAAATAATTCAATTACTACAGTAAACCTTTCTATAACGGCCACTTAATTGTGTTAATTTAGTTGGTATTTAGGAAAGGTGACTGCTTAAAGCAATGTGAAAGTAAAACAGAACGCTCCTATAGGAGCGTTCTGTTTTACTTTCAGAACGCTCCTATAGGAGCGTTCTGTTTTACTTTCAGCTTGCTTTAAGCAGCCACCTGCCTTTAACACAAAATACTTGATGTAATTTAGTGGCCGTTATAGAGAGGTTTTACTGTAGTTAGTGGAAGCTCCAAACGGCTCCAGCACGAGCCATCTTGTATGAGTCTACTCAGTTTGCAAATGCATGAAAAGCTATTTGTATGAGGGAAAGGGTTAAACAAGCAAACTATACGCTCATGGACATAGAATATATTAATATTTTATTCAAAGTTGTTTGACATACAAAACAACCAGTGACGTGGTGTGTCTAGCGTTAAATTAATCTTTAAACAAAATCAGCAAGGAACTAACATTCTCAGGAAATTAGATACTCATTTCCAAAGAAATATGTTCAATTTCCAGCCTTTTATCAACACCATAAAAACGTCGATCTCCGGTGTAGCATGTGATATACTATTACATGGAAATAAACGCTTCTAATGCTAAGTGCGACCTGACTGGCTTTTTGCAAACAGTTTGGATCCTGATGAGACGCCGAGTAACTCGGCGTCTGATCAGGATTCAAATTGTTTGACTTTCGGTCAATGGTTTCTTAAAACAGTTTGAACCAATATGATGAAAGTAAATTCGTGACTGGTCTGGGCTTTAGCAATATGTTTGGTCCATCTGTAAAGGGTTAACTTCATTTAACAAGTCTGATTGCCATCCAGGTCTGCGGAAGATAAATGCATTGTGCTTCTTTTAAATGTTGAAGCATTTCTATCACATATTTAACTTTGAATAGGCATAACGCGTGTTAAGTATGAAAGAAGCTCATTTCTGCTTAAATTCTGATATGTTAGAATCATTATGTTTATTTGATACGCGATAACCAGTGTCAAACTATTCACAAAGTGTCAAAGAGCTTTGATACTGATAAAAACACTGTTTTAATCTGGTGTCTTTCAAAATGTGAATCCAGTTAGATGGGAAACACGTGATGTGAAAGTGTTGACCCTCTAGCTCATGAATAAACAAATAAGAAATAAATACGTCATTAATCCATTCTATCCTAGGCTATTTTTAGACCCAACCTTTTTTAATTAATCTACCGAAAAGGAGCAGTAACTAGAGAAAAGGAATTGTTTTTAGAATTTTGTAATTTGAAAGCCATTGTGATAAATAGAGCATTTGCTCCTATAGGAGCAAATGCTCTATTTTTCACATTGGTTTCACACTATGAATTTTATAGGGGATTAAAAATGCGTCACTAGGGGGTAATGTGTTAATATGTATAAGCTGATGCTGCAAAATAGTTTATGTACACATGACTTTATTTGGTCCTGGAAGAAAGTGTAACATCAAATCTATATGCGCAAACAAAGCAGACAATGATCAAACGGATCATACAGGACCGGTCAGATCTGGATCTACTCTATTTGTAAAGTGTCCCTATCCGGGAACGGGTTAATACAATTATAGGAATTTCGTAAGCCAAAATACTGACGGAGGGTAAATGATTAACTGTGTTCTCTATGAATATTCATTTAAGAAATGACGACGCCGTGGGTATTACATGTAATTAGATTCATGTTTGTCATGACATATGGTAGACACTGTCATATCTACAACATTTCATAAGCAATCATAGCAGACCCTGATCAGTCGACTTCTACAGGAGCCGTCTGACATAGGTCTTCTCTGTTTTAAAAGGCGTAATGTACGTTTCTTTTATGGAGTAAAAGGTTACGATTAACCATCCGAGAGTATAATGAATATGCATAGTTTCATTCCAGTGGATATTGAAAATGTCATGCTGGTATAAAACGCTTATTGGCGTTCTTAACTGTCTAATACCAATCTGTTAATCATGCTCGATGGGTTATAGAATGCTTCAGAATTGCAACGCAATAACACAAATAAGCTGCTGTGTCAATGTCCGTCTACAGATTATGGGATTCATTGTTTGGTGACCGAAGGCATGCAACTATCTTACTTTAGAACCTGTCAAGCATTGTAACGCTGATAAGGCATCATGTCTCTGGTGCCGGTGCTGTTTTGAGTTGTTTGTAAACAAGTGACAGTCTGTTAGGTATTTCTTCTAATAGAGTGGCTAATTTAGTTTCATGATGACGCGTTTTTCATCGCAATGGAGGTAAACAAAAGTACAGTAGAGGCTGTCTTAAGCGGCAATCAAAAAGAGGTCTAATTATGGGTATGTTGGGCAGGCGGTAGCTTAATGCAGGTCAAATGTAATACAGAAAGCTACTATAGGAGCTTGTTACCTTATTTTTGCCCTTAATCAAGCAACAGTCTGTTTTTTTACACTCAAATGTTCATTAAATGAAATACCACTTAACCATTTCCCTCATATTGCCACCTTTTGACGCTTATGAAACCATTGTGATAAATAGAGCATTTGCTCTATAGGAGCAAATGCTCTATTTATCACAATGGTTTCAGAACTCTATAATTCCAAAACTTTCTTTTCTTTTCTCCAGTTAAGGTTCTTTTCGGTAGATTGATTCAAAGAAGTTGGATCTAAAAATAGCCTATGAGTTAATGTTTTGAGACAGGCTCTACTGTGTGTGTTTCGTACAGTTTGCCATCAAATGCTTCTACATAATTTGTCGGACAACATGTAAATTGAATTTGACACTTATTTTATCCACGGATAATTAAGTTATTTGACGCTATCTTGTCGTGCTAAGAGCGTGTTGGCTGACATTGGTAAACAGTTTTGAACCAGATGAGGCATGATGTTTGATATTCAGTCAATATTTTCTCAAAAGATGACACATGTAGCAATGAAAGTCAGTTAAAAGTGCTGCAACTCGCAGAGGATGAACCGACATATTTTTTCAACACGAGAAGGGTTCATTTGATTGTCAGAAGATAAGTATCTGTCGCAGATAAAAAAAAAACTGCCACTGTCTCATACTGACTCCATGTGTTTCATTGCATATGTCCATGTTAATCCGAAAACATATCTGATTTAATATACTATATGGCATCAGAGTAACAGATAAAGATGCGTCCAAAATGTTGCAATCGTAACTTCTCCAGCAAACCCTATGTTGTGGCCATTCTTTAGAATCGTCTCCAAGGGTTTAGTGGATAAATAAATGAGTTATTTTTTGAAACTGTTTTAACCCTTTCGGCGCCAATGTCGCCTGTTGGCACCTTTGAAAACAGACTTCACTGTTTTCTGTATTGTTTAGCCCAAGCATACATGTTTTTAAAAACAAATGTTTTACTAAATATACCTTTATTATTTAGTTTAGAATTATATTTAATATGCAAATATTATTGCAGACGACACTTTTAAATTTGGCGCCAAAAGAGTTAATTTAAGCATCTTATACGGACCACTGACCAAATGCCATTCTACTAACATTCACAGAAGCATTGCCCTCTGGAAACAAAATTAGGCCTACTATTATATCAAATAATCCTAAAGCAACGTTCGGTAATTTGCGAAATATGGAGTAAGTGTACACGCCTGAAAGCAAACGTATCTGAATAGTAACTGTTAATGATGGACCAGGCACCTCAGTAACCCTTTAACCGCCAATGTGGCAAAAATGCGCCACGACAAATAGTGCAGACCCAGATCAGACGCTGCATTTTCAAGGCGGCGTCTGATCAGGAACTTCACTTTTGTCTCAATCTCTATTCTATATATGTCTTTTATTCCTTTTAAATTTGCATTTATGTACATCTATATAATTCTATCATTTTACCATATGATTGAATCCTTTATCTCATAGGCTATTTTAGATACAACTTCTTTGAATAAATCAATCGAAAAGGAGCATTAACTAGAGAAAAGGAAAACTTTAGAATTGTGTAGTTTGAAACCATTGTGATAAATAGAGCATTTGCTCCTATAGGAGCAAATGCTCTATTTATCAGAATGGTTTCAAGAAGTGACTTTTACAGAGTGGTCAAAATTCGTCAGTTTGAGGGAATGGGTTAACAAAATTGGATTGCAGACGACAATTAGAAAATTGGCGCCGAAAGGGTTAACCACAATGTCGGTACAGATTTTGCAGCATAGTGGAAACAACATCCCTACATGTTGGTTAACCCCTTTCGGCATTAATATTCATGTAAAACATTACTACGTCATGAATATTAATTTTAATTTTATTCAGTTTTATAATAGCATACTTATATTTATAATAACACAGAAATATGTTGCCATGGTAAAAAACAGAGCAATCTGATCTTGGTTTACTCTCTTTGAAAAAGGTTAGAAGGGCGTATTGATGGGTAAAAGTGTTTATTCATGTAGAATATGTCTGATAAGGTTCTGCTCTGTTTCATTATGGCATATTATCGATCTGATTCTGCAAAGCTATTCATTCGTTCAACCATATGTCACTGAAAAGATTCAGCTGACTAATAGGTATGGTATAATTATATTTTGCACGAAGTGTTAAATAATAGTGACTGCAATGCAAAAGAAATCAAATATTGCACTCCCTTTCAGAGGTAATTTAAAAGCAAACTAGTAGTCTTAATTAAAAACATGACATCGTTCTTATCTATGATTTCTATATAACCATTTCACCGCCGCAGTCGCATAAATGCACCACGACAAATAGGGTAGTCCCAGATCAGACGCCGCCTTTAAAAGGCGGCGTCTGATCTGGGACTGCACTATTTGTCGTGGTGCATTTATGCGACTTCGGCGGTGAAAGGGTTAAACGACTTAGATGAGTCTAAATAACAATCGGTGCAGACACTGATGAGTGGGCTCCTCTGATAATGGTCTACACTGCAGACGCGGATTTTGAGGGTGGTGGAGCCGGCGGACGCCCCCTAAAATTGCCAAAACATTTTTTTAGTACATGTAATATGTTAGATCTATATACAGTAAAACCTCTATATAGCCTGCCTTTAACACAGCTCTTTTTCAACATGTATTAAAAACACACTATGTATTTATGTCATCAAACATAACAATCTACGCCCCCCCCTCCAAAAAACTTCTACGCCCCCCTCCTCTAATCTAAAATCCTGGATCCGCACCTGTATTGTTTGCAAATTCCCACTTGTCCCGAGTTCAAAGGTTTAGTACAGATATACATTAGTTCAGCTGTACAGTTGTACAATTCTAATGAGACAGTTTAGTGAACAAACATAAGAGCCCTTGGAGGTAAATGACACGGAGCTGCATTATTAAGGCTTCGATGTATAATTGTATAAGTATATTACCCCCGGACTGCCAAGATAGGAATAAATGAAGTTGCCATTAATTCCTATGTCAAACATTCATCCAGACAGAAAAAGAAAGTATATTATATACCTCGATATTACAAAAAAAATAACCAAAGACATAATCTGACATAAGTCACGTTGAAACCATAGAACAGCCAGATACTGAACACCTTCTCCCACGCAATCTCTAAAGAGAAATTTACAGTAAAACCTCTCTATAACGGCCACTAAATTACATCAAGTAGTTTGTGTTAAAGGCAGGTGGTTGCTTAAAGCAAGGTAAAAGTAAAACAGAACGGTCCTATAGGAGCGTTTTGTTTTACTTTCATCTTGCTTTGAGCAGCCATCTGCCCTAAATACCAACTGATTAACACAATTTAGTGGTCGTTATAGAGAAGTTTAGTGTAATTGTCGGTTTTTAAGATGGTAAGTACAGAATATAAAACAGTTTATATCAATATTACTTTATTATGTTTCAATGTTTATGTACTACGGTCTCCCTGTACGTAAAGTTTATATGGTACGTTTATTTCCTATCACTCAAATTGTCGGTAAAAACCTTATTTGGTGGAATGAACGTTTCAAATTGAACCTGATTTTTACAGAAATTGAAACCGGCGCCTTCTTTACCGGGACTATTTTACCCAATGTTTAAATTTGTTTTTGCGTTCATAATAATGAGTGACACAAGTTTGCCAAAACACGCGTGCTTCTGTTCGATTATTTAAATGTTGTTAAAACGACTGCAAACAAATTTGTATAACCTGAAAAATGGCTTTCATGTATAAATATGACTTCTGAAGGAGTCATGCCAGTACGGTTTGAACATTGTTTTCTTCACAACCCGTTTTATAAAGATTACAGCGGCAGGTACACGTGAAAACCGAAACTTGAAAGTGTAATATTAGGCGGCCGGTCATCTCGTTTGATGCACATATATCAACAGAAACGTGGTCAGTTTCTTTAGATAATTAAAGGACTATAACTGCACATGCTTGAAAGAGGTTAGAAATAAAGATACCACAGACGTTTTTGTTTCCTTAGTTCAATGGTTTTGTTCTAAAACAAATGTAAAAAAATTAAAAATGGTTTCCATATATAAATCACTTCTGAGAGAGTCCTATCAACAGGATCTGCCGTTGAATGATCTAAATACAGACATTAACGATAGATTCCAAATGCACATAAATTATAATAAATATGTTCCAAATACGATACTGTCCGGTCTTCTAGCGCAACTAAGCATTTATCGGTTTATTCATTACAGCTCAAAGAGATGCCATTTTTTCATTATTATTTACCTGCTTATAACAAACTACCAGGCATATAATGACATAAACATTTTTTGGAAATAATCCTTTAACCACTACGTACAACAATGTAACATGCTTACCACCATGTTTTATCCCAGCATTCAACTGTCCGGTGATCTTGCGCACATGGTATTTGTAAGAGGGAAATGGGATTGAATACTATTTTAGCATTTGTTTTATAAGGTGTTATATTGATCATTAATTCTGACTGGATGCAAAATTCTTGAATAATTGTTGCATGTACACACCGGCACTCATAGGAAAATAGGTCAGTTGGCGTGGTTATGCATAAGTAATTAGGATGACGAAATCTATAAACAAGCATGTTTGTCATATGTTTAGCTTACAATGCTGGAGTAGTTCAGCTGCGTTCAGAGTAAGTCCAAATTATTCAGTTTGTTGAAAGGTTCGCCCAAAACCGTAAAAAACGACCAAACAACAAGAAAAGAATGACCGGATGCGCAATATTACCGGACACAACAGTATAGATACCATAAGCATGATCAAAATAAATATATCACTAATATGGTTCAAATATAGATCACCAAGATGTTCCATATTCAGATATCACAACTATTTTTCATATACGGATATCACAATTATTTTTCGAATACAGATATCACCAATATGTTCCAAATAAAAATATCACAAAGATGTTTCAAGCACATATATAATCAATTTGTTCCTTATACATACATCACCAATATTGTTTCAAATACAAGAAAACTTCTCTATAACGGCTACTAAATCACATCAAGTAATTTGTGTTAAAGACAGGTGGCTGCTTAAAGCAAGGTGAACGTACTTTCACATTGCTTTAAGCAGCCACCTGCCCTACATACATAATTTAGAGGCCGTTATAGAGAGGTTTTACTGTAAGCTGTTTGCAAATGTGGTACTTCCATCTTCCCCCTATTTTATGTTTGTTTTGTCATTGTACGTCTCATGATGTTGTTATAGTTTATGTACATTTGCTGTTTCCTTGTGTTGCTGTTCGGGTGGCTGTTTGTTCTGTATGTGGTATTTCCTGCATGACTCATTTTTGTACTTCGATGTATCGAACTTAAAGGGACCATACAAATTACTTCGAACTAAAATAGGTTCGAGTCATTCGATTTCTAATCTTATCTTTTTCAAGTTTATATCTTAATGCAGGTATAAGGTAATGCTGAAATCTCCTGTAGGGACTTTCAGTATTACTTTAAGCCTGCATTAAACTGTCACATGTGTTTTAGATATTTATAGTGAAATCATGTATTGAAAAATTTGGAAGTACCGAACTTTTACGTCGAGTTATCCCATCGAGTTCGAATTGTAGGTGTCAGCGGGAGAAATGCCGTGAGCAAGACTCTCACTTCTATCTACAATGTATATTGATTGATTACCCTGCTATACGCTGTCTTAGGACTTCCTTAATTTGATGTTCTAACGACATCTACGATTCCCATGTATTATATACATTAGTCTAGATTGTCCAATGTTGATGGTGAAATTCCGGACTTTTGATATATGACTAACATTTATTGCAATAACCTGTGATACAGTTAAACCTTCGATAGCACGACCACTCACAGGAAGTCTAATTCTGGATTGTTAAAACTTGTGGTAGCCTAATGCAGGACAAAATAATGCAGAACGCTCCTATAAGGAGCGTTCTGTATTATTTTGGTCTGCATTAAGTACACACTGCTTTCAACAGACTCTTTTTATAACAACCACATATTCCTATAATAACAAAATATGTGTTCGCATTAGCAAGAGTTTACTGTGTATTGAAGAGGTCTTCTACCACGTCTCTTCGTATTACTTTCCATATAAGTGGTATTCTTTAATCAAATATCGGCGCCAACTTTCTAATTGTCGTCTGCAATCCAATTTTGTTAAATCATTTGGTAAAATAAGGAAACAATACAAAATAAATACAAACTTCAAAGGAATAAAGCACAGATATAGAAATAGAGTTTGAGACAAATAGTGAAGTTCCTAATCAGACGCCCCTTTGAAAAGTTTATTACATTATTACATTTTGCGTCATTATTACATGTTGCGTTGTTTGAAAATTAGCTTTCCAATGCAAAATGCAATAACGCAAAATGTAATAATTTCCTTTACCTATTGAACATATTAGAATAAGCAAAACGTATTGACTCTAGCAACATTTACACTTCATCCAGTACACTCTGATATGTTTCCTGTCGGCGAAATGAAATTTTCAATTTTTTGAACCCGATCCCCCTCTACTACACTTATCTGCGGCATTTGTGGTCACAGGGGGCAATTTCGTGGGTCTAGATGGTCTAAAAAGTCAAACAAAAATGATTGGGTCGATTTAGTGTTTTATTATATACAAGGGGTCTGACTACCCATTCGCAAATTTCACGACCGATTCGAAGGAACGCACAGAGTTGGACAGCCAGGATTGAATAACCACTAATGTTTGGTACGAACGTGAAGCTGGGACATTGTACTTTTCAAATAATATAACTTTTGATACATTCCGAATAAGCCGTAGCCAGTGCCGACGTGAGATTCCTACAAAATACGCTGATTTCTCTTACTCGGACGAGGGAGCTTTTTGCACTTCTTGTGTTCTGCATTCAGCGTTTATCTGCTAGTATTAGTTTAACACTGGCCATATGGTTCCTGTCATATTTAAACTCGTTATAACGGCAACCTCGTTATACCAGCAAAATGTCTGGAAACAAACATTCCCTTTGTAACGAGAGTTCACCTAGCATGGCTATTCCTTTCTGTTAGAAAACACAGAAGAGAGGTATAAGTGTGTCATCGATGTTTTAAATTTTTAATATCCCTATTTCGTGTTACATTACAGTTTGCCTTCTAGAAATATCCTTAAAATCTTAATTGTGGCAAAGTTCTGAAATGTCAATTATATGACCTACTTTTAAAAAACAGTAGTATTGGTCCTAAGCGGGTATTCATTTATCGGCCATATCAGTGTCACAAACAAATGGTTGCTTAATGCAGATCAATAGTAATGCAGAAAGCACATATAGGAGCTTCCTGTATTATGTTTGACCTGCATTAAGCTACCATCTGCTTACAAAACCGTGACCTCTTTTTAATGTTAGCTTAAGCCAGGTTCTAGTTTATTCACTAAGATTTCGACTTTTAAACAAGCCTAGAATTATGTAAAAAACACTTTTCCGCATGTTGCGGGAAATAATATAATTATATATATTATGAAATTCCACAGTGAAACATAAACAAAAACTATTGCGAGCTTGTCGCAAACACTACATTTGTACGTTCGAAGATGACAATACACATTTTTCTCTGTACGGAAAATTACTGTCATTTACTCTGATGATATAGTGCTATTGTCAAAGGATGAACCGATGCCGAACACGCGTACTAACACTTGTCCCACTAGACGAAATCCGAGTCGCATTTGAGAACAGCTTGAAATCCAGACTAGACGTCGAGTAAATCTGTATCTCATCAGGATCCAAACTGTTTGAAACTCGGTTAACCCATTACCTCATATGCTATTTTTAGATACATTCTCTTTGTATAAATCTACCGAAAAGGAACATTAACTAGAGAAATGGAAAAATTTAGAATTTTGTAGTTTGAAACCATTGTGATAAATAGCTCTATTTATTACAATGGTTTCACAAAGTGATTTTTTACAGAGTCGTCAAAATTCGTCAATATGAGGGAATGGGTTAAACGTTTCACAAAAGTTTGATAAAATTGGACAAAGGCAAACTTGTACAATACCCTTTGTTGAGCAGATATTACTGTTGTACAAATAGTTAAGAGTTAACTATTATGTCATAGGCTATTTTTAGAAACAACCACTTTGAAAAAATCTACCAAAAGGAGCATTAACTAGAGAAAAGGAAAATCTTAGAATTTTGTAGTTTGAAACCATTTTGATACATAGAGCATTTGCTCCTATAGGAGCAAATGCTCTACTTATTACAATGGTTTCACAAAGTGACATTTACAGAGTCAAAAAGTCGTTAATATGAGGGAACGGGTTAAGCTTTGTTACAATATATGCAAATAGTTTGGATCGAGATGAGACACCGAGTTACTCGGCGTCTCATCAGGATCCAAACTGTTTGTCACATTGATATTGTATTTTTTAAAAGAAATGGAAGAAAAATATACAGTTCGAATTGAAGCAGGCGACAATATTTGCAGACGACATTCGCTCAGAGTGCAGACGGTTAAAGACTACTTGTCCTCTGTTTATTCTAATTAACATTGACTACAAGTATACACGCATATCTGTTGCAGTCGTGAATAATTAACAATATTATAAACACTCAATATGTTGTAATGTTTTGGCGCGAAATTAAAAAATGTCGTCCGCAATAATAATTTCATATCAAATATGATTCTAAACTAAATAATAAAGGTATACAATGTATTAGTGAAACATTTGTTTTTAAAACATCTGTATGCTTGGGCTAAAAAATACAGAAAACAGAAAAGGCGGCACCTGACCTGGGACTCCACTGTTTTCAATGGTGCAAACAAGCGACATTGGCGCCGAAAGAGTTACATGTAACACATACAGATTTCAACAGCTATTGCAGTAAAATCCATCTAAACCGGACGTTAAATTTAGTATTTTTGTCGGTCTTGGAAAGAGGAGGCAGCTTAATGCAGGGTGGAATTCATACAGAAAACTCTTCTAGGAGCTTTCTCCAGGACTTTCACATTGCATTCAGCTGCAACCAGCTTATCAATATTGTCGATGGCATTATTTCTTACATGAATACTTCTGTAGTAAAGGGTGATTTGAGTGGGAAGATCCTCATACATTATTGTACAATTCTTCTGAATTGTCTTTATCACCTGCCAAAAGGAAAACGTTAGCGCGACATTCCATACGAAGCCTTGTGGGCAAACAAGAGCTTATTCTGTACCCCGACATGTGCCACAAGATGGATTAGTTTGATCACGTAAACCAGACACGACAGTCTGTTCTTGTAATACTATAAGACACGCCTGGAGCCATACGACTACGTGCTTGACAGGGAGGAGACTGGTCTGACATTTTGAATGAGATGATGGCGTTGAAAATGGCGGATCTGCTGAGAACCCCTGTGGTTAGACCTTGCTAGAGGATAGTCTGGCGCATCTTATGTTGACGTTCCTTTTGCTTTAACTCATTCCCGCAAAGGCTATTTTTAGACCCAACCCCTTGCATTAAATCTACCAAAAAAGGAGCATTTACAAGAAAAAAGGAAATTTTCAGAATTGTGTAGTTTTGAAATCATTGTGATAAATAGAGCATTTGCTCCTGTGGAGCAAATGCTCTATTTATCACAATGGTTTCACAAAGTGACTTTTACAGAAGCGTCAAAAGGCGTCAATATGCGGGAATGGGTTAAAACTCGAATAGAGTACAACGCAATATTGCAAATGGTACGTTATACTACGTACTGTTTGTAAAATTGGTGACATATTTATCAACGGTTGCGAAATATTTGAAAGAAGCCATATGTGATGGTATATTATTGAACACATTTGTCATCTGTTTTCTGTCAATAACCTGTACTATTTCTCCCCAATATTAGTTTATGTAAGCCATCCATCTGTACGAGAACACAATGTTGGACTGTGCAATGCAGTGCGTTCCGTATTACATGATGTGTATAATGCTAGTATGCCCTCTAGTGGTTTTATTTAAACATTTACCTCATAGATACAGTACGCCTTTCTACTCCTTTGCAAACTGAGAAAATATAGATCAGGGTCTGCTCTGTTGACTTAATGAATAACGAATAACATTAATATGAATATACTGTTTCTGCCAATGCCAAACTCTTTTCATTAGCCATTTAAAAATATCTTAATCAATATTCATGATGTCAGTATTTCTAGCATGAACATATTAAGGTCTTACATGATTATTACAAAGTGTATGTATATTATTTCTTACATGAATTCTATTTCTTACATGAATATTCATGACAAAAAGGATTAAAGTTTACGGATATGTCCAGTGCTTCTTTAACTCTAATTATGTTAATTGCGTCTTAGCTCGCATTTGCAAACAGCTTGGATCCAGACGAATCGTCGAGTAACTCGGCGTCTATATATCCTCGAGTAACTCGGCATATCATTAGGATTCAAGCTGTTTAACCCATTACCTTATAGGCTATTTTTAGATACAACCTGTTTGAATAAATCTACCGAAAAGGAGCATTAACTAGAGAAAAGAAAAGTTTTAAAATTTAACTTTTACAGAGTCGTCAAAAGTCGTCAATATGCAGGAATTGGTTAACACTTAGTTATAGTTTCTCGAGTGACTAAACGAATCGGAAGTCAATGGTAATTCCAGAAAAACAGGGGTTTAGCAGACATTTCTGTTCAGCATTAAAAGGGTTATATTTTCTGGTCCTTCGGGATCATTAGTTTTAATGTTATTAGTTTTGAAAATTGAATACTGCTTAAGCCGGTGCTATTGGGCGTGAGTAGTGTTGCACTTTTAATTTTAATTTTCATGAACAGACTCAATAAAACCGAGTCTGCAATTTTCTCTTTTTACATTTCTACCTTTGCTTTCGAAGGGAGCTTTATCTACTTCTTGTGTTCTGCATTAAGCGTTCACCTGTTGGTATTAGTTTAACACTGGCCATATAGTTCCTTTCATATTCAAACTGGTTATAACGGCAACCTCGTTATACCAGCAAAATATCTGGAAACAAACACCTTCGTTGTAACGAGGATTCACTGTACATTGGGACTAGTTTCGTGCCGCTTGGATTATTTACGGTACAGTCACGCTAGAGTATGCACATGATTACTAATATAGAACACTGTAAAAGATGGCGGTTGCTTAAGGTGATAGTCGCTACTTGCAATGGGTTAACAATTTACTAAACATACATAAAGCAATAATTTGTTAATGTGCTGAAAAAGACGTAACAAGAAAACCGGTAAAAAACGCTGGCGAAGAGAAAAAAATCACGTAGTTGTTGTCGAAGAATTGCCAATGTATAAGTGTTTGTTCGGCATATGTAAATAATAGTTTGTTGTAAAACAAAAGATAATACGTGTTAACGAAAATAATTTATCTTATATCACGAGGTCAGTTTTTATGACTCAATATTATAAGTATGTTTTAAAGTGATTTTGAAAATAAGAGTTTGCTGTAGGGACTATCACTTTATTGCAGACCAAAATCATACACAAAACTCTTAATAGAAGCTTTCTGTATCACTTCTATCCTACATTAAGCTGACACATGTTTTAATCCTTCGCTTGCTATTCATGTCAATATACGTAACTGTAAATAGTGAAGACCCAGATGAGACAGCTCCTGCAGGAGCTGTCTCATCAGGGTCTGCACTATTTACAAGTTGGTTGTGCAACCAGTGCACTCCACAGCAGTGATTTCACAGCGAAATACTTGTACACAGTGACGATATATGTAATTATACAACAGGGCATGGGATAAAGAAGGATAAATGTATCTTAAAATTCAGCAAGAGAAGGGTTAAAAATCCGGAATAGGACTTCTATTGAGTGGCCGTATTTGCGAGAATATACATGTACTATATTATCTGATCAACTTCGAAACATTCATTTGATATCACTTTAATCGCACTGTGTCCTAATACAGTTGAACTTCGATATATCGAACTCTGATAACTCGAACTTTGTGATAATTCGAACAAAAAGTTTAGCCCTTCAAAAACTTACAATTCAGAATTGCTCTAAACTGTATCGCTACAGATATATAGAAACACATGTTGCAGCTTAATACAGGTCTTGTAGGATCTTTCAGCATTACTTTAGACCTTTATTAAGCTGTGAACTCGAGAAATTGTTCAGAATAGAAATCGGATAACTCGAATTTCTGTTATCTTGAACTAATTTGTATGGTCCCTTAAAGTTCGAGTTATCAATGTTCAACTGTATATAATTTATTTTCAAAGAGCAAAAGGAATACGTTGTTTTCGAATTACTCTCATCGGATAGCTGTTTTTCAAAGACACACGTACGATCATGTCTATTAACCCTTCGCTTGCCATTCACGTCAATATACCTACCTGTGAATAGTGAAGATCCAAATGAGACAGCTCCTGCAGGAGCTGTCTCATCAGGGTCTGCACTACTTACATGTTGATTGTGCAACCAGTGCACTCCACAGCAGTGATTGCACAGAGAAATTATTGTAGACTGTGAAGATATATGTAATTATACATGTCAAGAGGGCATGGGTAAAGAAGGAGAAATGTATTTTAAAATTCAGCAAGAGAAGGGTAACGTGTCCAGCTGTATGACACAATTTAGTTGGTCTTGGTCAATTGTTTGTAATAGTAGCCACTGGGACTTGCGATACTGTGATCAGTAACCATTTCCTGATTGATCTGTATGGTGGTGTCTCGTTACAGATAGGTTGCCTGTCTTTTTTTCCTTTTAAGTGTTCACTGCGTTTCTACTTAAAAAGAATGGACCTAGACATAATACCCTTATATGTGATTTTGTTTTGTTTTTTCACTTTGAGTGATTAAAATGAATAGTAACCATATATTGTAATTTGATTGGTCTACTTCAGAGTGACAGTATACGCCTTATCTGCAGTTTTAGTTATTTAATTATCGCTAATTGTTTCTCGCCAAAATCCTTTATGCGCGTCCCATTGGACAACCCATATGCCTAACTATATATTTTTCATGCGGGATAATTTGCAAAACCTTCCACTTATTTGCTTTGATAAATGTAACAGAAGATATTCGTCCTTCTGGAAGTCTGTTGTGCATTTCCAAGCTAACACTACATTTTAATTTACTATAATTATTGTCTACGTTGTATTCGTTACTAACTTCAAATGCAAAGAGGTTTTCTTGCACTTCTGTCATGTGGCATTGCTTATGAATAAAACAATGGGGTTGATTAATACGATTGATTGGTAATGCTGCATAGTATATCACAAGTACAGGCCAGGTAGATACATGTAATTTGTTTATATCATTCATATATCCGATATATAGATATTTTAGATGTATATCCAAATACCAAAATCGTCATTTCTCAACCACACCCTTTATTGTGACCACCCTTTACATCCGTCTCTTAGAAAAGATACTACAGAGTGGTCAAAACACATGGTTTGGTGGAGAGACTCTAAGAGACGATTTTAAAAAGTGGTCACAGCATAGCGTTTGGTGTAACAGTTGTTTCTATCGGGTCTTACGTCGACATAGGCACTGGGAGCCAACTACGTATTATTATCAAAATGTTTTGCTACGACAATTTATATGAGTATTTTAATAGATTTGATTTCCTACGACGGCAACTTTGTTATCGTAGGAAAACATTTGCCAATTGATATACTGGCTTCGTAGGAAAACAAATCTATTATAATACCCATATAAATTGTCGTAGCAAAACATTTGATAATAATACGTAGTTGGCCCCCAGTGATAGGGTTTGGTTGAGAGACTCGAATAGACCATTCTACGGAATAACCCGATTACCTTGATGTAGAAGTCCGGTTTTTCCAAAATTTGCAATACGTGCTTGTTCTAAAGTGTATTACTACATGTTCGCATTTATAGAAACACGTGTCAGCTTAACCCATTCCCTCATATGCTATTTTTAGATACAACCTCTTTGAATTAATCTACCGAATAGGAGCATTTATTAGAGAAAAGGAAAATTTTACAATTTTGTAGTTTGAAACCATTGTGATAAGTAGAGCATTTGCTCCTATAGGAGCAAATGCTCTATTTATCACAATGGTTTCGCAAAGTGACTTTTCCAGAGTGGTCAAAAGTCGTCAATATGAGGGAATGGGTTAATGCAGGTCGAAAAAACTATCAGCACCACTCTAGACCTGCATTAATTAAGCTGAGGACTAATTGTTCAGAATATAATCGGATTAATCGAGTCTCCTTTAATTTTGTATGGTACATTGAAGTTCGAGATATTGAAGTTCAACTGGATGTCATATAACCCTTTACCTCATGAATAATCATGTAAGAAGTAACGACATCATGACTATTCATTGGATTAGTTTTAACCCTTCGCTTGCTGAATTTTAAAATACATTTCTCCTTCTTCACCCATGCCCTGTTGTATAATTACATGATATATCTTCACTGTGTACAAGTATTGCGCTGTGCAATCATTGCTGTGGAGTGCACTGGTTGCACAATCAACTTGTAAATAGTGCAGACCCTGATGAGACAGCTCCTGCAGGAGCTGTCTCATCTGGGTCTTCACTATTTACAGGTAGGTATATTGACGCGAATAATAAGCGAAGGGTTAATAATAGCATAAGGGCATATCAGAGTTTGGCCGTGGCTGACGCTGTAAATATAGCGAAACTTGATAAAACGGAACCTACAGACTCAAACGTACATATATATATATATATATATACATATACAAGGAAATGCCGTTCTTCTATTTATGTTTTGCCAAATGTCTTTACTAAATGAACCATGATGATTATAACTGACAATTGAACAGCAAAACTATTAACCTTTAGCCTGCTGAACAAATTATCATTACAGAATTGGTCACGTTCTACATTTTCAAAATTCAAGTTATAATCAATGTGTCTACCAATATGCAATCAGGGTGTCAAACAGTTTGGATCCTGATGAGACGCCGAGTGTTACTCGACGTCTCATCTGGATCCAAACTGTTTGCATAGGTATTCACTCATCCGCCCATAGCAGGCTAAAGGTTAAGCAACAATTGCTGCTGGGAAAATAACAAATGCTCTCGGAGTTATAAACGCAATCACGCGTTCAAATGTACGATAGATTGTTTCTTAATCACCGAAGAGGAAACAATTTAAAGACGATAATTTGATTACTTGATTAAAATCCCCGTATCCAGTTACTTTATAACTACTGACGTGTGTATGAATATAGATGCCATTGGCTTTTGCATTGCACTGTTCTTTGCTGCAACAGATAATATACACTGAGGAATTCATTAATGTCCACAGTTTCTAAAGACAATTACATATTGATCACAAAACCCACATGATACAACAATTAGAAGGAAAGGAAGTATACTTATTTTATGACTTAAAATTTCCGTTTTGCACAGTAATAATAGCATAGTAATCCATATTCGTTGGCAGTACAATGCATACCCCCCAGACATCAGGAATAAATAACTAAATTGTTTGCAAAATAAATAGTAATATAAAGTCAACACTGCCCCTCATATAAACGCTTTTCAAGCCTTTGCAAACAGAGTAGACTCAGATCAGACGGCTCCGATTGCTTATGAAACAAAATAGATCTGATTCTACAGTTTCTACCAATTCCAAACACATTATTATACAAAATATTAACTAAATATTCATGATGTAATTTCTTTCATTAATATGCTATGGGGAAAGGGCAAGGACATAATGACGCCATGAATATTAATAAGATTATTTTATAATGGTTTATGAACACAGGGCATTTTGGCTCAGGCAGAAGCTGTAGAATTAGATCTATATTACATCATACGCCAACAGAGCAGACCCTGATCATACAGCTCCTATAGGAGCCATCTGATCTGGGTCTACTCTGTTTGCAGATACATCAAAATGCACTTAACAAAGAGCAAGGGCTAAACTGATATTAAAATTTCAGGACGAAACATTTTATCTCGTATTTGTGACAATTAGTTGCAGATGCTTGTTTCAAGTTCTTCAACTATCTTCTAAGTAATACTGATACAGCACACACAATATTTTCAAACCTTTGTATGCTGAATATTCAAACTGAATGTTAGCTGTATTGCTTTGTTTGTTTATTACGTCAGCTACATACCAGTTTGCTTAACTCCAATATATAACAGTATTGTTTGTTCTTGATTAGCAACACTGTCACAAACCATAAATCTATGTGAGTGAATACTCTTAACACAGTCACATAAATATAAATCTGTGTGAGTGAATACTCTTAACACAGTCACATAAACATAAATCTGTGTAAGTGAATACTCTTAATACAGTCACATAAACATAAATATGTGTGAATGAATACTCTTAACACAGGTACCTAAACCTGTGTCAGTGAATACTCTTAATACAATATACAATACAATACATTTTATTTCAGCATTAAACATTACAAGAATGTTCTTTAGCCTACAATACATACATATTTGTTAAGATTGTAGCGAGAAATATACATTTCCTTTACAGGAAGCAAACAAAATATAAATGATATAAATCAAGTACAGACAATCCTGTATTAAACGACCGCTAATTGAAGTACCAGGAATCCGCCCAATGCAGGTCAAAAACAATGCAGAAAGCCTATTTTGGAGCTAAACTCAATATTCATATCATGCATCAAGCAGTCACCTGTCCTCAAAGCTAATCAAGGGTATTATATATTTATTTAGTGGTCGTTTTATACCGGATCGACTGTATAATCAAACATTTACACAAGTCTAAAGTTCATTCCAATTTACTGTATATTAGTTGAGAGTAGATCGTCGTTTTTCAGCATAATATAAGTATTTACTTAAACTTTTTAGGATCTTTATGGATGTAGACGACATCAGAATATCAAACTTTGTTAAGGTTGGCCAACGACAGTAGAAATTTGCAAAATATTTTCTTCTTAAGTAAGTGAATTGAGGACAAACTAAAAGAAAATGGTATTCGTTCTCAATCGCACCAGACTTACAAAAAACACATGTTCTGTTTTCTCTTGGAATCTTAATATACCGTCCTTTTTCAATTGCAAGATTGTGTGCTGACGCTCTGAATTTACTTAATGCAATTCTATATTTTGTTTCTGTTATGATATTTAAATAAGGTTCTTGTCCAAAAGAGTGTTTAAAGCGACAGTAACTTAGAAGCCTTGGAGAATTATTTATTTCGCTATACCAGGTTTGCTTATAAACATCTATTATTCTTTGTTTAATCATTTTAAATAAGTAGGGTGACATTTCCTGCTTGACCCATACGTAGCTTAATCCATGTGAGTCTAAAATACATTTTATTTACCATGCCCAATTAAGATTTCCGTACGTAATATTGGTATCAGCATCGCGTTTTAACATACGATAGGTTATTTTAGGGATTTCCGTATCATTCATTTTTATTAATTTCAACCAATATCTTAGCATAGCAATTTTTCTAAAAACACGTAACGGTACTCTGCCTAATTCACCATAAAGACAGTTTAAACTGGTTGATTGGCGCACGCACAGAATTTTGCGACAGAATTTTGTATGGACTAATTCAATATCCCTTGCGTCATGATTTCCCCAAATTTCAGCACTATAGTTTAAGACGGACCCTACAAGAATGTCAAACAACTTGCATTTATCAGAAGTTGGTAGTTCGACTTGATTTAAAACAAAACATAAATTATGAAGCGCAAAGGAGGAATGATCAGCTGTTGACTTTTGTGTACGAGACCAGCTTCCGTTTTTGTATAAGTATAATCCAAGGTATTTGAATGATGTCACTATTTCAAGTTTTTCATTGCATATATAGAAGTCGTAAGTTGTGTGCTTACCCTTTTCAAAGATCATTACTTTAGTTTTTGAAACATTAACAGTAAGCCCCCAATTATTACAATACGTTTCAATATCTGATAACATGGATTGCAATGCCTCGGGAGATGTGGCAAACACTGCTTGGTCGTCGGCGTAGAGAATTAAGAATAATTTAATATCAGCCTCAGTGAAAATGCCGTCTAAATTTGTATTTATGCTTTGGTTGATATCATTGATGAACATCATGAAGATCAGAGGCGAGTTCGGGTCCCCTTGTTTGACCCCGTATTTTAAGTTGATGGGGTCCGAACATTTCCTATTGAGCCTTACACATGACTTTACTACTGCATACATGGCTTTTAATGCGCAGACAAATTTACTACTTACGTTTTCACTCGTCAATTTGTGCCATAATATGGCTCTATCTATCTTATCAAACGCTTTTTCAAAGTCAATGAATGCACAGTATAATTTGCTATTTTTACTCAAAATCTTTTTAATGATTGAGTGGAGAATGAAAATGCAGTCTACAGTCGCTTTTCCTTTTTGAAAGCCGAACTGATTTTTGCTTAAAGTTTCATGTTTTTCTGACCACTTTGTAATCCTTGTTAACAGTATTTGAGAATATACCTTTGATAGAATATTACTTAATGTAATACCCCTGTAATTTTTTGCCAAATTTGGGTCACCAGATTTAAAGAAAGGTGCAATAATACCATTTCCCCAGGAGTTTGGATAATGACCAGAGTTGAAAATTTTGTTCACTATTTTGAGTAGATATGGCGAAATGACATTAAATGACGATTTAAGTGCTTCTGAACAAATATTATCGGGGCCTGTAGCAGAGTTATTCTTTTGGTGATAAACAGCATTTTTTAACTCTTCTAAGTTTATGTCAGAGTCTAAATCGGCTTCGAAAACGACATCGTTAGCATTAGGGTTTGTTTCTTCAGTTTCCTCATTTCCGTTATCATATAAGCCTTTGAAATGTTCATAAAGATCATCAAGTTTGAGATCTTCGCCAGATTTCTTTTTACTTTGTTTCAATTTCTTGATTGATTTCCAGAAATTCCGTGGATGAGCCCTTGCCTTATTGTTTAAGTTCTTACCTTCACTTACTTTATATTGCCTTTTTGCTTTAACCTTTGTCCTATTGTAGAGATTTCGATATTTGACAAACACGTCTTTATTTACGTCACTGTGGGTTTTCGTATAAACATTTCTGGCTTTTGTGAATAATTTCTTTGCGTTGACGCATTCGTGATTAAACCAAGGCGATTTCTTTTTAAACTCTTTTTGCAAAGAACACGTTTTAGTTTTTTGACATTTACCAAAAACACTGTTTAAGTTCTTATAAAGAAATTCGGTTAATATCTCAACATTTTCATCGATACCTATTTCGTCATTACAACAATTTAAGTTATCAATGTTCTGATTTAACATTTCTATAAAGATATGTTCTTTTTTGCAATCCCAAATTATTGTGTTGTAAGTTTCGGGCTCTATTTCACAAGCGGCCGCATTGTGTGTACAACAATTCAGACTAAAATATACTGGGCAGTGATCTGAGAATTCGTTCACTGGTAGTATCTCGAATTCACATATAGACTGTAACTCGGTATTATGTAACAACAGATAATCAACCGTACTTCTGCCACGAGACGAACAGTACGTGTGTTCACCAATATTTTCGTCCTTGTGCAATCGACCATTTGCAATTACAAAACCTGTACTTTTACACATCTCAAGAATTTTTCGGCCATACAAATCCAATACAGAGTCTTTATTTGCACGATGGGGAATATGCGATAGGTCTGAAAACAATGCATCATTGTCTAAATACCTATCAAAATCTAGCGTGTCCGCTGCGTTCGATGTGCGGCCATTCATATCGCCCGTGATATATACCTTGCCTGACAGTGAATGCATTTCTACCCCGTGTTCAATTTCATCCCAATAATCAAAGTCACATGTATTTAATACAGACGAACAAGACGGTGGAATGTATGTAGAACATACGAAAACATCATCGTTGGATTCTAAAATTTGTTCTGATATTTTTAACCACAAAATACCTTCTACATTTTTTTCAACAATTTTAACATAGTTCTTAATACAGTCTTTTATATACAATGAGATACCACCACTGTATCGACCTTTCCGTGCACCTAGAGATTTTCTACCAAAAATATGTTCACAGTGAAAACCCTTTATATCTAGATTGTAGCAAGTCTTTTCACTTAACCAGGTTTCCGTTAAACACACAATATCGAATTGGTTTACGAAATCGATAAAGTCACAGTCATTTAATTTTCTACATAATCCGTTTACATTCCATGAAATAAGTTTCAGTTGCTCCCCGTGACCTCCTCATGTAGATTTGTCGGTATCTGCACGTGTTCCCTGGTAAATACGGCCATTGACAAACAGTTTGTCTTTCACGAGCTTCACTTCGTTTCCCTTATCTCGTTCTTTGTCCATGATAGGATAAAGCGTTTTGCGTGCATCGCGCATTTGCTTGGGTAGTTGAACCCCGATGCCAGCATTTGCAGACTTAAGTGACTCTGAGAATTCGAAAGATTTTGACCTGATGAGTTCTCTCTCCTTGTAATAGTGGAACTTTGCGACAATCGGTCGTGTCTTCCCTCGCATACTTTTCCCTAAACGATGAGCTCGATCAAAGGTCAACTTCGCTGCGTCCGTGTATTGGAGCTTATCGGCTATAAGCGTTTTTATCAAAGTTTCGCAATTTTCACCTTCAATTTCTGGCAAACCATAAAACAAAAGATTGTCCCTCATAGACCGATATTCAAGATCAGCGACTTTGGTTTCCAAATCCTGCTTTTGAGTCTCGAGCGTTTTAGCATTTTCTTCTTACAGTCACATAGTGAATACTCTTTCCCGGACGTCTTGTGGTAAAAATGACTTTTCACTATTCACCGATATTCACGCCATGATATTTCCAAACAGGTTGGATCCAGTACATTGATCTAGATCCAAATATGAGATGGCATTTATTTTTACAATGGGAACAAAAGTTAAATTTATATAGTAATGCTCAATGTAATCATCCCATCCCAGCATTCGTACAACATGAGATAAAATGAAAAAAAACTACTCTGTGATTCATAAGTGCTTCCTTGCTTCCATATAAGGGCAAGTGGATTCATATATACCTACTTTGGTGTAATATATTGATAAACCCGTATCATATATTGCATACTGGTCCAATATATTCTTAACATGGTTTAAACTCGTATAATGCTGTTTTGCTTCAATGTAAGGACAGATGGACTCATGTACGAGCGTATACCTACTTTGGTTTAATATATTGTTAAATTGGTTGGTTCTATACAATATACATGCTTCGATTGGTTTCAAGTACTTATGTGGCGGCTGTAAAAAGTCGCCCCGTACTTCATTCTCAGTGTTGTTATATTTTCTGGTCATTCGGGATCATTAGTTTTGATGTTAATCGTTTTGAAAATTGAATACTGCTTAAGCCGGTGCTAGGGGGCGTGAGTAGTGTTGCACTTTTAATTACTACTCATGAACAGACTCAAAAACCGAGTTTGCAATTTTCTCTTTTTGCATTTCTACTTTTGCTTTCGAAGGATCACCCATTTTCAGAATTAGTATAAGGGCAAACGGATCAATACATAGATTGATTTGATTCAGATATTACTGAAAAGCAGCATGCAACGAACGCTTTTGATAGTTTTGTTACAGCTACAGAAGAAGAAGTAGAACAGATCATTAAGGCATCCCCTTGCAAGTCCTGTGAACTGGATCCTATACCTACATGGCTGTTAAAACCATGCCTTGGTGAACTCCTACCGATTCTGACAAAAATTGTAAACTCCTCTTTAGACACGGCCTACGTTCCAATAAACTTCAAGATGTCACATGTCAGACCTATTTTGAAGAAACCGAATCTCGATTCAAACGAACTTAGGAATTATAGGCCTGTTTCGAATTTGCCATTTGTCTCCAAAGTGTTAGAAAAAGTGGTCGACAAGCGAATTGAGTCCCACTTGACCTCAAACGGACTACATGGGCATCATCAGTCGGCATACCGAAAGCATCATTCAACGGATACTGCTCTCCTGAAAGTTCAGAACGACATCCTTCAATCCCTAGATAAAAACGAAATAACAGTTCTGGTCATGCTTGACTTATCGGCTGCATTTGACACTATCGATCATGAAACTCTGCTAAAACGCCTGGAAAAAGACTTCAGAATTATTGGAAAACCTCTTGAGTGGATAACCTCCTACCTGAATGACCGCTATCAAATAGTCTCAGTAGATGGAGAACTGTCCACCCCAGTTAAAATGGAATATAGCGTGCCACAGGGTTCCGTCCTAGGACCAAAACACTACATCATGTACACAAAACCTGTCGGCTCAATCTGCAGAAACCATGGGCTTAATCACCATTTCTATGCCGATGACTCACAGTTATACCTGTCCTTTAAGCCCAAGGGCATATCCTGTCAACTGGAGGCTTTATCGCGAGTTGAGGACTGTCTCAAAGAAGTAGTCTCTTGGATGCATCAGAACATGCTGAAGCTAAATACTGACAAGACTGAGGTCATTCTGTTTCATACAAAAAACACAGAAGTACCTGCAGAGGTTAGTGTGCAAGTAGGACCCTCTAAAATCAGGCCATCTTTGTGTATAAAGAATCTCGGTGCATGGCTCGATTCACAAATGGATATGACATCACATGTCAATTCCGTGTGTAGGTCTAGTTATGCACAGCTCCGACAAATAGGCCATATTAGAAAGTACCTCTCACCTGATGCTACCAAGACTTTGGTAAACTCTCTTGTTACATCGAAGATAGACTACTGCAATTCACTGCTGCATGGGATTTCAAACAACTCACTGCGGAAATTTCAAAGAGTGCAAAACACAGCAGCCCGCATCATAACCAGAACTTCTCGATATAATCATATCACGCCGGTTTTGAAGGAACTTCACTGGCTTCCGGTTCAACATCGGATTGAATTCAAAATTCTGACTCTTACGTATAAAGCCATGCACAATGAATCTCCCAAGTACATTGTCGACATGCTTGACGTATACAGGCCGCGCAGAGAGTTAAGGTCAGCAAGCAGATCATTGTCGTTGGTTGTGCCAAAAAGTCGTAAGGTAAAATACGGTGAGAGAAGTTTCATGCATGCAGCTCCGAAACTTTGGAATGCTCTACCTTCAGGCATTAGAGACGCAAGGTCATTGGCATGTTTCAAAAAGTGTCTGAAAACGCACTTTTTCAACATCTGCTACTAGAACAGTTTTGTTCAGAATAGGAATGGCTTTCAGCCAACCTATTAAGCTAACAGATTACCCAATGGGCATGTACAGTGGCAACTAAGCTAAGGATAGGAATGGCTTTCAGCCAACCTATTAAGCTAACAGTTGACCCAGTAGTCATGTACAGTGGCAACTGAGTTCAGGATAGGAATGGCTTTCAGCCAACCTATCAAGCTAACAGTTGACCCAATAGTCATATAAATGGAATGATTTTCAGTCAGCCCATTTATTCTAATTTATGATATTGATGAGCATGGCTTTCAGTCAACTTGTCTGTATCAAGTTTGTTAATATAGATTATTCTAATTTGTGATATTGATGAGCATGGCTTTCAGTCAACTTGTCTGTATCAAGTTTTGTTAATACAGATTATTCTAATTTGTGATATTGATGAGCATGGCTTTCAGTCAACTTGTCTGTATCAAGTTTGTTAATATAGTTTATTCTAATTTGTGATATTGATGAGCATGGCTTTCAGTCAACTTGTCTGTATCAAGTTTGTTAATACACTTTATGCTATTTCTTGCGGATAGTGATTTTATATCTATTGTATATCTTTTGCTTATCTTTCACTGACCGGGTGGAAAATCATGTAGTTCCTTCCGGCTAGCGATTTCATATATATTGTACATCTTTCATTGTCTGGATAGATAATCATGCGGATGGTTCCGGTTAGTGATTTTATCCATGTGAAGCGCTTTTGAACGCACATATCCAGTGTGAAAAGAGCGCTATATAAATGTGGTATAATAATAATAATAATAAAGAAATATTCGTTTAATATAGTTGTCAAAATGAAATCATATAATGCTGTTTTGCTTCAATATAAGGACAGATGGACTCATATATACCTACTTTGGTTTAATATATTGACAAATCTGTATCATATATTGAACACTGGTCCAATATATTGTTAAATTGGTTGGTTCTATACAATATACATGCGTTGATTGGTTTCATACAAAGGAATGTTCGTTTATATATTGTCAAAATGAAATCATATAATGCTAATGTGGATTGACACATGGACGAATACGTTCAATATATTCAAATTATCGATTGATATACATATGTATAATGATAATCGGTTCTATATAAACGTGGTTTCCTTTCAGATATAGTTAAAATGCACTCATATATTACAACTACTGTGCAGTGAATTAAAACAGAACGATAGAAGACAGTTATAGTTTTCCATACATTGTAACATTCAGTTGTGTCATGATTAACAGTGACGTCATTTGTGGCAATGGACATACGCTTATCCCATTGAATGCGAGGAACCAGCGCACTGGTGTTTTCACTGTACAAAGCTAATACCCAGTTTCAATATTCGAAGCATTGAAAGAATGGAAAAGACATTATGCTCTGTATCGACGTTAATGAGAATGTATTTGAGGAACTTGACACATGTACATGTAGCTGCCAGGCATTGCCATAATTACCAGGGAATTATTATTTCGTCCTGGCATTAAAATATATGTTTAAATATGATTGCTTTGTGAATTATGTTTCGATATGGTTAATCCATTGGAAAAGTAATTAAACGAGATATTACGGAGTTGAATACATAATGGCTGCGTTGTACTGAAATTTCAGAACAATGCATTAACGGTTTTACATGTGTTTGGAATCTATATTATTAGTAATACAATTACCCATGAAATTACTTCATAGAAACGACTTTTAATGTTTTTGCAAACAGAATAGGTTTGCTCTGTTTGCATATAAAATTAATATATAAATATGATTAGACAGTTTTGTTGCCACAGTAAAATATTATCTGATTTATAATGCAATTATTGAAATATAGCTTATCAACATTCGTAGTCATTTTTACTAAATATTCATGAGCTAGAACATAAACCCTTTCCCTCATAATAACGCATTTGAAAACAGAGTAGACCTAGATCAGACAGCTGTCTGATCAGGATCCGCCCTGTTTGCTTAACCCTTTCCCTGTTCTATGTTTATTACAAATTTCAATACCTACTATATATTCCTAAACAAAGTAGTTATAAAGACATATGGAAGGTGTAACACTGTAGACAATTTAGAAAGCAAAGAAACAGATCTATCAAATTATGTTAGCAAACAGAGCAGACCCTGATCAGACGGCTCCTCTAGGAGCCGTCTGATCTGGGTCTACTCTATTTGCAAATGCGTGAAAACACGTTTATATGAGGTGAACGGTTAAGGAATATATAAATAGGATCATGCAGTTCCTAATACAAAAACAAAACAATAAAATCTCGATTATTCGAACACTAAACTACGTTTTTTTTATCAATCGTCAAGACAGGTGGCAGCTTAATGCATGGTGAGCGTCATGCAAAAAGCTCTTCTTGCAGAAAGCTCCTCTAGGAGCATGACTTTCACCATGCATTAAGCAGCCACCTGCATAAAAATTTCTAAATTCTTCTATAATTCGAATAATCGAGATTTTACGGTGCCGTAGTACCCTTTCTGTCTTGACCATTGTACTAGCTTATTAAGAATGGCATCTTATATTCCTATTTGTTTTATTCCAAACAATCAATACTTGATTATATGATCTTGTCACAATGGTTACATAACTATACACTTATAAAATTTTCATTTTCTCTAGTAAATGCTCCTTTTCGATAGATTTATTCAAAGCGGTTAGGTCTAAAAATAGCATATGACGTAATGGGTTAACACACTACATACACGTTGTCACTCAAGCCTGTATTATGGGAATTACGTACCTTTGACATTGAGTAAAGAATGAACGAAAAATGACAACATTTTTTAAATATAAATTTAAGGTATCTGAGCTCGTACAGACACACGAACACCTTAGAATCTTTGTGACATGTAGTGTAATGTGTGTGAAGCATGCTTACACAAATAAATAATGAATACAATGCGATTCTGATTTTTGATAAATCAAATCTGTAGCCATATGCACTAAAAAGGTGACAATACAACGATTTCTTTTAACGATACATCTAGAAGACTGAATTGTTTGCCTAAATCTAGCTTAGTATCCCCCCAGGCGCCCGTGAAGTTTCAATGAGATATCGGGGGTGGGGTTGGGGGAAGTACAAGAAAGTAGGTCATACTCGGAACAAATATCCCTTAATAACTTTTCATTCTTTTTTTCCCTGCCTGTGACGTATTTATGCCCGAATTTCGCCCGTCGTATGCGTCGTACCCGTTCCATGCCCCCACCCCGTGTAGTCAGTGCCGTACACGGTTACTCGTCTGCACAGTTTTTTCTCTCCGAGTTGTCCCTCTTAGTTATGGTTCCCCGAATGCTTTCGCACTCATGTTCGAATAGACTGCCTCTTCATATGCTGGTGGAGTTTACTAGCACTTATCATCACACACACAACTCCTTTCCAATCAGACTGTGATGAGCCGTGTCACAAGTCAATGTGGGCTAATGATTACTTTTCGGGCACTTCAAGCTTCACAGACCCAGTGTGGGCGAGAGACACAGAAAAGCGTCTCTGAAATTTCCGGGACAGGGATTTGAACTCCGGACCTCCGGATTGGTAGTTAAGCGCGTTACCACTAGACCACCGCTCCACACTGCAGATGATATTCTTGTTGGTAAACATATCGTATACAACAGTCTTACACTTTGACCATACCCTTTGCAATGAAGAATCAACCCTTTCTCTGATATATGTTTATTTCAAAGTCCATCACCTACTGAATATTCATGGCCAACATAGTTAGAACGAAATTTGGAATGTAGTCATTTTAAAAAAGTAAAGAGACAGATCTATCATATTTCATTTGTTAACAGGGCAAACACTGATCAGGTGGATCCTATAGGAGCCGTTGTCTGATCTGGGTCTCATCTGTTTGCAAATGCGTGAAAGAGTGTTCATATTAAGGAAAGGGTTACAAAATTGAAGCAGCCAATGCTTGTTGTAGGCGAACATTTACTCAGCATACAAAGATCGAAGATTATAATGACGTGTGTACAGCAAAACCTCTCCATAACGGCCACTAACTTACATCAAATATTTTGTGTTAAAGGCAGGTGGCTGCTTAAAGCAATGTGAAAGTAAAGCAGAATGCTCCTATAGGAGCATTCTGTTTTACTTTCACATTGCTTTAAGCAGCAACCTGCCCCAAATACCAACTAATTAACACAATCTAGTGGCCGTTATACAGGTTTTACTGTGCATGAACATAATATGCTTTGAACAAAGCAATACTTGTGATTGCTATTATTGTTATTAAACTTCAATCGAAGTTTAATCAATGAAAAATGACGTTTTTGCACTTAATCCTCCTCTATTTGTTAAATAGGCCCTGTGGAAAATCAGTGTTTGTACAAGGTCGAACTTAATACTGACAGGCGCGTTAATCCCAGAAATTCAATTCCAGTCATGAATGCGAGGAGAATTACTTGTTTTGTTTCTTTTGCAAGAGGTGGATGCCTAGTCCGACACTGAAAGGGTATTACGTTACCCTAAAGCTGATAGTTAGTTTGTGTTGGTTAACGTCCGTTTTTACTCGCTGTGGGCTAATTGGACGCCTTGAGGACAGGGGAGAGGAGATACAGAGAAACCCGGATGCGATGCCCTATTTTATTATCGACAGTTTCTCTGGTTCTTTTAGATGCCCAGTGTAAAGCTCAGCTACATCGGACGTAGGTTTTTAGTCTCGTCTGAAGGACTTGGTCCGGCCGGGAAAGCTGCTAGAAACAACTTTGCGAATAGAACAGACCTAGATCATATTGCTCATACAGGAGCAGTCTAGTGAGGGTCTGCTCTATTTGCGTAACCGATTCCATCAAATTGACACTTTTTGACGCCTGTAAAAATCATTGTGATAAATAGATCATTTACTCCACAGGAGCAAATAATGCTTTATTTATCACGATAACTTAAAAACTACACAATTCTAAAATTTACCTTTTTGCTAGTAAATGTTCCTTTTCAGTAGATGTATTCAAAGAGATTGGATCTAAAATACCTTTAAAATAACCTATGATGGAATTGGTTAACCCTTTCCCTAATATTGACAACTTTTGACGACTCTGTAAAAGTCACTTTGTGAAACCATTGTGATAAATAGAGCATTTGCTCCTATAGGAGCAAATGCTTTATTTATCACAATGGTTTCAAACTACAAAATTCTAACAAAAATCATTTTCTCTAGTTAATGTTCCTTTTCGGTACATTTATTCAAAGAGGTTGTATCTAAAATAGCCTATGAGGGAATAGGTTAAGTATGGTTACTGATTATATTCTACAGTTTTTGTAATGGCCGACCCTTCTTTTTTTCATAATTTACTATTACAGAAATTCATCTAATAAATGTTCATACAGTAATACCTCTCTATAACGGCAACTAAAGGTGGCAGCTTAAAGCAAGATGAAAGTAAAACAGAACGCTCCTATAGGTGGCTGCTTAAAGCAAGGTGAAAGTAAAACAGAACGATCCTATAGGTGGCTGCTTAAAGCAAGGTGAAAGTAAAACAGAACGATCCTATAGGTGGCTGCTTAAACAAGGTCAAAGTAAAACAGAACGCTCCTACATGTATAGGTGGCTGCGTAAAGCAAGGTGAAAGTAAAACAGAACGCTCCTATAGGTGGCTGCGTAAAGCAAGGTGAAAGTAAAACCGAACGCTCCAATAGGTGACTGCTTAAAGCAAGACGAAAGTAAAACAGAACGCTCCTACATGTATAGGTGGCTGCGTAAAAACTTTCACCTTGCTTTAAGCATCCAAGTGCCTTTAACACAAAACAATTGATGTAATTTAGTGGTCGTTATAGAGAGTTTTACTGTATGTCGTAATTTCTTCCATGAATAGTCATAGGTTAACAACTAATAAACAATATATCATAACAACTGAGGAGTGTAATATTTCATATACATGACACTATTGTGGTGGTGGCTTGGTCTAGTGGTTGAGCATTGAGTTGATAGTCACAGGTTAACAACTAATAAACAATATATCATAACAGCTAAGGAGTGTAATATTTCATATACATGACCTTATTGTGGTTGTGGCTTGGTCTAGTGGTTGAGCGTTGAGTTGATAACCCAGAGGTTTAGGAGTCGAATCCTGGCGGGACCAGCTCGAAAATACAGAGACGATTTTCAGTGTCTCCTACTCTAACGAGATTGCCTCTTCTTTACCCAGGGTTTTGAGCGTAACTAGTTAGTACTGCGGCTGCGTACAACAGCGCCATCTGTTAGCAATGTTCAATATTGTAGGCGAATGGCTCAATGACCAGAGGAAGGCAGGTCGGTTTTGATCCCGTGCGTTGCTTTGCAGCGGATGAGATTAGCCGAAATCGTATTCCTTAAAGCACCCCTCAGCACCATGTCATCTCATCATTCATCAGCGATATATGACATACTCAGTGTCACAGTGCCGTAAAACCCAACTCACTCACTCACTGACCAGAGGAGTAAATGAACAGTCGGCTGGGCGGTCATTAGGACTGAAAGTAGACTATAACTAGGCACTTGTTTTATTTTACTTCATTCTTCAAGTCTGGCCAGTATTACGGACAACACAGTACTGTTCGCAATTAATTTGCTAATCAAGGGGCTGTTTTAACCCCTTCCCTGTTGAATATTCATGAAAGAAATAATGGCATCATTTGTATTTATTACCTTTTTGATATTGGCATATGTACACAGGGTGCTTTTGGTAATGGTAGAACCAATGATTTATGAGTCAGCTCCACCATAGCTTGTATGGTATTTATATTAACTATGCAATTAGTTTTTCTATAGTTATATATTTCAGATGGCTTTATGCAATAACATGTAGTTATTATATAGTTATATGTGTTTACTTGCCGTTATGCAATTAGTTCTTATATAGTTATATATATTTTCATGTCTTTATGCAATTAGTTTTTATATAGTTATATATGTTTACATGTCTTTATGCAATTTGTTTTTATATAGTTTTATATGTATACATTTATTTATGCAGTTAGTTCTTATACAGTTGTATATGTTTATATGTATTTATGCAATAAGTTATTATATTGTTATATAAATTATGTTTACATGTATTTTAGGTATATTTGTTTACATGTGTTTATGCAATCAGTTCTTATATAGTTATATATAATGATAACATATTATCTTTATGCCATTAGTTGTTATATAGTTACATGTGTATAATACATGTTAACATATATTTATGCAATTAGTTGTTATATAGTTACATATGGTTACGTGTATTTATGTAATTAGTGTTTCTATAGTTATATATATTTACATGACTTTATGTAAAAACATGTAGTTCTTATATAGTTATACATGTTTACCTGTCGTTTAGCAATTAGTTCTTATATAGAGAGAGAATCTTACATGAGTGTTCATTACAAATTATTTTTTATGAAATGCGTTTACTATAATAATATGCCATGCTATTTAGCAAGTGTAATTCATTCATTATAATTAACGAGTTTCATGAGAACAATTCGTAATGAACACGAATGTAAGATTCTTTTTATCACATAATCATTAAAAATTGCCATAGAAAGTGAAACACACTATATCTGACGGCTGACGACCATTGTTTACTGCGTAGTACAGCGGAATTCAAACTACCCATTTGCAAAAAAAATGCACTAGTGCATTTCCGCGATTTACAGCACCCTATTTCGGCACTCACAAGCGACAGATTATGTGATAAAGTTATATATGTTTACATGCCCTTATGCAATTAGTTCTTATGTAGTAATTATGTAGTAATATATGTTTACATGCCTTTATGCAATTAGTTCTTATGTACTAATATATGTTTACCTGCCTTTATGCAATTAGATCTTATGTAGTAATATATGTTTACCTGCCTTTATGCAATTAGTTCTTATGTAGTAATATATGTTTACCTGCCTTCATGCAATTAGTTCTTATGTAGTAATATATGTTTACATGCCTTTATGCAATTAGTTCTTATGTAGTAATATATGTTTACATGCCTTTATGCAATTAGTTCTTATGTAGTAATATATGTTTACCTGCCCTTATACAATTAGTTCTTATGTAGTAATATATGTTTACCTGCCTTTATGCAATTAGTTCTTATGTAGTAATATATGTTTACATGCCTTTATGCAATTAGTTCTTATGTAGTAATATATGTTTACCTGCCCTTATACAATTAGTTCTTATGTAGTAATATATGTTTACATGCCCTTATACAATTAGTTCTTATGTAGTAATATATGTTTACCTGCCTTTATGCAATTAGTTCTTATGTAGTAATATATGTTTACCTGCCCTTATACAATTAGTTCTTATGTAGTAATATATGTTTACCTGCCCTTATACAATTAGTTCTTATGTAGTAATATATGTTTACATGCCCTTATACAATTAGTTCTTATGTAGTAATATATGTTTACCTGCCCTTATACAATTAGTTCTTATGTAGTACATGTAATATATGTTTACCTGCCCTTATACAATTAGTTCTTATGTAGTAATATATGTTTACCTGCCCTTATACAATTAGTTCTTATGTAGTAATATATGTTTACCTGCCCTTATACAATTAGTTCTTATGTAGTAATATATGTTTACCTGCCTTTATGCAATTAGTTCTTATGTAGTAATATATGTTTACCTGCCTTTATGCAATTAGTTCTTATGTAGTAATATATGTTTACCTGCCCTTATACAATTAGTTCTTATGTAGTAATATATGTTTACCTGCCCTTATACAATTAGTTATTATGTAGTAATATATGTTTACCTGCCCTTATACAATTAGTTCTTATGTAGTAATATATGTTTACATGCCCTTATACAATTAGTTCTTATGTAGTAATACATGTTTACCTGCCCTTATACAATTAGTTCTTATGTAGTAATATATGTTTACATGCCCTTATACAATTAGTTCTTATGTAGTAATATATGTTTACCTGCCTTTATACAATTAGTTCTTATGTAGTAATATATGTTTACCTGCCTTTAAGCAATTAGTTCTTATGTAGTAATATATGTTTACCTGCCTTTATGCAATTAGTTCTTATGTAGTAATATATGTTTACCTGCCTTTATGCAATTAGTTCTTATGTAGTAATATATGTTTACCTGCACTTATACAATTAGTTCTTATGTAGTAATATATGTTTACCTGCCCTTATGCAATTAGTTCTTATGTAGTAATATATGTTTACCTGCCTTTATGCAATTAGTTCTTATGTAGTAATATATGTTTACCTGCCTTTATGCAATTAGTTCTTATGTAGTAATATATGTTTACCTGCCCTTATACAATTAGTTCTTATGTAGTAATATATGTTTACCTGCCTTTATGCAATTAGTTCTTATATGCTTATACAGTTGAACTTAGATATCTCTAACTTCAAGGAACCATACAAATTAGTGCGAGTTAACAGAAAATCGAGTTATCAAATTTTGGATCTGGACCTTTTTTTAAGTTTGCATCTGACTGCAGATCTAAATTTATGCTGAAAGCTCCTGTAGGAGCTTTCAGCATTACTTTAGAACTGCATTAAGCTGTCACACGTATTTCTAGATATGCGTAGTTACACATCTTTTTAACAATTCTGTATTTCAAGATTTGGAAGGACTGAACGTTTAGTTCGAGTTATGCAAAGTTCGAGTTATCCGAGTTCGATATATCGAAATTCAGCTGCATATGTTTACAAAGTCAATGAACAGTGTCGATGAATTTACACCTCGACCCTTTGACCTCATAAACAATTTTTTCACGCCTTTGCAAATAGAGTAGACCCATTTCAGACGGGTCCTGTAGGACCCGTCTGATTAGGAGCTGCTATATTTGCTTATGGAATTACATAGATGTGCTACACAAGCTATTCTTTTGATTTGTTTACGTTATGGAAATTAGAGTTCATTGAAATTGTAATTGGTATTCATGAAGAGGTCAAATCATGCGTAAATGTTCATTAGGGAAATGGTTATGTTTGGTTGGGTAAATAATCAAATATAAAAAAATAAAACAAACAATTTAAAAGTACAAACATGAGTCATTCAGGAAACACCACATACAGAACAAACAGTCGCCCGAACAGCAACACAAGGAAACAGCAAATGTACATAACTATAAAAACAACAAGAGACGCACTTTATTCTAGAATGCATTGGATCAAATGAAGCACAAATGCAAGGTTTCGATTGCAAATGAGAGCTGTGTGCCAAACAATTGAGCGGAACATCGAGTGGTGCCTTCAAACCTGACACTAATCACCAATTACTGGGATTTTCGCAACTTTCTTGGTTTCAAATCAGATTCAAAACACATTTGCTTTCGATAATTATTCAGCCGACGGGGAGTTCGTACTATTCATTTCGAAGCTACAAATAGAAACCAAACGGAACTGTTCTGTCCATGTCATTAGCACGCTCATTCGCTTTTCACGGAATCGTTCATTCACCAAGGGTTGTGTTTAAAACAGTTTACTTTAGAAAATTAACTCCTTGCACGCTAAGTAAATTTTCGTCTGGAACAATTGGCGTCTGCTTCAATTCTTAAAATAAACTTTTTCTCATTTCTTTGCAGAAATATGGTCAAGATGACAAACAGTTTCAATAGGTAACCAGTTTCGCCGCTAGTGTGCGAAGAGTTAAAACAGTTTACTTTAGAAAATTTATTACTAATGTTGTGTGTGTGCTCGTACTGTGCTAGAACTGAAGAGAACAAACATATCACAGATACGTGTGAATGGTATCCAAAGTCAGTCTGATATATTCATTTTAGCAAAAGCACTTTTTTCAAAGTTTTAACCTTAACCCTTTGCCTCATATAAACACCTTTTCACTTCATCGCAAACAGCGTAGACTGAGGTCAGTCAGGTGTTGTCTGACAAGGGTATTAACCCTTTCCCTGTTCTATACTTAGGCCAAATTTCAATACCTACTGAATATTCATTAACAAATAGTTATAAAGAAATGTGGAAGGTGGAATATTGTAGATATTATAGACAGTAAAGAAACAGATCTATCAAATTCTATTAGCAAACATAGCAGACCCTGATCAGATGGCTCCCATAGGAGCCGTCTGATCTGGGTCTACACTGTTTGAAAATGCGTGAAAACACGTTTATATGAGGGAAAGGGTTAAGATATCTTGCTTTGTTGTACAAACCGGAAAAATCTTAAGTTGATGCATATTCATGAAGTGATAAATTCATTCTTAAATGTTCATTTAAGAAAGTTTTGAATGATGACGTCTTTATCGTTTAACCCATTACCTCATAGGCTATTTTTAGATCCAACCTCTTTGAATAAATCTACAGAAAAGGAGCATTAGTTTAAAACATATTTTATTTGAAAAAGTATACATTAATCATGAAATCCCCAGAGTATCACTATAAGATTAGAACGAAAGCTAAAAGCTTATTGAGTTCCTCTCAAGGAGCATTAACTAGAGAAAGGGAAACTTTCAGATTTTGTAATTTGAAACAATTGTTATAAATAGAGCATTGGCTCAATATGCGCCAATATGAGAAAATGGGTTAAAAATGTTTATTTTTGTTTATATAATTTTAAACGGGTTAGAGCATACTGTTGTTGCGTTTGACATCGATTAGACAGTCTCTGTTCATCTTTCTTCATTTATTTAACGTATTCACTGACCAAGACGTACAACCAAACTATCGAATATACTGCGCCAAAACAGAATGTACATGTACCCGCTCTATATCTGTACTACTACACTAGCACACTCGAGTTTGTGTAGGGTTTGCCGCCAGTGTCAGAAAACGGCTACCGCTAATGTATACAAATACAGTTGAACTTCGATAGCTCGAACTTCAAGGGACCATACACATTAGTTCGAGTTAACAGAAGTTCGAGTCTTCCGATTTCTAATCTGAACAATTTCTCAAGGCCACAGCTTAATACAGGTCTAAAGTAATGCTGAAAGCTCCTACAGGAGCTTTCAGCATTACTTTAGACCTGTATTAAGCAGTCACATGTGTTTCTAGCTATCTGTAGAGATTCATTATTAGAGTAACTCTGTATTGTAAGTTTTGGAAGGACTGAACCTTTTGTTCGAGTTATCCCGAAGTTCGAGTTATCAGAGTTCGAGATATCGAAGTTCAACTGTAGCTATTAGTAAGGTTTCACTTCAATTTAACCCTTTCCCAGTTCTCTATTTAGACCAAGTTTTAATTATACCTACTGAATATTCATGAACAAAATAGTTATAATCAAAATATGGAAGGTGTAACATTGTAGCCATTTTAAAAACTAAAGAAACAGATCTATCAAATTCCATTAGCAAACAGAGCAGACACTGATCAGATAGATAGATAGATTTATTTCGGTAAAAAGTGTACATAACATGGCAAGACATAACTAAGACAACATATAAAAAGCCATGTAATGCGCACTAGAAACCAAGGATTACACAAAAAAGGAAAATGATTTCCTTATTTCCATTGTGGTCCTTGATTCTAGTGGCAAGACACAGAGAGTCACGGTATCATTATAAATAACTATCACATGTATTATCTTAAAATATAAGTACACGTATCACAGAAATATCCCTATTAACACTGTTAAGTACAAAATATCGGTTATGGTCTGAGTCTACTCTTTTTGCAAATGCGTGAGCACACGTTTATATGAGGGAAAGGGAGAATAAGGACTGCCTACTTTCGGCAAGAGGGAAAACTGTAAAAACCGTTAGATAGGAACTCTAAATATAGATTTGAAAAACCCTTACCCAAAAATGGACCCAATCAGTTAGTAATCGGGCCCAATTAGTTAATAATCAAAATGTTTATGTCTAAAAAAGCCCAAAGAGAAGCACAGATATAACAAATAAACACTAGGGGGAAGATGGAAGTTTAACCATTCTCATGCTGAAAATTAGCGTCTGTTTAATCTCTGATCTGCTGAAAGTTTTACTAACGTCTGATATTTTCAATCCTTTGAGAAACTAATGCATCTGGAAGATCCCTTTCTATCCAGAAATGTAATAAGCGGGTTGTTACACGGTAAACTAGAGCCGCAGGGTAATATATGCCCTTACCTTACTGTATTACATGTAGGTCCCTGGGCGGAGCAAAACGACGCCTACATTAACAACGCTAATTAACTGCTACAAATACAATAAAACCCCGCTAATGCGACCACCTAAAATAGGTATAATTCTGGGTGCTAGATGCAGGTGGTAGCTTAATGCAGGACAGAAGAAATGCAGAAAGCTCCTAGAGGAGCTTTCTGCATTAATTTTGCCCTGCAATAAGCAACCAACTGCTTATAGAGACACCCATGTTTATTAATTAAGTGGTCGCATTAGAGAGGTTCTACTGTTTTAAACTTTGTAGTATAATAAAATCGTTATACAGCTCATTGGCTCGGGCTAGGGCTCGGGCAACATGATTTTCCTCAGCAAGGAATGAAAAGCCAGATACCCCCCCCCCCCCAATGATCTGTATAATTAATAATACCATGAACTTAACACGTTACTCCATAAATACCCCCTTTCTACACGTTTGCAAACAGAGTAGATCCTGATCAGAAGACTCCTGCTCTGTTTGCTGTGATATAATACAGCTATGATCTCATAGTTTTTGTCATGGCCAAAGCATTATTTGGCCATGTGCTATTATAACAATTAATTTATATAATATTCATGATGTCATGATTTCTTACATCATTATTCATCGAGTAAATGGTTAATTTAGATTAATATTTCTTTAAACAAAAGTGGCAGTGATATTTTCAATGCAGATGTGGCTTAGAAACAAAATACATGCTGTCTAATCTCATTTTGTATTGTGAAGAAATATTACCCACAGAAAGCGCCAGTTAAATTGGACACTTCAAGGACAGATTATAATAAATACCAGTCTGGAAAGGTGGTAGGAGGGTATTGCAGTTTTGTACAAATCGCGTCAATATAGAAATACTGGCTCACAAGTATAATAATGTCATTGTCCTTGGAAACTAAATTATCGTAACTTGATTGTGACTTTGCTGGATAGTCGAAATAACGTAAAAATGCGTTATGTGTTACCAATTGGAATACTATAGTGATTAGACGCTCATTTAAATATATACCAGACGGAATATAATAATGTGCCATCCTGTATTTAATTTCAGATTCGTTTTTTTTCTTTGGAATATTAGACAATGTATATAGGATCTGTAGCGAGTTGTCATTGAGATAAACTTTTTTTAAACGAGTCAAGAAAAGAAGTTGTTAAGTGAGTCTTTGGTGAGAAAAGTTTTTCTCACATACCTTCCCTTATCTCCGAGTTAGAACAACGGGTTAAGATTTCCTTATCTGTAACACGTGTAAGATCACTTTAGAACATATATGACGTCATACGTCATATATATGACGTCAAACCATAGAAACCGATGTTTACATGTCATTTAAACGGCGAAAATGCACTTTTTTGATATGTGAGAAAAAGAATCTGATGCTCGTTGTCTTTTAAGATCACATGTTCCTAAACTCACCAAGAAAATGTTATTAAGCTCGCAAAGGCTCGCTTAATGACATTTTCTAAGGCTCGTTTAGGAACATGTGATCTTAAAAGACAACTCGCAACAGATCCTCTATATATCAAATGACAAAATTCTTTTTATCAAAACTGATTCGCCCAACTTCGATATTTAGACGAAAGGGCAGAACAATTGTCGGAAAATCGCTTCATCTTTAACGATGCTTGCTACATTCTATAGTTAGTAACAAAGGTGAGTCCATGTCAATACGGAATGGTTATCGAAAGTTTACTACTGTATACAAATACGAAGGGAAAATAGATTGTATGCCATTCTACATATACTTTAAGATACGACCGTGTGACGTCACATCTTATATTCCAGACATATTAAGACAGCACGTGTTTATTTCAATGACGTGAAAATAGGTTTATATGAAGGAAAGGGTTAAGCAACATACACGATAAAAATTGCTATGTAGCAAATTTTCAGTGTGAATCTAAAACATTGCCATTATATAAAGTGTGTGATTTATCAGCTAGTGATTTATTGGTTATTCCTAGAACAAATGATCACTTTTATTTGAACATGTTTCAGTCCATGCTCTTTGTGTTTGATGATATTTTGAAATACATATCACAAAATTATTCTCTTTAATAATAGTCTTTAACCCTTCGCTTGCTATTCACGTCAATATATCTACCTGTAAATAGTGAAGACCCAGATGAGACAGCTCCTGCAGGAGCTGTCTCATCAGGGTCTGCACTATTTACAAGTTGATTGTGCAACAAGTGCACTCCACAGCAGTGATTGCACAGCGAAATACTTGTACACAGTGAAGATATATGTTATTATACAACAGGACATGGGTAAAGAAGGAGAAATGTATTTTAAAATTCAGCAAGCGAAGGGTTAAAATAAAAGCCAGTGACAGTAATTCATTATGTCAAGTGTGTGAAGAAACAGTAAATCTTTCCGTGACGTCAACCATAATGTCATGCTAAAATTTGAATCTGTACAATTTTAACTACGTCCGAATCTTTTGAGAATCTGTAAAGTTGGTCGAATGCAGATCAGTATGGATCTTAATGAGACGCCGAGTTACACGACGTCTCATCTAGATCACAGCTGTCTGCGATACAAACCTGTTCGCGTATACTGATGTCAGTTCGCGGATATTGAAGTTAGTTCGCGGATATTGAGAAAAGGTTAATGAAGAAATTTGGTTTTCTCATCGGATCTCAAACTCTTGGTAGTTTGTCCCTTTCTTTGCGAAACAACAGGAAGAAAATGCACGTTGAATTCTGAATAAGAAGATATTTTCTATGGACGAGTAATTGTGTAGCAAGTCTAAGGTAAAGTTTAACACATTACCTCATAGGCTATTTTTAGATCTTACCTCTTTAAATATATCTACCGATAAGGAGTATTAACTACAGAAAATGATTTGTTTAGAATTGTGTTGGGATGAAACCATTGTGATAAAAAGAGCATTTGCTCCTATGGAGCAAATGCTCTATTTATCACAATGGTTTCAGAAAGTGACGTTTACAGAGGCGTGAAAATGCGTCAATATGAAGGAATGGGTTAACATGCTAAGGGCAACCTGACTCCTATCTGCACTCAGCTTACTACACACCAAGTAACTCGGCATCTCATCAGGATCCAATCCCTTCGACACTCGGTCAAGTTTCTCAAACACTTGTACAAATAGGAAATTAAAGGGGGTGGGGGGGGGGGGGGGCAATCAACAAATCAGAGGTTGGGCAGAAACTTATTTAGCACGACAAAGATTAATGAAGTTTAGAATGTCACATCGGAAATCAGATAATAGCCAACATTTAAATGGTTATCTTAGGAAACGCGCACAATTTCATCCAATCAACTCGGCCTTATCAAAGGTTGTAACATCCAATCTTGCCGTAATAAATATCACGATATTGTCATTTGTATTCCCATTTTCTCATTTTAAATGAATTTGTCTTGTGAATCAAGATTAAATAGGAGCCAGCCCGGGGAAACGAAAGGCTGTCAAATAAAACTCACAATTACCAGACAAATACAGGGGGTAACCGCCGTCTAGTTTCGTTCAGTTAGTAGGCCTAATACCAGATTTAAAATCATTGTTTTTTTTAATTCAATTTTTTTAACATTAAGCATGTTGAGTACATTTTATTCGATAGAAAATGTTATCGACCTAAGTTGTCACTGTTGAATATCTATGAAACTAGTTTGGATCCAGATGAAACGCCGAGCAACTCGGCGTCTCATTAGGATCCAAACTGTTTGATACCCTGATTTCATTTTGGAAGACAAATTAATGATAGCCTGAATTTTGAAAATGTATTATTTGAAAAATTCTGTAAAAAACGAAGTAGGGGAAAAATCTGTAAGAATAATTTCTTCAGCAGGCTAAAGGTTAAGTGATATGATAAGATGTCGGTAGACATAATGGCACTTACAAGTTATAGTTAGTTGTTGTATTATCTTAATGAACGTTACCTGAACTTAACCCAATTGTGTCCAGTTTAAAAAAAATACATAGGCAAACAGTGTAGATCTAGATCAGAGGTCTCCTGCGGGATCCCTCAGATCTGGATCTGCACTGTTTGCTGGAACCATCAATGTAAATAGTTAATTCAAGTAAATGCTTTGTTTTCTGTGCCCTATGACTGAATTTATATTATGATTTATTAATATCTATATAAAGTATATTTCACTAAATATAAATGGCTTAGTCACGTCAAATTTATCATTTCCCCAGGAAACTCAATGCAACTATATCATAAGTCACCTTTAAGGAGTCTCCACGAAAATCCTGGATGTTTTGGGTGCGTTTTACTATTTCTTGTCGTCCTTATAAAGGATCTAATTCCCATCTCCTCTACATCGATACTGAGGAAATCTGTCAAATCATGACCATCGAGATTTGCACATTTTCACAATATAAAACTATATACGTGAATTTATGTAGTCCTGTCAATTCTGCCAATTCCATAAAGAAGCTCTTTTAGGTACATGTACATTATTACAAGTCAATTAAATGGAGTTTCCACGAAAACTGAAATGTTGGTACACAACCTTTTGAACAGTATACAGTAAAACCTCTCTTTAATGGCCACTAAATTACATCAAGTATTTTGTTCAAAATGCAGGTGGCTGCTTAAAGCAAGGCGAAAGTAAAACAGAACGCTCCTATAGGAGCGTCCTGTTTTACTTTCACTTTGCTTTAAGAAGCCACCTGCCCTAAATACCAACTAATTAACACAATTTAGTGGCCGTTATAGAGAGGTTTTACTATACAAAGTGTTTGCCAAACACACGTGGTAACTAAGAACTAAAGAATATAGAAACTACAGAGAATGCAGACAGACAATTGTGATCGCATGCTCTGCATTTGCAGATTGTGAGATTATCTAAAACAATCTTACTATTAGCAGAGGTGCTAATAAGATCCGTAAATTCAAACATTTTCAAGAATAGCTCCTTGATTTTTCCACCAAAGCCCGATACTGTGACCATTCTTTAGAATTGTCTCGAAAGAGACGATTCTAAAGAGTGGTCATAATATAGGGAGACACGACATTTTAGTATTTGGGTACGCACTCTTATATGTAGCTCTGTAATATGTCATATTAATCAGCTTACTGGTCGTTACTCTCCATCATTACATCTTTCATCGGTGCTCTGTGACCTTTTCATTGTCGGAACAATGTAATCATTCATATTCTGTTGAACAGACGCATTCTTCATAAGAACCAGCGTACATAATAAATTGTCAAATGCATTTACATCGATTGTCTGAGCAAAGATATGTGAACGGAAATACGATAAGTCATCACAATGCCTGGAAAACGTTCATATCCATATGTTGTGTGTCATTTATCTAGTCAAAAAGACACTAGTAATTATTATCTGTCATGCAATCCAATTCTGTTAGACATTCACAATAGGTTCTATATAATATCCAGATTGGTCAGTTGATCATTGGCGATTATTTCATTTTTACATCAAACCATATCACCGTATGTCAACAACTCCGGAAATAGCTAGGTAAAACTACTAAGCGAATCGAAGAAAGTGATAAATTTGACCAACACCATGTAAGACAATCCTTTGTTATTTTAACTCTCATTATCTTAACCATCATAGATAAAGCACTACCGGGTCTATGAATCTTTGATTACTTCACTCAGAGTTTAAACTCTTGCATAAGTTGGCAATATCAGAATATTTAACCTGTAAAAGGCTTTCCTAGTAGCGAGGAAAAGTCAACGCCACTTGATATTTGGGTCTTATTCAAGGAAACTTGTATTTGTACATTCATGAAATTACTGCCGAATCGAAGCATATGATGGTTTTGTTTTATGTACCAAAAATTGTATCTTTCCATACATTGTGTGAGAAGATATTACAAAATTCATATGTAGGATTGTGTACGGCGAATAGTTGTTACGGTGTACGGCGAATAGCGTTTCTGGTGATTTTCAGTATACGGCGAATAGCTTCAGCAGTTATCGAAAGAAAATGCTGTAAATAAGGATGGTATCTTAATCGACAGTGTCGAACAAGGTCCCGTGAGTTAAATTACATTAATAGGCCACTTTACAATTTAAGAACATTGCTTTAGAGTTTGTCAATGTGCTCATTCAAGTTGAAGTTCTATTCTTAAGTGTATTACTTATGGATTTTCATGAGTACGTTTACTGCTTTATGACAGCCATCCGAAAGCAAATAGAGCAGAGAAATGAATCTGGTCATATTATGTTTGCAAAGGCTCAGATGTGTGTTTCTATACAGAAAAGGCATGCTATTTGTTTCTGGCAAAGAATATAGTAGAACCTGTCTTAACCGACCATCAAAAAGGTCCAATTATGGGTCTGTAAGGCAGGTGGTAGCGTAATATTACAGGCTACAATTAATACAGAAAGTTCCTATGAGCTTTCTGCACTACTTTTTCCTTGTTTTAGGTAACCACCTTTTTAAGACTCATATGTTCAATATATGTATGTATATACAGTTACTTTTCATCGTATTAACCCCTTTCTACTAAAGAAATTAATAAGAATTATTTAACCCTTTACCTGTTCAATATTTATGCAAGAATAATGTCTGATTGAGGACTGATTGATAAGTCGAGAGCTTTGTATTGAAGGAGTTAAGCAGGGATGTCCTTTTTCTGCCCTACTATTCCCTGACTATTTAAGGCTCTGTGCCCGAAGACTGATGTCATGTGGTCAGTTTATGCCAAAGAGGTAGCACTCTCAAGTCAACAAGGTACTTGATTGGTGTGTGCATGAGTGTGTGTGTGCGAGTGTGTGTGTGTATGTGTGTGTGTGTGTGTGTGTGTGTGTGTGTGTGCGAGTGTGTGTGTGTGTCGGGGGGGGGGGTATTAAAATATTGATTTTTTTTCAAATCATTGTTTACACGGGATTCTCTCATTGCAATTAGTCTTTTCAAATACAAAGTGATTAATAAACTAATTCTTCATTCATACATATATCGTGTGGTATCCGAATTTCGTGAATGCTCGGATGCATGCAACAGTAATTGAAACTAAAATGCTCAGACCTAGAAATTCACTTACACATCTTTAAGGAGCATAGCTGAATCCAAATATAGTTTAAACACCGTGGCTATAGGGGCCCGGGAGCTTGCTCCTCGGGAAAATTTAGAATTGAGTGGTTTCAAAAAGTGACTTTTACAGAGGCGTCAATTGGAGGAGTGGGTTAAATCTTACATGACAAGACAGAACGTTTATCAAAGTATATCCCTACTTGGCCTTTGAGTGTTGTTCCATTTTGGCCATACTAGTTTAATGTTTTCACCTATCATTGATGTTACACACGTGCTTAAATGCGTGTCGCTAGCTACGGCCCTGCCATTAGAAGTTGGCTTGTAGTCTTCGCGGCTGACGTTGAAATGTTTGATCCACTGCAAGCGCACTTCTTCACTGCGAGAAATGGTGTGCAGTTTGTAAGGCTCCCAACACGGGCAGTTTTTATGCAGATTTTTTTCTCCTAACCGTTGCACCATTTATAAATTTTCTTTTGATTGTTATTGCAATAAAAAACAGCATATCACTTCCCTGAACTACTTTCGTATGGCATTTATTATATAAGTTATTATTCTACTCTAATTCCGAAAATAGCGGTTATAAAACAAATCCATACAATCTAAAATCTTTATTTATCAGCAAAACTTAACAGTACCATAATGACGGAGAGTATTCATGAGCATTTAATCTGTAATCATTGTTATGTGCAGAAACGGCAAAACCGAAAGTAGCGCAATAGTAGATGTGGATACTCTGCCAGTTGTGCCTTTTAAAAGTTTCCTCATTGGTATTGCACAACCTACATTTTAATTCTAGATCAATGGCATTTTCATGATAGACATGAGGTGTCAGTTTATTTTCTTCGCACTAACCTTAGGGAACGATTATAAGAAAATTTTAGCCGTAAAATGCCGCACACCACGCAAGCTATTTGCCGAGCAGTCTTCATAACAGTAAAATATATTACTATTCGCCGTACACATCGGAAGCTATTCGCCGTACAATATTCATACCGCATTTATCTATTCGCCGTACACACACCTTGTTTTTCTTTTATCAAATTCAAAGCCAATTTTGATCGTATTCTGCAATCAACGCTGGCATAAGAGTGTATTGGCTGTGTGATGACAAGGAATGTGTGAAATCGTGTGTCAGAGGATTAGAAAAGCGATTGTGAACACGTTTTTGACCTCTTCGCTTCTATCTCGGTTGTACTAATCCGAGAATAATGCACCCAAAATGATTTACATACGTGAATTTGAATTGATCAGAAACCATGTAATCATTGGTTGATCTATCTACCAGTAATATCAAACATTGCAATGCTAGAATATGTCATAATCTATATAAATATATCGAATTACTAATTCACAGTCGATGAACTTTCGCTTTACTTAGTAGTTTCATCTAGCTATTTCCGGAGTTGTTGACATACGGTGCATATGCTGTCACTACATTTTAGAATCGTCTCCTCGAGACAATTCTAAATAGTGGTCACTACATAGGGATTGGTGAAGAAATAAAAAAAAGTTAACCCATTCCCTCATATAAACGTGTTTTCATGCATCTGCAAACAGAGTAGACCCAGATCAGACGCTAGGAGCCGTCTTATCAGGGTCTACTCTGTTTGCTAAAATAATTTGATAGATCTGTTTCTTTGCTTTCTAAAATGTCTACAACGATCCACCTTCGATATTCTTTATAACTACATGTATCTAGTCCAAGATATTCAGTAGGTATTGAAATTTGTAATGAACACAGAACAGGGAAAGGGTTAATCCTGCTAATGTTTCATTCGATGCATCTTATCTTTGAATCTCTGCCAAATACATGTAGTATGTTACTGCATGGTGTTACATTATTTCATCATTGCAAGCAACAGCCGTATCATTACATGTAACAAATTTTGCATATACATGTACACAACGATTTTATCGTGAATTTAAACAAAAAAATCTGCTTTAATCCCTATCCCGTTTCATAGATTTGAAGAAGTGTAAACTATAGAATAAAATTATGTATACATTCGTTGAAATTGAGATATCGAAGTACAGTTTTATATGAATGTAAGTAAAACCTCTCTATAACGGCCACCAAATTGTATTAATTAATTGGTATTTATGGCATGTGGCTGCTTAACGCAATGTGAAAGTAACACAGATCGCTCCTACTTGAGCGTTCTGTTTTATTTTCACCTTGCTTAAAGCAGCCACCTGCATTTACATGTAACACAAAATAGTTGAGGTAGTTTAAAGAGAGATTTTACTGTATTTCGAAACTGTATCCATCAATATGTACGCGGCTACATATATCCGACACATGTCACGATGACTCGGATTTTATAAAACATTTCGCTCGAGTCTGACTTCATTTACAAGCATTTGATTAGTCAGATTTTTGCGAAAAAAATCGGATCCTAAACCTCCGTGACTAAAATATATACATGTAGTAGTATTACTTCTGTATATGTGCCATATAATCAATATAGCGTTGCGGTGTCGTACAACCCTACTCATTCACTTCCAAATACATTACGATATCGGTGCAAAGACGGCGTCAATGATTTAACAGAAAGCAGATTTTGTAAATGAACCACTGAGATTTTAATTCCCTGAAAATGAAACCCTGATCGTAATAAGTCATTGCACGATTTTTAACAACTACCAGAAGATGAGATTGCACTTGTATTATTACATTTAAAAGCAATTTAATTTTATTTTAATTAAGGTATAAACGCGCAATCATTAATAAATTGCTTTCTCATTAAGCTCAACCTTAGGGGGCATTTCTCATCTACGAATGTATTCCAAACCTCTGAAATTTACCGATATCAAGTGGAAACCTATAATTACATTTAGTTAATCATTTCCTTTGCATAACACGCACCACGCAGAAACCTGTGAACATGACTGATATGATTTACAGTTGAACTTCGATATCTCGAACTCGGATAACTCGAACTTCGGGATAACTCGAACAAAAAGTTCGGTCCTTCCAAAATTCACAGAACAGACTTTTTCTAAATTATATCACTGCATTCATATCTAGAAACACATGTGACAGCTTAATACAGGTCTAAAGTTATGCTGAGAGCTCCTATAGGAGCTTTCAGCATGACTTTAGACTTGTATTAAGCCGTGAACCTGAGAAATTGTTCAGATTTAAACTTCTGTCATCTCGAACTAATTTAAATGGTCCCATAAATGTATCCCCTCTCCGACTAATCTACAGCAACCGCGATGACATTGCATGCAAAACGAAAACATATTTAAGTGAAACAGACAGGGTCCATCTTTCGCCAGTGTACCCAATGATTTTATGTGGTTTGATGACATAAATAAATAGTGTGTAATACATGTTGAAAAAGAGCGTTCTGTTTTACTTTCACCTTGCTTTAAGCAGCCACCTGCTCTAAATACCAACTAATTAACACAATTTAGTGGTCGTTAAAGAGAGGTTTTACTGTATATAGATCTAAAATATTACTAAACAATTATTTTGTCAATTTTAGGGTGGGGGGGGGGGCGTACGCCGGCTCCGCCCCTCCGAATCCGCGCCTGTAGAGGGCGTCTTCATAGAGTACCAATGCTTTCTTGTTGGCGCACATGTACAGAGGACAGCGTGATTGACAACTGTAAAAGGGCTGACAATCAGAACACGCCTTTTCATAACTTTGCAAACAAAGTAGACCCATATCAAACAGCCCCTGAAGGAGCTGCCTGATCAGGATTAAATTTTGTTATGGGATTCTATACATCTGATTATAAGTTTCAACCATGCTTAAAATCATTTTTCCATGATCCATTTTATTGATTCTGTCCTCGACTATTAATGAGGCGAGAAGCTCTTGAATAAATGGGAAAGGGTTAATTCTGTTATAGATAATCGTTACAATAACCTCTGTAATAATTGTAAAACTTTCATAAAACATTCATAAGTATATTTTTCAACCCTTCACTTGCTATTCACGTCAATATACCTACCTGTAAATAGTGAAGACCCAGTTGAGACAGCTCCTGCAGGAGCTGTCTCATCAGGATCTGCACTATTTACAAGTTGATTGTGCAACCAGTGCACTCCACAGCAGTGATTGCACAACGAAATACTTGTACACAGTGAGGATATATGTAATTATACAACAGGGCATGGGTAAAGAAAGAGAAATGTATTTTAAAATTCAGCAAGCGAAGGGTTAATTTAATTTCTGATCCATTACGTCTGTTAACAGACAATGGGGCATTTTAACGAATGTCAGTCCAAAGTACTGTCTCGAAATACATATTGCTTTGCTTTTATTTATTTCACTGAAGATGCAGAAACCAATTTTGTTCATTTTAAACTATATTGTTCCATGGCCAGGATTTATATTGTTTTGAGTAAAGCGAATTAAGCATACTTTGCAACGCAACAACGAGACATTCAATACCACTTTACCCCTTATAATGCTGACAGATACGACGTCTGCTCAAAGATTGATATAAATTTCGAACACACTATCCACAAAATATGGTTGACCTTTAGCCTGCTGAGCAAATTATTTTTACAGAATTGTTCACCTACTACATTTTCAAAATACAAGCTATAATAAAGTTGTCTACAAAAATGCAATCAGGGTGTCAAACAGTTTGGATCCTGATGAGACGCCGATTTACCCGGCGTCTCATCTGGATCCAAACTGTTCGCATATGTATTCACTCATCCGCCCATTGCAGGCTAAAGGTTAAATAACATACGTCCTGATCAGACACAGGGTTACTGATCTGTGTCAATGTCATTAATATGTGTTACATGTAACTATTACCGTGCTGAAAACAATATGTCTGCCAAAAGTTCTGTTCTATTGAATTTTATCTTACTTCTCAGATCTGATTCGTACTGTAAGCATTTTCAATCAGTTTGGATCCAACTGTTTTCATAACACGAGTCAGCTCGCACTTAGCATGATAAACCTTACCACCGCGGTGATAAAAAAACCTCAACTGTCTGTCCAAGTTTGGATCTGGTATAATTTCGTACACGTCCAATACGAATTCTGGATCGCATGCAATATCGTACACGTCCAATACGAATTCTGGATCTCATGCAATATCGTACACGTCCAATACGAAGTTTTGATCTCATGCAATTTTGTATACATGTACTTCCAATTCGCATTGTGGATCTGATACTAGTTCGTTCACGTCCACAACGAATTTTGGATCGGATGCAATTTTGTATACTTCCAATTCGAAGTTTAGATCTTCCAATTCGAATTTTGGATTTGATGCAATTTTGTATACTTCCAATACGAATTTTGAATCTTCCAATTCGAATTTTGGATATGATGCAATTTTGTATACTTCCAATTCGAATTTTGGATCTGATGCACGTTTGACTACCTGTGATATCGGCGCTATATGACATCCTTGTGTCGCGGTGTCGTAAAACCAAACGCACTCACTACATGTACTTGTGATAACTTTTATTCGAGTGGTAAGCGTCTTGGAACCTGAAACGAAGCCGAGTTACTCGGAGTATCATCTGAATCAAACTTGTTTGCAGGTACGAGTTAGGTCCAGAATAGATGGATAAGGGTTAAGTGATCTGTGGTCCGTGTAGAAGCAACAATGGCTATTAATAAAAGACAATGGTACGCTAAGCAGAACATCTAAATTAGAACTTTGCATGCAAATATCCAATAGTTCAGAGACGCTATTGCATGTTAATATACAGTGCCAAGACTTAAATTCAATAAAGCTTGTTATCTTATTAAGCTATTTGGAGAACAAAAACCAATTCTGTAACTCTCTATTTACTTACACATAAAGTTTACGGTAAATCCCCGCTAATGCGACCACCTAAAACAGGTATAATTCTTGGTGGTAGATGCAGGTGGTAGCTTAATGCAGGATAAAAGTAATGCAGAAAGCTCCTGGAGGAGCTTTCTGCATTACTTTTGTCCTGCATTAAGCAACTGCCTGCTTATAGAGATATCCATGTTTATTCATTCGCTTAGAGGGGTTTTACTGTACGTGCACGATGGTAAAGACACACGCCCGTATTTGGTTTCAGTATGTCTTTCACGCAATATAGTTCAGCATAAGCAAAGATAGACTATTCAACTCGTATACTCTCAAATTATATATAACACAACATTTTGTATGAGTTTTAGTCTGGGTTTAGACATGGTTTCTCAACAGAAACCTGCCTCGTTCATATGACGGACTATATCCGTTTTCAGATGGACAAAGGTCACCTTGTAGGAATGGTCCTAGTGGATCTGCAAAAGGCATTCGATACTGGCAATCATTCAATTCTCATAATGAAATTAAGAGCAACTGGATTGTCAAACTCTGCTAGACGCCAGTTATTTGAAATTCCAGGTGCTTTGTCATCTTCAGCTAATATATCATATGGCGTGCCACAAGTGTCAATTTTAGAGGCTTTGCTCTTCCTTATCTATGTAAATGACATGTCCGCCGTAGTAAGAAATAAGCTGCTATTCTATGCAGATGACTCTGCAATTTTGGTACATATCATTTGTGTCTCAGCAAAGGTTATAATCACAGTCTTATTTTGAAATGATATGTGATGATCAAAACATTGAAACCAAGTCGTCTGTTAAATATCTGGGTGCAACACTTGATCAAAGTTTGTCTTTCGAGTATATTGCCGGGTCCGTAATTAAGAAATCCAATGATCGGCTAAAGTTTTGCATCGTAAAAGTGAATTTCTCACTGCGCATACTAAAAACCTATTGGTCACTTTGGATAGTTTATTTGAACATTATGCATTGGAAGGACTGACAGTGCTTCATTATTCAAACACTTTCGCCGATGAATAAATTCTTCTGCTAGGATTGTCGTCTGCTTCTAGTTTGACGTTTTCACTTACTTTTTCAAAACATACCCAGCGTGTCAAATAGCTTGAATCTTCATCAGGATCAAAACTGTTTGCAAAGATTATCACGTATTCGCCAGTGCAGTGAACGAGTTACATGTAACCATTTCCCTGTTCTATGTTTATGCCAAACTTCAATACCTGAATATTCATGGCCAAAATAGTTATAATGAAAAGTGGAAAGTGGAACATTGTAGCCATTTTAGAAACTAAAGGAACAGGTCTATCAAATTCCTATAGGAATATCTGCATTACGTTTGACCTACATTAAGCTACCACTTGTCTTACATACCCATAATTAGAGTTCTTCTCCATGACCGCTTAAGACAGGTTCTACTCTATGTTGTAGTATTGCCTTTACAGAGGCTCAGATAAGATGCATAACTTAAAAATATTTTCAAGAATAGCGTCTTTATTTCTCCAACAAGCCATATGCTGTGACCACTCGTTGGAATTTTTTCTTAGAAACGATGCTAAACATTTGTCACAGCATAGGGTTTAGTGGAGAAATGGCGATTTAAGCCTTTCCCTCATATAAACGTGTTTTCACCCATTTGAAAACAGAGAAGACCCAGATCAGACGGCTCCTAGAGGAGCCGTCTGATCAGGGTCCGCTCTGCTTGCTATTGGATTTCGATATACATGTATCTGTTTCTTTACTTTCTAAAATGGCTACAACGTTCCACCTTCAGTATTCCTTATAACTTTTTTTAATTAAATCTGGACCCAGATGTTACTAGGTGTGGATCCAGGATTTCAGATTAGGGGGGGGGGGGGGGGTAGAATTGTTTTTGAAGGGTGGGAGCGTAGATGTTTATGTTTGATGGCATAAATAAATAGTGTGTTTGTAATACATGTTGAAAAAGAGCTTAATTGGGTGAGGGAAATAAAACACTCCTACTGAATCATTGTTTTATTGGTTTTTAGTAGATACAGTAAAAACTCTCTATAATGACCACTAAATTACATCAAATATTTTGTGTTAAAGGCAGGTGGCTGCTTAAAGCAAGGTGAAAGTAAGACAGAACGCGTAGGAGCGTTCTGTTTTACTTTCACCTTGCCGTAAGAAACCACCTGCTCTAAATACCAACTAATTAACACAATTTAGTGGTCGTTATAGAGAGGTTTGACTGTATATAGATCTAACATATTACTAAAAAGAATTGTTTTGGCAATTTTAGGGGGCGTACGCCGGCTCCGCCCACCCCTCACTCTAAATCCACTCCAAATTTCAATACCTACTAAATCCACTCGAAATTTCAATACCTACTGACTATCCAGGGACAAAATAGTTATAATAAAATATGACAGGTGGAACATTGTGGTTATCTTAGAAAAAACATATTTCTAATTCCAACTAGCAAACAGAACAGGTCCTGATCAGACGCCTCCTACAGAATGTATCTGAGTTGGGTCTACTCTGTGTGAAATGCTTATACGAAGGAAATGGTTAATTAAACAAACGATAAGGGTAGCAGATGACACATATTGCAGATGACAATCTTTGTCAGCGAAAGTGTCCATGTACCATGGTATCGCATGGGAAGCTATTGTTTAAAGAGTCACGTGATTCTTGCATGCAATTCATTACTTGATACTAAGTTGAAACGAAATTGCATAGCAGAATTCTACATCAATAGTGTCTGACGAGACTTTTGAGTTTTGAGAAACACGCCAACGTTAAATTCTTCAATGTGATGTGTGGAAATATTAAACGACAATATCGTGTCAAATATGACGTCCTCGTGATATATAGAATGATTGCGTGCAAGATTGAGAATTGATGATTGATGAAACTCCCTCGATACCATATTTGGTTGCAAAAACAACATACAAAATTGACAAATGAAACCGCCGAACAGAAATGTAAATGACAGAATTACCTGCAGTCATTTTGTTTTACATATTTTGCTGAGAATCTAAATGCTAATAGAGATATGAATTGCAAACAACTGAACTATGAAGCGAGTTCACCAATTCAACCATTAACAGTAAAACCTCTATAACGGCCACTAAATTACATCAAGTATTTTGTGTAAAAGACAGGTGGCTGCTTAAAGCAGGGTGAAAGTAAAACAGAACGCTCCTATAGGAGCGTTCTGTTTTACTTTCACCTTGCTTTAAGCAACCACCTGCCCTCAGTACCAACTAATTAACACAATTTAGTGGCCGTTATAGAGAGGTTTTACAGTACTACATAAATACGCCTTTGTACGCCTTAGTAAACAGAGTACACCAAGATAAGACGGCTCCTGTAGGAACTGTTTGATTAGGGTCTGCTCGTTTTGCTTTTTAAGTTAACCCTTCATTTGCTATTCACGCCAATATACCTACATGTACCTGTAAATTGTATAAAGACCCAGATGAGACAGCTCCTGCAGGAGCTGTTTCATCAGGGTCTGCACTATTTTCAAATTGATTGTGCAACCAGTGCACTCCACAGCAGTGATTGCACAGCGAAATACTTGTACACAGCGGAGATATATGTAATTATACAACAGGGCATAGATAAAGAAGGAGACATGTATTTTAAAATTCAGCAAGCGAAGGGTTAATATATATGTTTGTAAAGATTCTGTTGTAGAAAAATAACCTAGTTAATGCTCATGATGTCATTATTTCTTACATAAATATACATGGAGTAAAGGGTCAAACGGTAGCATTTGCTTTGGTATTGTATGTATATGTACATGTATATGCCGACATTGTTATTGTGGTGTGCGGTGGTCAAGTGGTAACGCGCTTGACTATCAGTCCGGTGGTATGCGGTTCAAATACCGTTCACTGTCGGTAATTTCAGAGACGATTTTCTGTGTCTCCCACCCGCACCTCCTCTCCACCCAGGGGTTAAAATGGGTACCTGTGATGGTCGCTAGCCGATACTGTGGCTGCATGGTTGCGCCATATGTAAGCAGTGCTCAATATTGTAGGCAAATGACCCAATGACCAAGGGGGTAAATGTACAGTCGGCTGAGCGGTCATTCAGACTGAAAGTAGACTATAACTAGGTACATGTACATGTACTTTACTTTATTAATAAACGAAATGATATTGAAACAATATATTACGAATGTTAAAAGTACTTCAATTGTTATGGTTATGCATGTATGTGTGAACGCGGAACATCAAGGAACGATTCTGCGAAAGCCATGTATGTATGTGTGAGTGTGGAACATTAGGAAACAGTTCTGTGAAGGTCTGTGAAGGTCATGTATGTATATGTGGGCTTGGAACATCATGGAACGGTTGTGTGAAGATCATGTATGTATATGTCGGCGTGAAACATCACGAAACGGATCTGTGAAGGTCATGTATGTACATATGAGCGTGGAACATCAAGGAACGGTTCTGTGAAGGTCATGTATGTAAATGTGAGCGTGAAACATCACGAAACGGTTCTTTGAAGGTCATGTATTAATGTGTGAGCGTGGAACATCAAGGAACGGTTCTGTGAAGGTCATGTATGTATATGTGGGCATGAAACATCACGAAACGGTTGTGTGAAGGTCATGTATGTATGTATGAGCGTGGAACATCAAGGAGGATTAGTTCTGTGAAGGTCATGTATGTGTAAGCGTGAAACATCAAGGAGGATTAGTTATGTGAAGGTCATGTATGTATGTGTGAGCACACACTTTATTCGTACTTCTAGTGTTACTGTTGACGTTCGTATGTCTTTCCTAATTTCCTGCCTTCAATTCTATTTTAACCCTTCGCTTGCTATTCACGCCAATATACCTACCTGTTAATAGTGCAGACCCAGATGAGACAGCTCCTGCAGGAGCTGTATCACCAGGGTCTGCGCTATTTACAAGTTGATTGTGCAACTAGTGTACTCTACAGCAGTGATTGCACAGCGAAATACGTGTACACAGTGAATATATATGTAATTATACAACAGGACATGGGTAAAGAAGGAGAAATGTATTTTAAAATTCAGCAAGAGAAGGGTTAATATCAGATGAGATGACCAGTTCTTATACTATTTGTCCGGGAGATATACTGACCGGGAGATATATGAAGGTATTTCTATCGACAAAGTCATACATGTAACAGTAGCACCATGCTACCCACATACCCATTTACATTGGTTCTGTAACAGGGTTTTAGTCATTGGTTGCAATGCAAAGTGGTATGCATGTGGTATTCAGATAGTTACACAGAACAACAGATAAAGGTGCGTACTCAAATAATAAAATCATCATTTCTCCACTATACCCCTATATGTTGTGACCAAGTTTTAGAATAATCTCGAACAGACGATTCAAAAGGGTGGTACATGTAACACCATATGGTTATGTTGAGAAGTTGCGTTTTAATCCATTCCCTCATATTGACGACTTTTGACGACTCTGTAAAAGTCACTTTGTGAAACCATTGTGATAAATAGAGCATTTGCTCCTAAAAGGAGCAAATGCTCTATTTATCACAATGGTTTCAAACTACAAACATCTAAAAAAATCCTTTACTCTAGTTAATGCTTCTTTTCGGTTGATTAATTCAAAGAGGTTGTAACTAAAAATAGCCTATGAGGTAATGGGTTACGTATCTGAGTACGCACATCTATCAGCTGCTCTGTTTGCCGTATGTAAAAAAGTCCAGCTGTCATTATGGGTAGTAACTACACATTGACATTATTATAAAGCAAGCAGGATGCACCTCAACAAATAATATACGAGGCAGTAATGTATTGTCAAGTGTAGGAAGTGAAAATCAGTTTACAAATCCTAACTTAGTAATTACACGTCTACAAAGATATGACAAATGAATATGTCGTCCGTTAAGCGAAATTCCTGTCCGTCCTTTTCCCGTAAGTAATAACATCTAAAATTAATATATGTCATGCAATCCTCTCTTGTCTAGACATGTGGCAATAAATTTCCATTGTACTGTTGGCCATTTGGAGGCGATTTAGGCTCAGAGAAGTAAATGTGTTTGTAGCCAGCTGAGAGTATTCATCACAGCGTAGACAAATATTGCACCAACGAGGCACGCTTTATTGAATATTTGTTTCACGAACAAAATCTGGTGTATATTATTGTACAAGAAGTTCACTACATACTGAATGGTAAAGGAGTATGCTGTTCGACTATTTGTCTGACCAGGCACGGTTTTAGAGGGGGCGGGGCCGGCGAACGCCCCACCCCACTAAATTTACCAAAACATTATTTAGTTTAAACATATTTATTTCATAATTCCAGAAATGGGGTTGGGCAACAAGTTCTTCCAACTTAGATAAAGCCCTTCCCCAACAGTAAATGGAATAATATAGTACAAAGTAAAATGACAGTCACACAAATATACGCATATAAATTCAAAGGATCAGAGAGAGAGAGAGAGAGAGAGAGTGAGTAGGTGAGGGAAATATTGAAAACTTCAAAGAAATTGAGAAAGAGAGAGATGGAGAGAGGGACTGAGAGAGAGAGAGAGGTGCTCAGTCTGCAAAACATTATTTTAGATATATATACAGTAAAACCTCTCTATAACGACCACTAAATTGTGTTAATTAGTTGGTATTTAGAGCAGGTGGCTGCTTAAAGCAAGGTGAAAGTAAAAAACGATCCTGTTTTACTTTCACCTTGCTTTAAGCAACCACATGCCTTTAACACAAAATAATTGATGTAATTTAGCGGTTATTATAGAGAGGTTCTACTAAAAATCAATAAAACAATGATTCAGTAGGAGTGTTTTATTTCCCTCACCCAATTAAGCTCTTTTTCAACATGTATTACAGACACACTATTTATGTCATCAAACATAAATATCTACGCCCCCCCCTCCAAAACCTTTCCACGCCCCCCCCCCCCCAACGATGACACATACGTACATGACGTTCGCAGAACTGTTTATGGAAATATACTGTGAGAGCCAGCGCATTTCCAGGTGCATATATGGACCCAATGGCGGTCCTCAAATGAGTTTATAAATATTACAGCAAACACTTTGTTTGAAATCGTTTATCTGTGATATAATATTCAACCACTGTTCATGCTATATCATTATTATTGTTTCCGATTCGAATCCAATATGCTGCTGCAAAATATAGTTTGGTGGAGAAATTGGTAGATCAGGACGCGTCTTCCCTAAAACCCTGACATACCCCATATACAGTTGAACATCGATATCTCGAACACGGATAACTCGAACTTCTGGATAATTCGAAGTAAAAGTTCGATCCTTCCAAATTTGTAATACAAAATTGTTCAAGAATGAATAAATGTGCATATCAAGAAACACATGTGATAGCTTTATGCAGGTAGAAAGTGATGTTGAAAGCCCCAACAGGAGCTTTGAGCATTACTTTAGACCTGCATTAAGCTATGAACTTGAATAACTATTCAGATTAGAAATCGGATATCTCGAACCTCTCTTATCTCGGAGTAATCTGTGTAGACCCTTAAAGTTCGATATATCGACCAAGTTCAACTGTAACTATTTCTTGGTGTTGTTTTTTTTCAATTGTTTATGCTTTCTTCGAACTAGTTTAACCCTTTCACCGCCGCAGTCGCATAAATGCACCATGACAAATAGTGCAGTCCCAGATCAGACGCCGCCTTTTCAAGGCGGCGTCTGATCAGGGACTTCACTATTTGTCTCAATCTCTATATATATGCTTTATTCCTTCGAAATTTGCATTTATTTAGCTCATTTCCTTATTTTACTGAATGATTTACAAATGTAACAAACCTCGATTGCAGACGACAATTAGAATTTTGGCACCGAAAGGGTTCATGAGGTGTATCAAATGTACAGCAGCCGTCAAAAATGCTCAATAGATACATACTCACATGTATACTACAATTAGAACAAATCCAGACAACAAAAATATCTATGGTTGTAAAACAAGTGGAACGAGTTAAAACAAACATCTTTATCTCTGTAATTGTACGTATACAAATACATGACAAATTAATATCTCGTCCATTAAGCGAAAATATCGCTGTAAGTTTTACCGTAAGTAAAACAATCCAAAATTAATATATGCCGTGCAATTTGCTTTTGTCTAGACAGAGCGAAATTACACAGTTGGCCATTCGGATGCGATTATAGCTCAGAGAAGTTAATGTGTTTGTATTCAGCTGAGGGTTTCCATCACAGCATAGACAACTATTGCACCAAGGGGCACGTTTTATTGAATACTTGTTGCAAGAATAAAATCTGGTGTTTATTAGTGTACAAGTACATGCGTCATGCAGAAAACAACCACATACAAAACACACAGTCGCCTGAAAATCACCATTGCAATAAGAACAGAAAATATAAATGCCTATCAAAAGACGTACCCACTTTTGAATCCTTAATATTTCGTTTAATATCGTTTTATCACATATATGGATAATACGCAATGTACATGCAATCGTTGGAGCACCTGCTGATATAAGTTTGGTCAGTAGTAAACCATTCCCAGTGGCGAGAGACTCGATTTAGTGACTTTGTACGTGCTCTTCATGCGGCACGGATCGTCATCCGGTGGAAGTATCTAGCCACATGGATTGGCCGGTAATAAGTCACAATACTGCAACAGCAACTGGGAGTCAGCAGGATATTCATCCAAAGACTGTCAGGAATCGGTTGCAATAGAATATCCAACCGGTTCGCGCGTATGGTCCGTATTTCACACACAGCTGCAGAAATTCGGCGGTTTTTGGCGGCTCAAAACGTCAACGTCTTAGGCTAGCCTACGTGTCCCGATTAGAACACTTGTGGGACGAGCTACATGTAGGACGTCGTTTTCGAACAAATCACGCAATCAACACGGTGAATGACATGACAGCAGCGTTACAAGTTGAATGGGACACTTTGCATGCGTCAACAGAATCACGACGTGTATTGGACAAAATGGTGGACAAATGAGAAACTGACTCCAAATGCAATACTTACATGTACAACCCATTTTGGGTGCTTAAACCCCATTCAAAATGAAATTAAAAAAACTTTATTAATGATGAAATGCAACTTGACCAAAGCAAAAATTCCAAAGCGAGCCCATAGAATTGGTAAAATTGTCCGTGGCAAGTGTCGTCCGCTGATAGTTTTCTTCAGAGACTATGCTCATCTAAACGAAATAATTCAAAATGCGCATATGTTAAATGCACATACTTCAGTACCAGCAGAGACTGTAGGCCAACAAGATTCACCTGACGTTGCTAACCTCTATTATCATAAATTCACACTACGCTGGGTTTCTATATATATCTTCGGTAGTCTCCGTGAATTATTTATACATGAGTGCACTTGGTATATCCATGTATACCAGATTAAAATACAGAATATTCTCTCTATAACGCTCAATAAATTGTGTTAGTTAGTTGGTACTGAATGCAGGTGGTTGCTTAAAGCAAGGTGAAAGTAAAACAGAACAATTTTATAGCAGCGTTCTGTTTTACTTTCACCTTGCTTTAAGCAGCCACCTGCCTTTAACACAAAATACGTGATGTGATTTAGTGGCCGTTATAGAGAGGTTTTACTGTACCATTCATCATTGACAAATGTATCACCAAAAATGTGTCTCAGATGGATTATATCGTGTCTCCCGTGCATTTTATTATGTACGATGTACTGGCGAGTATTAATTCTCTTTATTTATTCTTGCATAAAGGTCAACGTCAGGTGAATCGTGTTGAACTATATTCTGTTGAGATTGCCAATGCAAGGTCGACACTATGGTCCGAATACAAAACGGTGAAGGTAGCTAATCCTCGAGGCAGGATACAACTGGCATATCCGGCTAAACTGATTGTCAATGGCAAAGTCACACATGACAAATTCCCTGACTAGGACGAGATCTGGATCGTACGGGCACAAGTAGATACAGACACATATCTCCTGATAAAAACTCTATAACGGCTACACAGACCCAGTGTCACCTCGATCGAAAGGGGAACCAATCTCAGACTGAATCTTTACTATGCCGAAACCGACGACTCTAGTGACGACCCGACAGATTCCGATTCAGACACACAGACAGAGAAAAACAATAAGTCTCCTCAGTATACTCTGGGAGACATAATTATAATTGCTTGCCCTCTTTGTTAATTTTATCTTGCACAATTTTAGGCTGAAATCTCAACTCAGTTCTAAAATAAATCTGGAAATAAACTAAATCAATGCTAACAATTAGCGTAAAACGGACACACAGTGTAGAAAGATTAAAAAAATAGATTCTGTACATTATTACATAAAATGTACAACAATCCATTACATTTGACAAATGTCAGCCACTAAATCATATTCTAGGCAGTATTTTCTCGTGACAAAGCGTGCGCCGGCGTCGCGATACAATGTCGAAGGACAACCCATTCATAAAACCTACATACCTAACACGGTAACAGAAGCGTGCCTATATAGAATGCTATTTCGCAAATAATATCGACATAGCGTATAAGTAAACAACGAGCAGTGAACCATAAAAATCAGCACAGTCCACTTTTTGGGGGAATCAGCATTCTGTCGGCGTAAATACCTGCATGAGAAAATCGTGATTGACTGTCGCGTGTAAAATACATATCTTAGTTAGCTGGACTGCAGCAATGCCGACACCCTTAAATCGTGGAACGAACCAAAATGTAAAGTACATTCACGGCTCGCTGCTCGTTATTTACCTATATAATTTGTACCTACCTTAAATTGCTGATTCCATTAAAGTACATTCACGGCTCACTGCTCGTTGTTTACCTATAACTGGTATAAGTAAACAACGAGCAGTGAACCATAAAAATCAGCGCAGTACACTTTTGGGGGGAATCAGCATTCTGTCAGCATAAAACCTGCATGAGAAAATCGTGATTGACTGTCGCATGTAAAGTACATATGGACTGCAGCAATGCCGAAACCCCTAAATCGTGGAACATACCAAAATGTAAAGTACATTCACGGCTCGCTGTTCGCTGCTCGTTGTTTACCTTTATAATTTGTACCTACCTTAAATTGCTGATTCCACGCTGGCAGCACATTGTCCCAAACGGTGAACTATTCGATTCCATTCAAACGGTGTGCTAGTTCCCTTATACTGAGTACAAGTACAGATTGACCGGTGTGCATTTCATGGCCGTTTCGCAAATTATACCCTCAGTTTTAATTCCCATATTCAGCTATCATTTAGGAACTTCTTTCATTTTTAACCCTTCGCTTGCTATTCACGTCAATATACCTACCTGTAAATAGTGAAGACCCAGATGAGACAGCTCCTGCAGTTGATTGATTGTGCAACCAATACACTCCACAGCATTGATTGCACAGCGAAATACTTGTACACAGTGAAGATATATGTAATTATACAACAGGGCATGGATAAAGGAGAAATGTATTTTAAAATTCAGCAAGAGAAGGGTTAAACCATATCCACTATACTGATCCTTTATGCCATAGATACGCCTTTCTACGCCTTTTCAAATAGAGTAGACCTAGATCAGACGGCTCCTACAGGAGCCGTCTGATCAGGGTCTGCTCTGTTTGCTGATGACATAATATGGATATGTTTCTACATATTCTGCGATGATCCAAATTATCTGTGTTCATATGCCATTAGAGCCGTCTGCAAACAACTGAAATACTGTTGGTTTGACGTTAAAGCCAACTTACTCACTCACTCATATGCCATTAGAAGAATGCAACTAATTAATATTCATGGTCTCATTATTTATTATATAAATATTCATGGAGGAAATGGTTAAACAGTTCTGATTATGGAGAAAGGACTCACCTGGATTCAAACCTTTGCAAAAAAGAGTTAATTCCTTAGAATAAAACATGTAATAGTAACAACAAAAACCATCAACAATCACAACTAGAACTATCACTAAAGGTGATAAATACCCCCGCATGGTAGCTTTGATTGCATCTTCAGGTTTGTGACACCAACTACACATGTACATGTAACAGGACAAAAACACAAAATACTTAAAGTTCAAGGGGAGATAATTTTGCAATGGCCAGTGCTAAACACATTAAAATTGTGTCATGCACATTTGCTATTTGTGTTTATTATGTATGGAACATATCAATTGAATAACTTTCAAATTGAAGGAGGAGTTTGAAAACACCAATTCTCATGTTTCATGCCAAAATTGCAAACATTACTCAAAGTTCAAGGGGAGATAATTTTGCAATGCCTAGCCTTAAACACATGAAAATTGAGTGCTGCTCATCTACTATTCATGGTTACCATGTATACTACTTGTACAGTGAACAAATTTAAAACTGAAGGAGGAGTTTGTGACAGTACTGGTCTCCTGTATGTGTTATATTTTCTTTAACATTAAACAATTTATCCCGATACTATTGAATGAAAATCTGGCCAGGCCAAATTCTGGAAGCCATCCATTATACATGTATAAGGGGTACAACAAACTACATACTCGTATTTACAGGTATAAAAGTACATGCAAGAGTCTTGGATATACGTACCGGGACACACCCATGCTACTGTAGCATGTCCAGATAAACAGTGTGGTTAAAGTTGAGAAGGATCCACCAAGCAGAACTTGAGTTATAGACGTACAGACAGACAGTGCCATTCCATAATACGTCCCGTTTTTCATACGGGCGTATAAAACGAAAACAAGCCCCCCCAAACGCAATCTATCGAAATCGACAATAAGCCTGCTTTAGAATGGCCACCATATAAGAAGCTCAAGATTAATGTCTAGAGAAAATTTGCCGAGTTTGAAGAGATGATTTTCTGTACCAGGAAGTGTGTTTTGTCTAATGTGTTTTGGGTTTATGATTTGTGGGTATTCAGAAGTGCAATACAAATACTTCGCACGTCTATATAAGAAAATGTCTGATCAATTCCCTATTGACAATCTATTTGCATCTGTAAAGATTGACATTTTCTGACGTGTAGCAAAGTTTTACGTTTCTCAATGCAATATCAAAACCAAATACCGTTATGTCTCTAATAAAAGATCGCGGGAGAGTAATACGTTTTAAAAAATATTTTTTATTCATTTTGTACACATGTGGTTGCTTAAAGCAGAATGAAAGCATTGCAGAATGTTTCAAGGAAGCTTTCTGTATTGTTTTCAGTTTATATGAAGCTAACATGGTCCTTTGTTAGGGAAAACTAGAACTATCACTAAAGGAGATGACTACCCCCACATGGCAGCTTTGATTGCGAATCCAAGTTTGTGACACCAACTATCCATGTAACAGGACTAAAACACATAAATACTCAAAGTTAAAGGAGAGATAATTCTGTAATGATTGCAACAAACATATGAAAACTTTAAAAATGAAGGAGGATTAGTGACACAAAATCCCCATGTTTCATGCCAAAATGAAAATGTTCTCGCTGGTCCGATTTTGCAGAATGACACTGGTTCTTTTTCCATTTCAAGGCCAGATATTAAGTTCAAGGTCACAGAGACCTGAATATCTACTACCCAATATGTATTGACACAACAGGTTTGGTAATGCTAGATAATAGAGTATATGATATATGCTCCGCGTACAAGACCTGAAATTTGTGTCTTGCACATCTACTACTCCTGAGTAACATTTATGCCAAGTATCAAGTGAATCAGGTTGAAAGTGAAGGAGGAGTTCAAAGTACAAGATTTTGCCTGCCAATTTCAAGACCAATTCAAGGACAAAGGTCAAGGTCAAGGTCACAGATACCTGAAATTTGTGTCTTGCACATATACTTCTCCTGAGTAACATTTATGCCAAGTATCTAGTGAATCAGGTTGAAATTGAAGGAGGAGTTCAAAGTACAAGATTTTGCCTGCCAATTTCAAGACCAATTTCTAGGCCAAAGGTCAAGGTCAAGGTCACAGCGACCTGAAATTTGTGTCTTGCACATCTACTACTCCTGAGTAACATTTATGCCAAGTATCAAGTAAATCAGGTTAAAAGTGAAGGAGGAGTTCAAAGTACAAGATTTTGCCTGCCAATTTTAAGACCAATTTCAAGGCCAAAGGTCAAGGTCACAGATATTTGACATTTGTGTCTTGCACATCTACTTCTCCTGAGTAACATTTATGCCAAGTGTCAAGTAAATCAGGTAAAAAGTGAAGGAGGAGTTCAAAGTACAAGATGTTGCGGACAGACCAACGACCGACGACCGACCGACCGACCGACCAACCGACCAACCGACAGGCTGATTCCAGTATACCCCCCTCAAACTCTGTTTGTGGGGGTATAATAAGCTATTATAGATATTACATGGAATAGCCTGCTGTTACAATTGCACATACATAAATAATGCTGACCATTATATCACTATTCTCGATCTGGGGCCGAGATTATAAAACATTTTGTTTTCATCTGAGATCAGTCTCAATCATCTTATTGATCAGATTATGAGCTTGCTTGAGAATGACCTCACACTCAGTCTCAGAATTTATATTATCTCTGACACAGATTCGCGTATGCAAACATTTTGGATCCAGATACATGTATGAAACCCAGTAACTCGGTGCTTCACAAGTATCCAAGCTGTTTGACACTCGGTCAATAGTTTCTTAAAAGCTTAATCGATATATCAGTCATGTTTTACTGCTCTTCTTTTTTACCTCTAAAGAAGGGTTAAAACTGTTCTAAGTAGAAACAAATGCATACATGATAAAACGTAGTGGTATACATGTTAAGCTTATTTTTAAATAAATAAATGTGACCGAACAACTGCGTTTTGTAAATAGCATACCCTGAATCTATAACAAAACTGCGTGTCAGATAGTTTTACTTTCAAAATGTCCGTCATATCCGTCAGTAAAGCTTAACCCTTTATTCAATGAATATTCATGTAAGAAATAATGACGTCATGAATATTAATTACAATCATTTTGATAATGACACACGGAGACAGGAAATTTTGGCCGTGGTGGAAACTAGAGTCATGTCTATATTATTCCATAAGCAAACAGAGCAGATCTTGATCAGCCGTCTGATCTGGGTCTAGTCTGTTTGCAAAGGCGTAAAATGACGTATTTATGGAGTTGTTTAATAATACGTTTTAATACCAAATTCTCGGAATCCGATTGGTCTATTACCGGGATCATATGATACCCTATCTTCCGTCTTAGACAGGTAGTATGTAATCAGGTTGAATCATATGATTTATCGGTGTGGTTTTTCTGCTGATTCGAAAAACGAATTGGACAGGTCCTTATCCATCCTATTCTTAACGAGTGTATCAAATAATCGGCAGCAGTCACGGAAGCAGTGCGCCATAACAATTTATACTAATTTAAACTCAATGCACTTCGAATTTCGTCGGTGTTCAGTAAATATAGGATCCTATACGAGTGTTCATTACTACTTGTTTTTATGAAACAAGTTTACTATAATAGTATGGCACTTGCATTAGCGAGTGTTATATTTATCATAGTTAACGGGTTTTAACAATTTATGTATGATTCACATAGCCCTTAAAAGTGCCATAGAAAATGAAGAAGGCAATAGCTGAAGGTTAGGCCATTTCATATGGCGTGAATCGTTCATGCAGAGCTACGATGTGCTAACGATTATCCTTTTCACCGCCGAAGTCACATAAATGCACCACGACAAATAGTGCAGTCACAGATCAGACGCCGCCTTTTCAAGGCGGCGTCTGATCAGGGACTTCACTGTTTGTCTCAATCTCTATTTCTATATATGTGCTTTATTCCTTTGAAATTTGCATGTATTTATCTCATTTCCTTATTATACCGAATGATTTAACATAATTTGGATTGCAGACGACAATAAGAAATTTGGCGCCGAAAAGGTTAAATGCGTAATGCATTAGTACCGTGTAATCTCTTTAAGACTCATTATCGGCAGTAGTCATACTACTGATTCAACTAGAAAAAATGTGGAGCTCAATCTGGTACTAAATTCGTTTCTCGGACAAAGGGCAAGGTGCACATGCTATTTAGCCGATGAAGATGTCGTATTTCCTAGGAACTACCTAGGCATCTACACCGGCCATACTAGCACAAACACCCTGCCAAAGGTCCGCGAATGCGTTGTGTTTGAAAACAAGATCAAGCATTACAAGGCAATACATAGTCCCAAACCGGAGATTTCATTTTCATTTTCCTAACAGTCATTGTCTGGGCAAAACGAAAGAAGAAAGGGGAAATCACTCCAACAATAACTGTGATAACCGATTTTTTGACCTTGCTGACATCATTTCCACTCATTGTACAAATGAGCCTTGTTTCATAAGTCATAGTAAATAAAAAGTTATTTGAAAGACAAGAAAATATGAAAAAGGGGAATAACATAAAAATTACAGATGCTAGAGTAATGTGCACGACACTCTCTCCCACCATGCTTTTTTTCAAATATGAGTTTCAAATAAGTTGATTTAGAAGAACAAGAGTAATTGACTGGACAAGAAAGTATAAAAAACGGGTATAACTCCAAAAATACTGATGCTAGAGTTATGGCCCTTTTGCATGACCCTTTCTCTTATCATACTCCTATGTATGAAGTATACATTCAATTGAATTAGTTGCATAGGTGATATTGGCGGGACAATACAATATGGGAAAGGGTAACAACCCAAAACATAAATATGCTGGAGTTATGGCCCTTGTGCATAACAAATTCATTCATCCTGTTCCATATATGAAATTTAAAATCAATTGAATCAGTAGAACAAAAGTTATTGTCCGGACAAGAATAAATGAAAAAGGGGAATAACTCCTAAAATATTGAATCTAAAGTTATGGCTCTTGTGTATGACACTCATCCTTACCATGCTCGTTCAACGTTTGATGTTATAATGAATTTGACATAACCTTGTAAAAGATATGGCCCAGACACGAAGCATGGGAGAGGGACAGAGTGTAAAAATATGAAAAAGGGGAATAACTCCAAAATTATAGATGTTAGTGTTATGGTCCTTGTAGATGGCACTTTCTATTATCATGCTTGTTCCATATTTGAATATTCGAATCATTTGAACCAGTAGATAAAGAGTTTTTGTTCGGACAAGCAAATATGAAAGTTATGACCCTTGTGCATAACACTTTCTCTCACCATGCTTGTTCAATGTGTGAAGTTATACTGGATTTGACCTACCCTTGTAGAAGATATTGCCCGGACACAAAGCGTGACGGACGGACGTTCTTACGCATTGAGTGTATGTGGCTATTTGAAATAGCCACATAAACTAAAAATCAGCCCCATACAACCAACGAGAACAAAGATCTTTTAAAGATATTTTAGTCATATAAACAGGAATTGTTAGCGCGGCCAGACGGACGGACGGACAAACGGACGGAATCGAGCAAACCTATAGTCCCCCAACCTGTAACCAGTGGGGGACTAATAAAATGGCAGTTTAAATACACTTCATATTCCGTCTCATTTACCAGCTCATACTTAAATGTCTAGTCCATTCAATTTCCTAAGGCGAGGAAACCTTATTAAGTTTCACTCTAGAGTTCGTTACACTGATGGAGAAATTAAACACACTCTTTTAGTACTTTTTGACAGATATTTATCTTTTGGGAAAAAAACACATGGAAGCTTTGCCATTTCTATTTTCTTTTAAATACTCTGAAGTATTAATCAATTACAAAATAGTGCATGTTCGACATATTGGATGACATATATTATTGGTAACATAATTCACAAAGCTTTTCAAACTAACCCTTTACTCCATGAATACGTCTTTACGAACAGAAAAGACCCAGATCAGACGGCTCCTGTAGGATCTGTTTGGCTCGCTTATAAATTATAACAGCTTTGACTCTTTAGTTTCTACCTATACTAGATAATCCTGTGCGAGTACAGTAAAACCTCTCTATGACGGCCACTAAATTGTGTAAATTTGTTGGTATTTAGAGCAGGTGGCTGCTTAAAGCAATGTGAAAGTAAAACAGAACGCTCCTATAGGAGCGTTCTGTTCTACTTTCACCTTGCTTTAAGCAGCCATCTGCCTTTAACATAAAATACTTGATGTAATTTAGTGGCCGTTATAGAGAGGTTTTACTGTATGCCATGGTGATAAATCAGCTAATAAATATTCATGGTACCATTATTCATAACATAAATATTCATGGGGTAAAGAATTTGTTCATCTTAACAGTAAGTTGACATTTATGGTTATTGAGTTCCAATAACCACCTTCCATTTGCATACCTTTGATTTGTGTAAGTTCTGGCATCCGCTCTACTCTGGCAGGCTTTATCTATCTTTGATACACAGTAATGTCTTGGTAATACGACCGTTCAATATACAGTTGGACTTTGATAACTCAAATTCGGTTAACTCGAACTAAATGTCCGGTCCTTTAAAAAATTTAAAATACAGAATTGTTCTAAATCATATCATCACGCATACATGTATCTAGAAACTCATGTGACAGTAATTTTGAAAGCTCCTGCATGAGCTTTAAGCATTACTTTCGCCCTGCATTAAGCTTTGAAAACTTCAGAAATTGTTCAGATAAAAAATCGGATAACTCGAACCTCTGTTATCTCGACGTAATTTGTATGGTCTCTGGAGGTTCGAGATATCGAAGTTCAACTGTAAGTCTAAATCTGGATTTGCAGGACAAAAGTTATGCAGAAAGCTCCCATTGAAGCTTTCTGCGTTGATTTTGCCCTGCATTAACTCATTCCCTCATATTGACGACATTTGACGACTCTGTTAAGTCACTTTGTGAAACCATTGTGATAAATAGAGCATTTGCTCCTATAGGAGCAAATGCTCTATTTATCACAATGGTTTCAAATTACTAAATTCTAAAAAGTTTCATTTTCTTTAGTTAATGCTCCTTTTTGGTAGATGTATTCAAATAGGTTGTATCTAAAAATAGCCTATGAGGTAATGGGTTAAGTTCCCATTAAAGCTTTCTGTGTTGATTTGCCTTGCATTAAGCAGCCACCTGCATTTACAGACTTATATTAATATTATATTGTGTGATCGCATTAGCGAAACTTTACTGCAATATGTTGGTGATGTTTTATATTAGCAGTTTAATTAACCATATAAGTACATGTATGTGTCATGCAGGAAACACTGCATACAAAACACACAACCGCCCAAACAGCACCACGACGACAAACAACAAATGTACATGTATATAAAAGGCACAAAGAGACACACAGGCATAACAAACAATCAATAGGGGGAAGATAGAAGTACCGCCTTGGAACGGTCAGTGACAAATGTCACTGGGGGGTTAAACCGGTTTAGGGGCACCCAACCTCACACCTATTCTCCTTTTTTCTTCGCCTTTGCAAACAGAGTAGACCCCAGATCAGACGGCCCCTACATGTCTGCTTGCTTACTGATCTGATTCTACACTTTCTGGCTTGGTGTTGCCGTGATGACATGTTCAGATATGCCCTTAACCCTTCTCTTGCTGAATTTTAAAATACATTTCTCCTTATTTACCCATGTCCTGTTGTATAATTACATATATTTTCACTGTGTACAAGTATTTGGCTGTGCAATCACTGCTGTGGAGTGCACTGGATGTACAATCAACTTGTAAATAGTGCAGACCCTGATGAGACAGCTCCTGCAGGAGCTGTCTCATCTGGGTCTTCACTATTTACAGGTAGGTATATTGACGTGAATAGCAAGCGAAGGGTTAACAGATGTACCCTTAATTAATACTATTTTTGATTATGTGTTTAACCCATATTACCTCATAGGCTATTTTAGACCCAATCTATTTGAATAAATCTACTGAAAAGGAGCATTAACTAGAGAAAAGGAAAATTTTAGAATTTTGTAGTTTGAAACCATTGTGAAAAATAGAGCATTTGCTCCTGTAGGAGCAAATGCTCTATTTATCACAACGGTTTCACAAAGTGACTTCCACAGAGTCGTCACAAATCGTCAATATGAGGGAATGTGTTAATCTGGCATGATTATGTATTGATTGTATTATTATAATCTCAATCAAATTCATTTGTGGAAGACATGCAATGTGTGTAACTTACATCATGTGGATTGATTTATTATATTTATGCTATGGCCGAACATTTGAATGTTCATCATGTGAGAATGAATATTATATGTATTCCCATATCTATCCATCTATCTATTGTAATTGAATTTATTTACGGGTCCTACGTATTCTTAGACAACATACGTTTCAATTATAAAGCTTGATTAAAACTATATGCGTTTTTGATTCATTTTCCTGGAACAGCAAAAGTACAAAAATGAGTCATGCAGTAAACATCACATACAGAACGAACAGCCGCCCGAACAGCAACACAAGTAAACGGCAAATGTACATATGTATAAAAACATCAAGAGACGCACAAAGACAAAACAAACATACAATAGGGGGAAGATGGAAGAACCGCCTTGGAACGGTCAGTGACAAAAGCCACTGGGGGTTAAACCGGTATTTGGGCGCCTAACCTCACACTTATTCCATCCCCACCATAAAAGACAAACAGTGTAAATAAACGTATCCCCTCTCCGACTAATCTACAACAACAAGTTGACGTTAAAGAATTATCAAAAATATCAATGAAAGGAAATGTTTATCCTGTATCTTCGACAATTGTCCTCAATGCTCGAAGCTTATTTTGTACGCATACTGTTGTCGACGTCATACTTCAATCTAAACAGCCTAATGCAGAGAAATAGAGCATCCGTCGCGAGTTTTATCCGTCGCGTTGTTTTATAGTCACTCAGTCATTTATATTTACGCCAAAACGTAACGTTTGTGGTTGTCATAACAAATGACATCATTTTGGTGTCACGCCTAAAGTTATGCTGCGGTCTGTTGCTATTAGATATGGAAGTCGTATTCCGCAATGTAAAGTAGTACTTCACAAAATTCGTTAATTTAATTGGTTTTAGGGCGTATTTCAGCGAGAAAAATAATCAAGCATGGGTTTTGTTAAAGCCGGGGTGTTCTATACCCTCGGTTGGCCTGTTCCTGTCGGAAACTCGCTAAAGCTCGTTTCCGACTGGAACAGACCAACCTCGGGTATAGAAACCCCCGTCTTTAACAAACCCCATGCTTGATTCTATTAATCCCTACTCAACGTTTACTAAGTAGTCCAATTTCTATATTTTAGTTACATATTGACTGCATCGCATACCGTTCAATTAAACAAACACCAGGTTATACAGTAAAACCTCTCTATAACGGCAACCTAATTGTGTTAATTAGTTGGTATTTAGGGCAGGTGGCTGCTTAAAGCAATGTGAAAGTAAAACATAACGCTCCTATAGGAGCGTTCTGTTTTACTTTCACCTTGCTTTAAGCAGCCACATGCCTTTAACACAAAATACTTGATGTAATTTAGAGACCGTTATAGAGAGGTTTTACTGTAGTATACAAACTACAAATACATGTACTTGTAAAATATTACCAGAGCTACAGAAAAGTGTGCGAATCCAAATACTAAAATCGTCATTTCTCCACCAAACCCTATACTGTGACCACTCTTTATAATCGTCTCAAAGAGCTGTAAACCATGATACGTGTGCTTTGGTTTTTCATGATTTCACTGTTTTTATTATTTATTATATTAGACAGTAAAACATCTGCGACCACCAAAAAGAAGTTTAAGCATTTGGGTCTGAAATGCATGTAGAAGCTTAATACAAGACGAAAGAAAAACAAACACTGGCCTTGGAGATTTCTGCATCACCTCTGTCTTGTATTAACCCTTCCCTTGCTGAATTTTAAATATATTTCCCCTTCTTTACCCATGCCCTGTTGTATAATTACATATATCTTCACTGTGTACAAGTAGTTATCTGTGCAATCACTGCTGTGGAATGCACTGGTTGCACAATCAACTTGTAAATAGTGCAGACCCTAATGAGACAGCTCCTGCAGGAGCTGTCTCATCTGGGTCTTCACTATTTACAGGTAGGTATATTGACGTGAATAGCAAGCGAAGGGTTAAGTCACACCCTGCTTTTAAAATACCACCAATGTTTATTTATCAAATGGATGCATTAGAGAGCTTATACTGTATGTGTATATATGTTAATAGAAATGTAGTTAAATCATGGTGTTTTAGCTGTTATAGTTTAGAGAATAAGCAATAGTTCGAACCTGACAAGGATAAAGCACCCAGGATGTGAATAACCTGGAAATAGTTGCCATCCAATTGTAAGACATTGACGTTTGTCTTACATAACCTTAACAATTATGTGGGTGAATCAGTTTTTATTTTTCCAAATACCCCCGATTTAGATGGCAATCCTGGGAGGCTTTCTCTAAGTATTCCAGTAATGGAAAATATTTGATAGTCTCTGTGTACTATAGACACGAGCTAAACACCTGAGTGAAACTGTCTCAACACATTCAATAGTTATTTGGGGTAAATCAAATCCGTAAAGTCATGTCAGTCGTGCGGCAGGCTGACAACGTCTTTTCTTCATTAATAATATATAATCCATTGACTATATTACTTACGATACTAGTATAAATTCACGATATCAGAACAATAATATATATATGATACAGTAATTATGATTCATCCTTATGTCAGGAACTTAGCTTTTTAGTGCAGTTTAATTGCTATACGTTTCGAAGTTCTGAGTTTTGGGAGCGCCATTATATTAATTTTTTTTAGAAATTACTGTTGTCAGCCAATTCCTAATGGAACTGTGATATTTCTATTTCGAGGGTTGATACTATGTAGGTCTCACTCATTGTCATTTAAAGGGGAATTCCCTACATTCAACGCGTTTCAAAAAAACATAAAATATACAAAACTTATTTGTTTATATGGTGAAAATTAGCGTATCGATAGAAAATTTATCCTATAAAAGTTGAAATGACAAACCATCCATGTGTTTGATATCGACAATCCCGATTTTATTCCCCGATGTTTCAGTTTTATTCGGGTTGGGGTTTAGTTTCGTATCTGTTCACGCTATTCGCGTCTCCCCGACAGCTATTCGCGTCTTTCCGACCCCTTCCGAGAAAATCTGTTACGTAAATAATGGACGGATCGGGTGAACGCGGAAAAAGTTAACGGAAATTGCCGATAATACTTTGTTGTAGAAAGCAAATTATATGTATTGATGAAATCGTTTTAATTTGTATCACAGGGGAATTTGTTTCGATAAAGTTCAAATTGACAATCTTCAAAATAATAAATGTGCATGAAAAATACCAAGTTTTATAATATTATTGAAAATATGCGTTCATTGTAGGGACTTCCTCTTTAATTATAATTTATATATTTTTCTTACATGTATATAGAAAAGCAATGTTAAGAAAATATTATAGCAGTTCTGTGACTAAAATAATTCGCATATTTTCCGAAATCATTGTCCTCGCCTAGAAATCGCGAATGAAAACATTGTTATTGTTTGTGTTATGTTAGTCAAACTTTCGTCTAACTTATCAAATATTTCGTTTATAAAACCTCGGCAGCATACCGTACCCCATATCACCCTACTTAACGTATACAGTAGCTACAGATTTGATATTGGCTGTTATAGTCTATAGTTACACCTCTCTGTAACGACCACTAAATTACATAAAGTACTTTGCTTTAGAGGCAAGTGGTAGCTTAGAGCAAGGTGAAAGTTTACTTTCCCCTTGTTTTAAGCAGCAAACTGCCCTAAATACCAACTGAATATAACTGAATGATAATGATTAACATTTTATCTTTAGTCGTTTACAATCTGATAAACAAATACAATAACTATTCTTCGAAACACCACATTAAACACAGTTTGTCATAAACACCATTTCGGAGATTTGGGCCTCGTTTCCAAGCTGTATTTACAATGTACCTTTAGTTTGATTGATCATTCCATGGTGTCAAATGAGCTCTGTCAGTGAGACTTTTAATTTCCTCAACGGGATACAAACTACATGTACTAACTAAGCTTCAAATCTAGTTTACTGTCAATAATAACGTGCCAAACGCTGACCTCGTGACCGCGTCCGGCATGCTTGTATCACTTAATCACGTGTTTAAGGTTGGCCACGTGACCGACTGGAATGCGAACTGTCATTTGTAATAATCGGAAATAATATTTGTTTGAAATGCATAATGATCCAAATCTAAATTTACATATAAAATGAGGTATAATTAATTACCATATCAAACGAGTTGCAAATCACTACTTATGTTCGATGTTATACTGTAAGTATATCTCCATCAAAATCACCTTCCTGCGAAATCCAATGTCAGATTAGGAACATGAACATCCATGATGTTTTTTCTAATTATCTTACCATTATAACAAGCACGTACAAGATAATTATTTTCAGTCCATTTCACCAAATGGGATAACTTATAAGAACGCTCTTATACACTAATGGAAAGCAGCGCGATTGGAAAGAAATAGGAAAGCGAGCTTCTATTTAATCACCATACCACCATTATATAAACATGTCATATTCCTCGTGCAATCGACCAATATATCACCTCCGAAAACAAAACAAACAAAACTAGCCCGTATATCAACAAATGAATACGTCATTTTTCTCGTGTCATCATCCAATATGTAACCACTGAAAACAATAAAGCTGTTCGTCATGAACAGAGCAAAATATAAAGATGCTCTCTGACATACTGCAATCGTCATTTCTCCATCAAACCCTGTGTTGTGACCACACTCATCTCAAAGATACAATTCTAAAGAGTGGTCACAACATAGAGTTTGATGGAGAAATAGTTTGGTGAAGAAATAAAGAAGTTATTATTGAAAATGTAATTTATGCATCTTGTCTGAACCTCTGAACATGGAATAAACAACGTCTTCACTCCACCGGTTTCCCTTGAGAGTCAACAATAGATAAATGTAATTGACAAAATGAAATGTGTATTTCCTGGCTGCTGCTTTCCATGCCAGCTGCCCGTCTCTGCTGCCAACATATGGAAAGCGAATACAAACAATGTTCATTATTCTTTGCCTTCCGTCTTGTTCTCCTTATGAATGTGTCTTTCGAAAAGAGTAATGTCAGCCTTCAAAGATTTTGACATACGCTATGCATATATAACGAGAAATGCTCACACGAGATTGCTTGCTGTTTAAAGCGGAATATCAATAGGGCTAATCGGGACTATTGCCTTTTAACAAGAATATGTGGTACACGTGTCAAACAATGGCATGTTAACCAATCATAAACGACTTAACAGGAATATTAACTGGCACATTAACAAAACGATAAGATGCTGACTATGGCACTGTCAGCTCGGTCACTTGCTGTTCAATACATTATACATGTAGTAAGGCCGAGGATCTGGTTTTGTATACCGCATTCAGTTTGCTAGGTTTGTGCAGACATTACATCAATAGGACAAATACAAATAAAAACGTGTTTATTTTTTTACTTGTTAAGATGCGCAACTGCTGTGCGGTGCGCGGCGTCCAAATTATTAGTGCAGTTTTGCGAGTATAAATTTGTGTAAGGCACAACTTCAAATGTATATGAGCTACAGTCATGCACATGTACAGAAATGTTTGTCAGCTGATGCATTTGTACACATGTGAATGTGGATTTATCCACTTTGGACGGAGTTCTTGCCATTGGAGATTATGTTAACTTTAATTTTCGAACTCGATCATTTTAAATTTGCAGATTCGATTTATAGTTATATTACGTTACAGTAAAGCCTCTCTATAACGGCCACTTAATTGTGTTAATTAGTTTGGTATTCAGGGCAGGTGGCTGCTTAAAGAAAGATGAAAGTAAAACAGAACGCTCCTACAGGAGCGTTCTGTTTTACTTTCGCATTGCTTTAAGCAGCCACCTGCCTTCAACACAAACTATTTAATGTAATTTAGTATCCGTTATAGGGAGGTTTTACTGTATAAACACAACGCCAGTGTCACATGATCCAAAATAACAACAACAGGATTACTCGATGTCGCATGTGGATCCAGTCTATTATCAAACTTTAGACGATACCATAACACATGTACAGTATATCGCACATTGCCTTAATGGTGCACAGTGGAGCGGCAACAAAAAGAAATATAATATCACGCCGTCCAGTGTGACACAGTTAATGACACGCCGTCCACTGTGACACAATTGACACACCGTCCAGTGTGACACAATTAATGACACACTGTCCACTGTGACATACCGTCAATGCAATTACATGTATATTATCACACTTATTAGTAACCATATGAATACCATTAACGCTTTACTCCATACACAAGCTACTTGTAGAGGAGCCGTCTGATCAGGGTCTGTTCTTTTTTCTTATGGAATAATATAGATAGTATTCTACAGTTTCTGGATTGGCAAAATATTCATGTGTGTTTATGCCATTTTAAAAAGTAATCTAATTAATATCCATGATTCCACTATCTCTTTTGTGAATATTCATGGAGTAAAGCGTTAAGCCTTTCATCTTATCAAACTTTGACTCCCATCTATGACCCGGAAACTAATTACGTACGATACAAGGACACCTCATTGAATTTAAAACAAATCAGCCAGTGTTTGTTGATTCTGTGTCCAACGCTTCTAGTCTACGCTGTTAGCAAAATGCGTGTTAAGTGTTTATATGTGGTAAAGAGTTAATGGGTATAAAATACAGTTGAACTTCGATATCTCTTCGATAACTTCTGGATAACTTTAACAAAAAGGTTCAGTACTTCCAAAACGTACAATACAGAGTTCCTCTAAAATCAATCGCTACAAGTATCTAGAAACACACGTGACAGCTTAATCCATTATGTTTGATTTCCATTACTCAGAGCGGTGAAAGTTTTACCTGTGTAATTTTCGGAAGTATCACACTTCCTTCGTCGGCACTGACTGTACGAGTAGTGCTGGTCAGGTGACCTGGTATGGTCACCTGACTTGAGGAAAGGCGTGTAGACGGAGGGTAACTCCAGGCCCTCGTCCCTGTTAAGTGATGGTTTCCACTGTCTGATCTCGATAGCTTCTTCCACTTTTCTTTTCATTAGAACGTTTTCGCTGGTCAATAGTTTTGTGTTGTCTGATTTGATAGAGTGTCCGGTGTTATTGCAGTGTTCAAAAATAGCTGAGGAGTTTCTGGTCACATGTTCTTTCATTCTTGTTTCTAGTGTTCTACTAGTTTCTCAATGTAATCTTCCTTGCAATCGCCGCATGTGATATGGTAGATGACGTCACGTTTTTTAAGTTTGTCTGTTTTGTCTTTGACCTTAGTAATCTGGCTTTTGATAGAGTTAAAAGGCTTGTGGTACATGTTAATTCCGTGGTTCTTGAAAACTCGAGCGAGAACTTCGGAGGTACCACGCACATATGTCATACCCACGCTAGCTTTCCTGCCACTGTCTCTATTCTTGTTTTTGTTTTCCGGTCGTTTTTTCTTCGGTAGATTGAAAATCCATTCGGGATAGCCGTTAGCACGGAGGGCATTCTTGACGTGTTCGTCTCTTTCTTTTTGTCTGTTTCGGTGGTAACCAGAGAGTTAGCTCTGTGTAGTAGAGTCCGAACCACTGTGTTCTAGGTGGTGGTTGGAGTTGAAATTGAGGTACTGGTCTGTGTGAGTTGGTTTCCTGTACACTGTCACTTTGGTTGATCCATCATCCTCAATGTGAATGCACGTGTCAAGGAATGGAATATTCATGTCTTCTTCCTGTTCCTATGTGAACTTGATGTGAGGGTCGATGGAATTTAGGTGTTCAGAGAACTCGTCTATGTGGTATTCATGAAGTTTAGTCATGGTGTCATCGACATACCATACCCACAGAGATGGAGGGTTCTTGACCTGTTCCAATGCTTGTTGTTCAAAGAACTCCATATACAGATTGGCTATGATGGGTGACACTGGTGATCCCATGGCGGCTCCTTGTTTCTGTTGGTAGTATTTGCCTTGGTATATGAAATAATAGCTGGTTAACCAAAGTTCTAAAAGTTCATTAATTTGTTCTACTGAGAGTTCACTTCTCTCTTCCAGTGTTCCATCTAGCGTCAGTTTCTGTCTGATGACAATCAGGGCCTTATCCACTGGTATGCTGGTAAACAGTGCTGAAACATCATATGACACACATTTCTGACCTGGGGGAACCTCTAGGTCTTTGATCTCTTGCACAAAATGTATGCTATTGATGATGTGATGCTCGGTACTTCGCTGAGTCATACATCACGTTCCCATTTGTGAATTTTTGGGAGGCCGTAGAGTTTAGGAACATTTTCAGACGTGTGGTATAGTTTGTTATACAGTTGGTAAGAGTTCTTTTCATCTTTTTTCCATTTCCTCTATCAAAAGATTGATCAATTTGTTCTTGATAGATCGTGTTGGATCACTTTTTAAAGGAGCATAATTGTCTTTGTCGTGTACTAATTTGTCCATCTTATGCTCGTAGTCAGTCCTATTGAGCACCACTATAGTTCTCCCCTTATCCGCCGGTAGGATGACAACGTTGTTATCCTTGGCTAGCGTGCTCAAGGCTTTCCGTTCACCACCTGTGATGTTACTTTTCGGAGTTTTACTCTTTTTAACCACCTTCACTACTTCCGCTTTAAGGCTGTCGGCTACTGATGTGTCTTTTATTTGGTCACATGACCAGCACTAGTCGAACAGTCAGTGCCGACGATGGAAGTGTGATACTTCCGAAAATTACACAGGTAAAGATTTCACCGCTCTGAGTAATGGATCATCCAGAGCATGGAAACAACTTTTTTAGTTGTAGCTTAATCCATGTTTCCTGTAGGAACTTTCAGCATTACTTTAGGCCTGCATTAAGCTGTGAACTTGAAATATTGGTCAGATTAGAAATCGGATGACTAGAACTTTTATTATCTCGAACTAATATGTAGGGTCTCTTGATGTTCGAGTCTTGGAAGCTCAACTGTAAATGCATCCCACCTAAACTAAATAAAGCAATTTCAAAAGCCATACAGGTATACATAAACAGAACTCTAAAATTAGTAACAATACCGGTCTTAACCCTCCGCTTGCTATTCACGTCAATATACCTACCTGTAAATAGTGAAGACCCAGATGAGACAGCTCCTGCTGGAGCTGTCTCATCAGGGTCTGCACTATTTACAAGTTGATTGTGCAACCAGTGCACTCCCCAGCAGTGATTGCACAGAGAAATAATTGTACATAGTGAATATATATGTAATTATACAACAGGGCATGAGTAAAGAAGAAGAAATGCATTTTATAATTCAACAAGAGAATGGTTAAAATCAAGGGAACTTTCTGCATGGATTTCACCCTGCATTAAACAGCAACCTGCTGTCCAAAAAGACCCACATTTTGTTCACTAAAATTCCAGCATAGAGGGGTTCTAATGTAATTGTGACGTGCCTAATGGGGACTGTGGTCTATAAATAGACTGAAAAGTACGAACAACTTTATATGTTACAAAAAAGAAATCAACTCCAGGATACAATCTCACAAATGCCAAGATGGAATGAAATAAAACGAGACAAAAAGCTATAAATATGTCGAAAATGAAATTGGTATCTTGGTAAGCATTCCAGACATTAGAGTTCCACTGTCAAATCGAAAAGGAAAACCCTGTGATACAGTTTCGGCTCACGCTTGGCAGCTCAATTTAGTGTAGTGCTAACCCTGTGATACAGTTTTGGCCCATGTTTGGCAGCTCAATTTAGTGTAGTGCTAACCCTGTGATACAGTTTCGGCTCACGCTTGGCAGCTCAATTTAGTGTAGTGCTAACCCTGTACTCCATGCATACACATTTCTACACCTTTGCAAATAGAGTAGATCCAGATCAGACGGCTCAGGACTATTTACCTATCGACTAATATAGATCCGATTGTACAGTTTCTGCCATGGCTAAACTCTTGAAATTGCATTATCAAATATTACTCATCATCTTATTAATATGTCATTATATCGTACACCACCATTCACACAGGAAAGGGTTAACCCATTTATCCCTATATTATTTAAGTTAAACTCGTCCAGTTCTTATTTTGGAACCCATCCATTTTTTATGTGGAGGGGGCACAGCAAACAAAATAGTTTCTTAAATAAGCAATTTACATAGATGGTTTCAGCTAACAGTGCAGACTCTGATCAGAGGAGCCCTCTGATCTTGGTCTACACTGTTTGCATATGTCCCTTTAAATTGACAATGGGCACAAACGGGTTATTGTTAAAGTATAGACGATGCATATAAAGGACACTTACTGTAAGTTTCAAGGTGCAGTTACACTATAGTGAGATTGTAACTGGTTAGTGGTTAGTACTGACCGAATTTTCTAACGTCAGCTTAACCCTTTAAGCCATTTCCCCTAGACTATTATTAGACCTAACCTCTTTGAATAAATCTACCGAAAAGGGGCAGTTTACTAGAGGAAAGGAACATTTTAGAACTGTGTAGTTATGAAGCCATTTGTGATAAATAGAGCATTTGCTCATATAGAGCAAATGCTCTATTTATCACAATGGTTTAAAAAAAGATGATTTTTACAGAGGCGTCAAAGGGCGTCAGTAGGAGGGAATGGGTTTATCCATGAATATTCATGTTAGAAATAATGAATTAATATTTTTTAATTTTAATTAACCTATATGATACAAATTGTACAATGGCACGTTTGCACATGGCAGAAACTGTAGAATCAGATCTATATTGCAATATAGTGTCAGGATCCAAACTGGATGTTTGATATTGCGATAAGACTAGAGGTCAGGCAGGATATTAGAAAACTACACGAAACAATGCACAGCAACACCAGAGGCGTAATGAACTGCGCGCTCACAAATCCACTCACAACTTTCATAGAAATGCTCCTCGCTTATTTCACACCGACATCATCAGACATTGATATCAAATTTTATCGTCCGATTTGATGAGTTATGCTGTTAACTGTAGATAGACAACGCACTTGTAAACGAAACATCTGCAAGTTTCCTTAATTTAACCCTTCGCTTGCTGTTTACGTCAATATACCTACCTGTAAATAGTGAAGACCCAGATGAGACATCTCCTCTACTCGTGCTTGCAAAGGCGTTAAATCACGTATCTATGGAGTATAGAATTAACCCATTCTCTCATATTAACGCCTTTGACGTCTCTGCAAAAGTCACCTGTTGAAACCATTGTGATAAAGGAGCAAATGCTCTATTTATCACATTGGTTTCAAACTACAGAAGTCTAAAATTGTCCCTTTCTCTAGTTAGTGATCCTTTTCGGTATATTTATTCAAAGTGGTTGGATCTAGAAAATAGTCTATGGTGTAATGGGTTAAAATGAACCATCTTGGAATCAAATTTAGTAGCAAAGTATATATTATATTTCATACTCAACAAAAAGCAATTACAGGCTGGTATTTGATCCTTAAGTGATTTTGCTTGCAGACAATTGGCATTTACCTCAAATGATGAGGAAAAGTGGTATATCTGTATTTGATATGTTCTGTATTATGTTGACTGATTTATGAAAGAGAATTTGTCTTGATGTATATAAAGCGTTGTCACTCTGAAATTAAACATATTGTTAAAGTATAGACGATGCATATAAACGACAATTACTGCAAGTCTCAATGTGCAGTTACACTATACATGTAGTGACATTGTAACTGGTTAGTACTGAAGCCATTTCCCTAGACTATTTTTAGACCCAACTTCTTTGAATAAATCTACCCAAAAGGGGCAATTTACTAGAGGAAAGGAATAGTTTAGAACTGTGTAGTTATGAAACCATTTGTGATAAATAGAGCATTTGCTCCTACGGAGCAATGCTCTATTTATCACAATGGTTTCAAAAAATGATTTTTACAGAGGCGTCAAAGGGCGTCAGTAGGAGGGAATGGGTTTATCCATGAATATTCATGTTAGAAATAATGACATGATACATTTTAATCTTAATTTACCTATATTGTACAATGGTATGTTTGCACATGGCAGACACTGTAGAATCATTTCTAGGTTAATGCATAAGCAAACAGAGCAGACCCTGATCAGACGGACCCTACGTGGCCTGTCTAATCTGAGTCGACTCTGTTAGAAAAGTTGTAGAAAGGCGTATTTATGGAGTAAGGGGTTGGTCATTATTCGGCTACACAAAATAGTGTCTGCTCAAATTAGCTTGAGCTTGTACAAACTTGACTATTTTCGAGTTGATCAAACATTTGCGGAATTCGTGACCGAGTGTCAAACAGCATGGATTCTGAGGAGATATTGGGCATCGACGTCTCATCTGGATACAAACTGTTTGCCGATGCTAGTTTCAGACAGATGGCCAAGAGTTAAGTACAGTAAAACCTCTCTATAACGGTCACTAAATTGCATCAAGTGTTTTGTGTTAAAGGCAGATGTTGCTTAAAGCAAGGGGAAAGTAAAACAGAACGATCCTATAGGAGCGTTCTGTTTTACTTTCGCCTTGCTTTAAGTAGTCACCTGTCCTACATACCAGCTAATTAACTCAACTAAGTGGTCGTTATAGAGCGGTTCTACTGTATTTGTTTTCACAAAACACAGAAAGTAGTGAAATACCTTTATAATGAAAGTAAATGCAGAGCTACAGATTGAGATGCGCACTCAAAAGAAGTTATCCTTGAAAATATCTTAATTGAAGTATCTTACCAAATTTTCTGTTTTAAATGGATTTATTATCACTAATTATTCCTTCTAATTTTATGTATTCATATATTTGATACGGTGTGCTATTTATTTGAATACTTTATATGTTTAATTTTTAGTAGACAGATGGAATTGTTTTATTTACTGCAACTTGTTAACCTATGGAAACAGTGTAGATCCAAATAAGACGCCAATTGAGCTGGCGTCTCATCAGGATCAAAACTGGATGTTTGATATTGTAATTAGACTAGAGGTCAGGCAAGATATTAGAAAAATACATGAGAAAATGCGCAGGAACAGCAGAGGCATTATGAACTGCGCGCTCACAAATCCACTCACAACTTTCATAGAAATATTCCTCGCTTATTCCACACCGACATCATCAGACATTGATATCAAATTTTATCGTCCGATTTGATGAGTTATGCTGTAAACTGTAGATAGACAACGCACTTGTAAACGAAACATTTGCATAAGTTTCCTTAATCTTAACCCTTCGCTTGCTGTTCACGTCAATATACCTACCTGTAAATAGTGAAGACCCAGATGAGACAGCTCCTGCAGGAGCTGTCTCATCAGGGTCTGCACTATTTACAAGTTGATTGTGCAACCAGTGCACTCCACAGCAGTGATTGCGCAGCGAAATACTTGTACACAGTGACGATATATGGAATTATACAACAGGGCATGGGTAAAGAAGGAGAAATGTGTTTTAAAATTCAGCAAGAGAAGAGTTAAAATGTTATTCAACAGTTGCGTTAACCAATTCGTCATTACCCTATGCAGAACAACATATAAATGTATGTACTAAAATCGTCAAACCCTATGTTATAGCCATCCTTTAGAGTCGTCTCTTCTCGAATTTATTATTAAGTTATTCTTGTAAATGTTTTAAATTACGCATCTCATCTTGACATCTGTACATGTGTATTTTATTGCCTAATTATTCATTTTACTCAATGAACAGTAATGTAAGAATTAACTAAGTCATGCATATTAATAAGATGTTGCTATATAATGACGTGTTATCGCGGACAGTATGGCCAAGGCAGAAACTCTAGAATTATACATATATTAATCTATTACCTCATAAGCTATTTTTAGATACAACCTCTTTGAATAAGTCTACCGAAAAGGAGCATTAATTAGAGAAAATGAAAATTTTAGATTATTGTAGTTTGAACCACTGTGATAAATAGAGCATTTGCTCCTATAGGAGCAAATGCTCCATTTATCACAATGGTTTCACGAAGTGAATTTTATAGAGTCGTCAAAAGTCGTCAATACGAGGGAATTGATTAACTCATAATTAAACAGAACAGACCCTGATCAGAAGGATCCTGCAGGAGCTCTCTGATCTTGATCTACTCGTGCTTGCAAAGGCGTTAAATCACGTATCTATGGAGAATAGAATTAACCCATTCTCTCATATTAACGCCTTTTGACGTCTTTGCAAAAGTCACCTGTTGAAACCATTGTGATAAATATGGAGCAAATGCTCTATTTATCACATTGGTTTCAAACTACAGAAGTCTAAAAGTGTCCCTTTCTCTAGTTAGTGCACCTTTTCGGTATATTTATTCAAAGTGGTCGGATCTAGAAAATAGTCTATGGTGTAATGGGTTAAAATGAACCATCTTGGAATCAAATTTAGTAGCAAAGTATATATTATATTTCATACTCAACAAAAAGCAATTACAGGCTGTTATTTGATCCTTAAGTGATTTTGCTTGCAGACAATTGGCATTTACCTCAAATGATGAGGAAAAGTGGTATATCTGTATTTGATATGTTCTGTTTTATATTGACTGATTTATGAAAGAGAATTTGTCTTGATATATATAAAGCGTTGTCACTCTGAAATTAAACATATTGTTAAAGTATAGACGATGCATATAAACGACAATTACTGCAAGTCTCAAGGTGCAGTTACACTATACATGTAGTGACATTGTAACTGGTTAGTACTGAAGCCATTTCCCTAGACTATTTTTAGACCCAACCTCTTTGAAAAAATCTACCGAAAAGGGGCAATGTACTAGAGGAAAGGAATAGTTTAGAACTGTGTAGTTATGAAACCATTTGTGATAAATAGAGCATTTGCTCCTACGGAGCAATGCTCTATTTATCACAATGGTTTCAAAACATGATTTTTACAGAGGCGTCAAAGGGCGTCAGTAGGAGGGAATGGGTTTATCCATGAATATTCATGTTAGAAATAATGACATGATACATTTTAATCTTAATTTACCTATATTGTACAATGGTATGTTTGCACATGGCAGACACTGTAGAATCATTTCTAGGTTAATGCATAAGCAAACAGAGCAGACCCTGATCAGACGGACCCTACGTGGCATGTCTAATCTGAGTCGACTCTGTTAGAAAAGTTGTAGAAAGGCGTATTTATGGAGTAAGGGGTTGGTCATTATTCGGCTACACAAAATAGTGTCTGCTCAAATTAGCTTGAGCTTGTACAAACTTGACTATTTTCGAGTTGATCAAACATTTGCGGAATTCGTGACCTAGTGTCAAACAGCATGGATTCTGAGGAGATATTTGGCATCGACGTCTCATCTGGATACAAACTGTTTGCCGATGCTAGTTTCAGACAGATGACCAAGAGTTAAGTACAGTAAAACCTCTCTATAACGGCCACTAAATTACATCAAGCATTTTGTGTTAAAGGCAGGTGGTTGCTTAAAGCAATGTGAAAGTAAAACAGAACGCTCCTATTGGAGCATTCTGTTTTACTTTCACCTTGCTTTAAGTAGCCACCTGCCCTAAATACCAGCCAATTAACTCAATTTAGTGGCCATTATAGAGAGGTTTTACTGGTGTGTTTTCCACAAAACACAGAAAGTAGTGAAATACCTTCATGATGAAGTAAATGGAGATGGAGGTGCGTACTCAAAAGTTATTCTTAAAAATATCTTAATTGAAGTATCTTACCAAATCCTCCGTTTTACATTTAAATAGATTTATTATCACTAATTATTCCTTCTAAATTTACGCATTCATATATTTGATACGGTGTGCTATTTTGTTTGAATACTTTATATGTTTGATGTTTGGTAGAAAGATGGAATTGTTTTATTTGCAGCGACGTGTTAACCTATGAAAACAGTGTAGATCCAGATGAGAGGCAATGTGACTTGGCGTCTCATCAGGATCCAAACTGGACTGTCTGATATTGCAATTAGAATAGGGGTCAGGCAGGATATTTTGAAAACACAGCAACACCAGAGGCATAATGAACTGCGCGCTCACAAATCCACTCACAACTTTCATAGAAATGCTCCTCACTTATTTCACACCGACATCATCAGACATTGATATCGAATTTTATCGTCTGATTTGATGAGTTATGCTGTAAACTGTAGATAGACAACGCACTTGTAAATGAAACATCTGCATAAGTTTCCTTAATCTTAACCCTTCGCTTGCTGTTCACGTCAATATACCTACTTGTAAATAGTGAAAACCCAGATGAGACAGCTCCTGCATGAGCTGTCTCATCAGGGTCTGCACTATTTACAAGTTGGTTGTGCAACCAGTGCACTCCACAGCAGTGATTGCACAGCGAAATACTTGTACACAGTGAAGATATATGTAATTATACAACAGGGCATGGGTAAAGAAGGAGAAATGTATTTCATAATTCAGCAAGCGAAGGGTTAAAATGTTATTCAACAGTTGTGTTAACCAATTCGTCGTTACTCTATGCAGAACAACAGATAAATGTATGTACTAAACTCGTCCAACCCTGTGTTGTAGCCATCCTTTAGAGTCGTCTCTTCTCAAATATATTATTAATTTATTCTTGAAAATGTTTGAAATTACGCATCTAATCCGAACATATGTACATGTGCATTAATTTTTATTGCTTTATTATTTCTTTTACTCAATGAACAGTAATGTAAGAAATAACAACATCATGCATATTAATAAGATGTTGCTATATAATGACGTGTTACCGCGGACAGTATGGCCAAGGCAAAAACTCTAGAATAATACATATATTAACCCATAAACTCAAAGGCTATTTTTAGATACAATGTACAACCTTTTTGAATAAATCTACCGAAAAGGAGCATTAACTAGAGAAAAGGAATTGTTTTTAGATTTTTTTAGTTTGAAACCATTGTGATAAATATAGCATTTGCTCATATGGGAGCAAATGCTCTATTTATCACAATGGTTTCACAAAGTGACTTTTACAGAGTCGTCAAAAGTCGTCAATACGAGGGAATGGATTAACTCATAATGCTGTCTGATCTGGATCTACTCGTTCTCGCAAAGGCGTTACATCACGTATCTATGGAGTATAGCATTAACCCATTCCCTCATATTGACGCCATTTTGACGTCTCTGCAAAAGTCATCTGTTGAAACCACTGTGGTAAATAGAGCATAATTATGATCCTTTAGAAGCAAATGCTCTATTTATCACAATGGTTTCAAACTACAGAAAACTTTATTTGTCCCTTTCTCTAGTTAACGCTGGTTTTCGGTATATTTATTCCAAGTGGTTGGATCTAAAAAAAATAGCCTATGGTGTAATGGGTTAAAATGAACCATCTTGGAATCAAATTTAGTAGCAAAGTATATATTATATTTCATATTCAACAGAAGCAATTACAGGCTGGTATTTGATCCTCAAGTGATTTCGCTTGCAGACAATCGGCATTTACCTCAAATAATGAGGAAAAGTGGTATATCTGTATTTGATGGGTTCTGTTTCATTTTGAATTATTTATGTAAGAGAATTTGTCCTGATGTATGAAGCGTTGTCATTCTGCAAACAAACATATTAATACAGTGAAAGCCGTCTAAACCAGGCATTTAATTAAGTATAAATTGCGGTCTTGGAGACAGATCGCAGCTTAATCCAGGGTGAAATTCATGCAGAAAGCTTCTCTAGAAGCTTTCTAAACGACTTCTATCAAGCATTAAGCAGTAACATTTCTAACAAGATGTGTTTGTGAAACACTATGCCCCCTCAATATGATAGTTCATGGGGTACACATGCATACCAAATATCAAGTCTGTATCTCCACTGGTTCAAAAGTTATGGCCAATGTTAAAGTTGGTGACCTTTGACCATAAAGGATGACCTTGACCGTGACATGTCACCCCTCAAACTGTGCGGCTTCATGAGATACACATGCATACTAGAATCAAGGCTGTATATCTACTGGTTCAAACGTTATGGCCAATGTTAATGTTGGTGACCTTTGACCTTCAAAGATGACCTTGACCTTGACATGTCACCCCTCAAAATGTGCAGCCAAATGAGAAACACATGTATACCAACTATCAAGTCTGTATCTCTACTGGTTCAAAAGTTATGGCCAATGTTAAAGTCGGTGACCTTTGACCCTGAAAGATGACCTTGACCTTAAAATGTCACCCCCAAACTGTACAGCTTCATGAGATACACATGCATACCAAATGTCAAGTCTGTATCTACAGGTTCAAAAGTTATGGCCAATGTTAAAGTCGGTGACCATTGACCCTAAAAGATGACATTGACCTTGACATGTTGCCCCTCAAAATGTGCAGCTTCATGAGATACACATGCATACCAAATATCAAGACTCTATCTCTATTGGTTCAAAAGTTATGGCCAATTTGAAGTTGGTGACCTTTGACCCAGAAGGATGACCTTGACATTTCACCCCTCAAACTGTGCAGCTTCATGAGATACACAAGCATGCAACGTATCAAGTCTCTATCTGTACTGGTTCAAAAGTTATGGCCAATGTTAAAGTCAGTGATTTGACCCATATGTTTGACCTCTGACCTTTAAGGATGACCTTGACCTTGACATGTCATCCTCAAAATGTGCGGCTTTATGAGATACATATGCATACCAAATATCAAGTCTCTATCACTACTGGTCCAAAGGTTATGGCCAATGTTAAAGTCAGTGATTTGACCCATATGTTTGAACTCTGACTTTTAAGGATGACCTTGACCTTGACATGTAACCCCTCATAATGTGCGGCTTTATGAGATACATATGCATGCCAAATATCAAGTATCTATCTGTACTGGCTCAAAAGTTATGACCAATGTTAAAGTTACAGACAAACAAACAGACAATTTGACCTTTGACCCTGAAGAATGACCTTTACCTTGACATGTCACCCCTCAACATGTGCAGCTTCATGAGATACACAAGCATGCCAAATATCAAGTCTCTATCACTACTGGTCCAAAAGTTAGGGTCAATGTTAATGTCGGTGATTTGACCCATATATTTGACCTCTGACCTTGAAGGATGATTTTGACCTTGATATGTCACCCCTCAAAATGTGCGGCTTTATGAGATACATATGCATGACAAATATCAAGTCTCTATCTGTACTGGCTTAAAAGTCGGTGATTTGACACATATATTTGACCTCTGACCTTGAACGATGACATTGACCTTGACATTTTACCCCTCAAAATGTGCGGCTTTATGAGATACATATGCATACCAAATATCAAGTCTCTATCTGTACTGGCTCAAAAGTTATGACCAATGTTAAAGTTGCGTTAAAGTTACAGACAAAAAAACAGACAATTTGACCTTTGACCCTGAAGGATGACCTTGACCTTGACATATCACCCCTCACAATGTGCAGCTTTATGAGATACACAAGCATGCCAAATATCAAGTCTCTATCTCTACTGGTCCAAAAGTTATGGCCAATGTTAAAGTCGGTGATTTGACCCATATATTTGACCTCTGACCTTGAAGAATGGCATTGACGTTGACATTTCGCCCCTCAAAATGTGCGGCTTTATGAAATACATATGCATACCAAATATCAAGTCTCTATCTGTACTGGCTCAAAAGTTATGACCAATGTTAAAGTTGCTGACAAACAAACAGACAAACAGACAAACAAACAGACAGGGCAAAAACAATATGCCCCCCAGATCTGATCTGGGGGGCATAAAAATATCTAAATTCTTACCTACTAATGTCCGGTTTAGAGGGGTTTTACTGTAGTAATTACTAAATTTCTAGACGCAGCTATTATGTAGCTGTTCCCAGAGAGCTTAATGTTACATAACATCTACAAAATATTGTTGCCGTAAATGTTAGATATACATGTATGTTCGTATGTCATGATTTGTTCCGAACATATTAAGTATTTGAACAGTCTTGGGGTATCTTAGTATGTCAATAAATTACACTCTCGAGAGAACAGCTCCAGTAAGAATCATCAGTGCGATAAGTTGAACTTCGATATATCGAACTCGGATAACTCGAACTTCGGGATAACTCGGAAAAAAGTTCAGTCCTTCCAAAACTTACAATACAGAATTGCTCTAAAATGTATTACATATACTACACGTGAGTGACAGCTTAATACAGTTCTAAAGTAATGCTGAACGCTCCTACAGTGAATATCCGTGATGATATTACAGTAAAACCTCTCTATAACGACCACTTAATTGTGTTAATTAGTTGGTATTTAGGGCAGGTGGCTGCTTAAGGAAGGTGAAAGTAAAACAGAACGCTCCTATAGGAGCGTTCTGTTTTACTTTCACCTTGCTTTAAGCAGCCACCTGCCATTAACACAAAATACTTGATGTACATGTAACTTAGTGGCCGTTATAGAGAGGTTTTGCTGTATTTCTTACACGAATATTTAAAAAGAAATGCTTAACTGTTACTGAATACACACCTATCATGTTTCAGCATTCCTAAAAGCCTAATGATTTCCAATTCAATTGGAAAGAGAAACTGACCAGTAACAGTTCTTTTCAAACTTAAAGAGGCTGCCGATTTTGTAATTATGGAAAAAAGCATTCAACACTGACGTCATTAAAATATTACGTGTCATCATCACTACCAAGTAAGTTATAAATACACGTGATGCGTCGCTTAACTTTGATTAATATTTAACTTATACTGTGTCACTTAAACTACAGGTTTTGTCACAAAACAGATGTCTTCCTCCACCCCACGCACCCACGCATACACACTGCGATACATTGCTACATTTCCGTACTTGAAACCTCGACCGGACAAGATGTGTGACAGACAGACAGACAGACAGACAAACAACTCTTACAAAAACAATAATAACATACATGTAGTCATGGACTTGATGAATGATACTTCTCTCATCATGCACTTTCCACATCACATTTTTAAGAAAACATTATAACAAGGAATAACTCCTTACATTATTGATACCAGCATTATTGACTTCGTGCATGACACTTCCTTTTATCATGCTCTTTCCATAAATGAAATGTCATTCCAATAGTATCAGTAGAACAGGAGATATTGATCAGCCAAAAACAGTGCAACAAAGGGCAATAACTCCAAAAGTATTGAAGCCAGAGTTATGACCCTTGTACATTACCGTTTTTCGCATTATCCTCTTTCTATGTATGATGTTTCAATCAAATCAAATGGCATGAGCCATATAGGAGTTATCGTCGGGACAAGAAAGTGTGAATATGTACATGGGTCAATAACTCCCAATACTATTGAAGCTAGAGTTATGGACATTGTACATGACACTTCCTCTCATTATGCTATTTCCATAAATGGAATGTCATTCCAAAAGCATCAGTAGCTAATGTAACAAAGGGCAATAACTAAAAAAAGTATTGAATCCAGAGTCATGGCCCTTGTACATGACACATCCTCTGATCATGCTCTTTCTATGTATGAAGTTTCAATACAATGGCACGGGCCGTAAAGGAGTTATCGTCCGGACAAGAAAGTGCAAAAAACGAACAATGGGCAATAACTCCAATATTATTGAAGCCATAGTTATGGACCTTGTACATGCCACGTTATCTTATCATGCTCTTTTTAGAAATGAAGTTTCAATCCAATGCCGTTAGCCATATAGGAGTTATTGTCCGGACAAGAAAGTGTGAAACAATGTACAAGGAGCAATAACTCTTATAAGGATAGATTATAACAGTTGATTTTAGAAAATATTAATAAGAACTTAACGAGTCCGCAATCAACCAGATGTTTGCAAAATATCTAGTTAACCCTTCGCTTGCTGAATTTTAAAATACATTTCTCCTTCTTTACCCATGCCCTGTTGTATAATTACATATATCTCAACTGTGTACACGTATTTCGTTATGCAATCACTGCTGTGGAGTGCACTGGTTGCACAATCAACTTGTAAATAGTGCAGACCCTGATGAGACAGCTCCTGCAGGAGCTGTCTCATCTGGGTCTTCACTATTTACAGGTAGGTATATTGACGTGAATAGCAAGCGAAGGGTTAAGATATGCACATAGTTGTCAGGCAATATGCTATCAGAAGACGTACGCCATAGCGATACGATACAATCAGATGGTATAGATTGTCTTTTAGACATAAACAATTGCCGTTATATGAACCCTTTATTCCATCAGTAAGTTTTTCGACATCTTTGCATACAGAGTTGACCCAGATCAGACGGCTCCTGTAGGAACCATTTGATCAGGCTCTGCTCCGTTTGTTGCGATATAATACAGGTACGATTCTAAAGATTCAACCATGGCCGAAACCCCCTGTATACATGTGCTTTTATAACAATCTAATTAAATATTCATGACGTCCTATTTAATGTTCATGGGTAAGAGCTAAAAGTATAGAGCACACCAAAAGAAAGCCCCATCCGTATTGAAATTGGTAAAGCAAGCCCCATCAGTATCAGTATTGGTAAAGAAAGCCCTACCCGTATTAATTATTCTCTTTGATTTTATGGCTGAATGCATGTAACAAAAATGTGACGTGTATTTTGACATGATAATCTTTGAAAAAGGTCCGTAGTGGTCGAACTATTAGATCAGAGCAGTTCAAGTATTTATGTATTATATTAATTCCCTATTTTGGAATATTTTCTTCATTATAAAATTTAAGATAAGTTTACATAAAATAGCAGTACCAACTTAATATAATTGAATTTTAATGATATCTTCCTGCATCAAATAGTGGTAAAAGTTTCTGTTGGATTACGTCTAGTTCTGAATTGGATTTGATATTTACAATTACCTTGCTTGTAGCAGAACTCTGTATCTTCTTACGAAGGGGTTTCAATCTGAGAGGTGTTAGATGAGGGCACATAGTTCTTGGTGAATCAGAAATATCATTTGCCGACTGTTTGTTTTTACACAAAATCCAATTGAAGAAGATCGACTTGAGGTGTTTCAATAATCAGTATGGCTGAAGGTTTTTGTTTTTTATAAAACACAGACCAAATCTGGCTGCTGGTTATATAACATTTTCGCTGTCATTTTCTTTTGTTAACTTTTCTTCCCGTCTCATCTGGGTCCAAATTGTTTGCATAGGAAATCACAGATGCGACATTGACAGCGAAAGAGTTAAATAGATGCATAGATGATTATTGAACTCAAATGAAATTTACCGACAATGTAAAACTTCGGTTAAAGTTTTTGCAAATTCCAGTGAATATTACGACAAATACCATATTTGGTGGAATAACCCACCAATATGTTACTATAGAGTCCACTGATGTAAAGGAGCAGTACCGTCGCGATCCGTGCATGGTTTAACTCGTTCTCTCATATGCTATTTTCAGATCCAACCTCTTTGAATAAATCTACCGAAAATTTACCGGAGCATTTACTAGAGAAAAGGAAAATTTTAGAATTGTGTAGTTTGGAACCATAGTGATAAATGGAGCATTTGATCCTATGGAGCAAATGCTCCGTTTATCACAATGGTTTCAAAAAGTGACTTTTACAGAGGCGTAGAAAGGCGTATTTATGGAGGAAAGCGTTAACGTACATAAAAGCAATTGTGTCCCCTATTCGTACTAATACGCATATTTGCGTAGTTTTGAAACCATAGTTTTGAAACCATAGTGATAAATGGAGCAAAAAGTTACTTTTACATAGGCGTTGAAAGGCGTATTTATGGAGGAAAGTGTTAACATACAGAATAGCAATTTGCACCCCCTATTCGTACTAATAGGCATGTATTTTCACAGACGACTTAGAAATAAAATCATCATTTTCAGTATCATTTATCTCGGCATAGGTACATTTGTATTCGTGCACATAATCGTAAAGATATTTGAGATTTGGTTTAACCCTGTATGTACTCCATCAATACACTCGTCTACGCCTTTGCAAACAGAGAAGACCACGGCTCCTATAGCGGTCGTCTAATGAGAGTCTGCTATGTTTTCTTACGACATAGTATAGATCTAATACAGTAAAAACTCTCTATAACGGCCACTAGATAGTATCAATTATTTTGTGTGAAAGGTAGGTGGCTGCTGAAAGCAAGGAGAAAGTAAAACAGAACGCTCCTATAGGAGCGTTCTGTTTTACTTTCACCTTGCTTTAAGCAGCCACCTGTCATACATACCAACTAATTAACACAATTTAGTGGTCGTTATATAGAGGTTTTACTGTAAAACACTTTCTGTCATGGTTTAATATTCACGTGCCCATGTGTTGTTTTAAAATACAGTTAATTAATATGTATGATATAATTACATTTTTAAATGAATATTCATGGAGTAAAGAGGATAATTATATCACACGAGGAAGGTTGGGCGTTTTGATATGACACACTATTCACGATCCCTTGCACAAACTATTTGAAGAAGACAAATTGTTTACAGTGCATAACTGCAAGACAGAAAGTCGTAATACAATCACAGTAATATGATCTCTGGTAGTGTTTTGTCGTATTTATTAATAACATATCCACCTTATCGAAACTAGGAAACATTCTATATCGTTTAATATGTATCAGATATATAATTATGTCTAGCATTTCAAACTGGTGATGAATGTTATGACAATGTATGTTATATTGTCTTAATATGAGCAAATAAAGGTTTTTTATATCGATGCATTTGATGAAGTACTACAGTAAAACCTCGCTATAACGGCCACTAAATTACATCAAGTATTTTGTGTTAAAGACAGGTGACTACTTAAAGCAAGGTGAAAGAAAAATAGAACGCTTCTATAGGAGTGTTCTGTTTAACTTTGACCTTGCTTTAAGCAGCCACCTGTCCTACATACCAACTAATTAACATGATTTTGTGGTCGTTATAGAGATGTTCTACTATACTTCATATGAACTATCAGAGGTCCAGTTAAAACGGGCACATTTAATCATGTGCATTAATAGCTTCTTTATTTCTCCACCAAACCCTATACTGTTACCACTCATTAGAATAATCGATTCTATAGAGCGGTGACAGTATAGGGTTTGGTGGAGAAATGACGATTTTTGTATTTGGGTAATCACCTTTATATGTTTTCTGATTACTAGTTGACTATCTCGAGATGTCAGACCGATACCCTGTGTAGTAAGTTAAAATGATAGTCTCCACTTGCAACTTGTGGTAAAAATGCCTAAAACCTACACAAACCATTTGTTTATATGCTGGAAAGAAGTATATCGCTAGAAAGCCTTCGTGTGTTTGATATTGAAGACCCTCCGTGTTATTCGTCGATGTATTTGTTTTTGTTCGGGTTGTGGTTTAGTTTCGTAACTGTCAGAAATAGTCAGATCATATTTTATTATACAACAAAATATTAGTTTCGATGAAAATGATCACGTGTATCACGGGGAAATGTTTTGATATAAAAATTGAACAGAAGCCAGGCAGGAAATATGAAAATGACACAGTACAGTGCAAGGTAACATCAGAAGCACAACTGAAATGTGCGCAGGCGCATATCAATAGAAGGGCATTCATATACATATGGTAAAACTTCTCTATAATGGCCACTAAATTGTGTTAATTAGTTGGTATTTAGAGCAGGTGGTTGCTTAAAGCAAGGTGAAAGTAAAACAGAACGCTCCTATAGGAGCGTTCTGTTTTACTTTCACATTGCTTTATGCATCCACCTGCCGTTAACTCAAAATACTTGATATAATTAAGTGACCGTTATAGGGAGGTTTTACTTTTTTTAATCACACATAATCAGTTAAAAGTAAAAAAAAGGTATGAAAGCTGCACGATACAAACACAAACTGGTTTAAACGGGTTTAAACCATAGTTAGGGGACACGTCCAACCTCACAGTAGTTCAAATTGACATTCTTCATTTGAATAATCGAACATAATCAATATCTGGTTTTGTGGTTTTATTGAAAGAATGCATTTAATGTAGGTACGAGTAAATATAACATTAGACAACTTGATCACCTTTCGTTCGAACACTTAATGACAAGCTGATCCCTTTTTTCATATAAATGACTTTTCAGACATTTTCAAACTGAGTAGAAACAGATCTATCGGAGCCGTCCGATCAGGGTCTGCTCTATTTGCTTAAGATACTATATAATCATATATATCAGATCCTAAAGTTTTTGTCAGAACAAAACAAACCCCTTGAAACGTTTTACATTTTGAAAAATCCAACTAATAAATATTCACAATGTCATATTTTCTGGCATGAATATTGAACAGGTACAGGGTTAAATATCGCATTTAATGGTAAATGATAATTTAGAATTTGACTCTGACACTGATACTGACACCCGAAACAGACATCATGTGAATGCTCATTGAGAAGTGTCGACGACAATTGTAAAGAATCAAATTATGTTGCAATCACAGAAGATTATAAATAAACGAATGGTGCTCTAAATAATCAATGCATTGCACGTCATTATCATGTTAACATTAGAACTAATTAAACAATCAAACATGGGCTATTAATGACATTAACATCATCTGTTTATATCAATTCACGTAGAAGTAAATGAAGTAGCATTTGTTAATTTCGTTCAATTGCAATCTCATGATCTTGATAGTGCCAATCTAGAAAGGTTGATGCATTTGAATCACAACTATTTAACCCTTCTCTTGCTGAATTTTAAAATACATTTCTCCTTCTTTACCCATGCCCTGCTGTATAATTACATATATATTCACTGTGTACAGGTATTTCGCTGTGCAATCACTGCTGTGGAGTGCACTGGTTGCACAATCGACTTGTAAATAGTGCAGACCGTGATGAGTGCAGACCTCATCTGGGTCTTCACCATTTACAGGTACATCTAGGTATATTGACGTGGATATCAAGCGAAGGGTTAATACAGTTTCACTGAACTTTTCAAGCGATTTATTTAATGTATTTAAGTTACCTAGCTGTTTGATATTTTTACTCTCTAACAATTGGTCATTGCATGTTTGTACTTTAAGCAGACTGTATTCATCTGTATTGACCCTACCTTCAAACAATGTACATATTTTATGTATGAGGGTTGCATAAGATATCACTTTGATATTTACTTTATTTCACTCTTTTGATAGAATGTCATGATGCTCATTTGGTCAAACGTGAATTGTGCATTTAGCGTATACATAGTTATGTCAACATAATTATATTCAGTGCAATAGGTGTGTGTTTTAACACTTTCCTTCATATTGACGACTTTTGACGACTCTGTAAAAGTCACTTTGTGAAACCATCGTGATTAATATAGCATTTGCTCCTGTAGGAGCAAATGCTCTATTTATCACAATGTTTTCAAACTACAAAATTCTAAAAAAATCCTTTTATCTAATTACTGCTCCTTTCCGGTAGATTAATTCAAAGAGGTTGTATCTAAAATTAGCCTATGAGGAAATGGGTTAACTCTTTCGCTGTCAACTATTAATCAGAAACGGACGCTAATCAACAAATAATTAACAAAACATTATCGTCTGCAAAATTTGTCTTTAAAAGCTTAATTTTGTATTTTTATGTTGTCGCCGTTATGGTTAAACAAAATCATCATAACACCAAACATAGGTAATCATAGATGCGACATTGATAGCAAAAAGGTTAAACGAATTGCAGAGCAGTAGATAAGTGGTCACAACATAGGGGTTGGTGCAGAAATACAGGCACTATTTTTGAAAATGTTTTGATGTATGCATCTTATATCTGGACCTCTGAATAGTAAGTGTTTTCTTTATTATTCTTTATTAAACTATGTAAATTATGAGGATGATGGTAGTATAATGGTGGTAATTGTGTAGGAAGATGGACTATACATGTATGTATTGCAATGTATACATATATACATACAGATACATACATTATTAGTTATACAGATCATTGGCGGGGTATCTGACTTTTTGTTTCCTGCTGAGGAAATTCATGTTGCCCGAGCCGTTAGGCGAGGGCTACATGTATTTTCCTCAGCAGGGAATAAAAAGTCAGATATCCCGCCAATGATCTGTATAACGATTTTATTATACTACAAAGTTTAATATTTGTAGCAGTTAATTAACTTAATTAGCGTTGTTAATGTAGGCGTCATTTTGCTTCCCCTCAGGGGCCTCGTGCTGTAAGGTAAGGGCTTATATAAATAATATCTGTATAATAACCAGCTCATTGCATTTGTGGATTGAAAGGGGTCTTCCAAGTGCATTAGTTTCTCAAAGGATTGAAAGAATCAGACGTTAGTAAAACTTTCAGCATATCAGCGGTTAAGCAAACGCTATTTTTCAGTATAAGAACGGTTAAACTTAATAGAGAGATTGGCGCAATTCCGACGTCATTTGGATGACGTCAAAGTGACGGTGTGTTTTATAATATTCAAACAAATGGGCGTTGGAAGGAGCGGCTATACTGCAATTTACAGGTACGTGGACTATGAATGTGCATAAATAAAATCTGAATCGAATTGGGTGTGGATTGTCTCAGTAAAAGCGGGGGTTTGGGGGCTAATCAGTACTTGCACAAGCACTTTGACAACATTTTCAGCATCAGAGCAGAAAAAGACATTCGCCACGTATCGGGTTCATTTGCATTGTTATACAACAACTATAACAAAAATGTTTCTCAATGGATAACTTTGTTCCGCCCCAAACTCTTGTTATTTCGTTTGAGAGCGGTTGTTTGGATCGAATCGAGGAAGTGAAGCTTGTCGGCCATTTTTATTTTATTGTAGCAATGAAGCGAGGCCCTCGACGGGGGAAATTCCATTGTTGCTCATGACTCCGTGTATACATCAGAATTTAGAGGGATACACGGCTTTTATACATGGCTAATTGACCAATCAAAATCGAGGATTTTACTTTGCAGTATAATAATTAGTATTGGATAAATGTCCAACAGATTTTTGCATCTAAGGACACGTTTTTTTTTCAGTCAAAGGTTAATGTGTATTGATCACAAAATACATACAATGCACCAGCACAATGCATTGAATTAATTAATTATTTCTGTTTTTTTCAAGACATTAGCTTATGTCTTCCTATGAAGAGAATTAGCGAGCACTATCTTATAAGGACAACAAAGGAAATAAGGATTATGCAAACTGACATGTTAATATTTGCTATCAGTTATACTTCGATATCAAATATATTAACGTCACACTATGTGTAATCATTCTATTTATCTATCTATCTATCTAAAGGAAAATGAATCGCAGGTCCGTAGCCTTTAATTAAGTAAAAAAACGTGTAGCTGTGCATTATCGCGCACAGTTAGGATTTGAGATGGGGAGTCATTAGATTACTAGGCCTTTAGGCCGAGTGATCTCATTACCCACATGTCAGCGACTACAGTGGTAAATACACTATTCCTACCCACTTAACGCGTTTCTTACGCGTTACCTAACCGTTCGTTACCCGTTTCTTAGCCGTTTCGTTAAACGGGTTTCTAACCGTTTGTTTACGCGTTACTTAACGCGTTTCCTAAACGTTTAAGAGCCCGGATGAAAGGGGAGTAATCATGGACGAAAGGGGGGTAATCCTTGCTATGGCCTTTCTCATTTACCTGTTGGACACTCCTGATATGTAAAATTAAGATCAACAGTAATTAAACTTTTAATTCTCGTTTCATTTCCATAAGATCTAGCTAGATCTAGATCTATATTAAAATATAGATCTACAGTCTCATTGCGTTCATCTATGTGTTGTAAAATGTCTTTTTTTCTACTGTACGTACAGTACCGTAGCAGATATAGTAGAAGTATTTTACAATAGATCTAGATCATATCAATCTAAACTATCTTTAAAGCTAGAATTTATATTAATCTAAATTTTAAATTGGTTTAAAACGTTTGGATTTAACTTTGTGCTGAGCCATATATCTACAACTATTCAAAACATAGTTTTCTTGTATTTTTGGAGAAGATAACAAATCATACTTTTAGATCATTGGACACATTATTTGGTATTTCTGTTACGTAATAGTTCGTAACTTTGTTGATAAGAAAGCATTGGTGTGATCACTGTCAATACCATTGTCCCCTGCTGAGAAAATAGCTAGGGGATTTACTGACCATCTGGCAGCTTTGATAGTATATTTAGGCTGGGTAAATAATAAAGTCTTCAACTAAGACAATTCATAACAATTAAATAGTTAGTTTTTTTTTTAAATATTTGAATGCGGGGAACAAAAGTACTGACATTTGAAAGCAGTGTAAACACAGACAATATAGCTCCAAAATCAGGGTGTTGATCAGGGTCTTCACTAGTATTTTCATAGGCCTGATTAAAAATCATCTAGCAAATTTAAGCCTGGTAATAATGAATGGAATATACAGTTAAACAGTGATGGGTCATTCCACTTTTAAATTTCGGCATACAAAGGTTTAATCTTCACAAAGTAACAAAATAATAAGAACGTTTTCATAGTTATATGTGAGCATGAAATATGCTTATTTGTTTAAAACGCTTTAGATCTACCTCATATTGATGAAAACACCTTTGAAAACAGAATAGGTTCAGATCAGATTGCTCGCGTTGAAGCCGTTTGATCTTGGGTCTGCACTATTTGCTTATCCCATTACATACACATGGATATAACACTCTAACGCCTTTGCGAACAGAGTAAACCTAGACATGAAGGATCTTCTAGGGGCCGTCGGATCAGGGCCCACTCTGCTTATGAAATTATAGATTAATAGACCTGACTATATTTTCTACAAATATCAAAAAGGCGTGTGCACTTATACCGTTGTTAAATTCAGCAAGATCTAATAAATACTCATGATGTCATTTTTTTTCTGACAGAAATATTCAAATGGGAAAAGGTTAAGAAATAAATTAGATCTGAATTCTGCAGTAGGTTTATTCATTCTAGATCCCAAATTTGGTGATTTACTTTGTGACAGTTTTTTATCTGAAATGTAAAAACCTAATCAAAAAGAACTAATTCTTTAATCCATTTGTTTGATATACAGTGGATATCTGATATTATAGCTTTGTACAAACAAAATGTAAGAACATATCATTACCTAAATGAGCAAATCGTCGACACTAGCCGGGATTGAACCGCTAAACGTTCGTTGAGTGACGAATCGATTCTTATTTTGGCTAACCCGTTTCATTCGGACTTTTTTGAAAACGGCTATCATCGATAAGATCCGAAATCTCCGCATGAAACGGAAAACTTATGCAAATACCGCAACTTCTCTGGTATAATCGTTTCTTTACGCGTTTAACGCGTGTAAACCGTTTATCGCGTAACCGTTCGTTAACCGTTCGTTAACCGTTCACTGCCCGTTTCTTACGCGTAGAAAAACGGGTAAATGGGTAGGAATAGCGTATTTACCACTGTAACTGTGATCTAATTCCCGATATTGCACAGCTACGGATTTGTTGTTTCGATTCTAATACAGCTTTTTTTTTAATAAAACATACTTTTCCCGGACACTACGGTAAAACCGAAAACGTCAGTGGTTACGCAATGTTTGCTGTTACATTTACTCTACACGACTATAACCCGTGGCGTTGTACTAGTAAAGGGTCAAATCTCAACAGAAAACAACAATTCCAAGTCACAAATGCCTCATATGTCACAATGAAGTGAACAACTATACCATTTACACCATGTCTACATCCCTCCATGCCAGAACCATCGTGTTTACAGATTTAGAAATGTGAAAATACATTTGACTGTGTATGGTTGGAACATGGAGCAGAATTTCGCATGGAACAGCCGACAGAAATGTCACGCGTGCAGTTCATTATCATGGATTACAGCACGTTTCTCTGTATTCTTTGTTTATATGCCGTAGGTTAAGAGTCGTGCTAGACTATTCCTTATTTATCAACCATATTTATAAACAATGATGACGTTACATTACTAACGTTATCTCTAGTCGCGGTGGCGCCAATACGTTGCCTCATGTCGAGGCGTTTTCCGACATTCTTTCGGTCGCGAAAGTAATAAAGTAACCAATTATCATATGCAAAAGTAATGAAATGTAATTACATGTAAGTACTGAAGAATGCATGTTATGAAGGCTGAAATGATGGAGAGTACATGCATTGTTTTTATCCAGTCCTAAATTACTGCCCTGTTTTCCCTGCTCAGTCCTAAATAAAAGCATTTGATCACTGTTGCAAGAATCATATCCTATGGAAGTGCGAATGAAATCGTCTCTATATAAATTTCAGTGGGTATAGTCTAGCTATCGGCCTCGTCGTATCGCCGTACTGGGTATTCAGTTTGGCAGCGCGGAGCAGCCCGTCGTTCCCGGTAATCAGCTGTTGGATGACGGTCATCTTTCAAGTGGATCGTGGTTGGTCATCGTAAATCTTGACCATGTCGCCCTCATTTACCGTCTTCTGGTGATATTCTCTCAGTGCGGTGAGATAATGTGCAGAATATTTTCTGCTGGGAAACGATATTGCGTCGTTTTAATATCTCTTTAACTTTTGTTGTTTTTTTACTGTCACCCTCATCTGAGGAAGTTCCCTAATGAGGAAATTCGTACCCTGTTTCTGAGCAGAAATTAAGCACTGGCCTAACTAACTAATCAAATAAATGGATCTTTTTAGAGGTTGGCAATTCAATTTGTTGGAAAATGGAACACAAGTTATACAGCGAAAACAGGGCATCATCGGCGATTTGTTTCTGCGTTCGTGTCCAATTACCGTTCTTTTTTTTTCTTTTTTTTCCCCCCAGGTCCTGCTATTATGACGGGACCTCGTTTATTATCCCCGTCATTGGTATGTAAGGGTCGGGGATCCATCCCTCTCCACACCGTACAGATATCAAGCATAATGCTCTTTCTACTTCTATATCATACTATTGTATCTCTATCCTCCATAAATAAGTAAAATTGCGTTTTCGCAAAAAGACAGGGCAGACCATGATCAGACGGTTTCTATGTGAGTTTCTTGATCAGGGTCTGCTCCTTTTGCTTATGATAAACTTCAGACATATTTGTACACTTTCAGTTATTACCAAACTTTCTTTGTTCACTCGCTATTATAAAATCTAATGTAATTAGTATTCATATAGATTACTTCTGACATAAATATTTATGGAGTAGGGAGCTAGATCATATTTTACATTGCAGAACCTTTAGACATGAGATTAAACATAAAAAGAAAATCTGTGGCCATATTGACACAATGCTTATGTCTACTGATCTGTATTCCTATTTAATGATCAAATGAAAAAAGGAAATTGTTGTATTACAGGGTATATACCGATGATATGACATGTTAACTTTTATATAGTTAACATTTTAAAATCAATTTGATTAACTATATAATCAATTTGATTATTTTTTCCCAATTGTTATTGAACTCATCTTCTCTGTTTTCTGCTAAGGCAACCTGCTTTACAATATCGTATTTAAATGCAATATAACGTCTAAGACCATCTGAAGTAGGTCTGAAATGTTTGTGTTTGCACTGAAAAATATACATTTTAATGAAGGTAAGTATACAATTTTTTGCAATGTCACAGGTTGCTATATAGCCAAACAGCATTGTTGTAATATCTAGAGGAACAAAAGGACTATTTGGGAATGTCAGAATATTACTTATTATGGATTGGCTGACTGGACAATACCAAAACAGATGTTCTATTGTTTCTGGTTCCATGTTACAGAATGTGCATTCTATTTTATCTGTATAATTTATTGTGTATAAGTAGTAATTTGTTCCTAAAATGCGGTGTAAGATTCTCACCTGAAACCACTGCATAAAAGTATCATTTGTAATATTAAATGGTAAACTAAAAATCTGCTCCCAATCGCTACCAGTAAGGTATTTTTCTACACCAAGTGTCCTTACATGAGGGTTGGTCAGACTTCTTGTTCAGGCATTTATACATTAATTTCGACCCCTTTTCGTTTTTATACAGAATTTTAAGATAAGGAGGAATAAAAGGTTTTTGTATATTTCTTATATCGTTTTTGTTTATATTTAAGCTTTTTAATGCATGTCCTACTGCTAGCATCATACCGCGATATACTAAATGATTGGTTTGTTAACCGTATTTTTCATAAAATTCTTTTAAGGTCATAAAAGTATTTTGGGAATCTAAAATATCTCCAATACAGCTTACTCCTGCTTTAACCCATGTTTTTTAGAAAAACGCTCTTATTTGCAATTAAGATATGTTGGTTATAAAATAACGGATATTCTTTGATTGTGTTTTTCTCAATTTCATGACGGCTAATCAGCTCTGAAAAGGCTTTAAAGGTATCTGACCAGAATTTATTACTGCATGTTTGAGAAAGATTTTCACGATAGTGTTTTCCAGAATTTAGTAATTTGTTCAAATCTATCTTGGAATTTATTATTTCTGACCAGCCGCCATTTTTTGATATTAACTTTTTAATCCACGTTGTTTTTAAAGCATTTATAAATGCGTTCAGATTTAACATTCTCAATCCTCCATGTGCATATTCTTGTACTAAAACTGATCTTTTGATTTTGTCATTTCCGTTCCAAACAAATTTGTAAAATATTTTGTTAAGTTTATTTAACATTTGTTCAGAAGGATTTGGAAGAGCTAGAAACAGATGATTTAGTTTTGCCACGAGAAGACTTTTAATTACAGCAATTTTGCCTATAGGTGACAGTATTCGTCTGTTCCAATTTTTTATTGTATTTTCAATCTCAGATATCTTTGTATCGAAGTTAATTTCAACCATCTTTTCTAACTCTACATGAAATTTTACACCTAACATCTGGAATTGTTGTTGGTTCCATATTAATTTCCATTTTGTTTTAATTGTGTCGGAGCTAAATTTGTTCCTGCCAATCCATACTATTTTTGTTTTATCAAAATTTACATTAAGTCCAGAAAATTCAGAGAAGATTGAAAGTGTATTTAAGGTTTCATTTAAAGACTCCCTAGATCCATCTAGAATAAAACTTGTATCGTCAGCAAATTGGGATAGTTTATGTTCTGTTCGGTTGATATTTATACCTATGATTTTTTCATTTGATCTTATTTTAATTGATAGGATTTCAGCGCACAAAATGAAGATGTAACAAGACAAAGGATCACCTTGTCTGCAACCACGTTCTATCTTGAAAAAGTCTGAGAGGTATCCGCAATGAGTTACTGCTGATTTTGCATCTTTATAAAACAAGTTGAACCATTTTTGTATTGAACTCCCAAAGTTAAAGTACTTCAAAAGTCCAATTACCGTTCTTATAGGCATTAACACCGAGGGTTAGAGATAATTAACCAGTTCATTTTTTGACCGTAAAGACGGCTGAAGTGTTTCCATCATTTTGAAAAACCATAGCCTTCTTTTTGTTAACATTGATTTTCATACCCCATGCATTACAGTAATTTTCGACATCCTTTAGCATAGACTGAAGAGACTATCTATCTATCTATCATTATATCATTCATCTATCTATCTATCTATCTATCTATCTAGGTAAGTTGTATGTTACTTCTCGATATTTAAACTAAGATGCCTCGGAATCTTTACGAGACTTGTCACCTCATTCTTGAACATTAAACCATGAGTGTAAAGAGCAAAATGAGTATGCTTTCAGTAAGCCGAGAGACGTACATGTATTAACTCTTTATTCCATTAATATACGTTTCTATGCCTTGGTTAATAGAGTAGACCCAGATCTGACTAGCCGGGGTCTGCTCTGATTCTACAGATTCCGGTTTGACCAAAGAAGTCCTGTCACATTGTAACACATTGATTTAATAAATATTCATGACCTAACTATATCTTACATGACTATTCATGGAGTACATGGTTGTAGTACTATGATATCCAAATATCCATGTAGTGTTGTCCAATTAAATTTTATCGTATAAATACGTTACTCGTATCAACGGGTAACATAATCCTCCTGTTTAGGTCGTTGTGATTTGAATTCGCCTCAAATATATCGCAAGATGCGTATGACCTGCAAGCCAGTTGGAAGGTTTCCTCACCTGAAACATCCGAAAGCCAAGACCGGGATTCAAAATACAGCGCTGCGGGGTTCTGTGAATGTCAGTCGAATATCATAAAAATAGTATTAAAGCTGAATAGAAACAAAATTGTAATTGTAATGGTATAATAGTGCATACCTAATTAAATGCAAAACCAAATCTCTTATCTATTTAAATTTAGGCACGCGTTGTGAACATATACAGTTGAACTTTTTTCATTTTCTCTAGTTAATGCTCCTTTTCGGTAGATTTATTCAAAGTGGTTGGATCTAAAATTAGCCAATGAGGTTATGGGTTAAAGTCCCATTGTATTTAAGCATCACTTTTTATTTTGAAAAAAATAAATAAAAGATTGATGTTTTGTCAAGCAAAATTTTAAAACGGTAGCAAACAAATCGTGATGCTTGAAAATTGTTTCATTTCGTAGATTTACCTTTGGAATCCATAGCTAACCAGATCGTCCACTAAATGCAAATAAGCTACTGTAACGTGATCGCCACGCGATGTCTGCTCGCAAATAAAGTAAACTAAAATGGCGATTTACTGCGGAGTCCGTTTTCAAAGCTGGTACATGTACATGTATCAGAAAACTTTAGAGGCAGTGGTTCCTGTCGAGAAACATAGTCCGCTTTTGATCGTAAATTTGCGGGAATATTGAACCAGTTGAATGCATTGTGTCCTCTGCAGATTTATCGATAGATTAAAAAATTTAACAGAATTTCTGTATAAATTACCATCCATGTTCACGTTATTCAATGAGATCAATGGGTATACGCGTTTAATTTAGACTGTTCAGCTTGTTACGCGATATTTCCTTTGTGTCATGTTTTGAGCAAATGTTCCCCGTGAAATGGTGTTATGTTCTATACAAAATTTCATTTGTAGCCATTTAAGAGCTACTTGAGCGCGGGTATTAATTAACGTAATACATAATGGAACTTTAATGGATGCGAAAACGCAAACAACATAATTGTAATACATATTTGTTAATTAAACCAGTCGTATCGGAATTTAGTAATGGTTTCCATATTGATAAATTTGGATTTAACCCTTCGCTTGCTGAATTTTAACATACATTTCTCCTTCTTTACCCACGCCCTGTTGTATAATTACATATATCTTCACTGTGTACAAGTATTTCGCTGTGCAATCACTGCTGTGGAGTGCACTGGTTACACAATCGACGTGTATATAGTGCAGACCCTGATGAGACAGCTCCTGCAGGGGCTGTCTCATCTGGGTTTTCACTATTTACAGGTAGGTATATTGACGTGAACAGCAAGCGAAGCGTTAAGTACTAAAAAAGGAGAACCTACGAAAACAAAAGCAGCACTGCAAAAAAGAGAAACTTTCAGACACTGTTTTATCGAGTCTGTTCATGAGCTGAGAGTAAAAGTGCAACACTACTCACATTCCCTAGCACCAGTATTCAATTTTCAATTTAAAGACGTTGTATAATTACACAGCACCAACAGCTTTAGTCGTCGCATTGATTCAACATTCTCAGATGATATTTATTGGCATCTATCAGTTGAAAAGACTGAATTTGCGCCTTGGGCTGTCAGACACATCGTCTGGTGTGGCTGTAAAAGTCGAGTCTCGAATGGCTTTATAAATTGCTATTCTGACATACTGAGACAGGTACTGGTTGAAGGCTATCTGTTGCTTGACCTTCTCTCTGAAACTTTATTTACCTTAGAATCGATCATGACATTTCTTCACCTTGTTTTATCGAACGACGTGGATTATTCTTCGATGAAAAATCGTATCGGAATATAAGACGAAGGTCTGATATATGAAGAAACATTATAGTTCGATTTCGAGCGCTGAGCCGTGACTGCACCTTTCTATTGATAAAAGTTGCAACCATTCTAATTTATAGGTAAGTGGACAACGGTTGTCACAAGATGCTCGTAGTAATCGTGCAGTATTAGTATATACAGTAACACCTCTCTATAACAGCCACTAAATTACATTGAACAGGTACTTTGTGTTAAAGGCAGGTGGTTGCTTAAATCAAGTTGAAAGTAAAACAGAACGCTCCTATAGGAGCGTTCTGTTTTATTTTCACCTTGCTTTAAGCAGCCACCTGCCCTAAATACGAACTAATTAACACAATTTTGTGACTGTTATAGAGAAGTTTTACTGCATATGCTTATTACTTGTCTGTATAACCACAGGTCACTCCGGAACAAATAAATGGTTTGTGACGCGTTTTACCACTACGGATGGACTGGTCCTAAAGGTCACAGCTCACGGGTCAAAATCGAAGTATAGCGTATCTGATAATGAAATATTAATATTACCCGAGGTCTGTTCAGGAGTGTGGGCGCTCCATGTCACTTCGAGCGCTTGGACTCTGAACGAGGGCGCCCGCTTATTGCCAGCTAGCGCAAGTCAGCATACTCGCGAGGTATATCGCTTTGACATTCGCTTGTGTTTCCCAAATGGCTACCAATAAGGTAACAAAAGCAACCGACTGGAAGGAAACAATCGTAATTAACAAACTGATACTCTAGAACCCGACCGCAGAACAAAAATGTACATGATTTTTAGAAAGGGCGCTCGATCGCGTTCAGCAGTGATACTGTTGCTCGGCAAGCGCTCAATCAAGCGCCCGCGCTCCTGAACAGGCCTCTGGTATCAAACAATACATGCAACACAACATCATTAAATCAACATCATGACGTTGGGTTTATTAGGTCGGTGTGATTACGTAACCCGCAAATTGGCGATGTACAGTAGAATCCCTCTAATGCGAACACTTATTGAATAAGCATAGGTGTCTTTATAAGCAGGCGGTTGCTTAATGCAGGACAAAAGTAATGAAGAAAGGAGCTTTCTGCTTTAATTTTGTCCTTCATTAAGCTACCACTTACATCTAGCACCCATAAATTATACCTCTTTTAGGTGGTCGCATTAGCGGGGTTTTACTGTATATTAATTTCACATGTGACGATATTCTGCTGTGTCAGGTATATGTGTTTATATACAGTAGAACCTGTCTTAAGCGTCCATTAAAAGAGGTCTAAGTATGGGTAAGTAAGGCATGTGGTAACTTAATGCAGGTTAAATGTACTGCTCATATTACATTTGACCTGCATTAAGCAACTACCTGTGAAATCTCCAACTATAGCGCGAACCTGTCACAATCGTGCCCCGCGCGATATCTCGAACAATACTCCGAAACTGTGACGATACATCTCATGTGAAATCTCCAACTATAACATAGTAATGTGTCATTTACGAACGTGCCAACATGTGGAAAAAACTCAGCACGATTTAGTTAATATTTGTTTGTGCTATTAATATGCGGAAACAATATACAACATGTATCGAGTAATTATGTTTTATGATCTCCAACGTAGGGATGAAGTCGATCGAATGAGGTTTTAAGAGCAGATCATTTTAAGAGCAGATACGCAGTGGCGTTGTCTGTATACATATCTGGGATGAATTTATATCAAGTACGTGTACGACTTTTAAAATGCCCCTTAAATATAGAAACCAAAAATAAAAGTTTCTCATTTAGGTCGTATCAACGAATTTATCCCGTTCCCTCATATTGGCGACTTTTTACAACTCTTTTAAAGTCACTATGTGCAACCATTGTGCTAAATAGAGCATTTGCTCCTATAGGAGCAAATGCTCTATTTATCACAATGGTTTCAAACTACAAAATTCTAATATTTTCCTTTTCTCTAGTTAATGCTCCTTTTCTGTAGATGTATTCAACAATGTTGGATCTAAAAATAGCCTATGACGTAATGGGTTAAGATGTCAACCTACTGTAACATGACGTGATGTAGTGCAATTAAAGCTTACTGAGACGTCTTAGTTTTCCTCCTACAGGACACATACAATCAGACAACATGTGAAACCAGCATCTCTGCTTGATTCGGTAATATACTGATATGCGTTGAAATATTATATATTTTATCCTAATCTTCTAATCTGAAATGGCAGTTGGTTGAAATCACGAACCTCAGAAGTCTGTTCCGCTGTAGTTGGTATCAGAATTCGAAAGTTGACAGATAATCTTCAACAATGACTAGAAAGTAAAGTCGAAGTATGACAGATAGATACGTTCAAAATAAAGTAAAACCTCGACAATTGATATTTGAATATAGAAAAATCAATCTGTTTAAGCAGATGGCTGCTAAATGCAGGGTGTACGCCGTGCAGAAAGCTCAAAGAGGACTTTTACCCTGCATTAAGCTGCCATCTGTCTTACAAATCAATACTGATAAGTACTTGAGTGTGACTAGAGCGTATACTCGAGGTTTGTCGTATGGCCACATCATAGGATATTGGTGGTATAAATGGACTGTTGTTTTATTACATTGATAACTTTAAAACACATGTATGAGTCTTGCAGGAAACACTACAGTAAACCCTCTCTATAACGACCACTAGATTGTGTTAATCATTTGGTACATGTATTTAGGGCAGGTGGACGCTTAAAGCAAGGTGAAAGAAAAACAGAACGCTCCTTTACTTTCACCTTGCTTTAAGCGACCACCTGCCTTTAACACAAAATACTTGATGTAATTTAGGGGCCGTTATAGAGAGGTTGTACTGTAGATACAAAACACACAGTCCCCCGAACAGCACCATGGCAAGAAAGTACAACATATGTACATTAAAATGGTTTAGCCACAAATATATTTAAACATCATCACGGCATTATGTATCAATATTGGTTTTATTTTGTATCTTTTCTCCATTATTACATACACACCAGTAAAGGAAGTTCACCAGGCCATGCTAAAACATCTAACCTTTAGAATACTGAGTGAATTATTATTAGGAGAAAATACCGCCTGTTCAGTTTTCAAAATTGATTTATCTTGTACATCCTTTCAAAAACGATATCAGAGCGGTGTATATGAGACGCAGAGTTAATCATCTGGATCAAAACTGTTCGCAGATATAATCATGGATCCACCCACAACGGGTTAACCCATTCCCTTATATTGACGACTTTTGACGACTCTGTAAAAGTCACTTTGTGAAACCATTATGATAAATAGAGCATTTGCTCATATAGGAGCAAATGCTCAATTTATCACAATGGTTCCAAACTACAAAATTATAAAAAAAAATATTTTCTCTAATTAATGGTCCCTTTCGGTAGATTTATTCAAAGAGGCTGTATCTAAAACTAGCCTATCAGGTAATGGTTTAAAGGCTAAACACTCACAAATGGTAGAATGGCAAGAGCCAGTATTTTCAGTTATCAACACCCCTGTAGAAATGTATAGGGCATTGTCTAGGGAATGTAAGGATGTATTGCTAAAAATAATTGGCATGCCAGTAGCAGTAATTTCATGTCACAATAATGATTTCTTTTGAAAATCAAAACGTATTGTCTGGAGTTTTGAAATAATTGAAATTAATGGCTCTTCCACGCAAGTCAGCAAATAGTTATGACATTAATTGAATATGAATATAACTACGATAATTTGAGAAGAGCAGTGTCCTTTACAGGATGTCAGTGGTGGCAACTATACGTGTTGTCAAATAGATCCTAAGATTGGACTTCTAATATCAGCAATTTGCTGCAATTATAATAAGTTTGAAATCATCAATACAAGACGAGCCATCCATTAATTGCAATGGCTGATTTTGATTTTCTATTATTTAAGATAATACGAAATGTCGTGTATAATTGGGTACGTGTTAAATTGTCTGCTATGGTATTAGGTCTAGTGTATTAAAAGAAGAATAACCCTTGTTTTTCTTGTGAATACAGTAGAGCCAATCTTAAGCGGTCATCAAAAAGATGGGTCTGTAAGGAAGGTGCTAGCTTAACTCTTCGGTGCCAATGTCGCCTGTTGGCACCATTGAAACAGTGCAGTCCCAGGTCAGATGCCGCCTTAAAAAGGCGGCATCTGACATGGAACTTCACTGTTTTCTGTATTATTTAAGCCCAAGCATACAGGTTTTAAAAACGAATGTTTTACTAATATACTTTTATTATTTAGTTTAGAATTATATTTGATATACAATTATTATCACAGACGACACCTTTAAAATTTGGCGCCAAAAGAGCTTAACGCAGCTCAAACGTAATACAAAATGCTCCTTTAGGAGACTTGTGCATTATGTTTGACCTGTATTAAGCAACCACCCCTTTATCCAATAAATGAATGACTGCTTAAGATAGGTTCTTCGTATTTGGTTTGTTTTGGGCTAACGGTTAATTTAGTGTGATATCCATTCATAACAATATCATTCAAAACATACCCTGGAATACATGGCACAGCCAATAAAACAGAAAGCCGGGCACATTGTTGCTTATTCATCCGCCCGTAGCAGGCTAAAGGTTAAAAGGCCGGAGAAAGACCTATACAAATGGTGAATGTAGAAATATTTACCGTATAAGTGTACCTTAGGATATTTCTTATGGTAGACTCGAATTTGAGAAAATATAAATGAATACGTTAGGTAGGTAAACCTACGTAATATCAATAACGATTCTGAGGAATGTCAAATCCAGTAGCACTTACAAGGAGATGTCAAATGATGTCCATGGTGACACTGGCTTTGTTAACGACAATCGCAGGGCGTCGTTTGTTGTCGACGTAAACTCCTAAATCATCACTACATGTATATTCAAGGGAGAAATACATGTAATGAAATCATAAATATTAATTAGATCATTTTTATGATGGTTCATGGACACAAGATTAAGTGCCCATAGCAGAAACTGTAGAATCATATCTATATTAATCCATAAGCCAACAGAGCAGGCCCTGATCAGACGGCTTCTACAGGAGTCATCTGGTCAGGGCCTGCTCTGTTTGCTAATCTGTCTGCAAATGTGCAGAAAGGCGCATATATAACGTAAAGAGTTAACATGTGTGCTTAATCTAAAACAACCCCCAGATAAAGAATATAATTATACATGTATTTAATATATTTATATGTAGGACTATAATCATGTCTACAACAATGAATCGGATATAATATTTCGACCATGACATGATTTTCTTTGAAAAAGGCATATTACATCAGAGCTGTTCAAGTATTTATGTATTATATTTGTTCTCCTTTTGGGATTTTTATCTTCATTGTAAAACAATGAGTAAAAACAAAAACGATATTAAACGTTATTATCTTTATTGGCTTCAATAAAAATATTGAAACTGTTAATTATATTATATAACGTTCTATTTTAGTAATGTCGGTAAAGGCTTTAACCCATTTGCTCCCAGTGGATTCTTCCATGTTTATATATTGGATTAGTCGATTTTTTATCTGAGGGGTGCATGTCCTAAATTTTCAATTGCGTTTTGTTTTATATTGAAATTCCTATCAGCAAACAGTGTAGACTCTGATCAGACGCCGCATTATGCGGCGTCTGATCAGAGTCTACAATTTTTGCCTACGTCCCATATATGGGATCGTGGGAGCAAATGGGTTAATCTACCAACTGTCTCCAAGACCGACATTTGTACTTAATTGAACGTCCGGTTTAGAGGGGTTCTATTTAATGTTTATTTACTTCACTATACATAATTATATACTTTGTCAGTCCTTTGTTAGACAATTGTTAGATCACATTCGTAACGGATCACATTTGTAACAGATATGTTACGAATTAATCAACACAAACTAAACCACATTATTTTATGGTGACTTTAGAGGGATTCGTCTCTACTTTGGTCATACGAGGGATGATTTATGCTCACTGTGGGCTAATTGAACCCCAATAGTGAATGGAGAGGATACAGGGAACCCCGGGCGCGACCGAGTTTCTCCGGTTCTTTTAGATGACTAGTATAAAGCACTGATACATCGGACCTCGATTAATAGTCTCATTCGAAGGACTTGGTCCGGTGGGGGATTGAAACCTGGAACTCTGGTATTGTAGTCGAGCGCGTTAGCCACGTGACCACGTACGCCACTGGTCCATTAAATAAACCTGACTGTCTTTAGAAGTAGGTTGCTACGTAATGCAGGACGAAACTAATGCCATAAGCTCAAATAGGAGCTTTCCGCATATCTTACACTCTGCATTAAGCTACCACTTGCCTATACATTCTGAAACTAAACATCCTCTTTGTGTTACATGTAGTACTTGAGGGGTGTCACGGTACTGTGTGTAAATGTTATTGTTTCTAATACTACAGCAGAACCTCTCTATAACGGCCACTAAATTGTGTTAAATATTTGGTATTTAGGGCAGGTGGCTTATTAAAGCTAGGAGAAAGTAAAACAGAACGCTCCTATAGGAGCGTTCTGTTTTACTTTCACCTTGCTTTAAGTAGCCACCTGCCGTTAACACAAAATATTAAATGTAATTTAGTGACCGTTATAGAGAGGTTTTACTGTATATCACTCTTTGTCGTATCATTCGTTATGCACAGACCAAAATAAGATAAAACATTTTAAAGAATAGCTCCTTTATTTTTCTAACAATCTCTATTTTGACAACTTTTTAATATCGTATGGAAGAGAAATAACGATCTTAGTAAAGTTGAACTTCGATATATCGAACACCAAGGGGCTATACAAATTAGTTCGAGATAACACAAGTTCCAGTTATCCGCTTTAATCTGAACAATTGCTCGAGTTCACAGCTTAATACTACTTTAGACCTGTATTAAGCTGTCACGTGTGTTTCTACATATCTGTAGCGATACATTTTAGAGCAATTATGTATTGTAAGTTTTGAAAGGTCTGAACTTTTTGTTCGAGCTACCTCTTAGTTCGAGTTATCAGAGTTCGAGATATCGAAGTTCATCTGTATTTGAATACGCAGATTCACCTATTGCACAGTTTGAATCACCATTCAGTGGGAGAAATAGTGTTAGACATGTTAGGCATGTTAGGCAGCGGTAAGTTGGCTGCCAGTTCGCAGTTCGTTATTTGAATAACGAACTGCGAACTGGCAGCCAACTTAACGCTGCCGACATGTTAACTCCATTTTGGTATATAGCCAAGTACCTTGGTTGAAAACTCAGGTAAGAATTAATGACATCATTTATTTATTAAATTATCTTTTATAAGGTAAGAACTCCAAGAGATGTTTTGATTTGACAAAATCTGCACACTTATGTATATATCTTGTCATATGCAAACAGAGGAGATCCTGATCAGACGGTTACTGTGGGAACTATCTGTTTTTAGGTCTACTCAGTTTGTAAAGGTGTGAACGGCGTTTATACGAAGGAAGGGGAAAATAAAAGAAACAAATACGCTCTTTGTTCGAACTTAGAATATTATTTCAAGTCGACGTTAGATCGGCCATTTACAGTCAAGTACAAACCTCTACAAGACACTCGAAGCGAATATATTTATATAACACCATGACTAAATGTATTATACAAGTAGTCCAAGCCATATATTGGGACAGTGTTTCAGTTACATGTATCATATAGCCCCTTACTCTATGAATATTCATGAAAGAAATGAATGATTCATGAGTATTTATTAATTTATTTCTTATAATGACATATGATCACGCTAATTTATTCTGACCATTGCATGTAGAATAATTTCTATAACGGCCCCTAAATTACATCAAGTATTTTGTGTTAAAGGCAGGTGTCTGCTTAAAGCAAGGTGAAAGTAAAACAGAACGCTCCTATAGGAACGTTGTGTTTTACTTTCACATTGCTTTAAGCAATTACCTGCCCTAAATACATGTACCAACTAATCAACACAATTTAATGGCCGCTATAGAGGTGTTTTACTGTATGTTGAATCATATGCAAACAGAGCAGGACCTGATCAGACGACTCCTGTATTATAGGAAATGTTGGATCTAAGTTAACTCGTTTGCGAATGCCAAGAAAGGTGTATATATGGAGTAAAGGGTTAAACACATTGACTTTTAAACTTGGCCCATGGACATCTTCATGTTCACACCACACAAACTATTGAGCATACGATATTCAAAGATATAAGACCATGGGGGCCTGTATCGATTCATGGGAGTATATATACATGTATATACTATATCATAAACAAGGGTTCTAATAGACAGAACGGACACCCATGCAAGTACAAACAAGTCTGTAACTCTTACAATTTATATCATAATTTCGTAATTCCCTCGGCTATTGAAAGCCAAGATATTTCACTACGAAATATGGATAAACTTCTGACGGTATCATAAAAGTATGCATTATTATAAATCTCAATTGCTTATGTCTTTGCCGGGTAATTGACAAACATTCGTTCAGTCCGGTCTCATCCTATCACAGCGATAACCTGGCGATATGCAGTTCAAAAGATGGCGCGATTCAATAAAACGACTCGATTCTATCACCAATCTCCATCTTTTAGTCCCCAGCATCAAAACGATGATGTGAAACTAGCGAGTGTTGTCAGTTTCAAGTTGCCGAGGGAGTAGCCATTGTACATGACGTCATAGGTTTCCCAAGTTTTCCTCCGCTCATCCAATGAAATGACTCCATAATTATTTGTTGCAAAATGGCACCATCCGAAAAAGAAACAAAACGGCAGACGAAAAGGCCGCTATTGCTAGTTGCTTACATATTTAGAGGACAAAACAAATGGAGATTGGGTGATAGAATTTGGATGTTTTGTTGAACCAGAAAACGCGTGAAATTTGAGAAAATCATTGTTAGATTGATAATAGTGCCTGTATAAGTTACCATCAGAAGAGTATATTTATTTGATAGTAAAATATATAGGCTTTCAATAGCCAAAATAATTACGAAATTATCATATAAATTGTAAGAGTTACAGTCATATTTCTACTTGTCGTACACGGATGTACGTTCTAGATGTAACAGTTGGAACCCTTGTTATCATAATTATAGTATATATAAAGCCCCATGAAGCGGCAAAAATATGGTCAAAGTGACAAACAGTTTAGATCCGGATGAGACGCCGCATTATGCGGCGTCTCATCTGGATCCAAACTGTTTGCATAAGTAATCACAGTTTTGCCGCTAGCGTGCAGAGAGTTAAAGCAGACGGCACTGTTTACATGCGAACCTCATTTGACCGTCAAACGGTCTTACGTGTTAATTCTCCACGTGGTAGTTTCAAAATATTAGATGCTTAACCATTTACTCTATGAATATTAATGTAAACAAATGACGTCATGAATATCAATTGGACAACTTTTATACAGGCGCGTAAAATGCAGGACGTTTGGACCAGAGCAGAAACTAAAGAATCAGATCTATGTAATTCCATAGACAAAACAGAGCAGACCCTGATCAGATGGATCATATAGGACCGTCTGATCTGGGTTTACTCTATTTGCAAAGGGGAAGGTAAGCGTATTTATGGAATAAAGGGTTAAGCTGGTATTGTATGCGATCATATTCAGTTTTGACCATTTTAAAATTAACGAGCCTTTGTGGTCTATACCTTTGTAACTGATGTATTCGCTTTGTTATATTTTCCACGATTATCTACTTTACACACAGGCATTGCTTCACAAAGACACTCTCGGAACTGACGGCTCATGCTGCAGTACATCACAAAGTTCACCGCATTATTCGTCAGGGAAACAATGTCAAGTGTATCCGCGAACAAAAGATAGTAATCCATAAAGAATCCCTCCACAAACACGGATACAAAGACAAGAATCCCAGATGGCAGCTCAGCTATTATGAACATGAGAATAATTGTTAAAAGCATCAACGTTGTCCGCTTGTGCGCACGCATTCTCTGAGAGCATGAGGTCTGTTTTAAAGACTCTGACAATTTCTTACTCTCGCCAAGTGTTCGGAGGAGCAAACCACCAAATATACAGATCAGCAAGCACGGCAGAACCTTGCCAACTATAATGAAAGACCAAACGTTTATGCTGTTCATTAAACTGGAGTTCTCCAAATATATGTCTAGATTTTTTATCCGATAAATGGTTGTGTTGTACGTAGGGAGGAAATGGGGGCGTACCTCAGTCACGATATAGTTTGGAATGAAGACGATGACAGACAGTAAATACACTGTAAGGACGACAATAAGAGTATGACTGATACTGAGATTGTATTTCCCTCTTGTCCTGATGAATACGTACCTGAAACAAATAATAAAACAGGTTAGATTATATCTATATGGTGGCATAATTTTGCATAGACCAGATAATGATGACGAAAATGTTGCATTTCGCGATGGCTATGGCATATGATTAACGCTTCTCTTGCTGAATTTTAAAAAACCGTTCTTCTTCTATACCCATGCCCTGCTGTATAATTACATATATCTTCACTGTCTGCAATTATTTCTCTTTGCAATCACTGCTGTAGAGTGCACTGGTTGCACAATCAATTTGTAAATAGTGCAGACCCTGATGAGACAGCTCCTGCAGGAGCTGTCTCATCTGGGTCTTCACTATTTACAGGTAGGTATATTGACGTGAATAGCAAGCGAAGGGTTAATATCATACAATAGCATCCAACACCATTGAAAACATTTTTGACAGATCTACGAAAATTCTTAATTAAGTATATAATATCAAGCGTAACTTATTAGGAGTACTTTATTTGCATAGAGAGAAGAAAAGTGAAGTATTTTGATTTAAACAGAAACCTTTACGCTAGAGACATCCTGATATATTTTAAAATACAAAAGATGGGGTTTGCATAAAACATCTAATTAAACTAAAAATGATCCTGATGGAGTTTTTTAAGTATGTTACAAATTCTTAAATATTGTTTTTAAATTTAGATCACCTTCTGTTCTGAAAATGATAATTGATCAAACGTAATACCCTTTTTGTGTCAAAATAAACAATTATAATAACTGGATTTGTTAAGTAATTACTTAAAACTGTTCGTGAAACTCGGTTCTGCTCTGTTTGTGTATGAAAAAAGTAATAGATCCAACTTTACCATATTACCATACTTTACCATAACTCTATCAATAACAAATATTTCATGGGTACATTTCAGTTAATAAATATTCATGATATTATTATTTCTACTATAAATATTCAACAGGGAAATCGTTAATGTAATATTAATCTGATATTATTGGCAATAATGTCATTTAGATTTCAGTATGTTGATTTAAATTGATGCAATCATGGTTAACATCACCACATATTAACTCAGTCTCTCCTAGTTACGCATTTTTGCGCCTCTGTAAAACTCATTCTTTGACATCATTGTGATAAATAGAGCATTTGCTCCGTCGGGGCAAATGCTCTATTTATTACATAGAGGATCTTACATGAACACGAATGCAAGATCCTATTTATAACATAACACACACAGATGTTATTTGCAGCCAATCTTTCAGCAGTAACGTGGATTGTTATAAATTCTCCTTACATATAGAAATGATGAATGAAAGGTGTTATTAGGTTCGCTAGGTAACTGGGACAAAGTAGGTCCAAATTTTCCAACTTTATTTTTTACTTACTGTCATATCAACCAGGATCTAATTCAGACCTCTCTGGTATTCAATTTAACTGTGATAGTTTATGATACAAAAACATACAGAAACACGTCAAAATAATTTTTGAGTTACAGTTTTGACATACATAGTTACAAACACGTCACATTATGACGTCATTGTACACAACATGTGTCTATGTAAAGCGCGCCATTTACATGAAGACCTACATAATTATGTCGCCAACACGTCCGACACTCACTGTCAATGGGATTCGAAATGCGCCTTCGTTTTGGTATATTAAGCCCTTCATTAGTGTTGTATGTATACACATGGACATGGACATTTCCACCGAGAAAAAAATCTCGATTCAAGTTCAGTGAAAATGTTTGAAATGGACAAAAGATTCAGTACGAACTGCTGCATAAAATGTGTTGGAACAGGAGGAAGATTTTCGCGATCAGCTGAGTTAGTGAGTATAGCATATTTGAAATATGTTTGTGCTGTGCTGGATTCAGATGACTATTGTTGTTGATTGATGAGATATTTGTATGAGTAGAAACCTGCATAAACAAAAGGACATACGGTGAAGAAAATACAAAGTTGAGGAGGCATTTTAAATGTAGAATGGATTGTATGGGCCAGAGTAGCTGGTAGGTCTTTTTTGGCATACATTTTGTATATGATTCCTGACAGCGATTACAATTTGTATTATTTTATCGAAATTAAGGTGCAAGTGCCAACAATCCTTTGCCATCTATCGTGACTCAATCGTGGACAGGTAGGTCGACCACCGTCCGCCAGTTTGTTTGTTTTGACAGCGCGTATGAATCGTTCGAATGTCATTCGGTCGTTCGAATGTTATTCACTAGTGATTATATGCCCATGATTATCAAAAAATAAATGATAGTGTTACGTCACGCTGAAGCCACGTGTTATGTTATAAAATGGTTTCAAAACTATTCAATTCTGAAATTCTCATTTTCTATAGTTAACGCTCCTTTTCGGTATATTAATTCAAAGAGATTGGGCCTAGAAATAATCTAGGAGGGAATGGGATAATTCATGTTCCTATTCTATTGATAAATTATTTCTTTGTAACAGCTACTCAGTTGTTAGCCTTTACAGCATCGGGTTTATCATAATAATCATACGCTGCTTCTTATATCTTGTAATGCGCATTTCTATACAAATCATTGTTACATCTCGATGGTGTTAATAATAAAATGATAATTCTGATTATTATTTTGGCAATCGTTCAACAAAGCAATAAGCGGTCTGGTTATCAGTCACCTTCTTCCATTAGACTGACTGTGTTATAAAGCATGAGCAATCTCACATCAGACATTTCTGTAAAAAAGTTGTGTTGTCATTGATTGATGTTTTCTGTGCAGACTGATTCACGTCGATCATTCAGGCAATGACGAATGAGCATATAAATTGCACCACAAAATCATTCAAAACTCATTTCAAATTCGGTGCGAACCAACACGTTGAAATTAGATTTAAGAAATATTTAATCGCTATGTTAACAGAGATACAAATGAATGGTAAAGACTACATGACAATACAGTAAAACCTCTCTAAACCGGAATTCTAGTAGAGAAGAATTCACATACTTAAGGCAGGTGGCTGCTTAATGCAGGGTGAAAAAACATGCAGAAAGCTCCTTGTGGAGCTTTCTGTACGACTTTCACCCTGCATTAAGCTGCAACCTGTCTCCAAGACAGATGTTTATGCAAAATTTAACGTGTTTAGAGAGGTTTTACTGTATAACTAATCAATGCTAGCACTTAAACTGTGTAATGACTATGGTCGCGTGTGTTTAGCATTTAACCATTTACTCCGTTTACCATTTAACCATTTACTCCATTTAACCATTTACTGCATTTGAAGCATTTACAAACATAGTAGACCCAGATTAGAAAGCTCCTATATGAGCAACGTGATTCTTACAGTATAGTGCATGTATAAATATCCGTCTAGAGTTTCTGCCAGGGACAAAAACAATTCATCTTACTAACTAATATTTATGATGTCATGATTTGTTTCTTACATGAATATAAAGGGTTAACTCGCTGAAGATATACTCAATATGGGTAGTTAATGCTTTATTTACATGAATATGAACGAGCTTTAATAAATAGATCATCGCAAAAGCAATAGCATAATCATGGGTCCAGCTATTTCTAATGTTTTGATTTTGAATTATAACGTGTTCAAAAATCACTTCTTTATTTCCCCCACTAAACCAAATTTTGAGACCACTCTTTAGAATCGCCTCAAGAAAGCATATCGTTTAATATTTAATATCTGCCGACGTTGGTGCACAAATGTTAGTCACAAAACTATGTTAACAGAGATACACATGAATATCATACGATAGCATCCAATTCTGAATGTTGCCACCAGGGTATGTCCTGTTTGCTTATGATATAAGATAGATATGATTCTACATGAAGTAAAGGGTTAATGAATACATTTTACCCTAACCCCTTCCCTCGTATACTATTTTACATCCAACCACTTTGAATAAATCTACCGAAAAGGAGAATTAACCAGAGAAAAGAAAAGTTTTATAGAATTTTGTAGTTTGAAACCATTATGATAAATAGAGCATTTGCTCCTGTAGGAGCAAATGCTCTATTTGTCACAATGGTTTCAACAGGTGACTTTTACAGAGGTGTAGAAAGGGGTATTTATAGAGGAAATGGTTAAGATTCATGAAGTAAACGATTAAAAGTTTACAGAAGTATACAAATAAACAGTTAAACACGGAAATACGTTATACTAGGTCTTTATAGTCTTAACTTTTCGCTTGCTGTTCACGTCAATATACCTACATGTAAATAGTGAAGACCCAGATGAGACAGCTCCTGCAGGAGCTGTCTCATCAGGGTCTGCACTATTTACAAGTTGGTTGCGCAACCAGTGCACTCCACAGCAGTGATTGCACAGCGAAATACTTGTACACAGTGAAGATATATGTAATTATACAACAGGGCATGGGTAAAGAAGTGAAAATGTTTTTTTTAATTCAGCAAGAGAAGGGTTAATTACCTCATGGCGGACATGAAGACAGCGAGCCAAATGGATATTGTATGGGTAGTGTTGCTGAGGCAAGAATGGACCGCCAGATATGTGCTCCAAGGATATGTGTATCTTCGCAGAACATCATCTTGACCAGAACGAAATGAACATAATTTAATAGCAGATGCATGAGCAAAGACGGTTATAGCAACTCGTTAAATGCATATACATGTATTCAGAACACCAAGCAACAGCCAACGTAAGAGTCCAACCGGTGTCCAGAGGATACATGTCTGATGTGGCAGTTGGTAATACTCTACAAAACTCCTGGACAGAGCTACTAAGATAAAGGTGCGTATCCAAATTCTAAACATCGTCATTTTTCAACTTAACCCAATACTGTGACCACTCTTTAGAATCTTCTCTTCGAGATGATTCTAAAGAGTGGTCACAGTATAGGGTTTGTTGGAGAAATAAAGGAGTTATTGATGAAACTGTTTTAAATTTACGCATTTTATTTGGACCTTTATGAATTCATATACAATGGACCGGTAGAGGCACAGATAAGATGGGTAAAATTGAAAAAATATCTTTCAAGAATTAAAACAAGACAAAATTGATACAGAAAGTTCTTCTTGAATTTAGCAACCACCTGTTTTTACAGTATTCTAGGTGCTGTATCATTTACCATAACGAATGTTTTTCCAAATCTAATGACAAAACAGCTGAACTTCGATATCTCAAATTCGGTTAACTCGATCTTCAAATAACTCGAAGTAAAGGCTCAGTCCTTATAAATTTTACTATAAAGATTTTTTTTTTAAAATATACATAAATCGCTGCAAATTTCTAGAATCACATGTGACAGCTTAATGCAGGTCAAAGGTAATGCTGAAATTTCAGCATTACGTTAGAACTGCATTATACTGTGAAATTGAGAAATTGTTCAAAACAGAAATCGACTGACCAGCACCTCTGTTAATTATATGATCCATTGTAGTTCAATATATTGAAGTCCAACTGTAAATTAACCATCATTTGATTAAAGTTAATTAGTGTTGATGTTCAAAGATACGTCAATAGTATATGAACTTGATTAACTCATTATCTAGGCTATTTATAGACCCAACCTTTTTTTTATTAATCTACCGAAAAGGAGCATTAACTAGAGAAAACGACAATTTTAGAATTTTGAAATTTGAAACCATTGTGATAAATAGAGCATTTGCTCCTATAGGAGCAAATGCTCTATTTATCACAATGATTTCACAATGTGAATTTCATAGAGGCGTAAAAATGCTTCACTAGGGGGTGTAATGTGTTAATTTTCTATAGTATCATATCATTATCATAGTAACAGGCAGACCATACACTTACTTAATCCCGTTAATAAGTAGAAATGGACAGCGAAAGGTATATAATCCAACATTGTCACAATATCGGAGATAGCAATGCCAGTCAGAATACAATTTATTGGGTTCAGCATTTTTTTCCGTGTGAGAATGAAAATGTTTATGACGTTTGTCGATATCCCAAAGGCGCAAATGGTCAGACTGATATAGGGGTGTATCGCCCACACAATCTCGGCATACTCCTCGAGGTTCTGATAAAACTCGGATCTACTCCCACCGGGTGATACTATTGTAGTTGAATTATTCATGTCAGCTCGCTTGGACACCTGAAACCGATAAATAATGTCCATCAAATGTATCGAAGCACGAAACGTAAAAATCATGTTATATAATATTCATGGAACGTATTAGACATATTTCACGACCGGCGGTTTTTTGCAATTGATTTCGGTGTTTGCGAACAATAAATATAGATAAAATATCCGTGAATCATGCACGGAATCACAAACTCCACCTCTAAACATACATTTTATACATTTTCAACTGTTCCCATGATGAGTATGTCTTGATTGGTGTTTGCAATTAGCTTGGATACAGATGGAACTTCGAGTACCAATCTAGTTTAACGCTTCGCTTGCTACATGTACTCACGTCAATATGCCTACCTGTAAATAGTGAAGACCCAGATGAGACAGCTCCTGCAGGAGATGTCTCATCAGGGTCTGCACTATTTACAAGTTGATTGTGTAACCAGTGCACTACACAGCAGTGATTTCACAGCGAAATACGTGTACATAGTGAAGATATTTGTATTTATACAACAGGGCATAGGTAAAGAAGGAGAAATGTATTTTAAAATTCAGCAAGAGAAGGGTTAAGCCACCAATAGCCTATTTTGACTAGTGACCGTTCCACTGCAATACTCCTGCTTTTATCCCATATTCTTCTTTGTTTTATATTGTAAATGTTATATTCTTATGCATTTCGTCACGTGTTGTCTGGTGGTATCTCTACTGTTTCCTGTTTGGTGGTGTTTGAGTGTCATGTCTATTTCTACCAGGCGCTCCCCGTAGGACTGTTTTTCTCATTTTTAAACCTTCTCTTGCTGAATTTTAAATTACATTTCTCCTTCTTTACCCATGTCCTGTTGTATGATTAGTTATCTTCACTGTCTATAAATATTTCTCTGTGCAATCACTGCTGTGTAGTGCACTGGTTGCACAATCAACTAATAAATAGTGCATACCCTGATGAGACAGCTCCTGCAGGAGCTGTCTCATCAGGGTATGCACTTTTTACAGGTAGATCAATAGACATGAACATCAAGAGAAGGGTTAAGCTGTTTCACACGCGGCTAATAGTTTCTTAAAAGCTTGCTCGAATCGCAAATGATGATCAGATATTTATTGTTGTTTATCAGCAAGGGAAGGGTTAATTGGAAGGTTAGTGTTAAACCTTACAACGCTGAATTTTCAAACGGGACTATTACAAATTTCAAACAGGTTAAGTTTATTGTTAATATTTAGGGATTCAGGGATTTTTCTAAACAAAAGTGTAAGATGACAAGCAACCCAAACCGTTTTCAAAGGACATTAGTGAACTGTAAGGGTTAAACAAATACAGCGTGGATAATAAACAAGTTTTTTTTTCATGTTGTCTTATTACAGGTTTCAAGTGACATCAATATACACAATGTCCCTTTTCATTCAATTATATTTTGTCATAACTTATTTGCGTTAGGCAGAAACATTCACGTTCCAAATTCTGTAACATATGTTTCGCCCGACTAGATAGAATAATTCATGTTTAGAACATTTGTTTAATGAAAGCGCTCCAGTCTCAATGGAAAGTCATATTTTAGCGTATCTATTCGTTTCGTTTCGTGCAGTTTATTTAGTCATTTTCCAATTCACATTCCTATGTCTGCCTTAAAACTCTTTCCCTTAAAAATATTAACCCTTCGCTTGCTATTCATGTCAATATACCTACCTGTAAAGAGTGAAGACCCAGATGAGACAGCTCCTGCAGGAGCTGTCTCATCAGGATCTGCACTATTTACAAGTTGATTGTGCAACCAGTGCACCCAACAGCAGTGATTACACAGCGAAATACTTGTACTCAGTGAAGATGTATGTAATTATACAACAGGGCATGGGTAAAGAAGGAGAAATGTATTTTAAAATGCAGCAAGCGAAGGGTTAATACAGTTGAACTTCGATATATCTAATTTCAAAGGACCATACAAATTAGTTCGAGATAACAGATGTTCGAGTCATCCGAGTTTAAATATGACTAACATCTCAAATTCGCAGCGTAATGCAGGTCGAAAGTAATGCTGAAAGCTCCTATAAAAGCATCATTATTACTTTTGACCTGCATTAAGCTGCCACATGTGTTTCTAGATATGTGTAGTGATACATTTTAGGACAATTATGTACTGTAGATTTTGGAAGGACCGAACTTTTAGTTCGAGTTATCCGGAAGTTCGTGTAATCAAGGATATATCAAAGTTCACCTATACATGGTTATTGATCACTTCATTTATAGTCATTAGCATGATATGTATAAAGTTTTTAACGCAAGGTTTAGCTCGGAAAATGTAGAATCAAATCTATATAATCAATAAATAAACACGACTAACCCTGATCAGACAACAACTTTAGGAGCTGTCTGATCTGGGTCCACTCTGATTGCAAAGATTGCAAAGATGTGAAAGAGTGTTATAGATCTAGTGAAATTTCTCTAAACCGGGCGTTCAAGTAGTATCATTGCAGCTCGGTAAGACTGGTCACTATTTAATGCAGTGTGAAAGTCATACAGAAAGCTCCCGTTATTGAGTGAAATTCTGGTTTAACGCTTTCGGTGCCAACTTTCTAATTGTCGTCTGCAATCCAAGTTTGTTAAATCATTCAGTAAAATAAGGAAATGAGATAAATAAATGCACATTTCAAAGGAATAAAGCACATATATAGAAACAGAGATTGGGACAAATAGTGAAGTCCCTGATCAGACGCCGCCTTGAAAAGGTGGCGTCTGATCAGGGAGTGCACTATTTGTCGTGGTACATTTATGCGACTGCGGCGGTGGAAGGGTTAAAGGAGGTTTTTATTGTATACAGTTTATTGATATCACTCAGCACATATACAACATGTGACATGAGGACGAAAATACAACACAATTGTATTTATTTCAATAAGAGACCAGGCTGTGGGTTGTACATAGAATCATAAAAACAATTTCAGAAGATATACATGTGAACAAAAGGAACAACAGGTACAATGTACGCATATAAAACCAATGGACACATGCAACTGTTAGCAATCGTTCCATTTGTATATTTTTAAGTGTTTTGGTCGCCAGATTGGCGTTTAAAGTATTTCAGAACTATGTATACCAATTTGCTTAATCTAAAGAGAATATTTTCATCTTTCGTATTTATGTGACTTGAAACTAAGACAGTTAGCATATTTATCAGGTATAAGCTGTTTACGTAATTGTCTAAAGTGGGCACAATTCAGTAAATAATGAAATTTGTCGGCAGTGTCGCCTAAGGTACAGACGGTACAAAGTCGGGTCATTACTTAAACTTTTCTATTGGTAAATTGTTGATACACATTTTAAAGTCCACAACGCTTTGGCTGCAAAAAGGTGACAGCACATCATACTGTAACTCCGTGGGAAAGGGTATACAAATACAGTAAACCCCTCTATAACGGCCACTAAATTATATCAAGGCTTTTATGTTAAAGGCAGGAGGCTGCTGAAAGTAAAACAGAACGCTCCAAGAAGACACCTGCCTTAAATACCAACTAATTAATACAATTAAGTTATAGAGAGGTTTACTGTACTAGGTTGGACAAATTACTACTAAATCACGTCAGTTGAGATAAAAACCCTCTAAAGCGACCACCAAAAAAGAGGTAAATTTTTGAGTATTTAAGACAGGTGGTAGCTCAATGCAGGAAATGTAGAAATGAGTTTTAGTATAACTTTCTCCCTACATTAAGCATCAAGCTGCTTAGAAAGACACCTTTGCTCATTCACAAAGTGGTCGTTTTATAAGGGTTTTACTGTATTTAAGTAGTATTTGTAAGCTAAAACTGAGGACAGGAACAATCCGATATACCGGACGTTACGTATAGAATAACAGATTGGTAACCCTTTGCTCCTTTGTTAATTATGTCAGATAAGTAAACTGTAGTAATGTTAATTAATTGAAGATTTATTATGGCATGACAATAAGAACATGTTCACCATGGCAACATCTTTAGTAATATGTCTATGCTATTTTATGAGCAAATACTGCAAACCTTGGTCAGACGTCTGATTTTGGTCTACTCTGTTTGCACAGGAGTTATAAAGTGTACATGTATCTATGGAATAAAGGTTTAATGTAGATGGTAGAATTCATGCAGAACGCTAACAAATGATTAGCTTGCATTTAGCTGTCAAGTGTTATAAAGATACTGTTTTGAAATCATAGTTTAGAGTGTTTTCATTTGTATCTTGTTACAGTAAAACCCCCACTAAACCTGAATCCTAGAAGAGGTGTATTTCGATACTTTTATGAAGATGTCAGCTTAATGCGGGGTGAAAGTCATGCAGAAAGCTCCTAGAGGAGCTTTCTGCATGACTTTCATCCCGCATTAAGCTGCAACCTGTCTCCATGACCGATATTTGTATTGATTTGAAGGTCCGGATTGGAGAAGTTTAACTGTATAGTTCAATGTTACGCTATTATTGTAACACTTGTAGAATATTTACATTATGATACAGTATAACCTCTCTTAACCGGGATTCTACTAGATAAGAATTTAGATACTTTTATGCAGGTGGCTGCTTAATGCAGGGTGAAAGTCATGCAGAAAGCTCCTCTAGGAGCTTTCTGCATGACTTTCACCCTGCATTAAGCTGCCACCTGTCTCCAAAACCGATATGCATACTAAATTTAACGGCCGGTTAAGAGAGGTTTTACTGTAGTAATATTGACTTCTAGAATGTTTATAGCCGTGAATATTACGAATAGATCTGCAATAGTGTGTTAACATTCCATCGTACATGAAGTTCACAGAAATCATTATTCTTATTTTTATTATAGTTTCCTTACATTTTATTATACCTATTATCTAAATTAGTTTTCGGTGTGATACTACCTTTCTTCTAAGTGATATAACAGAAAAAAACAAACAAATTGTTATGCGGTAGTTTCTACTACAATGATAACTTTTCATATTAGAGTATTAATTGTTATCGCTTATTCTGAAATACGTATGCATTCAAGAGCTTACAATTTATTTTCATATCTTCGCTTTTATAATGAAACTGTATACAATGTTGCGCTGGAGAGAAGTTTTATGTTGAGAGAACTACTAATCATTAACATCTAACATGAATTACTAACATGAATATGGTTTAGCCATTTTCAATTTCGACAAACCATACCAGGTTTAGAAAACAGGTGATATAGAGTCCACAAAAATAGCACACAGTTTCTGCATTTGCGAACGATTGTATTATTCCTAAAGAATGAGATTTTTAAATATGAAGACTGTTGAACTGACCGAGTGTCAAACATCTAGAATCCTCGTGATCTCTTATGGTTCGACTCCGTTTGCAAATGGCAATCATTCTATTCTGCCTTTAGCAGACAAGTGTCAACAGGGGACCAATATGAGTCAACGCAAACTTACAAAGTGCATTTTTAACCATTTCCTCAATAAATACGCCTTTCTACGCCTCTGTAATAACCACTTCTTGAAACCATTGTGATAAATAGAGCATTTGCTTCTACAGGAACAAATGCTCTATTTATCACACTGGTTTCAAACTATAAAATTCTAAAATTTTACTTTTCTCTAGAAAATGCTCTTTTTGGGTAGATTCATTCAAAGAGGTACGGTCTAAAAATAGCCTATAAAGGAATGGGTTAAATAACGACGCGAAATCTGACACTTAATCCAAATAATATCGTAATGGGTTACGAAAAGATAAATAAAAGTGAAAAAATAGAAATTTATTGCAACCCTTTTCATCATATGATCGCCTATTACAGCATTGGTAAACATAGTAGACCAGATAAGACAGCACCTATGACAGCTGTCTGATCAGCGTCTGCTCGGCTTGCTTATGAAATTAGATAAATATCTACACTTTTTGTCTAAGCCAAAGTTGCCATTAAATATTTGATATTAAAAAAATAAATATAAGTTCAGGCATAAATGTTTTATTAGCAAAATGGGTAATCCTTTCATCGCCAATGTCGCATAAATGCACCACGACAAATAGCGCAGTATCAGATCAGATGCCGCCTTCACATTTTGTCTCATCTTTATTTCTATATACATGTATGTGCTTTATTCCTTTGTAATTTGCATATATTTATCTAATTTTACCGATTGATTTAACAAACTCGGATTGCAGACGACAATTAATAATTTGGCGCCGAATAGGTTAAAAAACATTGAAATCCAAATTATATAAACACTGGTAATAAAAACAATTCCTACCTGATTATTCAATGAATATACCATGAAAAAAGGTAAACAATATTTCCATTTTTCAATATTAATATTGCTCTCGTTTACTGCTTAAGAGTCCAACATGTTTATGAGTAAATCATCATACTTTGAATGAATATCTAAACACTTGTATTGTTCAACTGAGTGCGGGAAACCGATATTAGCAGTGAGCAGCTGCTTTCAAACAAACCTATATATAGACAGATGGCAACAAATTTGCCGATAAAAACACACGAGGTTTCTCTTCCGTGGTGTTCGCTTTAATACTCTTCAGGGTACTGTTAATTTACGGGAATTCTAAACGGACGACACATTTGTTAATGGTTTGTAAAAATTGTAGGCGGATTCCAATTACACCGGAAGTATATAACAGGAAATAGTGCTTTATTTTCTATAAATTGTTTATCAATTCTGTGTATTAAAATTGTTAGACGTGGATTGAATGTTCTATTTCTGTGGGAAAAACATCAAACTTGACAATATTTTTGAAATGTAACCAGGCACAAAGTTAAGAACTAAATGCATTTTAACCTTTAGCTTGCTGTCGGCGAATACATGAATGTCTACAGTTTGGATCTAGATTAGAAGCCGTCTAGATAAGTGCCTCATTAGGATTCAAACTGGTTGACATCCTGATTGCATTCTGGTAGAAAAAACTGAATATAGCCTAAATATTGAAAATTTGGCTGGATGAAACTTTGTGTAAAATAACGTTTGTTCAGCAGCCTAAAGGTTAAGACCATATAGATGTTCATTTTACTATTTCTAGTTATATCAATTAGAAAGTAATTTTTTATATGAAGGAAACGCGTTAATGAAAATATATTCTACTTTGAGCAAAAACTATACACACTGCACATATCACCTTAGCAGAATATCAGTCACATGTTTAGACGCATCTGTCAACTATCGGCTAATTGGATGCCCAAGAGAGAGGGGAGCAGAATACAGAGAAACCAAGACGCCATGTCCTATTCTTGCAAGGCAGACCAAATGACAGCTAAAGCCCCCGCCGCCGCCTAAATTAAGACGTAACATTTGCCCTTCAAATGTGAATTTGATTTTGAGCCCACAATACTTCCACATGTGTTCTGCACATCGTCTCAATTAGCTAACATCTGACTCAAGTTTTATGAAACTATTTCAGGGGGTTTAGAAGATATGAAGCGGGCAATTAAATGTAACGAAAATTGAAGGTTAAAAATTTGACCTTCAAATGTGACCTTGACCTTGAGCCAACATGGCTGCCGCATGTGTTCTGTACATTGTCTCAACTTTGTTAACATTTCAGGTAAGTTTCATGATAATCCTTCCTGGGGTATATATAGGAGATATACAGCGGTCACGAAAATATACTTGACCTTCAAATGTGATTTTGACCTTTAGCTGACATGACTGTCACACGTGTTCTGCACATTGTCTAATTTTAGCTAACATTTGACTAATGTTTTGTGAATATCCTTCAAAGGGTTTAGAATATATGGAGCGGACACGAGAATGTAATAGAAATAGAAGGTTAAACAACTTGATCTTTAAATGTGACCTTGAAATTGAGTTGACATGACTGCCACATGTGTACTGCACATTGTCTTATCTTGATTAACATCTGAGGCAAGTTCCTTGAAATTCCTTCCAGGGGTATAGGAGATATGGAGCAGATATAAAATCACACTTGACCTTCAAATGTGACATTGACCTTAAGCCGACATGACTGTCACTTCTGTTCTGCACATCGACTCAATTAAGCTAACATCTGACTAAAGTTTTATGAATAACCTTCAAAGGCTTTAGAAAATATTGAGCGGAAACGAAAATGTAATGGATATTGAAGGTTAAAAAACCCTAAAATGTGGCATTGACCTTGAGCGAACATGACGTTCACATGTGTTCAGCATATCGTCTTAACTTGGTTAACATTTGAGGCAAGTCTGATGAAACTCCTTCCAGGGGTATGGGAGATATGGAGCGGACATCAAATTACCCTTGACCTTCAAATATGATATTGACCTTCAGCCGACATGACTCTCATATGTGTTCTGCACATCGTCTCAATTTATCTAACCTATGACTAAAGTTACAGGGTTTAGAAGATATGGAGCGGACACGGAAATATATTTGACCTTCAAATGTGATCTTGACCTTTAGCTGACATGACTGCCACACGTGTTCTGCACATTGTCTCATTTTAGCTAACATTTGACTAAAGTTTTGTGAATATCCTTCAAAGGGTTTAGAAGATATGGACCGGACACAAGAATGTAATAGAAATAGAAGGTTAAAAACTTGACCTTCAAATGTGACATTGACATTGAACTGACATGACTAACACATGCGTTCTGCACATTGTCTTATCTTGGTTAACATCTGAGGCAAGTTTCATGAAATTCCTTCCAGGGGTATAGGAGATATGGAGCTGACACCAAATTACACTTGACCTTCAAATGTGATATTGACATTCAGCCGACATGACTCTCATATGTGTTCTGCACATTGTCTCATTTTAGCTAACATTTGACTAAAGTTTTGTGAATATCCTTCAAAGGGTTTAGAAGATATGGAGCGGACACGAGAATGTAATAGAAATAGAAGGTTAAAAAACTTGACCTTCAAATGTGACATTAACATTGAACTGACATGACTGCCACATGCGTTCTGCACATTGTCTGGTCTAGATTAACATCTGAGGCAAGTTTCATGAAATTCCTTCCAGGGGTATAGTAGATATGGAGCGGACATGAAATTACACTTGACCTTCAAATGTGACCTTGACCTTGAGCCGACATGACTGTCACTTCTGTTCTGCACATCGTCTCAATTTAGCTAACATCTGAATAAAGTTTTATGAATATCCTTCAAAGACTTTAGAATATATGGAGCGGAAACGAAAATGTAATGGATAATGAAGGTTACAAAAACTTGACCTTCAAATGTGGCATTGGCCTTGAGCCAACATGACTTCCACATGTGTTCTGCATATCGTCTTAACTTGGTTAACCTGATGAAAATCCTTCCAGGGATATGGGAGATATGGAGCGGACACCAAATTACACTTGACCTTCAAATGTGATATTGACCTTCAGCCGACATGACTGTCATATGTGTTCTGCACATCGTCTCAATCTAGCTAATATACGACTAAAGTTTATGAGCATCCTTTACAGGGTTTAGAAGATATAGAGCGGACACGAAAATGTAATGGAAATTGAAGTTTAAAACACTTGACCTTCAAATATTACCTTGACCTTGAGCCGACATGACTGCCGTGTATGCTCTGCACATCGTCTCAACTTGGATAACATTTGAGGGAAGTTTCATGAAAATACTTCCAGGGGTATAGGAGATATGGCGCGGACACGAAATTGTTACGGACAGACGGACGGACGTACATGTACAGACGGGAGTACTGACGGACAGACGGACGAACGCCATTCCTATAACCCCCTTCCGCTTCGCGTCTGGGGATTAATAAAAATGTGTATCTACACGCATCAATTTTCATTCAGGTTCAATTTTACACTGTATGTTCCATTACTGAATTATATACAATTTATTTGGAGTATGACCAGGATTCAAATGAATATGAAATATGAACGTTTTTTACTTAACCCTTCGCTTGCTGCATTTTAAAATACATTTCTCCTTCTTTACCCATGCCCCGTTGTATAATTACACAATATCGTCACTGTGTACTAGTAGTTCGCTGTGCAATCACTGCTGTGGAGTGCATTGGTTGCACAATCAACTTGTAAATAGTGCAGACCCTGATGAGACAGCTCCTGCAGGAGCTGTCTCATCTGGATCTTCACTATTTACAGGTAGGTGTATTGACGTGAATAGCAAGCGAAGGGTTAAGTATGAAAAACTGCAATAAAACTTATAATCAGTTTATGTGTCACAGTGTGTATGTGTTTCTGTGGTGCGTGTGTGTAAACTTGCGTATTGGATCCCAGCAATAGTATTCCAATTACATAGAGATGATGTGTCTACTTTAGACAGATACAGTGATGTCACATCGTGATGGCAAGCTGTATGAAAGTGATATAATACCACACCCTGTCACATTAAAACCGGACTCCAATCCGATCAGTCTTATTTCGTAACACTCACCTTATAATGCCAAGCATTTGCAAGTGATATGCTACTTCCACTTTCCATATTAGTTCAATTTCTATATTGACACATCGCCTCCTTGGATCAAATACGCGACCATCCAATCCCGAACAAACCGACTTGTATTTGACATTTTGTACGGCTGAAAATAAAACATTGAATCGACCATCCGACACAATTTGACGGTGTTAGCTTTCTCACCGGAAATATAACTGCTGTCTACTTCATAAAACAATCTGCAACAAAACCTCTCTATAACGGTTTTTAACTCTGTTTTTAACTTTTTAACAATTATATTTTCTGATCTTTTAACTGCTTTTATTCTTTTCTTACTAATATTATTGGTTATACAGTTCTTTCCCAGGGTACATGACGATTTATTCCCGGCTGAGGAAAATCATGTTGCCCGAGCCGTTAGGTGCGGGTTACATGATTTTACCAGCCGGGAATAAATCGTCATGTACCCTGGGAAAGAACTGTATAACGAATTTATTATACTGCAAAGTTTTACGGTTCGGATAATTTATATAAATCCATTTTTGCTTGTTGAATCACTAAACACGCTAATTCCCCTAAAAGCGCCCAAATACATTAATTTTACCCGAAGGTATCCGAAGTGGTGTGTATTGTATTTCATCGGTGTTCGTGTTAGTATAGATGGCTGGACGATATAATAACTCCTCTTAAAACTGTTTTATTGGTCATTTCAAACAATGATGTTTTATAATTCATTTCTGCATTTTTTTTTCGTTACGTATCAATGGTTGTCTATTATGAATTTTGCTATTTGTTTAGCCGAGTCGAGAAGTCGGTCTTTTGGTTTCTGACCATAATATGTGGGGCCTGCCATGGGGAATTTCTATGTACCCTGTCAGCTCACAGGGTACATGGACTCATGTACACGGCTAGTTAACCAATCAGAATTGAGGACTTTACTTTGCAGTATAATAATCTAGGTGGTTGACGCGCGTCAAAGTCTAAGTCCCCACACGAGGTTTGACTCAAAGGAATATAGATAAATAGATAGATAACGGCCACTTAATTACATCAAGTGTTTTGTGTTAAAGGCAGGTGGCTGCTTAAAGTAAGGTAAAATCGTTCCGTTTTACTTTCACCTTGCTTTAAGCTGCCACCTGTCCTAAATAGCAACTAATTTACACAATTTAGTGGCCGTTATAGAGAGGTTTTATTGTTACGTTAGGGTTGGTACGTCATAATATGCCTTATCGACACCAACACGAACAATGCGTGACTAGTTGAGACTGATGACGTTATTATCACTACAGATTTGTCTCCATGAAAATTCGTGCAAGAAATAATATTTACATTCGCCCTGCAACGTCCTTATATAACCTTATTCTAAAAAGAAAGTTGCATAACCTCATGAACACCGGAAGCACGTCATTCATTTCTTATATATAAGAAATACAATGGAATATAAATATAAGAAATAAATGACGTGCTCCCGGTGTTCATGGGTTATGCAACGCATAGCTTTACGAGCAAAGATTCACGTGAAGCCCTTCGGGCTTCACTAACTTTGCTCGTAAAGCTATGCGTTGCATAACCTCATGAACACCGGAAGCACGTCATTCATTTCTTAAATGAAGTCATTAATTATATTTAATTGTTATAATGGTACATGGGCATGGGCCTGTTTGGTCACGAAAGATACTGTAAAATCATATCTATATTAAACCGCAGTTTTTGAAAAGTCAGTGGCGTCGGCCAATCAGAGTTGGTTATTCAGTTTTTCCTTTTTCGTGAAGACTGGATTATTGCCGCCAAAATTAAACTGCGGTTTAAATCGGTTAGACTGCCAATGACAAGTCTTTATGAAATAGACTGGCTTCGCTGACTAGACGCTCCGCACAGTCTATTTCATGAAGGCTTGTCATAATGCAGTCTAACCTATATTTACATCATGAGGAAACAAAGCAGACTCTGGTCAGACGTCTGGATCTATTCTATTACACGTACATGTATTTCTAAACAGCTGACTCTGATCGGACGGCTCCTTCGGGTAACATCTGATCCGGGTCTACTCTTTTTACAAAGGCGTAGAAAGCCATATTTGTTGGGTAAAGCGTTAATCACAACCACAGGTAGAGGTAACGATATTTTCATGTGGGGAAGTCTAACTCTTTCGGTGCCAATGTCGCCTGTACGCACCATTGAAAACAGTACAGTCCTAGGTCAGATGCCGCCTTGAAAAGGCGGCATCTGACCTGGGACTTCACTGTTTTCTGTATTATTTTAGCCCAAGCATACAGGTTTTTAAAAGCAAATGCTTTACTAATATATATTTATTATTTAGTTTAGAATTATATTTAATACGAAATTATTATTGCAGACGACACTTTTAAATTTGGCGCCCAAAGAGCTAAAATAGGTCATTTTGAAACAACCATTAGATTTACGTCATCTTGTACTTTCCGTAATTTGAATGAATATAGTATGAAAATAAATATTATGTCGATATTTCAGATATTTGTATTGTTCGATCGAAAAAAACCAAAAAAACGAAGGAGGTCAAGCGGAATGTGGGTATGAAATTAAAGGGTTTTGTTTTCAAATATTTTGAAAGTGGTTGATCCTTCAAAAGCAAAAGTAGCAATGCGAAAACACCAACTCGATTTAGTTTAAGTGTTCATTATGATTTTCCGCATGAACATAGCCGTGTGAGCTGGGTCTACTCTATTTTCAAATAAAAATGTGTTTACAGGACGACAAGGGTTAACGAGCACCTATGCGTATATGTCTACCCTTGGGTCACGCCCAATCAAAAGTGTTTTACTTTAACCCATTTGCTACCAGTGGATTCTACCATGCTTATATATTGGATTAGTCCATTTTTTATCTAAGAGGTGCCTGGCCTAAATTTTCAATTTCATTTTGTTTTATATTGAATTTCCTATCAGCAAACAGTATATACTCTGATCAGGCGCTACATTATGCGGCGTCTGATCAGAGTCTACACTGTTTGTCTACGTCCCATATATGGGATCGTGGGATCAAATGGGTTAAATAAAAGTGCATATTCATCAAGGAAATATTCGTCATTTCACCATCTAAACCTATGTTGTGACTAACGGTTCTTTAGAATTGTCTACAAGAGACGTTACTAACGTGTTGGTCACACCATAGGGTTTGGTGAAGAAACGGAGGCATTAGTCTTGAAAATATTTTAAGTCTGAACCGGAATGTCTATGAAGCTACGCTCTCGCAAGCAAAATACGTCCCAATAACACAATACAGTAAAACCCCTCTAATACGACCACTTAATGAATAAACATGGGTATCTTTATAAGCAGGTGGTTGCTTAATGCAGGGCAAAAGTAATGCAGAAAGCTCCTCTAGGAGCTTTCTGCATTATTTTTGTCCTGCATTAAGCTACCACCTGCATCTAGCACCCAGAACTGCACATCTTTTAGGTGCTCGCATTAGCGGGGTTTTACTTATTTCAATTTCTAGGGACTCATAAAGATTCATTCAAGCACGTGCAACTCTTTGAACTAATCTAATTGTATGCAACTTTACCATTCGTACTGTCTGTAATTTCGTGGTCGTTTTTTTTTAAATTATAATTTTCATTATTATTCCTCAGATGAACAATTACGATATTCATCTAATTTCCCAGTGGTATTTGACTTAATTGAAAATCCTCCCAATGAATGTTATGTGTGTGACTTTCTCATAATTTGATCGAGACACAATTATTGTCATTTTACTTCTTACAACATTGAACTCGAATCTGATTGTACCTGCATGAAGGATGCGTTTTATTAACATATAAACCTTACATATCAAACGACGCCCGGATTTCTTTGTATAGTTCAACAAGATACACCTGACGTTGACCTTTATGCAAGAATTAAATATATATCAATACTCGCCAGTACATCGTACATAATAAAATGCACGGGAGACACAATATAATCCATCTGAGACACATTCTTGGCGATACATTTGTCAATGGCTCTTTATAACGGCCACTAAAGCACATCTCGTATTTTGTGTTAAAGGCAAGTAAATGCTTAAAGCAAGGAGAAAGTAAAGCAGAAGGCTCTTATAGGAGCGTTCTGTTTTATTTTCATCTTGCTTTAATCAACCATCTGTCCTAAATACCAACTAATTAACACGATTTATTGACCGTTATAGAGAGGATATACTGTATTTTAATCTGGTATACCTGGATATACCACGTGCATTCATGTATAAACAATTCGCGGAGACTACCGAAGATATGTATAGAAACCAAGCGTAGTATGAAATTATGATAATAGAGGTCAGCAACGTCAGGTGAATCTTGTTGGACTATATCGTCTCCCCCACTCTCTGGGGCGTCCAAATAATCCCATAGCTGGCTGAAACGGACGTTAATCAACACAACCAACCAACTAAACCAACCAATCGAATTCTTGAGCTGCGGCTCTATCTTAGAAAATGATGAGACAAATGTCTAGATTACATCTAAAATTACTTAAAAGCAATTTATCTCAAATAAACTGATAAAAATTGAATACGCAAAAAAGGATATTCACCCTCAATACATGTATTTTTTGTATTTAATTCTATATTTGTTTTTTTGGTATCATTTCATTCAACAAATTGTGATTTTATAGCTGCGGGAAAGGAAAATGAATCTCAGACATTTACTGAGAGACGGGCGTCCTTAGTGTGGTACCCAGAACGACATCAGTAGCGAGTATGACCTCCATTGGCGGCAATCACATCTTGTAGACGAGCGCCCGTTGATTCGCACACTCGCCGTGGAATTGCGTTCCATTCTTCTACCAAAGCGTCTCTCCGCTCCTTGACGCTGTTCGGCATCTTTGCACGACGTCGCAGGCGTCGCCCCAGCTCATCACAGAGATGTTCGATTGAGTTACAGTCTGGCGAAGGGTCAAGGAATAAATCCAATGTTGTTGCTGTCCAGACATTCTGCTGCGGCTCTCGTCCTATGTGCTGGTGCGTTATCCTGTTGTAAAATCAGATATGGATATACGTTGAATGTTGGTACGATAACGGGATTGAGAATCTTACTGGTGTAGCGCTCTGCGTTCAAATCGCCATCCACAATGATCAGTTCTGACTTAAAGTTGTAGTTGATTGCTGCCCAAACCATTACGCCTCCGCCGCTGAAATGTCCATATTCAAAAACGCAGTTATCGACGTAACGCTCCTTACGTCTACGATACACCATTTGTCTCCCATCTGCATGAAACAAATCAACCCTGTTTCTCCTAGTGGATTCGTCCATGCTTATATATTGGATTAGTCTATGTTTTATCTAAGGGATGTCTGGTCTAAATTTTCATTTTTGTTTTGTTTTATATTGAATTTCCTATCAGCAAACAGTGTAGACTCTGATCAGACGATGCGGCGTCTGATCAGAGTCTACACTGTTAGCCTACGTACCATATATGGGATCGTAGTAGGAAATGGGTTAAAACGAGATTCATCTGAGAAAACAACTTGTCTCCAGTTCATGTTGATACCGGTTTCTAGCCCACTGTAATCTGGAAATACGATGGTGACGTCTTAACACGATTCTTATGTAAGGCCGACGACAACGTATACTGTAGTCCATAAGGCGATTTTACACAATAACCCTACTTATCCGTCGTCCTCGTGTCCCTACTTATCCGTCGACCTCGTGTCCCTACCACTAAGTCTGCCGTCGACAGGTTACGTAAATGGCGTTGACGCAATACTGTAGACGTCCTGTCTTGCAGTCGTTGCACGCTGTGCACTTAGTCGTGGTCGGTCCGAAACAGAACCTCTCATGTTATACCTATCAACTAAACGACAAATTGTTGACCGATGCACATAATACCGATTGACTACCTCTATCTGTGAAAACCCCCACTTCAAAAACTTCCAAAATATTAAATATTCAGTTGCGCTCTTCGGTATTTAATCGTGGCATTTTCTATTTTATAGAAATTTGATTTTGCAGGTAATTTTAACAAGAACCCCATGTGTCGGAGCAATATACACCCGAAGTCCGTGCTGTTGTAACATGCACTATATTTATTTGAGTTGAAAGTCACTGTGACCTTGACCTTTGACCCCACCGACCTCAAAATCAATAGGGGTCATCTACTAGCCATGACCAACCTTCCTACTAAATATGAAAAAAACTCGCCTAATACATGTACGTATGAGCGGAGTTATTGAGCGGAAAAAAATATTTGAGTTGAAGATCACGGTGACCTTGGCCTTAGACCGACTGACCTCAAAATTGATAGGGGTCATCTACTAGCCATGACCAACCTTCGTACTAAATATGAAGACATCACATCTAATACTTATCAAGTTACTGAGCGGACACTATTTTAATTGAAGGTCACAGTGGCCTTGACCTTTGACCTGCTGACCTCAAGAGCTAAAGGAGGTTTTATTCTAGCCATGAACAACCTTCCTACTAAGTATGAAGACAGCTCACCTAATTCTTATCAATTTATTGAGCGGACAAGATTTTTGAGTTTAAGGTCACCGTGATCTTGACCTTTCACCGACTGACCTCCAAATCAATAGGTGTCATCTACTAGCCATGACCAACCTTCCTACTAAGTATGAAGACAGCTCACTTAATACTACTCAGGTTATTGGGCAGACAAGCTTTTTGAGTTGAAGGTCACGGTGACTTTGATCTTTGACTGACTGACCTCAAAATCAACTGGAGTCATCTACTAGCCATGACCAATCTTCCTACTAGGTATGAAGACAGCACATCTAATACTTATCAATTTATTGAGCGGACACTATTTCATATTTGAAGGTCACGGTGACATTGACCTTGGACCAACTGACCCCAAAGCGATAGGGATCATCTACTGACCATGATCAACCTTCCTACTAAGTATGAAGATAGAACTCCCAATCGCTGTCAAGTTATTAAGCGGACAAAGATGTCGCTAATGGACGGACGGACAGATGGACTGACAGATGGACAGACATACGGACGGACAAGCGCCATACCATCATATGACCGAAGTTACCTTCGGGCATATTATAAAGTAAATCAACACTGACTTCACATCAATGACAAAAGAATTTCAGTTGTTCACTAACATCGCATGCACAGGGTTCATAGGTAAAACGCCGTAAGTCCGGCGTAGCCTTTCACGGTTTATTGCACAAAACAAAACATGTTGAAGGCCAAAGCACGTGCAAAATATATGAAATGCTTCAAGGTTAATTGGTTATTAAAAGTCACGTTTGAGAGTTTTGTCAAAAGATGTTTGTTGCGTTTTCACTTTTCTTCAGTATATATGTGAAGATGGTGCGAACATATTTTTTCGAGATTCTGGTCGTTTTCGCACAGGCGCGTACCTGCGAAACCTGTCAAAAACATTTTTCTTCAATCATGGTAAATCATATATCATTGGAATAGATTCTTCTTTGCCTTTAAATCTTATAAAGCCACATGGGAGGAGTTGGGAGGAGTTGCTCAAACGAATTATGCAATCAACACAGAGTATGGGCTTGCAGCAATCTTACATGCTGAACGGAATAATTTACTGGCGCCTTATGTACAGTCTCACGTCAACAGCACGCAGCGGCGGATCATGACATGTCTGCAACACGGTGGATTCCCTGTAATTTATAAATTGTTATAACCCATTTTTGTTAAAAACATTCCATAAGCAATGAAGTTAAGAGCTTTCCTACTGGTAAGTACACATTTAAGTAAATGGTAAGTACAGCTGGTAAGTACATGGTAAGTACAAATACCAGTACATATTTACCTATGCAGTCTTGAAATCGGTCTGTTCACCATAGAGCTTAAGTTCGATGAAAAGTGATATTAATGCGAATTCAAATTGTCACAAATTATAATGCATAAATTATGCAAGTGTTCTTTACATCACTTACAAACATTGTTTTGGATTTATACGAATTCTCTTTATATAAACAGAAATCTATAGAGAGTTGGTACTTTCTTTTTTGGCTCAGTATATTATACAATTCAGTACACTTTTGTCATTACCATGGTATCGTGTATTAACTCTTTATCATGTAAGTGCAACCCGACTCGCATTTGGAAACAGCTTCAATCCAGATGAGATTACTTGGCGTCTCATCTGGATCCAAACTGTTTGCAACTTGACCAATGCTTTCTGAAACGCTGGTACGAATTAGTAGAACAAAGGCAACATACATTTGTATCAGAGTTTTGGCATAAATAATTGTTTACAGCACGATAAATGTTACATAGTGATGTTATTACCCATTTCCCTCATATAAACGTGTTTTCACCCATTTGCAAACAGAGTAGACCCAGATCAGACGGCTCCTAGAGGAGCCGTCTGATCAGGGTCTGTCCTGTTTGCTAATACATGTAGAATTTGATAGATCTGTTTCTTCGCTTTCTAAAATGTCTACAATGTTCCAGCTTCCATTTCTCTTTATAACTATTTTGTTAATGAATATTCACTAGGTATAGAAATTTGGCCTAGATACAGAGCAGAGGAAAGGGTTATTAGTTACTAATGGAACCTGATAGTTAAATCATTTGGAAATATAAATAATTACCTAACTTTAAATGTTTAAACTTTAAATTGCTTTTATGGCTAGCAGTTTCGCTCAACTTAAACAGGGTATCAATTATTTCCAATTTGCAGAAACAATTTTCGAACGAAATAAATCAGAATGTTCTCCCTTATAATAAGTATAATTGTTCTCTAAGCGTTTATTTCTTGAGGAATCAAAGTGTCTTGGGTGTTTTGCATTTGTCTCATAGCGCATGGGGAAGTCGATTAAATATATTAGATGGATGTATCGCTAATAAGAATGCCTTGTCTCAAGAAAATTACAACACTTAACCCTTCTCTTGCTGTTCACGTCAATATACCTACCTATAAATAGTGAAGACCCTGATGAGAAGCTCCTGCAGAAGCTGTCTCATCAGGGTCTGCACTATTTTACAAGTTGATTGTGCAACCAATGTACTCCAGAGCAGAGACTGCACAGAGAAGTATTTGACAGTAAAGATATAATTTATGTAATTATACAAAAATACATGGGTACAGAAGGAGAAATGTATTTTAATATTCAACAAGAGAATGGTTAACAACTATTCGTTTGATTCATGGACTTGCTCTCTCATGGTATAAGAACAGCACTATATGTGAATGACAACGCTAGTCTCTTCGATATAGTCTATAAAACAGGCATGAATTTGTAAAAAGACACACATTTCAGGTTTATGGTCCTTGGTCAGATTGTAGCCCGTGTGAAGGTTCACAGGATTTGTTTGAATATACAATGAAACCTCTCTATAACGGACACTAAATTACATCAGGTGTTAAGGGCAGGTGACTGCTTAAAGCAAGGTGAAAGTAAAACAGAACGCTCCTAGAGTTTTAAGCAATCACCTGCCCTAAATACTAATTAACACAATTTCGTGGCCGTTATAGAGAGGTTTTACTGTTACAGTATTAGTTTAAAAACAATAACCACCCTTATTGTTTTTGTTAAGAGTTTAAAAAAAATAGTCAAAGTTCAAAAGTCAAGGTCACAAGTCAAAAAACACGTAACACTGATGGAAAGGACTTGCCATTCGGGATTCACATAATAAATTAGAGACCACTGCTGTTTATGGTTTCAAAATGGCAGACATATTACATGTACATGTAATTATTTATTTCCTAAGTTCATAAACCGGCATTATTTTGTAAACAGGCTTTACAGAGTTGTAGCCCTTGGTTAAATTACAACCCTTGTATTAGCAAACAAGTCTACGAAGTTTCATACTATTTGCACGAACAGTAAAGAGGTACAGTGCTCCCTCCCTACAACGACCCTCTCTATAACGATTCCCTCCTTACAACAACGCATGTCACGGTTACCGAAACAACAAGGCTCCAGAAACAACATTTTTCATCGTATTTTCTTTGTGCCTCCATCAAACCCTATGTTGTGGCCACTCTTTAGAACCGTCACTTTGTGACGATTCTAAAGAGTGGTCACAACATAGGGTTTGGTTGAGGCATAACGGTTTTAGTTTTAGTTCGTATCCCAAAGGGTGTCGTTGTAGAGAGGGAGCACTGTATTGGCCAACGTTAAGGTTTCCGGAGAGCGACAACGACACCAAAAGACGACAAATCCCAAATTACAAAACTAGCTCATTTCATTCTTCCAAAAACAGACTAGCTAACAATGCTTCTAAACGTCAAACATATTAAGTTGTAAGCAGTAAATCAACATTTGGAATGATTATAAAGTAAACCATTCTACTTCTGGTCCTTCGAGATCATTCCTTTTGATGTTATTAGTTTTGAAAATTGAATACTGCATAATCCGGTGCTAAGGGGCATGAGTAGTGTTGCACTTGTAATTACTATTCGTGAACAGACTCAATAAAACCGAGTCTGCAATTTTCTCTTTTTGCATTGCTGCTTTTGCTTTCGAAGGATCTCCCACTTTCAGGATATATTTCACTTTCGTTAAGCTGCCACTTGGCAGGAAAGATATATTTTCTTTTTACTCAAATTCCGATTCTGAGAGGTACTTCTGTGGTAAACGGTGCTTATAATTCCTGTATTTGCAAGTACATTACTGTTTAGAATCTAATAATAAAATATGTATCCTGCGCAAATGTCCGCAAATTTTGCGTTTCAAATTTACTTCAGAATCGGAATCTGTGTACCTTAACACTTATTTAACAATAAACAGTACAGTTAGTAAATTATTGAACGCCATTCTGCCATGCTATTTGCTAAATGTTTAATGCTTAATGCGAAATGCTAAATGCAAAATGCGAACTGCTTTTTGCCAATTGTGTAAATTGCTATGGAAAGAACCGGAATGTTCCAAATGATTGATGTAAATGACAAATGCCAAATGCATGTTTGCACTACTAGCGATCAGTGCCGTCTATACGGTATTTCGACATGTTGTAACAGACTGATGTAAAGTATAAGTTATAAGTATAAACATTTGGTTTATTAACCCTTTCCTCCATAAATATGCCTTTCTACGCCTCTGTAAAATTCACCTGTTGAAACCATTGTGATAAATACAGCATTTGCTCCTATAGGAGCAAATGCTCTATTTATCACAATGGTTTCAAACTACAACATTCTAAGATGTTCTTTTTCTCTAGTTAAAGCTCCTTTTGGGCAGATTTATTCGAAGTGGTTGGATCTAAATATAGCCTATGGATGTATGGGTTAATGCGTTTATATTTGGCGTGCTGATTAAAGTCTGTTTCTGCCAACCATGTATGTTTTGGACGCATCAGAGACAGCCAGAAAGAGAGAAATAGAGAGAGTGAGAGAGGGAGAGGAGAGGAGAGAGAGAAGAGCAGATACACAGAACCCCTAACGCGATGCCCTACTCTTATTATCGATAGAATTTCTCTGGTTCTTTTAGATACCCGATGTAAAGCACAGATACATCGGACCTCGGTTTATAAAGTCGCATCCGATTCGTTTAATCAGGTCAATCCCAGGCAATGGAATTATATAAAATTATGAAAGTCTTGACAAATAACTTTTCGTTAAAGAAGAAAAATAAGCTAAGATTTTATCATTTTTACAACCGATTACAATTGAAGCTCCAAAGAACTGGTATGTCATTATTCTTTTTAATCACCATGATTACATAATAACCTAAATGTCAGCGGGTAAATTAGAAAAAAAAACGTTTGCTTTCATCATTTGTACCGTAGGTCTCGAATAGAATTTTATTACTGTAGAAAATAGTTCCTACATTACAGAACATTAATCCCTGTCAAAGAAAAAAATATATGTTTTTATCCGTAACATCTAAAGCCTTTTAAAGTTGAGTTTTGCAGTACAGTAGAACCCTTAACCCTTCACTTGCTATTCACGTCAATATACCTACCTGTAAATTGTGAAGACCCAGACGAGACAGCTCCTGCAGGAGCTGTCTCATCAGGGTCCGCACTATTTACAAGTTGATTGTGTAACCAATGCACTCCACAACAGTGATTGCACAGCGAAATACGTGTACACAGTGAAGATATATGAAATTATATAACAGTACATGGGTAAAGAAGGAGAAATGTATTTTAAAATTCAGCAAGAGAAGGGTTAAGCGGCCACCAAACGGAAATCTACTGATAGGTCTGTAGAGTAGGTTGTATTTAACCCTTCGCATATATCACATATATCTTCACTTCCACATTCGAAGCGTTTCAAAAATACCTAAAATATACAAAACTCACATGTTTATATGCTGAAAAGTAGTTTATCGCAAGAAACCCTTTTGAATAAACGTTGAAAATGACAAAACATTATTATGCTTGATATCGACGATCCCGATTTTATTCCCCGAGGTTTCATATTTATTTGGGTCGGGTTTTAGTTTTGTATCAGTTCGCGCTAATCTCGTCTCTCCGACCACTTCCGAAAAAACGCAGTTAGGTAAACAATGGAGAGATCGGGTGATCATCGGCAAAACGCGGAAAATTTGAACGGAAAAGGCCGATAATATTTTTTTGTAGAACAAAAAATAAAAGTATTGGTGAAATCGGTTTATTTTGTATCACAGGGGAATTGTTCGATATAAGTTCAAATTGACAATCTACATAATAATGACTGAGCATAACTAAAACCAAGTTTTATGATATTATTGAAAATATGGGTTCATTGTAGGGCCTTCCTCTTTAAGACACCGTATCAATATACTGAATTAGCTTGTGAAAAAAAATTAAAAAAAATATTCCAACAATACGGCATCTCCTCGGTCTTACCGAAAATTAATGTGAACTGGAAATTTATTTAATTCAGAAATGTCCTAGATTCAGAAACATATATTTATCTGATGAATTATATTCAACCCATATGTGGCTAACCGCAACTTTGGTCGCAAACAGCTTTATACTTGTCTCCAACAAAACAACTCGATATCCCATCTGGAGCCGAGCTGTTTGACAGTTGGTCAATAGATTTTCAAAAGCTTGTACCTTAACCCATTCCCGCATATTGACGCCTTTTGACGCTTCCGTAAAAGTCACTTCTTGAAACCATTGTTATAAATAGAGTATTTGCTCCACAGGAGCAAATGCTCTATTTATCACAATGGTTTCAAAACTACACAATTGAATTCTGAAAATTTCCTTTTACTCTAGTTAATGCTCCTTGTTGGTAGATTTAATCAAAGAGGATAGGTCTGGGAAGGTACCTGGGAGGTAAGTGGGAATGGGATAAAGCTTGATCGAGTCGGAAGTAGTCCAAAATGGCTCCAGATCTAAACCTGAGCAGACATTATTCTTTCGCAGCTAGAAAATAGTTCTTCAGTATAAACACCAATGAAACTTAGGCAATTTATTACATCACTGTAGCATAGTGTAAGCCATTAACCCATTCCCTCATAGGCTGTTTTTAGATCCAACCACTTTGAATAAATCTACCCAAAAGGAGCATTAACTAGAGAAAAGGAATATTTTAGAATTTTGTAGTTTGAAACTATTGTGATAAATAGAGCATTTGCTCCTATCGGAGCAAATGCTCTATTTATCACAATGGTTTCAACAGGTGACTTTTACAGAGGCACAGAAAGGCGTATTTATGGAGGAAAGGGTTAAATGGTTCAGATAAGATGCGTAAATTAAAATATTTTCAAGAAGAATATATGATTTAATTATGGTATAACAATTTATGCAACAATATAGAGACACATTAGTTCAATATATATTTTTATTTCGCCATTTTCACGAAAGCATTCAGTTGCACACTTTCTATAAGAGTGAAGTCTCCGAACTATGGTACGTATAGTGTAATAAAGTGTGTGCGCGCGCAGGCAACTCGTTTGTTGCGACTCGGTGCTTCTGAGGTTCCGTTGTATTCAGTAAAGTATGGCGGTACGTGACATATTCAGTGTCACTGTATTTAAATTAAGTGCCAATGAGCCCTACACCCTATTCGTACTTTCTTCCAAAATACGAAACTTTTCAGTAACACATTACCCCCTAGTGACGCATGTTTGCGCCTCTGTAAAATTCACATTTTAAAACCATTGTGATAAATAGAGGATTTGCTCCATAGGAGCAAATGTTCTATTTATCACAATGGTTTCAATACTACACAATTCTAAAACTCTCCATTTCTATAATTAATGCTACTTTTCGGTAGATTAATTAAAAAAGGTTGAGTCTAAAATAGCATAGGAGAGAATGAGTTGAGACGTAATGTGTTTTCTTACTTTCGTGCAAGTTAATAATGCCATGTACGCATTGTCTTGTGTTTGTGATAACGAACATGCAAGGCACAATTCTGTATGAATGGAGTGTGTTAATGGGTTCGGGTGGGTTGGAGGTAGTGGGTCATGTGTGCTTCTAGAGGGTTTTCTTGTGGCATCTTCTAACTGGCTTCAAGTTTCTCTTTTTAGTCTCATATATCAGTTTATAACACTGTTGGATCAGACGATATTTAAGTAGATTTTAAAAAATACATTTTAGTTTAAAGGATGTCAAAATATTGCGTTGAAAGTTCTGTAAACGTAAATAGAGTGTCATAGAATAACGGTTAGGGTAAAGATAAGCAAACCCCATATTACTATAAATTCTGCAACGGGTTTCATTTTTCTTAAACAATATTCATGAATATTCATGTAAGAAATCATGACATCATGAATATTAATTAGGATATATTTTATAGAGGCTCATAAACAAAAACTATATAAATTCGTCATCAAACACAGCAAACTCTATGCAAAGGTACTGTCCCATTCCCTCATAGGCTATTTTTAGATCCAACCTCTTTGAACAAATCTACCGAAAAGGAGCATTAACTAGAGAAAAGGAATATTTTAGAATTTTGTAGTTTGAAACCACTGTGATAAATAGAGCATTTGCTCCTATAGGAGCAAATGCTCTATTTATCACAATGGTTTCAAAAAGTGACTATTACAAAGACGCAGAAAGGCGTATTTATGGAAGAAAGGGTTAATATATCTAAGACAACCCTTCTATGATTGATGATGTAAATTCATAAGATACTGATTAACGCTTCTCTCTGAGTTAAAATCTCGTTAACCTTTAGTTATAGGGTGAACTATAAGTTACACCAATCGTGTTATTTTATGTACGTATATTTTTACTTATTACATAATAGTGATACTACACATATAACTGAAATCATTCTATAGAGTATCACAATCCATCAACGTTAATAATGCATTTTCAGTTACAGTAAAATCTCTCTATAACGGACACTAAATTGAGTTAATTGGTTGGTATTGAGGACAGGTGGTTGCTTAAAGCAAGATGAAAGTAAAACAGAACGCTCCTATGGGAGCGTTCTGTTTTACTTTCAGCTTGCTTTAAGCAGCGGAGTCACTTGCCTTTAATACAAAATACTTGATGTAATTTAGTGGCCGTTATAGAGAGGTTTTACTGTACAAAAAAATGCTTTTTCTGGATAGGGTTAATGCAAGTGTGTTTCAAGGGAAATGACTTGAAATTGAACATTAATTAAAAAACAAATTTATTTTCAAAATGAATGATTAAATGGGAAGTTCATTCTGGGCAAACTGATTCGCTTTTTAATGGATTCGAAACTCGATAAAACATTTATAAAATATGGAAGACATGTTTACTGAACAGTCTGACGATAACAGATAAAGGTGCATTCTCAGATACTAAAAGTGTCATTTTCTCACCAAACATCATGTTGTGATCACTTTTTAAAATGGTCTCGAAGCGACGATTCTACAGAATGGTCACAACACAGGATTTGATGGAGAAATAAAAGACATCTTCTTGAACATAATGAGACATGATGGAAATTCATAAAACCACGAGCGAGAAATACGACGAGGAAGCAGCACATTTCATCAAATGGAGGTAGGATTACACCGAACAGGAGCCAGGAAGAGACAGTAGTATGATCTTCGTTCAGAGACCCAGATTTGACACACGGAAATACAGTTTTACATTAGGAGCAGGGGCCAGCCCACACATGGAACAGCCTCCCAGATTCTATATTGTGTGTAATAAACCATGACTCTTTTAACCTTTAGCCTGCTGGGCAAATTACTTTTACAGAATGTTTCACTTACATGTACTGTATTTTCAAAATTCAATCTAAAATCAATCTGTCTACCAAAATGCAATCAGAGTGTCAAACAGTTTGGATCCTGATGAGACGCCGAGTTACTCGGCGTCTCATCATGGATCCAAACTGTTTGCATAGGTATTCACTCATCCGCCCATAGCAGGCTAAAATTATTTTTACTAAAAGTAAAGTTTTTACTAAAGTTTAGAAATGAAAGTGTGACGGACAGATAGACGGACAGACATACACTGAGACAGACGGACAGACAGACAGACAGACAGACAGACAGACAGACTGTAAGTCTTGTATGGTCCGCATCGATTCTCAAACTTGGAATCTTGCTAATTTCGGTAATCTGATGATCGCAACATTTCCGTCTTCAACTTTGCGAATGCAATTGTTATTGTTGAATGAACGTATCATCGGCGTTATATGTTTGTACATGTAGTTGACATGGTAAGTACACATAGGTGTCTCCGTTTTAGCAATATTTGAGGGCACAAAATGCACATCAAGCGTCCCTGGTGACTACTTTAAACAGAGATTGATATTTTAACTGCTGCAAAAAGCGATCGAGTGTGGGTCGCTTAAAGGACAACATGTCAAAATCAATGACGTTATGTAGCAATAAGCGCCCTTAACCCTTTCCCCTGATGAACATTCATGTAGGAAATAATGACGTCATGAATATTAATAAGATTATTTTAATGACATTTTTGCTCAGGCAGAAGCTGTAGAATCAGATCTAGATCTATATTACACCATATGGCATAAGCAAACAGAGCAGACCATGATCAGACGGCTGCTATATGAGCCGTCTACTCTGTTTGCAGATGCGTCAAAATGCGCTTACTTAAGGGAAAGGGTGAACCCTTTGCCCGCTAATTAATTTTCCGTCTGCAACAATTGTCACTTACTTCTATTCTTAAATTAGCATTTCTCTCATGTCTTTGTATATGTAGGTGCCAAGGGTGCCAAACTGTTTAGATCCTTATGACAGACTCTTTATGTGGCGTCTCATCTGGATCCAAACTGTTTACATAGACTTTCACCATGCATTAAGCAGCCACCTGCCTAAAAGTATCTAAATTCTTCTGTATTATAATTCCGGTTTAAAGAGGTTTTACTGTAGATGTCATCATTTTGACTGCTGCTTTACCCATTCGCTGTTGCAAGATGCAACGCGAGAAAAATTAATGGAAACACCCACCAATGCGTACATATCAAGATATCATATTTCAATGTGTTTATCCAAATAATGCAGTTTTAAGATAGTCGATAACAATGACAAGGAAGAAAACTAGTAGGTTATACCTAAATCCTGAACACCTTACAAACCCCTTTCATAAAAGTACAAACATGAGTAATAAAGGAACTACCACATACAGAACAAACAGCCGCCCGAACAGCAACACAAGAAAACACAACAAATGTACATAACTAGCAAAACCATAAAAAGTATTTATGTGTTACATAAAAAGACGCACAAAGACAAAACAAACATACAATAGGGGAAGATGGAAGTACCGCCTTGGAACGGTCAGTGACAAAAGTCTCTGGATCTGAGTTTTTTTTTTATTTCCTACACCTAATAACGCTCTTTTACATGTATTACAAACACACTATTTAGTTATACCATCAAACACAAAAATCTACGCCCCATCTCCAAACAAATTCTACGCCCCCTAAATCTAAAATCCTAGATCCGCACCTGCAAGTGGTTTAAATTTGATCTAAATCCGGTAAGAAATGAAACAAATCTCGATTCAAATTCAGTGACAAAGTAAATTGAAATGGACAGTAGCTCCGTGCGACAGCATCATGGAGCGAAACTGAATCCAAATGTGATTTACGCACCGCAGCTAAACAGGTGCGAGAGCATGATCCCTCATCCCTGGGAAATTTAGAAGTGTTTACATGTGGTTTTCAAACCATTGTGATAAATAGAACGTTTGTTCCTACAAGAGCAAATGCTCTATTTGTCTCAATTTTTTTTACAAAGACGTCAAAAAGTGCCAATACGCAGGAATGAGTTATAGTTTGCAAAACAAGACAGAAAGCTTATAAAAGTCTAACCCGTTAGCCTTCGATTCTGTTTCATATTCGCCATAATAGTTTCACCTTTCATATCGATGTTACACTCGTGCGTAAGTGCGTACCGCTAGCTACGCCCCAGAGTCAGCTGTGATACACAGTCAGCTGCCTGGTCATCCAGTGAATGTTCTGAGCTTGATCCTTCAGTATCATGCGTATTTACTAGCACAGTAAAATCGCTCTACTGACTGTGACCATCAAACAGAACTGTAAGTCTGGGTCCTAACCCATTTGCTCCCACGATCCCATATATATGGGACGTAGGCAAACAATGTAGACTCTGATCAGACGCCGCATAATGCGGCGTCTGATCAGAGTCTACACTGTTTGCTGATTTGAAATTCAATATAAAACAAAACAAAAATGAAATTTTGGACCAGACATCCCTTAGATAAAAAATTAACTAATCCAATATATAAGCATGGAAGAATCCACTGGGAGCAAATGGTTTAAAGACAGGTGGTGGCTTAATAAAGGGCGAAAGACACGCAGAACGACCCTGCATGAGTTTTCTGCATTACTTTCGTTCTGCATTAAGAAACCACAGTAAAACCTCTCTATAACGGCCACTAGATTACATCAAGTATTTCTGTTAAAGGCAGGTGGCTGCTTGAAGCAATGTGAAAGTAAAACAGAACGCTCCAATAGGAACATTCTGGTTTACTTTCACATTGCTTTAAGCAGCCACCTGCCCTAATTACCAATCAATTAACACAATTTAGTGGCACTTATAGAGAGTTTTTACTACACCTAAGGCTATTTTTAAAACACATCTGTGTTCATTCATAGATGATCGCTTTTGACAAAATTTACTGTATGCTCCATAATTTTGAATATATAATTAAAGAATACAGAAATCTTACAAAAGCTGTTTGGCAATTAAATATGTGGACGATTCAAAGAGCTCAACATAATCCTCGATCCAAAGTACACATAGTATATCCTGCAAAATATATGATAGGTGCATTGGTGTTTTGAACTACCACAATGGAACTCATAGTCTCATACAGAGTGCTAATGTTAACACCATAAAACCCCTACACAGAAATATGAATTGGAAGCAGCCCAACTACAGATACCAGGCGTGTGACAGATTTCTTTCGTTTAGTATCCATCACTATGTAAAAGTGTGTAACTAAATGGTCAAAATGGCAGGAAATTGCACTGACTACATTCAACGTCTTGTTACGACGTCAATTTCCGCTGAAGTTTAATGAAATAAGATTCAGTACACGCAGAAACACACCTTTGATGCCGATCATCGCCGTATTTGATGATGTTATTAGTATTTATGAAACTGTCACGCGCCTAGCACATGTGAGCCCAACATGCGATGATATACAATTTAACTTCGATATCTCGAATTCGGATAACTCGACCTTCGGGAAAACTGAAGTAAACATTCGGCCATTCCAAAATGTACAAGACTGCATTGCTCTAAAATGTATTGATACGACTATCTAGAAACACGATTGACAGCTTTACACGGGTCTAAATTAATGCTGAACGCTCCTACAGGAAAGTTTAGTATCACTTTCGACCTGCATCAATCTGTGAAGCTGAGAAATTGTACAGATTAGAAATCGGATGACTCGAATTTCTGTTATTTCGAGGTAATGGTCTCTTGAAGATCGAGATACCGAAGTTGACTTGTAATTTGTTAGTGCGTTAAAATTTCAACAAGTGACTTACCGGCTTGTTGGTGCACTTGCAGTCCTATACTAATTCGCTGTATGATATCCAACCGTTCGCCACTGTTTCTTTACGTTACAGAGCAATGCGTCCATACGGAAGGGTTACACACAGACAGACATCAATATCCCGAAACATAATCCAAACACAGTGTATAATAAACGCAACAGCGTCATGAACACTAGTAATATATAATCCAAAGTACACATATGACCATGTCCATATCATATCCCAGTCAACCCAAAGGTGCTCGACGCATGCTTGGACTCACCCATGGAACACCAACATCCCCCCCCCCCCCAAAAAAAAAAAAAAAAAAAAAAAAAAAAAAAAAATTGTGATCGAAGTATGTAAAACTAGCCTAAAATTATCTATTTGAACCTTAAACCACTCCGAAAAACAAGAAAACACGACCCGGAAATTTTTTCCTATCGGGTCTATATATGTATTGAAAGGTACCTAACTACGACAGATCAGCTGCGGAAAATACAACAGTCATGTTTTTCAAAGTCTTACAGCAAAGTCAATTCAACACCGATTTTAATCAGTTTGGTCTTGATCCGTTCCAAATTCCATGTGCTAAGCGGCACAGTTAGTGCTTTCCTTAAATATTGCCCCGTCTTGTCGCTGCAAGACCGCGAATTTGAAAATACGCTAGGGCGAAACGATGTGACTCCCGCCAGGATGCATAGAAGTATATAGGGGGGTCTGTATTCGTTAAACTTTTCAGCAAAAACGCGAATTAAGCTGAAACACATTCGAAAAACATTCAACTTACCGCAGTTAAAACGGTGCTGGCTATTTGTAGTCTGCTATGAGACGCCAGTTTTCTTTCTCCTATTTTCGTTTTGAACGGAGGTGGCCAAATCGCTGTGTCCCGGAAGTAGTAGTCAATTTGAATACCGAATAGTTTATGAGCCGGGTCACAACAAAATGGTCGCATCCGTTCAAAAGGAAAGTTGGAGAAAAAAAACAGGCGCCTCGTAGCTGACTGGGAATAGTAAGCACCGTTTTAATTGCGACGAGTTTAATGTTTTTAGATAGTGTTTAACCAAAATTCACGTTTTTGTTGAAAAGATTAACGAATACAGACCCCCTACATGTATATACGTCTATGCATCCTGGCGGGAGTCACATCGTTTCGCTCTAGCGTTTTTTCAAATTCGCGGTCTTGCAGCCACAAGACGGGGCAATATTTAAGGAAAGCATTAATTGTGCCGCTTAGCATATGGAATTTGGAACGGATCAAGGCCAAACTGATTGAAATCGGTATTGAATTGGCTTTGCTGTAAACAGTGAAAAACATGACAATTTTTTTTTTTTTTGGTGGGGGGGGGGGTTCCATGGATGAGTCCAAGCATGCGTCGGGCACCTTTGAGTCAACCCAGGCCATTGTGTCCATGCCCATAACACAGTACAGTTAGCCTCAAGTCTGTGTGTATTGGTAATATCCAACTCGTTTTCAATGGATTACCATCAATATTAGGTGCAGTCACGGAATTCCAACAGACAGATGAACCAGGTTTGCTCAGATTCCGAACCAAGCTACTGAAAACCAGAGCTCCAGATAAGATGCGTAAATTTGAACATTTCCAACAATAGCTCCACCAAAACCTGAACTGTGACCACTCTTTAGAATCGTCTCCAAGTATAGGGTTTGATGGAAAAACGACGATTTTAGTATTTTGGTACGTACCATTATCTGTAGCTCTGTGAAAACTCTTACATACAACCATACCTATACCACTCTGAAGAACAGGGGTTGGCAGTATAGGGAGATAGTTAAAACAGTAACATGCACAGGCATGCAGGCCAACATGCAATGACTCAATTTGATATAGTGAACAAAGTTCAACATGTCACTTACCTGCGGTTGGTGTACATGCGGTCCAGTCGTATTCTACTGTAGGAAATCCAACTGTCCTCCAACCAAACACTGGATCCGTTCCACAGAAATATACACAGTCAAACTTCAATATCCCGCAAAACAATCCAAACACAATGTATAAATCCAGACAAGAACACTAGTAGCAGATCATCCTATATAGTGACATGTCCACGTCAATATAACAGTCAAGTCAACTTTAGGCCCCTGTGTCGATTCCCATGACAAAGTCTAGTTATAGTTAATAACCTCATGTTCATATATGCAATGGTACATTGAACTGTGTGACCAATTGTAATCACATCATATATAATATACCTCCAACTAACGCACAAGTCAATTCTTCGTTAGTCGTTGTCCCTATTCCATAAAATAATACACAAGTCAATCCTTCGTTAGCTGCTGCCCCTACTCCACCAGATCCTGTAACATCTTCCAATGAACCAAAGTGTGCAAATGAAGTTGAGTAAAGACCCAATCCACGTCAACAATACCCCAAATACACACACTCGTACAGAACTGCCAATCATGTCTACGCACAGTAAAACATATTTTAAGCGGTCATCAAATAAGAAATGTTATGTGTCTGCAAGATCGGCGGTAGTTTAATATAAGCATGTCAAAAGTAATGCAAAAAGCTCCTAAAGGAGCTTTCGGCATTATTTTTGCCCTGCATTAAGCATCCACCTGCGTTTTACCACTCGTGTGTTTAATAAATGAATGGCCGCTTCGGAAAGATTCTACTGTATTCAGTATTCCATTGCACCCATTCAGTCCAAACAAATCCTCTAGAAAACGTGTCCAGTTTTCCAACACAGTTACAACAAACGCGTTGTTCCGCAACAGTCAGTTCAACACATGTTTTAAAAACATACGGTCTATTCAAAATCGTGGGCGGTCACGAAATTCACGTGCAGAGTCCCGGTCAAACAGTAGATCCCGTACCAGACGACAACAGAAAGAAAGTCAATCGTAACTACTCGCCGTATTCCGTCAAAAGCTGAGGTGTTTCGAGTAAGCGAATAATTGACTAGACGGAAAAGATCTTGAGATCGTCTCTCCAGCTACCGGTGGACAGTAGGTGGCATGGACACTGGACTTACCCTACCAAACAGCCAGACAGCATTACTTCTGAAATATTCAGTAGTTTCATTTGCTTGTTACATGTTGGGTGCTTAGAAATGTCCTTTCTTACGTATGTTATATCCACTTTCGCTTTACAATAGTATAATACAACAATTTACCAGTGCATCTGTAGATCACTCATCTCGGGGAGAAGTACTTTAAAAAGAGGAAGTCCCTACATTCGACGCGTTTCAAAAATCCCTAAAATATACAAAACTCATATGTTTATACATGTATGCTTAAAATTAGTATACCGCAAAAAAACAATCAAAAAAAAAAGATGAAAATGACAAAACATCAACGTGTGTGATATCGACGTTTCCGATTTTATTCCCAGGATGTTTAACCCTTTACTCCATGAATAATTTTGTAAGAAATGGGGATGTTACTTATATTAATTAGACCAACTGTTATGGTAGCACATGAACACAGGGTCTCCTTGACCATGGCAGAAACATTAGAATCATATCTATATTATTTTATAAGCAAACAGATCAGACCCTAGGTCTACTCTGTTTGCAAAGGCGTAGAAATGTGTATTTATGCTGTAAAGGGTTAGGTTTTATTCGGGTTAGGTTTCAATCTCGTACATGTATCTGTTCACGTTATTCGCGTCTCTCCGACCACTTCCGAGTAATGCTGTTACCTTAACAATGGGGAGATCGGGTGACCGTCGGCAAAGGCGTTGAATTTGAAAGGAAAAGCTCGATAGCACTTTGTTGTAAAACAAAACAATTATAAGTATTGATGAATTCAATTTATTTTGTATCACAATGTCATTTTTTGATATACATGTAGGTTCAAATTGATAATCTTCATAATAATGATTGAGCATAACAAACACCAAGTTTGTATGATATTATTTGATTGGTGTGACCTCAACCATTTCCTTGTTAAATATTCATGTTAAGACGATGTCGTTATGAATATCAATGTACACTAAATACATGTACTACATAGTAAAATCTATCATAAGTTCATAAGCAAACAGAGGAGACCCTGGTCAGATGGCTCCTACATGAGCCGTCTGATCTGGATCTAATTTGTATGCAAATGTATATATGAGACAATGTGTGCAATGTTATATCAATATCGTGAAGCAATACAACATATGTTTATGTACACTGAATGCTTATTAACTCATTCCCTGGTAGACAATTTTAGACACAATCTCTTTGAATAAATCTACCTAAAAGGAGCAGCAATTACAGAAAATGAGGATTTTAGAATGTGTTATGTTTTGAAATCATTGTTATAAATAGAGTATTTGCTCCTATGGAGCAAATACTCTATTTATCACAATGATTTCAAAACATAAAGTTTACAGTAGTAAAGAATGGGTTAATTTAGACCTTTTGTTACTTTATAGTTATCAATACATGTACTGTCTACCACCTTTTGAACTATTGATAATTATGGTATAGTAAAACCCATCTGAACCGGAATTCTAATAGAGAAGAATTTAGATATTTTTAAGCAGGTGGCTGCTTAATGCAGAGTGAAAGGCATGCAGAAAAATCATAGAGGAGATTTCTGCACGACTTTCACCGTGCATTAGATTGCCACCTATCTCCAAGACCGATACTTATATTAAATGTAACGTCCGGTTTAGAGGGGTTTTACTGTACAGTTAAACCACTCTAATGCAATACAGTAAAACCTCTCTATAACGACCACTAAATTACACCAAGTATTGTGTGTTAAAGGCAGGCAGCTGCTTAAAGCAACGTGAAAGTAAAACAGAACGCTCCTATAGGAGCGTTCTGTTTTACTTTCACCTTGCTTTAAGCAGCCACCTGCCCTAAATACCAACTAATTAACACAATTTAGTGACCGTTATAGAGAGGTGTTACTGTAAATCTAAGAAAAAAACATACTTAGAACTCTTTTTGGTGGGTGTTTTAGATGGAGTTTACTGTATATCGGAGCTTGAATGAGGTGATATACAATTATGGTTTTGTTTTATTTTCTATCTCTGTGTGTCTGTCGGTCTGGTCTGGTCGAGTGTCTGACAGGGTTTACTGTATATCGAAGCTTTGATGAAGTGGTATATAATTATTGTTTTGTTTTTTGTTGTTTTTTTCTCTTTGTTTGTAGGTTTGGTTTGATTTTGGTTTTGTTTGGTTTGGTTTGGCTTGGTTTCTGTCTGTCTATCTGTCTATCTGTCTGACCTGCTGTGTGCCTATGGACATGATTGCCCGTGTGCCTGTGTGTCTGTTTGTTTTCTTTGTTTGTTTAATTATGTCTGTCCGTCCGTCCGTTCGTCTGTCTGTTCGTTCTTTCGTTCGTGTTTGTTTGTTTGTTTGTATCGGGTTTTATGTAGCTATACATGTAACAGTATTTCAGTCATTTCGCGAAGTCAAGCTAATTTCAGATGGGGGTTTCTGTGCCTATCAGCATTACAATGATGTTACTTGATATGTATTGCACAATTCTTCTACTAACAGTGACCACTCAATAAACATGTGCAGTGGCGTTTTGGCGTTTTAACCCATTTCTTCATAGGCTATGTTAAGACCCAACCTTATGCATAGGTTTGTTGAACCGCAAATTTCACGCCACTCATTTTTCACACGTGTGAAAAATGGGTTGACGCATTTTTCACACGCGTGAAATTTGCGGCCCCATTTTTCACATATGTGAAAAATGGGGCCCCATTTTTCACAAAACCCTGCTGTGAAAAATGCGGTAGCACTTTAACCCCATTTTTTGAAGACCTACTAATACCAACGCATTTTTCACATATATGTCAATAGATGGTTTTGCTATTGTTGATACGAGAGATCTTAAACAGACATCAGGACATTGAATTAGTATCGGATAGGGTAGCTTTGTCCTTGAATTATATTTATGACAGTAATATCCCCTGAGTCGACCCTCGTTATCTCGAACTTGGGTCAGTCGAACTTCTGCTTATGCCGAAATCCACGAAAGTCACTGCAAATTGAGCTGTTATTTGAATTGCAAGCAATTCTGATCCAGACCAGATACAGAGCTACTCGGCGTCTGGTCTGTATATAAACTGCTTGGGATTTTGTTTTCATTTTCAACAATGCAAATGAAGCATGTGTATTTGACCAAAACGAAATTTTAAAAAGTAATGCGGTACCCGTGTATTGTGTGAAGAAAGATCATTTATCTCAGAGTTCTTTAAAGTCGAACTAATATTGATGTTCGCAAATAGTTCAAGCTAATGAGTGTCGACTGTACTTTAGTATATGGTAACAGAAATTATGATTTAAGGAATTATCCAATTACCGAAATTAAAACCGACGTAGATGATAAGAATGTTTTGTAAATATACATATATAAAATATGACAGGGCACTGAGAATAAACTGAGAGTATACTGAAATGAAAACAAGGTTAAACTGACAGTCTACGGTAGAATAGCTTTTAGTAATATGTCTTACTAATGAATTAATGAAGATGGTATTTTTAGCTCACCAGAGCACAAAGTGCTCAGGGTGAGCTTTTGTGATTGCCTGATGTCCGTCGTCCGTCGGCGTGCGTCGTGCGTCGTGCGTCGTTCGTCGTCCGTCGTCAACAATTGGCCCCGCCCCAGGGGTGCATTGTTTTCTATAGTAACATATAGTGAAAACTTTGAATATCATCTCCTCTGAAACAGGAAGGTTCTCAGCTTTCATATTTTGCACATAGCATCATGTTCAGGTCCTCTACAAAAGCTATATGAATTATGCTCCTGGTAAAAATTGGCTACACCCCAGGGTGGACAGTTGTCTAGCAAACTTATAGCTGACTGCGTTTTTAAGCATCTTCTCCTTACTCATAAATAGGTCATCCAGTCAAGCAGTAGAGAGAGATGACCATACCTTTCATATTTGGCACATAGCTTCATGTTCAGGTCCTCTACAAATGTTATATAAATTATGCTACTGTGGTCAAAATTGCCAATGCCCCAGGAGTAGCCAGCTTTCAATAGAAACATGTAGTGAAAATTTTGAAAATATTCTCCTCTGATTGTCTGGTGAGCGCTTCAGGGCCATTCTGGCCCATGCTGTGATATGGCGAAATAAATTATTATTATTATTATTATAATTATTATTATTATTATTATTATTATTATCATTTAAATCATTATTATAAAAAATGATAATAAAACAAAACAATGTAATAAGTATGATATTTTCCATCATTGGATTGTCAGGTTTCTGTCTGTTCACTCTCAGTGATGTGTCAAATTACTTTCAGTAAACTCTCATTGTACTGTCAGACTAAAGCCAATTAACTGACAGTACGTGAGGGTGACAACTTTAAACAACGTTGCTTGTGTTATTGTTTCGGTGCCAGATAAGCACAACCGGATAGGCAGTATGCGTATATTTATAGAAGGTCATAAAAGGTCATGACTCACTGTTCGAAAAAAAAACGAAGCCAATTTTTGGCCCATTTTTAAACATTTTGGTCTCATATTTTTGCGCGTCGTGTCTATTGCCATTAGATCTAATGAATAATGCGATTGGTTTGATGCTGCAAATGTATGGTGCACCATAACAGTCATCACACGTGAGGTAGGGGAGGTAGCGTGCGTTATTTTTGGGCCGAAAAAACCCGTGTCTGAGCCGATTTTGGCAGCTGATAAAATGCCCATTTATATACCTACGACCATCATACTGGCCCACTTTACAGACTGGCATAGAGTCATTATAACCCTAACTATTCAAATAATTTGCTTCATATAGATCCAAGTTATGGAACGCCAACATCGCCAATACGTTTTATTACGCTACATGAGTCGAAAGGATATAAGGATTTTCAGAACAATCAATGCGGGCATTTTTCTTCAATGGTTTTCCTAAATTGCTGAACATTCTAAAATAAACTTCTACTTTCGGTTTACATGTCTGCGTTGATCTCTTTTAAAACAAAGTTGTGATCTGGAAACATAGTGCAGAGTCGGAGAAAGATTTTTCCCCCGCTCTGAAATTATTGCCGAAAGATGGCGTGTCAAGTCCGATACAACATATGTGAGCATATTTGTTGTCACAATGTACGATATTATCACGTATGATATACTATTTACGTACTATACATATACGTACACTATACGATACGCTAGGAACGATTCCTTGCATTATCATTACCTTAAGTAAAGAACAACTCTTTCTTTCATTAGATACATGTAATACATATATTACATAAAGTATTAATCAAATATCCCATAAAATGGAAATAGTACCCATTATATTAACCGTGAGATATATAACATATTCGCACGAAAGATATACACATGATATACGATTAACGCACGATAGATATACGCATGATGTACGCTACGTACTGTAAAAAAGGTCGTAAGAAATGTACACACCCACTATGCAAACGGTTCTAGATTTATGACCAGAGCGACAAACAATCAGTCAATCGGGACAAAATATCCCAGATATTCGATATCCCGGGTGTTGCAGCACATGTTGTCGACGGTGTATATATCGTCGCCAGCAACAATATATGCCGAAACAAGTGGCACATATTGTCGTCGGCGACAGTGTGTACGGAAGTTGTCGGCATCGGCGACAATATGTGCTCATGGGTTACGCCATTGCCATATTGTCGTTTGACTCGTTTGTCGGGAAATCAAAATTATAGTATTCGGTGGTTTACGACACAACAGTGTAATAGCGCCAATGATAATCAAAAGCTGTGTATTGTGTCAACTGTTTTGACAGGATTACATATCCGTCCAGCTGTTTGCCTGTTGTTTCATCCATATGTATGTTCTCTGTCGTCAACTTGTTCGTCGTTAAAGTCGTTTGACATATTGTCGCCAAAAATACCCTCAAAAGCACCATAACCTTCGTCACATATTGTCGCCGGCGACAATTTGTGCAGTTCAGCAGTAATATGTGCCGAAAACTTCGGGACATATTAACGCCGGCGACAATATGTTCCATCTGTTTCAGCAGAGACGGTCGCCGGCGAAAATATGTACAGCGGCGACAATATGTGCCGCAACACGGGGACATCAAATGCATATCAAATATGTGGACACTAAAGGATTAACAAGGAACTCCAAATACGTTTTACCCACGTGACCCATAATTATATTTTAATCAAATTAGTATGTTGAGCAAGCACCAAAATCAACTTCTGAGTTGTACTACAAATCTGGCATTTCGATTCCTGCGACCTTGGTCTATAACCGAAATGACCAAAGAAATTGGCCAACTTCAATATATTCTCAAGAGTGAAAAATGCGTCGCGTGTTTTGAAGTGAATATTTGAGCACATCTTCTCGACGCATTTTTCACATACGTGAAAAATGCGTCAGGCTTTGAAGGGGGGTATAGGAGCAAAACGCAATTTTCACAAATTATGTGAAAAATGGGGCCGCAAATTTCACACGTGTGAAAAATGGGTGGCGTGAAATTTGCGGTTCAACATAGGTTAGAGCATTTTTATTTGATACTACGGAATATAGTTCTCAAGGCGCGGGACGCGCCGAGAGCTTTGGAGACACTTTTATCTGGAAATACATGTATGTGTAAATTGATTTTAGAAATTCGTTTAGAAGGGTACTACTGTATTTACACTGTTTTCTACAGTGATGATTGCATAAGAAAACGGAGCAGACTCCAACCAGACGTCTCCCAAAGGAGCCGTCTGATCTGGGTCTACACTGTTTGCGAAGGCGTTAAAAATAGGTTTATATGATGGAAAGTTTTAATACACAGCCATGTTTTTGGAACAAACCATACATAAAACCTAATGAAGGATTCAACGATATGCACAATGCATAATATTTGCTGTAATATTAGTTCTGTCGACATAAACAATTCCCCGCAGGTATAATCAAAATATGTATACCTACATAAGTATTCCTTACGGTATATTTCTATTTCCGCCGTAGCTAAACAATCAAACATGCTGGCTTATCAATTCTAGTTTTGCATCATTGTTGTAAAGGACAAGGACAATTTTCAACACTTGACATAGGAATATTTGTTTTAAGAAGGATGCTAATATACATACATGTAATAAGTGAATATCTGCAATCCGTAATGTATTTACCATTTCTGACACTTATACATGTATATTGTTGCTGCTGATTTTGTTATTTTGTTATTTCAATTTTCTTAGAAACAGCTTGTTAAGAATTAGTTGAACATGTTATACTCGTCTTCAGTTTTAATGGTTTGTGAGATTGCTGATAGTTTCAAATATTGTAAAATACGTTCAGTATAGTAGGATTTGATTCGTCATTTATCCACCCACTCCTATAGTCGAGACGATTCTAAAGAGTGGTCACAATATAGGGTTTGATGGAGAAATAAAGAAATCATTTTTGGAAAATGTTTTAATTTACGCATCTTATCTGCACCTCTGTGCTGTGGTTGTTTAGATTATACTATACATGTACTATATTGCGACCATTCTTTAGAATCGTCTCTTAGAGATGATTCTAACGAGTGGTCACGGTATAGTGATTGGTGGAGAAATACATGTAAAGGAGCGATTGTTGAACATTTAAATCCGCTCATCATATCTGAACCTCTATCTGGACTGTTACAAAACTTGAGGTTTCCCACCAATTGCAAAATAATAGCGTAACAATAGTTAATGAAAGTTTCAAATTATACGAGATGGGCTGCAATAGACAAATCTGTGAGTTCATTTGCAAAGTGTGTGAATCTTTCTGAGATGCCGAGAATTTCCGAGAATTTCGGCGGCTCATCGGGATTCATACCGTTTGACACACTTATTCACCCCTCTTCACTTGTCCCGTAGCTTAGACGCATCTTAATGGATCATGCCAAAGAAGCAGACAACTACAACGTATCTGTCGCTCCCCAGACCGACAATGAACACGCCTTCATTGACAAAATACATGTATATACTTGAACTTAAAAATACAGTAAAATATCTCTATAACGGACACTAAATTGAGTTAATTAGTTTGTATTCAGGGCAGGTGACCACTTAAAGCAATGTGAAAGTAAAACAGAACGCTCATATAAGAGCGTTCTATTTTATTTTTACTTGGCTTTAAGCAACCACCTGCCTTTAACACAGACTACTTGATGTAATTTAGTGGCCGTTATAGACAGGTTTTACTGTACCATCATCAAATATAAAGCGTACGATATATTTGTAGAAGAAAATAATTCCGCGCAAAAAAGCAGTTACTTGAATTCGCATCTAGTTATGACTGCATTTGCTGCTTGACTCAGTCACAGTCTGCGTTTAAAACACATACAATTCTTTTTCTTAAAATGCCGCATTAGAGGATATATACTTTATTCTGTTCTAAACTGTTCAACAAATAGACTTATTCAGATTGATATAGTATCGCATTTAAAATTGATACTCAATTATAGTATCGTCTGTAATCTTTGTCTGCTACACGTTTCATTTGTTTAACCATTTCCTCCATAAACACCCCTTTCTACGCCTCTGTAAAAGCCACTTTATGAAACCATTGTGATAAATAGAGCATTTGCTCCTATAGGAGTACTATCATTCAGGTTAATAGTATTGTTACATCAGATTGTTGCTGAAATAGAGAACCTCTCTTAACCCAATTCCCACATATTGACGCCTTTCTACGCTTCCTCATATAAACGTGTTTTCACGCATTTGCAACCAGAGTAGACCCAGATCAGACGGCTCCTAGAGGAGCCGTCTGATCGGGTCTGCTCTGTTTGCTAATGGAATCTGAAATATCTGTTTATTCACTTTCTTAAATGGCTACAATGTTCCACCTTCCTTATTTCTTAATAAGTATTTCGTCCATGAATATTCAGTAGGTATCGAACTTTGGAATAAACACAGAACAGGGAAAGGGTTAACGACAAGTTTCGTACGCGTCTCAGCCTAGATATTGGATCACTTTAATTGCAGAGGATGCTGGAGTTATAATACATTTGTATCTTACACGCAGTCTGTGCAATTACCTTCAATGATGGTAACAGTACGGTACAGACATGATAAGACGGAAATGGACAGTTTCCCCGTTGCTGTGCATTTGTATATAAATAATGGACTTTATCAATAAGTACACATTCAAAAACCAATAATGTCCACGTGGGGCGTAATCCTTACTCGGTTGTTAATAAAATAACTCCTGGTTGATTTTTAATCTGTTTACTACTTCTGATTCCAACAAGGTTTTGACTAACGAGTGTCCGAGTGTCAAACAGCTTGGATCCTGATCAGATAATGAATTACTCGGTGTCTCATTTCGATCATAGTTGTTTGCAAATACGAGTCAGGCCCAAAATTATTGGACAAAGGCTAAAGCAATGCTGGGCTAAAATAAGTACAAATGTATAAGCTTATTGTGATTCTTTGGATTTGTTTGGAGTTTTATGTGTCTGCTTTACAAATTAAATTGTTTATAAAATGCAATATTCGGATTTCAAATCTTGCAAGCCAATCGCTTGTAACTGTGTTGAATGATTCGTCTCACAAACATGAGATTTAATCACTGTCAGATATAGTGGTATTTCATTGTGACAAAACAGTCTCATGGCATATGTTATGTAAGCATCTAAATGTGCTAAATGCGAAATACCTGTGCTTTAGGAGAAACATAGAATAGAATCCCACCTTATGTAAATCAAAGCACTGTCTTGTGTGAAACGTGATATTTTAGTGGTTTTAATCATTTGGCATTAAACAGATTGCATTTAGCAAATCGCATTTAGCAAATTGCATTAGCATTTTAAATTTAGCATTTTTCATTTCGCATTTTACATGGCGAGAGGTCACAAAGATTATAATATCAGTTTATGTTATTTCGACGCACGAAGAAGAAAAATATATAGTACCGTATGTATATTGGAAAAAGATACATATCTACATTCCAAATTGACTTATCCAGTTCAACCATTCAGTACAATGTAATTAGCAATTAGTATTTAGAAGTCCCCAAATAACAAATGGCATTTGTCATTTAGCATTTGTCATTTAGCATTTTGTATTTAGCAAATCGCATTTAGCATGGTGCACCGGCCTTCCTTATAAATGCCATGTTAGAGACATTTCATCTAATTTGTATCTGTTAAACAGACGTGTGACAGTTTTAAATGACATACTGTTTCTTATTACTATTATATGTAAGCGACACAGCGAAACCTCGATATCTGGAACTAGGATAACTCAAACATCGATATAACTCGAGATAAAAGTTCGGTCCCTTCCAAACATTGTACAGTAAAACCTCTATATAACGGCCACTAAATTACATCAATTATTTTGTGTCAAATGCAGGTGGCTGCTTAAAGCAAGGTGATAGTAAAACAGAACGCTCCTATAGGAGCGTTCTGTTTCACTTTCATCTTGCTTTAAGTGGCCACCTGCCCTAAATAGTGAACACAATTTAGTGGCCGTTATAGAGAGGTTTTACTGTAATACAGAAATGTTAAAAAGGTCACCACTGCACATATCTGTAAAGACATGCATCAGCTCGATATAAGTCGCAAGGAATGCTAAAAGCTCCCTTGATTTTTTATCAATTGTGAGCATGCATTTAATCAGAGATGTACATGTATCACTGATATGTGGAGTATTATATGGACTGTTGGTACTAATGTAAACGAGTTCAGACATTAACGACCCTCTTACAAATGCGAATATAAAACACACAATTTCTGAATCAAACATTTTCTGTTGTACACATTCGGCCTATACAAAGTATTAATAATAATAATAACAATAATAATAATAATAATATAATAATAATAATAATAATAATAATAATAATACTGTAGAACCCCTCTAATGCGACCACTGAATGAATAAACATGAGTATCTTTATAAGCAGGTCGTAGCTTAATGCAGGACAAAGTAATGCAGAAAGCTCTTATGTTACCTTTGTCCTGCATTAAGTTACCACCTGCGTCTAGCACCCAGAATTATACCACTTTTAGGTGGTCGTATTAGCGGGGTTTTACTCTAATAGCAATTTAGTTGTCATATTAATATATATGTACTGTAAAAAACTAGATTCTTCGAAATTTTAGTAATGAAGAATCAATGACTTTTTAGACAGATGGCGGCCAAATGCAGGAAGAAAGTCATGCAGAAAGCTCCTAGTGGGCCGTTAAGATCGATAAAGGTTCTTTTTAACTCATTTGCTGCCAAATTATGTCGTCTGTTAACTATGTCGTCTGCTAAACTTTTCATTTTTTAATGTTCAAAAACATAGTCACAGTAACAAACAGTTTGGACCCTGATGAGACGCCGAGATGTGATATTGGCAGCGAAATAGTTAACTATTCGAACAATTGGGGTTTTACTGTGTTTTAACCCATTACCTCATAGGCTATTTTTAGATAAACCTCTTTGAATAAATCTACCGAAAAGGAACATAAACTAGAGAAAAGGAAAATTTTAGAATTTTGTAGTTTGAAACCATTGTGATAAATAGAGCATTTAGATAAATAGAGTATAAATAGAAAATTTGCTCCAATAAGAGCAAATGCTCTATTTATCACAATGGTTTCACAAAGTGACTTTTACAGAGTCGTCAAAAGTCTTCAATATCAGGAATGGGCTAAAAATAAAAAGACAGCTTCAGATTGATTTGTCTGAGTGCTAGGTTTGTGTATGGACGCATTAATGTCATTTTCAGGAGAAATTTGTGTTTTTCTAACAAATCAAAACGTATTTGTATAGACTATTATACGTATAATCAATGACAAAGACAAACTAGTAATCATAATGCTGAAATATATATATTAGGATTTTCTCCTTAAATCTTTCGGCGCCAAAAAGATTTCGTCTGCTTAGATTTTAGTTTGCATCGGGTTTCCATGTGGCATTTGCTCCAATTTCTTTACAAAAATATCACCAGTGTCAAACACATTGTATCCCACTCCCATCGTGTTCGTTCACACAGGAAGCGACATTGTGTTGAAAACGTCGTTGTTATGAATATTACACAATAGTGATACCCCTCAAAACCAACCATTCAAATAAGCATTTATGTTTTAAAAACATGTTTGTAAGGCAGGTGGCAACTTAAAAATCAGGGTGAAAATCATACAGAAAGCTCTCAGAGGAGCTGTTCAATAAAGTTTTAAATTCTTTTTTACTAAATTTTCGGAGGAGAGGGGTTTTACTGTATATGTTTCTAACATTCGTGTCTGTATAATGAATACAATGCAATGTATTTCGTTATATCGAATGTCTTTAAACCGAATGGTTACTGTACAATCACTGTTATACAGTATCTAGTACCTTTACTCTCTTAACCCATTCCTTCCTATTGACGCTTTTTTGACGCCTCTGTAAAAGTCACTTTTTGAAACCACTGTGATAAATAGCGCATTTGCTCCATAGGAGCATATACGCTATTTATAACAGTGGTTTCAGAACAACACAATTATAAAAGTTTCCTTTTCATTAGTAAATGCAGCTTTTTGGTAGATTTATTCAAAGAGCTTTGGTCTAAAAATAGCCTATGAGGTACTGGTTTAACAAGGTACTCGGAGAAAGAATGTACAAGTGTCTTTTCTAAGCGACGATGGACTGATTAACCAATTACCTCATAGACTATTTTTAGATACAACCTCTTCAAATAAATCTACCGAAAAGGAGCATTAACTAGAGAAAAGGATTTTTTTTAGACTTTTGTAGTTTGAGACCATTGTGATAAATAGAGCATTTGCTCCTATAGGAGCAAATACTCTTATATATCATAATGGTTTCACAAAGTGACTTTTACAGAGTCGTCAAAAGTCGTCAATATCAGGGAATGTGTTAAACACAGCAGTCAATAAGATAAACGCGGGTGCTTAATGTATGGCATGATTTAAACATAAAACTCCCTTTCCGCACAAATTTTGTTCTGCAAAAAGCTACCAAATGCCTTTAAAATCGACTGATTTAATCATTTAACGCAATAGTCATAAAATCTGAAAAGTAGGAGATCTTTCGAAATCAAAAGCAATAATGCGAATCGAGAAAATTACAACTGGGTTTTTTGAGTCTGTTCATTGGCAGTTATTTAAATTGCATCACTACCAACGCCCCAAGCACCAGCGTAAGCGGTATGAAATTATGTAGCTAAAAGCATTGGAATTGGAACCAGAAATTATGATGGCGTAATGTTTGCAGAATGCTCCATCTGGCTCCATTGGGCCCCCTTAGAAGTTTCTGCAATGCATTTGTCCTAAAATTGAGCCACCCCATGTATTTGAAGGGTTTTACTCTATTCTCCTTCTGAAGGGAAATCTGAATTTAATTTATCAGTTTGAACTATAGTTTATATAGTAAATTCAAATTTATGTTGTTTCTTTAAAACTAAATATGGGTTTTTGTTATATTTGGATACGCTGTGTCTCCTAAACAACACGAACGAGCTTTTATTTATTTTTTCAAATATTTATTTGTGATTTCGTAGTAAAGAGGGGGTAATAAACAAACGTCTGAGAGCATATTTAAAGTGTAAAACATTGCAAACAAGTTTTCTTGATTTAGTTTTTGTTCTAGGATTCTGAAACCAAAAACAAAAGCCAGAACTAATGGAACTTTGAATACATCGATTTGATTTCTGTCTATGTATATCATACAAGGCTTGCAATGGAAATAATTTTGCGACAATCCCGACTGACAAATCAATATATACGCTTGCATGTACAGTAAAACCTCTCTATAACGGCCACTAAATTACATAAAATATTTTGTGTTAAAGGCAGATAGTTGCTTAAAGCAAGGTACAAGTAAAACAGAACGCTCCTATAGGAGCGTTTTGTTTTACTTTGACCCTGCTTTAAGCAGCCACCTGCCCTAAATCCCAACTAATTAGCACAATTTAGTGGCCGTTATAGAGAGGTTTTACTGTAACACTTTACCTTATGAGTATGCATGTAAGATACAAAGGATATCATGAATATTTATGAACTCTTTCCCTAAAGGTATATGGACATAGGATTAATTATAGTGATAACACAAACTGTAGAATCAGAACTATTTACTTCCATAAGCCACACGAACAGGCCCTGGTCACACGGTTTCCGATCTTGGTCTACTCCGTTTGCAAATCTAAATCGTGCACATGCTTAAACTTGCTTATTAAAGTGCGTCTCTTCTGTATAAACGTGTGGTGATTTGATTTCAAATCATTTGACTGTACAAAACACTAACAATGCTGAAGATATATAGTGAACCCTCGTTATACCGGCATTCGTTACAGCGACAACCTCGCTATACCGGCAATATGCATTGGAACAACATCACCGTTAATTATTTAAAACAACCACTGCAAAAATAGTTACAATGCCAATAGTACATGTAATTGCTTAGAAGTGCAAAAAGCTCCCTAAGGGAGGTTTTTGCGCTTCTTATGTTCTGATTAAGTGATCACACGTTGATACTAGTTTAACACTGACCAAATGGTTCCTTTCATATTTAAACTCGTTATAACGGCAACCTCGTTATACCGGCTCAATGTCTGGAAATAAACACCTCCGTTGTAATGAGGGTTCACTGTATATGACATTGCGCGCTATTCATAAAACAGTATGGAGACAAGAGGTCTGTTGTAAAACGCGAAACAAAAATGTCTGCGGAAATCATTATGTCTGCTTGTCTTGTTGAAATTATAGATGATTTGTTTTCTGATTAAAATATTAAATATCCTTTTTGTGTCAATATGTGAATTATGGGTTTTCTTCAACAGGACATGTCAGTGTTTATTTCGCGTGTGGTTGGAGGATAATTATAAAGGATATGTCTCAAAGACATGAAGATTATGTGTATGTCATCAGATAACATTTATCAACTCTTAGTAAAAAATGCATATTTCTTCGCCAAATCTTATTTTACTGTAACTCTAAGAGGCGATGCTCATGAGAAGCAGTAAAATAGGATTGAAATACAGTTGAACTCCGATATATCGAACTCCGATAACTCGAACTTCGGGATAACTCGAACTTAAAGTTCGGTCCTTCCAAAATCTTACAATACAGAATTGCTCTAAAATGTGTCACTACGCATATCTAGAAACACATTTCACAGCTTAATGCAGGTCTACAGTAATGCTGAAAGCTCCTATAGGAGCTTTCAGCATTACTGTAGACCTGCATTAAGCTGTGAATTTGAGAAATTGTCTAGATTAGAAATCGGATAACTCGAACTTCCATTATCTCGAACTAATTTGTATAGTCCCTTGAAGTTCGAGATATCGAAGTTCAGCTGTATAAACAATGATAGATCAGCGTGCATATGATTATCATCCCTTTTCCCAGCTTCAAGAAAGAGCTTAATTTTAATATCAGCAAAGTGTTTCACTGGTTTTGCATGTATAAAACTAATACCAAACCAACACTCCTAAGTATGCATAGTGTTTTAGATCCATAACCTGCTATTCCTTAGAGTGATATACAATATTTGTTTGACAGAAACTGGAGTTTTAAAGCAAGAACTGTACTTAAGCAAATACTCAAAATCGCTGAGTAGGCTCAAATAAATGTTTCCTTATTGTGAGATGTACAATAGTGTTTTATTAACAAAATCACCTACAAAATATAAATTTACAAGACATAGACTGATATTTGAAATGAAATACATTACAGTTGAACTTCCATATCTCAAACTTTAAGGGACCATACAAATTAGTTCGAGATAACAGATGTTCGAGTCATCCGATTTTATAATCTGACAAATAACAACAATAATAATAATAATAATAATAATAATAAAGACTTTATTTAATGAGAGAACTCATTTGATAAAATCAATCTTCCATGAGGCCCTCAACAGTAACATACATGTATACAATGTATACAAGCACATTAAAAACAACCTACATACATGTACATCTTTAGAAATATATAATATCTCAAGTTCACAGCTTAATGCATGTCTAAAGTAATGCTCAAAGCTCCTATAGGAGCTTTCAGCATTACTTTAGTCCTGCATTAAGCTGTCACACGTATTTCTATATATGTGTAGTGATACATTTTAGAGCAATTCCGTGTTGTCAATTCTGGAAGGACCAAACTTTTAGTTCGAGCTATCCAGAAGTTCGATTTATCCGAGTTCGAGATATCGATGTTCAACTGTATATGTATTCACGTCTAGCAATTTGATTAAAGTTATAGTCGTTATCGTTTTCAATAAAATTATAAAACACGTGGGTTATATTAAATTAAACACACCTCGCGCACACATCTACATAAACAAAGAAGGGACGTATCTATGTTTGAATTCTCCATAAATCACCGCACGCGCTGTAACAGCTTAACGTGACGTAATATGGCTTCGAAAATTCGTACGACAAGAAGCGTAGTGCCGTTGTGGCGTTGCAAATTATAGTTAAATTGAAGTGTTAGAATCGAAATAATAAATTTATACCAGTGTTTTATCGTGCAATCGAACTCTGGTAGGAGTTGAGATGCTTATAATTATATCACGAGGCCGATAGGCCTCGAGATTTAATTACTACGCATCTCAACTCCTACCAGTGTTCGATTGCACGATAAAACACTGGTATGAATTTATTATTTCTTAATTATTCTTAAGAAGATTGTCAAATTGAATGTGTATCGTAAAATGCCCATGTGATTAAAACAAAACTGTTTTCGTAGATACTTATATTTTTTTCTGTTCAACAATTTTTATCGGCCTATTTCGAACAGTTACGAACGCAACCAAAATAAATACAGTAAAATCTCGATTATTCGAATTTTCTGTGTAGAAAAAATAAACCCTTTTAGGCAGGTGGCTGCTTAATGCATGGTGAAAGTCATGCGGAAGGCATGACTTTCACCAAGCAGTAAGCTGACACCTGTCTTAAAAACGATGATAATACGTACATTTGTATATAGTGTTCGAATAATCGATGATGATACGTATTTTAGTGTTCGAATAGTCGGGGGTTTACTGTATTCTTATCAGCTTATAAACTAATAGTTTGTATTGTTTATAGGTATTTTAACCAATTCCCTGATATTGACGATTTTTGTCGACTCTGTAAAAACCACTTTGTGAAACCATTGTGATAAATAGAGCATTTGCTCCTATAGGAGCAAATGCTCTATTTATCACAATGGTTTCAAACTGCAAAATTCTAAAATTTGCCTTTTCTCTAGTTAATGCTCCTTTTCGGTAGATTTATTCAAAGAGGTTGTATCTAAAAATACCCTATGAGGTGGTGGGTTAAACATGCGCTGCTAAAAGAGACTATCACCTTAATGTTCACGGTGGCATCATTTCTTTCACGGATATTTATGGAGCATACCAGGAAGCCATTTGAGATTTGTCGTGAATATATGACGGAACACTAAATTACGATTACTTCAATGTTAAATCCCATATCAATTCCCGATTTGGTAATACTTCAATGAAACATAATTAGAATCCCTTATTCCTATTTAGATAGGCCGGTAATTATTTCTATACATCCTTTTATTTGGTTTGTAACTCTCAGAACACTTGATATCCATCTAAGTGTCTGGTAGACATTTCCCTTGACATATTTTGCTATAGATTTACTCTTCTACCGGTGTGGAAAAAAATAATGACTGCTCTATATTGGATCTGGTGTACTAATGACTACTTCCAACTCGATTAAAATGGTTTGAGAAACTACTGACCGAGCATCAATCAGCTTGGATCCTGATGAGACGCCGAGTTACTCGGCGTCTCATCTGGATCCAAGCTGTTTGCAAAAGTAAGTCAAATCACGAGTATCAGGTTAAAGGTTAAATCGTAGAAGGTTTTTGTTACATGAGATTCTTGCTACGCTTTTTCAAAACTATAAACTATTTTGAAAATAAAGTGGGTAAAAATTACGCAAACAGATCATTGCTCAGCATTCTATAATTCGATGTAGTAATTCTCAGGAGATACGTAACTCTTAATCAACACATCTATGCTGTACATGTAACTGATTAGTGAGATAGCAATACACGTAACAAATGCTCCCGACAGAAAATAAGACTTCGATAACTATATTTATCCACTACATTATAAAAACAATGACGTCATTAATCCATTACTCCGTGAATATTTATGTAAGAAATGATTACATCATGAATATTAATTAGATTATTTTTAATGGAATATTACCACATGCTCCTTTTGTGAATTTCAAAGAATAAACTATAGAATCGTATCTGTATTATTCTATAAGCAAACAGAGCAGACCCTGATCAGTTGATTCCTATAGGAGCCGTCTGATCTGGGTCTACTCTGTTTGCAAAAAAGGTTAAACCTAATTATTCCACTGTCAATGTCGTACGACATATATATCTATACCTCGTATATCTGATGATCACCGCAAACAGTTTGGATCCAGCTGAGACATTGAGTCACTTGTTGTCTCATCACGATCCAAAATGTTTGTTATAGGAATGAAAGCAATGAAGAAAATTAAAACACAAAAAAAGAAAATAATAGCCGAGAGCAAAGTTTCCCGACGACAAAAAATGGCAGCAAACCAGCTACACCGCTGTAAAAATGTCTTCTCAAATTTGTGAAATGTTTACAACACGCAATTTGACCAATCGTACATTGAGAACTATTGATCAATATAAGTGTCATGACACAAGCTTTTGAGAAACTATAAGTGGCATGACAAAAACGTTTGAGAAGCTATCGACCAAGATTAGTGTCATAAAACAAGCATTGGCCAAGATTGGTGTCATGACACAAACTTTTCAGAAACCATTGACCAATATTAGTGTCATGCCACAAGGTTTTGAGAAACTATTGAACAAGATCAGTGTCACGACACACGCTTTTGAGAAACCATTGCCAAAGATTAGTGTTATGACACAAGTCTTTGAGAAACTATCGACAAATGACACAAGCTTTTGAGAAAGTATTGACCAAGATTCAAACATATTGGCTCCTGATTAGATGTGTTGCGGAATAACAGTTGATAGATAGTAAAATCTCGATTATTCGAACACAGTAAAAGATCGATTATTCGAACACTAAATACGTATCATTATCAATTTTTAAGACCGGCGGCAGCTGATAGATAGTAAAATGACTTTTTAAATGTAATATTTTACAAGTGTATTACAGAACTTCACATTTGTTACAAGTTAATGTGTTTTCATAAACAATGGTGACACATTCTGTGATTAATAAATGAGATAAAATGCCAAGTTCTTTTCAAATATAATTATTATATCCATAACCCTATTTCTGTGGAAATTGGAGACAGGGTGCCTTCAGTATTTACAAAACCTATACAAGCATTTAAGCTGTAAGCCTGTAATTGTACATAAATGTGCACCACTGTTGTACCTACAAACTGGTATGTTAAACCTTTCTATCGGTTAAATAGATTTAGAGTAATTAGGTAATGGGATTTGGTTACCCTATAAAATAACACGATGCATAGCATTATCATCATCTTAATCTCAATCTTCACACTCATCACCATCAAACAATAAAGTCTCGCTAACACGGTCACTCAAAATACATCACATTCTGGATTTTTAAAGCAGGTGGTGGCTTAATGCAGGAAAAAGGTGGTACAGAAAGCTCTTACAGGATAATTCTGTTATCATTTTTGCCCTGCATTATGCACCCTTTTCCCTTCCTTGCACAGTCTCCTGTAATATAAATCGTGTGGTAGCTTTACCGAGACTCTGCGGTAATAAGTACAGTAAAACCTCTCTATAACGGCCACTAAATTGTGTTGATTAGTTGGTATTTAGGGCAGATGGCCGCTTAAAGCAAAGTGAAAGTAAAACAGAACGCTCCTATAGGAGCGTTATGTTTTACTTTCATCTTGCTTTAAGCTTCCACCTGCATTTAACACAAAATACTTGATGTAATTAAGTGGCAGTTACAGAGAGATTTTACTGTATTCCAACTGACCCAGTTCACTCGCTCGCCACCTTAATAAAACACATAAAATACAGTCGTTTGTTTTGTATTACGTAACACACAGAATGCCACTGTAACATCGTTCTCTGCCCGAATTTAATAATAAATCAACCCTTTATGCCAAACCAAATTGCAGACAATGATATAGGTGGTGCATAATTTCCCAAGGGAGCTAGTTTGATTGAACAGCATTGCAGCAGTTTGATTTGTTTGGTGATAATATGCATAAAAGTCATGTCTGAATATGGATTCATCCACAATTGACAGTATTAATGCAGTAATTAATTAACCCATTCCTTTATAGGTTATTTTTAGACCTGACCTATTTAAATAAATCTACCGAAAAGGAACATTTACTAGAGAAAAGGAAATTGTTGGAATCGTGTAGTATTGAGACCATTGTGATATATAGAACATTTGCTCATACATGTAGGAGCAAATGCTCTATATATCACAATGGTTTGAAGACGTTACTATTACAGAGGCGTAGAAAGGCGTATTACTGCAGTAGTTGGTTAACCAAATTTAGTGATAGAAAAAGCCCATACACAACGTCTACTCGACAGAACAATAAATGCGAATATTTTCAGACATTCGGTAGCCTAACCTTTTTATTCAATTACTATTCATATAAGAAATAATGACGTATTTAAATTAGTTGCTATAATTGCACATGGAGACAGGAATATTTGGCCATGGCAGAAACTGTAGAATCATATCTATATTACATACCTAGCAAACTGAGCAGACCATGATTAGATGATTACTACAGGGGCCGTCAGATTTGCATCTACTCTGTTTGCAAACAACAGTAGAGTGGCGTATCTATGAAGTAAAGTCTTAACCCATTACCTCATAGGCTATATTTAGATACAGCTGAAAAGGACCATTAACTAGAGAAAAGGAAATTTTTAGAATTTTGTAGTTTGAAACCATTGTGATAAATAGAGCATTTGTTCCTATAGGAGCGAATGCTCCATTTATCACAATGGTTTCATAAAGTGACTTCTACAGAGTCGTCAAAAGTCGTCAATATAAGGGAATGGGTTCACATGTACACATCCTGAGTTAGCACCATTGGAGAATATTGTATTTATTTGAGCTTAAAATCCATACAAATGTAGAGATACATGTATATTTAGTCTGGTATAACAAACTGTTTTAAGAAACATTAAATAAACCTTTACTATTGACCTCAATGCCTTTCTACAGTACAACAAACCTAACTATACATTTGCAAATATGCATCTTGTAGACTGGACAATTTCAAACATTTTGATACAAAATTTCTCCACACTGTTGTCTGAAAAGATTTTGAAATAGTATTTTAAAGTCGAGTGGGCAGTTTTTTGTGCATGTTGTCAATATGCTGTTGGATTCCCAGAAAATGTCGGATCCCGAAGGAGTCGGTAGATGATAATACACAGACGACAACTGTGAATCCTTATTTATTCACGAATCTCTTAACCCTTTGCTTGTTCTATGTTTATTCCAAATTTCAATACCTACTGAATATTCATGAACAAAATAGTTATAATGAAATATGAAAGGTGGAACATTGTAGCCATGTTAGAAAGTAAAGATACAGATCTATCAATTTCCATTAGCAAGCAGAGTAGACACTGACCAGACGGCTCCTATGCGTGAAAGCACTTTTATACCATGTGTGAGGGAAATGGTTAACTCGCTGTGATAAAAACAATATCTACTCAAGTTTTGGTCTTGAACAATTTTAATTACTTCCTGTTCGACAAATCGTTTAAACACCATTGACCGAACATCAGCAGCTCGACTTCTTACGAGATGCCGAGTGACCCGGCGTCTGGTCGGGGTTCAAGCTGTTTGCAAATACGAGTCAGATCAGGAATAACGGGACAAGTGCTAAACGCGCTTGACATGATATAATCGACAAGCGAGATAAATTCTAAACGCGCTTGCCATGATACTCGACAAGCGAGATAAATTCTAAACGCGCTTGCCATGATACTCGACAAGCGAGATAAATTCTTTAACGCGCTTGCCATGATACATTTACTAGACAAGCGAGACAAATGCTAAACGCGCTTGCCATGATACTTGACAAGCGATATATATGCTAAACGCGCTTGCCATGATATTAGACAAGCGAGATAAATGCTAAACGCGCTTGCCATGATACTCGACAAGCGAGATAAATGCTAAACGCGCTTGCCATGATACTCGACAAGCGAGATAAATGCTAAACGCGCTTGCCATGATACTCGACAAGCGAGATAAATGTTAAACGCGCTTGCCATGATACTCGGCAAGCGAGATAAATGTTAAACGCGCTTGCCATGATACTCGACAAGCGAGATAAATGCTAAACGCGCTTGCCATGATACTCGACATGCGACTAGCTCATTGTGTATACAGTAACACATGCCCTAAGCGACACAGACGTTTTAAAAGCAGATGGTTGCTTAATGCAGGGACAAGGTAATACAGGCCACTCTTGTAGGGACTTTCTGAATTATTTCTGACCTGTATATTAAGCTACCATCTGCCTTACAGACCAAAAATTCTTTTTGATGGCCGCTTAAGACAGGCTTTGTTGTACTCTAATAATGAATGCTATGTTGTGCCATGTAGATATGCGCAACCATTCGACGGAGTATATTCAATTCCAAACCGACATAATGACAAAGTATGGAAGTAGATATCAAACGCTTACTCTGAAATGTGCTGATCAGTTCAAATGTTTGTAGGTTAATCCTGCAATAAATTCACCTGTCAATAAAAGTTGGGGTTTAAAACAAACTGCAAGCGTGGCCAAACGGCACATGCTCACAACGACGCCTCGTTAGAATATGTCCCCGTTCAAACACCATTTAACCCATTCCCTCCTAGGCTATTTTTAGACCCAACTTTTTTTTAATTAATCTACCGAAAAGGAGCATTAACTAGAGAAAAGGAACATTTTAGAATTTTGTAGTTTGAAACCATTGTAATAAATAGAGCATTTGCTCCTATAGGAACAAATGCTCTATTTATCACACTTGTTTCACAGTGAATTTTATAGAGGCGCAAAAATGCGTCACTAGAGGTAATGCGTTAACCCGTTCCCTGTTGGATATTCTTGTAACACATAATGATATCAGTAATACTTATTAGCTGAAATTGATTATGGCATCTGTACACAGGATGCTTTGGCTCAGATATAAACTATACAGTCAGATCTATATTATACCATAAGCTAACAGAGCAGACCCTTATCACACAACTCATACAGGAGCCGTCTAATTAGGGTCTATTCTGTTTGCAAAGGCGTGAATAAGCGTTTATATGAAGGAAAGGGTTAAACAAACGTATAGTAAATATAGGTGTTTCTGTTCTGAGCCCGAAATGGACTGGGGACGAATCACCGTCAGTCCTCGCGCATATCCAGTGCAAATCAAGACGACGACAATTCAGCCACGTACAGGTCCTGTCAAAGAAGCTGGTGAGTTGACAGTTTGCGAGTAATTGTTCTCTTTCCGGGCGCGTCTCTCTCGCATTTATTTGCAGCGATTACATGTACTACAATTTTCAGCAGAGTTATTGTTCGGCGTTAAACTATGATAATGGCGCCAAACAGGGTCATTATTTATCACACGAAACAGTGTGCAGAAGTTGATTTTGTCTTATTTGTAGCGGCAAATAATACAAATTAAGATTTTAGTTGCTTTCTTCGCGATGTGACTTCAGTGGTGCATTTCAGCACCGTACATCGTGAAAATTGGCAACTTTTCCAGTTGACAATCTAATTTAAATAGATTATGCATTAAGTTTCTCTTGCTCTAACGTTTATTTTCACTAGATTATATGGCATTACCAGTAATCACGGCTCCCTATCGAAACAGAAAACGAATGCCAGGCAGTAAGTGTCACATAAAAACACCAGAAGCACCAATTAAGTGCAAGCGCACTCACTAAAGTCGCAAATTCACGTTTAAAAGATTCGTCTGATATTTCAAAGTTTACTATTTTCTTTTTTGGGGACTATGTAACCCTATACACCACAGTAGTTTATTTTGTTCATTTACCTCTGTCAATACATGGTTTTGCTTATAAGGGACACTGTAGCAACCGGAATTGCAATAAAAAACAGTTTTACAATAATTTATTGCAATCCCGGTTGGTACAGGGTAATACATCTTTTGTTTTACTCTTTAGCTCTCAATAGTCACAGTTTTGAATACATGTAATCGTGATCTTTTGGAATTCATATGTATATTATACGTTGTATGTATGTGCATGGGTGAATGCAAATGTTATTCAATACATTATAAAACATCAATTAAAGGGGAAGTCCCTACATTCGACGCGCTTTAAAATGCCAAAAACTATACACAACTCATTTGTTTATATGCTGAAAAGTAGTATATCGCAAGAAAACCTATTCAATAAAAGTTGAAAATGACAAAACATCCATGTGTTTGATATCGACGATCCCGATTTTATTCGCCGATGTGTCAATTTTATTCGGGTTGGGTTTTAGTTTCGTATCTGTTCGCGCTATTCGCGTCTCTCCGACCACGTCCGAGAAAAGCTGATACGTAAACAATAGAGGGGTCGGCAAAACGCGAAAAATTTGAACGGAAAATGCCGATAATACTTTCAAAATTGTTGTAGAACAAAAAATATAAGTATTGATGAAATTGGTTTATTTTGTATCACATGGGCATTTTTCGATACAAGTTCAAATTGACAATCTTCATAATAATGATTGAGCATAACAAATACTAAGTTTAATGATACTATTGAAAATATGCGTTCATTGTAGGGACACCCTCTTTACCTCTTTCGGCGCCAATGTCGCCTGTTGACACCATTGAAAACAGTGCAGTGCCAGGTCAGATGCCGCCTTTTCAAGGCGGCATCTGACCTGGGACTTCACTGTTTTTTGTATTGTTTTAGCCCAAGCATACAGGTTTTTAAAAACAAACGTTTACTAATATGCCTTTCTTATTTAGTTTAGAAATATATTTAATATGATATTGCAGACGACACTTTTAAATTTGGCGCCAAAAGAATAGATATCCATGATGTCGTTATCTCTTACATGATCATTCAACAGGGAAACGATAAGAATCGCCAGCGAGTTTGGATGATATAGATTTAAATGATGTATTCAAAGCTTTGAAAATGAGCATGAGACATTATAAGTTCCTACTTCTTAGTTCCGACTTCAAAGTTCCAAGTTCCGACTTCAAAGTTCCAAGTTCCGACTTCCATGTTCCGACTTCCAAGTTCCATGTTCCGACTTCCAAGTTCCGACTTCCAAGTTCCGACTTCCGCCGTCGGAACTAAGAAGTAGGAACATGGTAGTTGGAAGTTGGAACTTGGAACATGGAAGTCGGAACTTGGAAGTCGGAACTAGGAACTTGGAAGTCGGAACTAAGAAGTAGAAACTTGAAACCCGGGCGTAAACAATATACAATAACCATATTGCAGATTATATTGGAAGTAAGACTGAAGTTTGAAGTAGGAATTTAGAATGTAACCACCGGGCTTTCGTAGGAAATAAATCAAGTGCTCTTCTTCCGATTGACACAGACTCTAACAAAAGTCAGACATTCATAGTAGTCATTGAATGATGCTCTAGAGTCCACCTGGGTCATATCCCGACCAAGACATGTCAACAACGCCTACAAAAAGCCCGCTTTAGCAGGAAACTAAATTTCAAATTCATGTCCCAAGTCCAAAGCATGATATCCTACTCTAGTTGTAGTAAAATGGTTGGGTATATTACAGACGTATATCTCGAACTCAGCTCAAATAAAAAAAACTGAGAAGTGTAGTGAAATGAATACTGGAGACGAATATAGCGGCCCGGATAAGATGCGTAAATTAGAATATTTTCAAGAATAACTCCTTTGATTTCCCCTATGTTGCCATCATTCTTTAGAATCGTCTCTGCGAGAGAGGGTTTGGTGGAGAAATAACGATTGTACATGTAGTATTTGAGTACGCACCTTTATCTGTTGGTTTGTGATTAGCCGTCGTCCCTGCGCATGCGCAGCGTAGATGAACCGGATAATGACACTTATGTGGCATACAGGTACATGTAGTTTGTATGGACTAGCGGCAGTAAAAATCAAAGCGTTGCAGGCGCTGCAGTATCCTTTGCATGGGATCAATGTGTTGAACATCACATTTCTGATATCAAATAAGTGCGCTTTGGCATAACAAATGCATATATATACGGGAAAGGATTAACACTCTTTTAGTGGGTAATTAAGTTGCAGCTGACACGTCAGCCGTTTCCCGACATGCTTATCATCAAAATGACGACTAGCAGGTTATGGGCGTGATTACATGTACCTAATCACTTGCATAAGGTCATCCGACGCGCACGTCTTTCTTCATTATGCAACTGCTTCTTGCAGATTACATGTACTTTCTTTCATATTATGGTCACGTGATTTCGTCATGTGACTGATATTTATATATTCGTGCACCCTTCTTACGTATTGCTACATTTACTGGATTTGTTGCACATACTAAACCAAAGCTCATGTCAGAAATAGTACGCTATGATTGTTTCCGGATGCCATGTTATTAAACGCCTTCTGTATCAATCGAATGCAGGTCAATAAATTGCACTAGACTGCTATGCGGAATTGCAGTTGTCAGGTAGCAAGTGTACCAAGGATCCGATGATGGAACGCCACCTATGTATTCTATTGCTTGTGCAAAGAGTACAAAAAGTAAAGTAACTAAATGTACATGTAGTTTACTTTCAGTCTCAATGGCCACTTAGCCGAATGTACAATTACTTCCCTTGTCATTTAGCCAGTAGCCTACAATCTGAGCACTGCTAACATATGTCGCGATTACGCAGCCGCAGTACCGGCTATAGTCCGACAGGGAATTCCTGACAGTTACGTCATAATTAGTTTACTTGAATATTCTTATGACATGTTATTTCTTAAAAGAGAAGACTGTCACTATTTGATTATGATGACATGCTTGTGGAGTCCGTAGCCGAGCGGATAAAGGCGCTGTCATCTGAACCACAATGTACCTGGTTCGAAACCCCACATAAGTCAAATCTTTGTTTCCCCTTTTCTGTTTTGGCTCAACAACACATGTCAAAAAACAGAAAGCAGGACCAAACAATAACAGAAAAAAGATAAAAAGAGAAAAGATCCTATAGAGAAAATGTACTGACAAAAGTATTTAAAAATATGAAAACAACAAACAAATAGAAGTATAAACGCCGGTGAGTTTCGAACTCGGGTAGCGCGCACGCAAAGCCGCATATGTGCCCTTTAGACCACGGAATCGGATACCCACTGGTGTAATGTTTGTCTTATTTATTAATTATCCCATTCACATCATATATTGAGGAAACCCTGTCTATTTTTAGCTTTGTTATTGTGCTGACGTAACTGCCAGACCTAGTCTGTTTATATATAGTGGCCCTCATGGGGATGCATTTTAACCCCTGGATGGAGAGGAGGCAACGTCGTGCGGGTGGGAGACACTGAAAAACGTCTCTGAAATTTTGAGTTGGCTCAGCTGGGATTCGATCCCCGTTCCCTTTGGTTATCAGCTCAACGCGCAATCACTAGGCTGAGCTACCATCACGGCCACATGCGACAGTGTGCCATTGTACTCTATAGTGTAGAATCAGTATTAACCCATTTGCTCGCAGTAGATACGTCCATGTTTATATATTGGATTAGTCTATTTTTTATCTAAGGGGTGCCTGGCCAAAATTTCAATTTCGTTTTGTTTTATATTGAAATTCCTATCAGCAAACAGTGTAGACTCTGATCAGACGCCGCATTATGCGGCGTCTGATCCAAGTCTACACTGTTTGCCTACGTCCCATATATGGGATCGTGGGAGCAAATAGGTTAAGCGGTCATCAAAAAGATGTCTAATTATGGGTTTGTAAGGCAGGTGGTAGCATAAACTAGAGGTGTCACTGAAGGAAATTTCTGTATCGTTATATTGATGCGATAATACCGAAGATATATCGATTTCTATACACGAGCATGATCTATGCTCTGTAGTTACACCCATTTGAGTGTAAACGTCAAAAGAGCAGTTCTATTTTAAAAGCAATCGTTCATAAAATAATAGTCCAATTTTTCAAGAGTACCGTTTTGGAAATATCGAGACAATTCTACTGCATTAGGCCTAACCCATCGAGTCAACACCGTGTATCGATGATATATCGATATCGTTCCTATGAATGACACATCTAGACTATAAACATATATTGAGGATACAAGCATGATAGGTATGGATGCACTCTAAAATGGTTTGAATGTTTTTTATATACAGTAGAACAAGTCTATAGATACAATGCCATGAATAAACATGGGAAATTATAAGAACATATTGCAAGACGAAGCTCTAAGATTACTTTTCTGCACAGCTTTTGATCTACATTAAGCTACCACCTGTTTTAAAAATGCAGAACCAGTGTTATTTTAACCAATTCCCCTATATGCTATTTTAGATCCAACCACTTTGAATAAAGTTACCGAAAAGGAGCATTTATTAGAGAAAAAGAAATGTTTAGGAGCAAATACTCTATTTATCACAATGGTTTCCAAAGGTGACTTTTACAGAGGCCTCTAAAGGGGTCAATATTGGGAAATGGGCTAATGGTCACCAGAGACATGTAGAGAATTTCTCCGCAGGGAACGAGGCCACAATACTTCATTTCTTATTGTCCAATCAGTGCGATGATGTTTTAAATAAAAGTACTAGATCATAGGTTATAAAACATCTAATTCGGAGTCCGGGTTAATTCTCAAGTAGCTGATTGTCCACATTTAGAGCACGCTCAAAGTCTGACCAATCAGATGCTTGAGCATGATCTCACACTCGAGCAAAAGCTTTTATAACCTTGGGGACTGGTTGAGTACCACGGAACCTGATTCCTGTGGGTTTGCTGACGACACCTTATTTGGGTCTAAGCTGTTTGCCACTGCCCATCAGGCCAGAGCAAGTGTTAACCCTTCGCTTGCATATATATTTCTCCTTCTTTACCCATGCCCTTTTGTATAATTAAATATATCTTCACTGTGTACAAGTATTTCGCTGTGCAATCACTGCTGTGGAGTGCACTGGTTGCACAATAAACTTGTAAATAGTGCAGATCCTGAGGAGACAGCTCCTGCAAGAGCTGTCTCATCTGGGTCTTCACTATTTACAGGTAGGTATATTGACGCGAATAGCAAGCGAAGGGTTAAAATATGTCTACTTATGCTGTGACAAAATACGCTGCACTTGCCTTATTATCTGCTATAGTTGAACTTCGATATCTCGAACTCGGATAATACGAACATCGGGATAACTCGAACTAAAAATTTGGTCCATCCAAAATTTGCAGCACAGAATTATTCTAAAATGTATAACTACACATATCTAGAAACACATGTGACAGCTTAATGCAGGACTGAAGTAATGGGGAAAGCTCCTACAGGAGCTTTCAGCATTACTTTAGATCTGCATTAAGCTGTGAACTTGAGACATTGGTCAGATTATAAGTCAGATGACTCGAATCTCTGTTATCTCGAACTATTTGTATGGTCTCTTGAAGTTCGAGATATCGAATTTCAATTGTATTTCACATTATTCATTAGGTGTAATCGCTGAACCATCTACATTTGTAGCACAGCAATACATTCTACTCTGGTCTGCACAGCAAATTGCCGATAGCATTCAATTAGTAACAACTTGGATCAGCAATGCATGTCACCAGTTTTTGTTTAAGGGTATGAATTATTCAAATCTTATCATAATTGAAGTCCATGGGGTCTTATCTGCGAACACAGACTTCACTATTCCAAGGTGTTTTGAAGGGAAGCCGTTTGCTATAAGAACTGTCTGACCAGGGTCTGCTATGTTTTCTAACCTGTAACATATTTGATTCTCTTTACGACAGCAACACATTTCATTATTTTATACGTTTAGTACAAGGATTAGATTAATCAATATTCATGGAGCAAAGAATTAAAAGTGCACATTTGACTTCCATTATTTCTTTATTCAATATACAGTAGAACCCCTCTAATGCGACCACTTAATGAATAAACATGGGTGCCTTTATAAGCAAGTGGTTGCTTAATGCAGGACAAAAGTAGAGCGGAAAGCTTCTATATTACTTTTGACCTGCATTAAGCCACCACCTGCCTCTACCACCCAGAATAACAGAGGGGTTTTACTGTAGCTATAATAAATTTGATGCTTCAAATATATAACGTCCTTGAATGTCCCATCGCTGACAATTGCGTTACATGTATAACGTCCTATTTCCAAGCTTGCTATATTTTGACGGCATAAGCAAATAACACTTGATATATCGTAGAACCTGTCCTAAACGACCATTCATTTATTGAACATAGGAATCTTATAAAGCGGATGGTTGCTTAATGCAGGGCAAATGTAATGCAGAAAAACCCCACAGGAGTTTCCTGCGTTACGTTCGATTTGTATTAACCTTTTCCCTCATATAAACGCGTTTTCACGCATTTGTAAACAGAGTAGATCCAGATCAGACGGCTCCTAGAGGAGCCGTCTGATCAGAGTCTGTTTTGTTTGCTAGTGGAATTTGAATAGTTCTGTTTCTTTGCTTTCTAAAATGGCTACAATGTTCCACCTTCAAAGTCTCATTGTAACTATTTTGTTCATGAATATTCGGTGGGTATTGAAATTTGAAATAAACATAGAACAGGGAAAGGGTTAAGCAACTACCTACCTTACCTACCTACCGTAATTACTTAATTATATCCCTTTATGGTGGCCCCTTAAGACAAGTTCTACTGCACTGCGATCTTTAGTCAAAACGTTAATGGAACTGGTACAGAAGTACACCTATGACTCGTGAACAGAAAGACATAACGTATACATGTATATGTCTTGGAACATCTCAACTCAAAACACCTATAAATTGTAAAGATTAAAAAAAAACTTTGCAAAGACTTGTACTTTTGCAGCTGTATAGTACATTAGAATGTTGGTCCCATAACTACAACATCACTACTTTATTTCAATTACTCGTCGATTGTTGCATCCATTAGTGACGTTATTCTTGGGTGTCATCTGTCAACGTTACAATGAACCGGATTTAGATACACCATGTATGCAGGTGTGAACGAGCACTACAAATAGTGATGGATATATACAGTAAAACCTCTCTATAACGGCCACTAAATTGTGTTAATTAGTTGGTATTTAGGGCAGGTGGCTTCTTAAAGCAAGGTGAAAGTAAAACAGAACGCTCCTATAGGAGCGTTCTGTTTTACTTTCACCTTGCTTTAAGCAGCCACCTGCATTTAATACAAACTATTTAATGTAATTTAGTGGCCGTTATAGAGAGGTTTTACTGTATAGTTTGACCCTGTCTTAAGCGGTCATTTATTCATTGAACATAGTAGTCATAAAAAGCAGGTGAGTGCTTAATGCAGGATAAAAGTGCTAAAGCAAGCTCCTTTGGGAGCTTTCGATGTCATTGTGCTCATGCATTAAGCTAAAATCCAGATTTAGACTTCATTTTCATGGCGGCTTAAGGCAGATTTTACTTCGCTCTCAATAATATTCCGACCAGACTCGCTCAATAATATAGAATAAAAGGCACAGTTGCATTTATAAAGACGACATGATAAAATGTACATCGGCGACATTATGTCTAGATACTCCTCCTAATAAGTATTCTAAAAGGCTGTAATTGACGTTAGACACACCATTACGCTATATTGGTTATAGACAGATATGTTTAATTCGGCATAGGATGGCATATATAACAATGGTTTACACAAACTATACAGAATAAGGTAATAATTATGATATACAGTTCAAGGGACCATACAAACTAGTTCGAGACAACAGAGGTTCGATTCATCCGATTTATATTCTGACCAATATCTCAGGTTCACAGCTTATTGCGGGTCAAAAGTAATGCTGAAAGCTCCTGTAGGAGCTTTCAGCATTACTTTCGACCTGCATTAAGCTGTCATTGCTTGTTTCTACGATATATGTTTGTAGTGATAAATTTTATAACAATTTTGTATTGTAAATTTTAGAAGGACCGAACTTTTAGTTCGAGTTATCTCGAAGTTCGAGTTATCAGAGTTCGGGGTATCGAAGTTAAACTGTACTATAAAATGTACATGCAAACAATAAAATGCGTCCCATGACCAAGGCTAATACAATAAACTGAATAAAGAGCAAGCTTTTATTTCAATTATGGTCCTTAGCATTGGTGGTGTGAAATAGAGAGGCTATCACATGCATGTAGTAAGATAGTAAGTATTTATCACAGACGTTATTTCATAGAATTGTGTTAAACTACATGTATTTAGAAAAAACAATTTGCGGAAAGCTGTCTAGAAGAAATATTGACGTTTTTTATGATAAGCTGCTTTCAAGTAAGTTGTTAATTCATCAATCATAATTTGCATTATTGTTTGTTTGTTTATTACCAAAATGAGTGCATTTTCTGCTTAATATGGGCACACGCGTGAATCCTAATGTGGGCTAAAGTGTGATACCTTTCTATTAATGTGGGCACAAGTGTGAATCTCAATGTGAGCACAAGTGTGAATCTCAATGTGAACACAAGTGTGAATCCTTTCCTAATGTGGCCATAAGTGTGACTCCTAATGTGGGTAAAGGTGTGAATCCTTTCTATAAATGTGGGTACAAATGTGAATCTCAAGTTGAGCACAAGTGTGAATCCTTTCCTAATGTGGTCATAAGTGTGACTCCTAATGTGGGTAAAGGTGTGAATCCTGTCTATCAATGTAGGACACAAGTGTAATCCTTTCTAGAACGTCAATATTTCGAACTTCAAAGGGACCATACAAATCGCTTCGATATAATAGAAGTTCGAGTCATCAGCGCTGTTGTTCAAATCTTGGTCTGGGCATTTAGATATTTCATGTGAGGAAGCCTTCTAACTGGCTTGCAGTAGGTCGGTAGTTCTACCCGGATATTCTTCTGTGCACGAAGCAATGCAATTTGGCCTTCCTCTACCTGTAATTAGCTGGACGTCGTGATGTGACTGAGACGTAAAAACCCGATAAAAACCAAACTCATAATCCAGCTTAATTAGTTCCCTTCATATTGACGACTTTTGGCGACTCTGTAAAGTCACTTTGTGAAACCATTGTGATAAATAGAGCATAAATTTTGCTCCAATAGGAGCAAATCCTCTATTTATCACAATGGTTTCAAACTACAAAATTCTAAGATTTTCCTTTTCTCTAGTTAATGCTCCTTTTCCGTAGATTTATTCAAAGAGGATGGGTCTAATACATTGTAATAGCCTATGTTCTAGGTTTTCACTATTTACAGGTAGGTATATTGACGTGAATAGCAAGCGAAGGGTTAAATAATTTGAATGAGAACGTTCAGTTTAGTGTAATGAACTGCCGTTATACCGGCATTTGTTATACAGGCAAATTCGTATAACGGCAGTCTGTTGTGGAACCAAATTGCAGCTAAGCATATGGAACGTCCAAAGAAACAAACGTCATATGATCGCTTAATGCAGAACACAAGTGCAGAAAGCTCCAAGGGAGCTTTCTGCACTTGAGTTCTACATTAAGCGATTGTTTGATTGTAAAAGTCTAATATAAGCAATCATTTTGAATAATATTTGAACTCGTTATACATGTAACGCCAAATTCGATATAACAAACACTCCGTTGTAACGAAGGTTGCATAAATATCGGTCTTGGAGACACGTGACCTGTATAAGTTTTCTGCATGACTAGAACACTCCCTAAAAGTGTCTAAATCCTTCTCCACCAGAATTCCAATTGAGTCAGGTTTTATATTAACCCATTTGCTAAGGGGTGTAACTCCTACAGTATATTATTAGGTTGAGTTTATTGTTGACTCCCTTTCCATGGTCAATACACATATGAATACATTCATAGATTGCATACTGTTCTGTGTACATGTAATACACTCGTAAGTTTACAAATTATAGTTCTGATTCAAATTATTTAACTCTGTCACCACGAAAGTCGCCGGAAAGCGATTCACGGTGCACGCTGCACTGGGATTTGCTTTCAAACAGTTTGGATCAAGATGAGACGCCGAGTAACTCGGCTTCCCACCCGGACACAAGCTGTTTGACACATGATGTGTAATTCGAGAAGAAAAACAGATGCTATTTTTTTTGCAGACGAAATTTATTTGGCGCCCAAATTGTAGATAGTGAAAATGAAAGGTCTTGTTTCTTCTCATTCGTTAAAAATGAAGGTAAATAGCTTGAAATTCTTGTAGTTTTTCAACTCAATATATTTAACCTTTAGCCTGATATGGGCGGACGAGAGAACACCTATGCAAACAATTTAGATCCAGATGAGACGCTGAGTAACTCGGCGTCTCATCAAGATCCAAACTGTTTAACACCCTGGTTGCATTTTGGTAAGCAAATGTTTTATAATTTGAATTTTGAAAAAAAAATATGCACAAATAATTTGCTCAGCAGGCTAAAGGTTACAGTACTCTAGTGTACTGAATTGCATATCTAGAACGGGAGCTGATGCAATATCACTTTATCCTTAGATGTGGATATCCATGGCCATGTTCTATGTGTACAATCTTAACCCTTCGCTTGCTATTCGCGTCAATATACTTACCTGTAAAGAGTGAAGACCCAGATGAGACAGCTCCTGCAGGAGCTGTCTCATCAGGGTCTGCACTATTTACAAGTTGATTGTGCAACCAGTGCACTCCACAGCAGTGATTGCACAGCGAAATACTTGTACACAGTGAAGATATATGTAATTATACAACAGGGCATGGGTAAAGAAGGAGAAATGTATTTTAAAATTCAGCAAGCGAAGGGTTAAATACCGGTATCAGATGGCAAGACAAGGCCTCTGACACAGAAGTATAGGAAAGAGCGATGCTACATGTACCTTCAACCCATACTCTTCTCCAGAAATGCCAACTGCGATGAGCTGCTCATGTATACAGGGTTCCTGACGATAGTATTCCTAAGCCGCTTCTCTATGGTGAGCTCACAACTGGAAAGAGAGCTGTAGGTGCACAGAGAAAGAGACTTTCTAAAGACTTTCCTCAACACATTCAACATTGACTTGGATCGTTGGGAAATGCATGCTCTTGATCATACATGTACATGTACCTACTAATATTAAAGACGGCCCCATGACCTCAAAAGAGCCACGCCTCAAGGCTGCCAATGACAAACGCGCAATCCGTAAAGCCAAGTAACCCCACCGTCTACAGACTACAAGTGACCCGTGACCCACCTGTAATCGTTCCGTTCGTGTCCGGATTGGTTTGATTGGCCACCCACCTCCGGACGCATAAACCCCAGAGTAGGGCATCGCGCCCGGGTTTCCTTATTTCCACTTCCGTGTCTCTTGGGAGTCACATTTGCCCATAGCTGTCAGAAACTGACGTTAACCATTAGCACAACAACAGCATCATTCCAAATAAGCAAAGGATAACTCTTACATACACATCACGTATAACAATAGCATTTACCTCCCTTGATACATTCCAGAAAATGTGTGCACAACAAGAGACATAGTAAAACGTTTCTATTACACCTTAGTGTTTTAGTAGCAGCATTGTCGACTGCTGGGCACATATTTCGTTTGCTTCTAATTTTAGAAAGGATGCGTGTTCAATTTCTTAAAAAAGGCCGAGTTACACGGCACACCATCTAGATTCAAAGTGCGATAGAACCCCTCTAATGCGACCACTGAAAAATAAACCATTATAGAATGTTACTTCATGCAGGATGAAAGTTATGCAGAAAATTCCTGTAGGACCTTTCTGCATAACTTTCGTCCTGCATTAAGCTACCACCTGCCTCTGTCACCCAGAATTATGCCCCTTTTTGGTGGTCGCATTAGAGGGGTTTCAATATTACATCAAAGAATCGCCTCCATGACACTGAATGGGGTTTATGAATAAATATTCCACTAAAATCCGATTCCTTCAGGGCTTTTTTTTTCAGAAACAATTAACTGGGCGTAAAACAACTTAAATCACTATGAATTACTCGCCGTTGGCTCTGGGTCCAAACTTTTTGTAAATGCGAATTATAAGGTGTAGATGGGATAAATGTAAATAATTGTGGTGTGTTTCTTAACCCATTTGCTCCCACGATTCCATATATGGGACATAGGCAAACAGTGTAGACTCTGGTCCGCATAATGCGGCGTCTGATCAGAGTGTACACTGTTTTCTGATAGGAATTTCAATATAAAACAAAACGAAATTTAAAATTTAGACCAGGCACACCTTAGATAAAAAAAATGGACTAATCAAATATATAAACTTGGAAGAATCCACTGGGAGCAAATGGGTTAATTTTCTTCATATTTGTTACAACGGGCAACAAACAGTTTGGATGCTGATGAGGCATCCAGTGACTTGTTGTACATACTGCTTGCATAATGTTTTAACCTTTAGCCTGCTGAGCAAATTATTTTGACAGACTTTTTTTCATCTACTACATTTAAAAAAATTCAAGCTATACTCAATTCGTCTACCTAAGTACAATCAGGATGTCAAACAGTTTGGATCCTGGTGAGACGCCGAGTTATTCGGCGTCTCACCTGGATCCACACTGTTTGCAAAGGTATTCACCCATCCGCCCATAGCAGGCTAAAGGTTGATAATAATCACAGATACGACTTTGGCAGCGAAAGAGTTTAGTAAGACCGCATTTGAAGTTTGTTACATCACTGTAACCCTTTACGTCATGGATATTCATGTAATAAATAATGCCATCATGCATATAACTGAGAATAGTCTTTATAATGCCACATGAATAAATGGATTCTTAGCTACGGAAGAAAAACGTTGAAAGCGATCAATTTTATTGAATAAGCAGATAGAGCAGACTCAGATCTATAATAATAATTATAATAAAGATTTTACATAACGAGAGTACTCATTTGGTTATAACCAATCTTCCATGAGTCACTCAACAGAGAGAAAACATTTATACAATTTGTAATAAAGTAGCAATGCTATCATAACAAGTTTGCATAAGCACCAACCTTGCACTGGTGATAGACAGATCCGAGTTAACCCATAAAGTGCTAAGCACGACAATTGTTGTTGTTGGTTTTTTTGTTGTTTATTTTTTCACACACAGTGTAGGCCCAGATGAGTGAGCTCCTCTAGGAGCCCTCTCATCAGGGTCTGTACTGCTTGCAATGGGAAATTGAAATTGAAATTCAAAAATCGTTCGCTCTGGTGCAAAAGGGCTGTATGTGGAATGCATAGGTACATGCAACCCCATTTCACCGAGTTGACGGGTCTACTCTGTTTATAGATGCGTAATAAGCGTATTTATGGAATTAATTGTTAATATTAGCACGTCTCGGGACTAGTGATGCATCTGATACGAACAAGGACAAAACTCCTGATAGGTATGTCTCAACATGCAATTCCATCTCCCTAAACACCATATTGTCACGCTACCACCTCTACGTCACGAACCTATCATAAGATATAGTTTTTCTTCGAATGAATGCAGAATCCTTTGAATCGTTGTTTGTTGTGTGTGTATGTGTTTTTCTTCAAATTTTATTTCTGGCGAGTAGGAGATATATGTATTACAATAAAACCTCTCTATAACCCATTCCCTCATATTGACGCATTTAGACACCACTGTAAGAGGCACTTTTTGAAACCATTGTGATCAATAGAGCATTAGCTCCTCAGGAGCAAATGCTCCATTTTTCACAATGGTTTCAATACTATACAATTCGAATATTTTCCTTCTCTCTAGTTAAATACTCATTTCGGTAGATTTATTAAAAGAGGTTGGGTCTAAAAACAGCTTATGTGGTACAGTGCTCCCTCCCTACAACGGTCCTCTCAATAACGATTCTCTCCTTACAACAACGCATGTCACTGTTTCCGAAACAACAAGGATCCAGAAACAACTTTTTTCCATCGAATTTTCTTTATGCCTCCATCAAACCCTATGTTGTGACCACTCTTTAGAATCGTCACTTTGTGACGATTCTAAAGAGTGGTCACAACATACGGTTTGATTGAGGCATAACGGTTTTAGTTCTCGAAATACACGTCATCTGGGGATCCTCTAAACAAGCTAATTATGTTTGATTTTCCCTCCCTATAACAACTCCCTCTGAACAACACATACAATATTCGTATCCCAAAGGGTGTCGTTGTAGAGAGGGAGCATTGTAATTGGTTAAGCAAACATAGCACAACCTTTATCAGATAACTGCTATAGCATTTGATCTGGGTTTACTCTGCATACAAAACGTGTATTTATGGAATAAAAGATTAAAATACAGGCTACTGTACATATACGAGTACAGACGTCATTACCATAGCAACGAAGTCTGTTGTCTCTTAAATAAGAATTAACATCTGACATGCTACGGCTTGTCCAGTAGCATTGTCTACTATTGTATAACACATGAACTGTTTCGCTGCCAATGCCGCTTCTGTGAATACCTATGCAAACTGTTTGGATCCAGATGATCCAAACTGTTTGTTACTGTTGCTGATATTTTAAACAAAAATTAAGAAAAATGTAAAAAATGAAAATTGCAGCAGACGATACAGGTTGCAGACGACAAAATTTGGCAGCGAAAGAGTTATATGTAAGTGCACAAATGCTTAACAACACACATCATTCTTTCTTATTCATTTACCTCGTGAATGTTTATATAAGACGCAATGGCATCATGCATATTATTCAACATATTATTCAATGATCTTTTTTATAATTGTACAGTACCATTCCCCTAAATCGGAATTTAAATCTTGCATAAATGTCAATCTTGTAAACATGTCGCAGCTCATTGCAGGGTGAGCATTCTGCATGATATGCACTCTGCATTAGGCAGTAAAATGACCAAGTCCAGAATTCTAAAATCAAATAAGCAACAAGAGAAACCCTGACTAGACGACGTCTGGGTCCATGCTTATAAAGCTTTTATTTGAGTCTGAGATCAAAGGCTCAAATCTGACCAATCAAAAGCTTGGGAACTCAAATCTGACCAATCAAAAGCCTGAGAACGAAACTCAGACTCAACTAAAAGCTTTATAAGCATGGACCCTGAATTGGGTCTACTCTGTATGGATACGCATCAGCAATCATCTCTATTGAGTAGATGGTTAAAGGAAATAAAGTAAGAACGTTTGCATATCACCTATAAAAATGGCGGTCGTTTACTCCCAATTATCGCTATTACATGGTAGGCGCTAATTGAGAGCAAGAAAGACGTTGCTTGTAGCCGAGTTGCTAGACAACATTTCTTGAAAATCAATATGTGTTGTTTGTTGCTGATGATCACAAAGTCGGACTACCAAAAATACTAAACAACAACCAAATGACGCTGAATGTTTTCATAGATGTGCCATGGAAACCAAAAAACATATTACGTTGTATTATATTAAAGTCAAAGTATTTTACATAAAAGTTGTTTTCTGCCAAAATGCGCGTCATATTTGTTATGGATTTCAGATTTTTTTCAGTGTATTGTAGCAGAAACAACAACAGAGACCAATGTTCAACTCGCCGATAGCACAGGTATGTTAACTATTTTCCTCCATGAATATTCATATAAGAAATAACGACATCATGAATATTAATTAGGTTAATTGCTACATGTATACTAGCAAAGTAACACAATAGTAGTTGGCCATTGCATAAAACCTCTCTATAACGACCACTTAATTGTGTTAATTAGTTTGTATTTAGGGCAGGTGACTGCTTAAAGCAATGTGAAAGTAAAACAGAACGCTCCTATAGGAGCGTTCTGTTTTACTTTCACCTTGCTTTAAGCAGTCACCTGCCTTAAACACAAAATACCTGATGTAATTTAGTGGCCGTTATAGAGAGGTTTTACTGTATCTACATGTATATTAAATGATAAGCAATCAGGGAATGTCTGGTATTGGTCTACCCTGTTTGCGAAGGTGTAGAAAGGCGTATTTAACCCTTCCGGCGCCAACTTTCTGATTGTCGTCTGCAATCCAATTTTGTTAAATCATTCAGTAACATAAGGGAATAGGATAAATACATGCACCTTTCTAAGTAATAAAGAACAGATACAGAAAAGGAGTTTTAGACAAAAGGTGAAGTCCCTGATCCGACACCGCCTTGAAAAGGTGGCATCTGATCTGGGACTGCACTATTTGTCGTGGAGCATTTTTGCGACATTGGCGGTGAAAGGGTTACGAGTAACGGGTTAACCCTCTGGTTTTGTTGCAACTTTGAGTACTTCCGATTGTATTAAAGTTTGGTAAACTATGGACAAAGTGACATGGTACAAGATGTTGAGAAACAATTGATTAAGTGTCAAACAGTTTGGCTAATGGTGAGGCGTCGAGTTACTCAGCGTCTCATCTGGATCCAAACTGTTTGTTACTGTGACCGTTTTGTGAAAAAATGAAAATGAAAATGAAAGAAAATAATTATTGAAAATAGTAGCAGAAGACGAAGTTTGCAGACGACATAATATGACAGCAGAAGAGTTAAAGGCCCATTACTTAAAATTGTAATTTCAGATATTGTACGTTCGTCATTTAAGGAAAATTACAACAACAAGCAAACAATTGTTAAACATTAAAAATTTTGCTCTTCATGTATACAGTAAAACATCTCTAAGCCGGAATTCTAGTTGAGAATAATTTAGATACTTAAAGGCAGGTGACGGCTTAATGCAAGGTGAAAGTCATACAGAAAGCTCCTAGAGGAGCTTTCTGCATGACTTTCAACTTGCATTAAGCTGCCACCTGTCTCCAAGAGCGATATTTATACTCATTTGAACGTCCGATTTAGAGAGGTTTTACTGTACTCGTGAATAAATATATTAGCTTTTAAGAATTTAAGACATTTCAAATACTGTTTTTCATTTGAAAAAACAATGTAATTTCTCTCATTTGAAAAAACAATGGAGAAATTACAAAGATATCAAATGGCCAAGTCTCAACTTTAGACTTGAAATGTATTAAATGTATATGGTCCAATGACATAATTAGTATACTCGCACAGTCGTTCTTTGTTCAGAATACTCTTCCCTTGTTCAGATTGTTTAGCTCTTGTTCAGATTGTTTAGCTCTTGTTCAGATTGTGACTCCTGCATTGGACACGTGGCAGACGACCAGGTTCTCTGTCATCGCACGACAATCTCGTGTTGAGGTCAACGCCCAACGAGATCTCGAAGAAATGCTGGCAAAGTTGGACGCTCGAAATTGTACGTATTCATGAATAAATCTTGAACACAATAGAATAATAGAATCAAGCATGGGTTTTGTTAAAGACGGGGGTTTCTATACCCGAGGTTGGTCTGTTCCAGTCGGACACGAGCTTTAGCGAGTTTCCGATAGGAACAGACCAACCGAGGGTATAGAACCCCCCGGCTTTAACAAAACACATGCTTGATTATTTTTCTCGCTGAAATTCGCCCTAAAACCAAGTAAATTAACGAATTTTGTGAAGTACTACTTTACATTGCGTAATACGACTTCCATATCTAATAGCAACAGACTGCAGCATAACTTTAGGCGTGACAAAATGACGTCATTTGTTATGACAACCACAAACGTTACGTTTTGGCATAAAATATAAATGACTGAGTGACTACAAAACAACGTCTTTGATTAATTAAATAGGCTTTTAAAGTGTTTATATGATAAATAGAATTTCATATTCGTGCTAATTACTTAATATATTAATTTCAATTCATAAGGTTGTTGCCTATAGAAATGTTGGTATAATTCTGTAAGCATTCCATCCCTTGTATTGATTTTACCCAATCGCGCGTATGAATACACTAGTCACGGGGTGTTCCAGATAAGGATTTCTAGTACGGCTATTTTTAGTAACTCAGTTTATCTAGCACGGCTGAGAAGCGAGAAAATGTATTCGCGGACGTGAGATTCAATAACTTCCATAGGCAATAACTTGACAGAATTACAGAGGATTAGATAAATGTGCGTACATGTACTTAGATACAGTTGAACTTCGATATCACGAACTTCAGGGGATCACACAAGTTAGTTCGAGATAACAGAACTTCGAGCTATCCGATGTCTGATCTGGATAATTTCTTAAGTTCACAGTTAATGCAGATCTAGAGTAATGCTGAAAACTTCTGTAGGAGCTTTCATCATTCCTTTAGACATGCAGCTGTCACACGTGTTTCTAGATAAGCGCAGTAATACACTTTAGATCATTTCTGTATTGCGAGTTTTGGAAGGACTGAACTTTTAGTTCGAGTTCTCAAGAAGTTCCAGTTATCCGAGCTCGATATATCGAAGTTCAAATGTATAACAAATACATTTGTCTGTTGAAACCTTTCCCTGTTCAGTATCAATGTAAGAAATAATGACAACATGAACGTTTATTAGCTTAGTTGTTCATATTATAAAGGGAATGTTTTGCTTTGACAAAAAAACCACTGTTGAATCAGATCTATATCGTGTCAAGAGCAAACAGAGCAGACCCTGATCAGACGGTTCCTATAGATGTTCCTCTTTTTACACATTCATATGGTTAACCCTTTCCTTCATATAAACGTGTTTTCACGCAACTGAAAACAGAGTAGACCCAGATCTGACGGCTCATATAGGAGCCGTCTGACCAGGGTCTGCTCTGTTTGCTAATGTAATTTGATAGGTCTGTTCCTATACTCTAAAATGGCTACAATGTTCCATCTTCTATAGCTCATTGTAACTAATTCATCAATGATTATTCAGTAGGTATTAAAATTGTAGTAAACATAGAACAGGGAAAGGGTTAACATTTAGCCTTTAGATCAAATTAATCTTACACAATCTACATTTTCAAACTTCATATTATTATCAGTTTGTCTGCCAAAATTCAACCATGATGTCAAATAGTTTGGATCCTGATGAGATGCCGAGTTACTCGTCCTTTTATTTGGATCTACACTGTTGTAAATGATGTCATAGATCCATTGGTATCAGGTTAACACTTAACCTATTCCCTCATATTGACGACTTTTTACGACTCTGTAAATGTCACTTTGTGAAACCATCGTGATAAATAGTGCATTTGCTCCTATAGGAGCAAATGCTCTATTTATCACAATGGTTTCAAACCAAAAACTTCTAAAATTTTCCTTTTCTCTAGCTAATGCTCCTTTTCGGTAGATTTATTCAAAGAGGTTTATATCTAAAAATAGCCTATGAGGAAATGGGTTAAATGTCAATCTACTACAAGATTTTATTACATCCGCTATGTCCAAGCTTTTGAGATACTATTGATCGAGTGTCAAACAGCTTGGATCCAGATATCTGGATAATATACGTGTATGATCAGGATCCAGGATTGTGTGAAGGTATGTCTGGTTGCGCATGGGAGTAAAGCGGTTAACATGTTTCTGGACTTGAAGAATAGTTACCACACATTCCAGAACGCTTAAACGCCTTCTAACGTTATAATCTACTCGTATTAATAGAATCAAGCATGGGTTTGTTGTGTTAAAGACGGGGGTTTCTATACCCGAGGTAGGTCTGTTCCAGTCGGAAACGAGCTTTAGCGAGTTTCCGATAGGAACAGACCAACCGAGGGTATAGAACCCCCCGGCTTTAACAAATCCCATGCTTGATTATTTTTCTCGCTGAAATACGCCCTAAAACCAAGAAAATTAACGAATTTTGTGAAGTACTACTTTACATTGCGTAATACGACTTCCATATCTAATAGCAACAGACCGCAGCATAACTTTAGGCGTGACACCAAATTCTTGCATATAACGTGGTGTTGTAGTCCCGCTAGACCATGTATTAACAAGGCGATTCTCGTGCTCACGCGCTGTTGTTGACCGGTTTTAATTATACCTATTACGGGCCTAAGGTAAACAATGGACGCGAATGCTACAGCGTTTTGGCCTAAGCTAGGTGTTTGCCGGGGTGTGGGTATTTCCAGGAGCACCGACAATGAACTGTTTTAGTGATAGACATATTGAATGAAATTCCGTGTAAACGGTATTTGATACAATCATGAATTGACGTCGAAAAGAAAACAGTGGCCCGGAAACAGCATACATCGACGAAGTGTCAAAGAAGTGTATAGTTTTGCTGCCATTGTTTTGCTTGTATTTTGAAGAATTAAATTGATGCAGGAGAGCAGAAAATTGGTTTTATGCAAGAATAGCGTTAATACACGTTTGTTTTCGGGCAATAACATCTGCAGTGTCCCTCGGGAATGTTGTTGCCCTCGCCCTTCGGGCTCGGGCCAACAACAGTCCCTCGGGACACTGCAGATGTTATTGCCCGAAAAAACGTGTATTAACCCTCTAATGACGTCATTTGTTATGACAACCACAAACGTTACGTTTTGGCGTAAATATAAATGACTGAGTGACTACAAAACAACGTCTTCGGTTAATTAAATAGGCTTTTAAAGTGTTTATATGATAAATATAATTTCATAATCGTGCTAATTACTTTTATTAATTTCAATTCATAAGGTTGTTGCCTATAGAAATGTTGGTATAATTCTGTAAGAAGTCCTTCCCTTGTATTGATTTTACTCAATCGCGCGTATGAATACACTAGTCACGGGGTGTTCCAGATAAGGATTTCTAGTACGGCTATTTTTAGTAACTCAGCTTATCTAGCACGACTGAGAAGCGAGAAATTAAAATCTAGGTCATAGCATTTGTGCACATCACAATTACAGACCATTGCGAACCTTTTTATTGTTTGAATGTTAAGATTAAAGCAATTATGATCAGGGGAAAATCTACATTTTAACCTTTAGCCTGCTGAGCAAATTAGTTTTGCAGAACTTTTCACTTACCACATTTTCAAAATTCAAACAATAATCAAATTGTCTACAAAAATGCAATCATGATGTCAAACAGTTTAGATCCTGATGAGACGCCGAATTACTCGGCATATAATCTGGATCCAAACTGTTTGCATATGCATTCACTCATCCGCCTATAGCAGGCTAAAGGTTAATTAAAAATCGTTTTAGCCCCAATCACTCTATTCGCAACATGACTAGCGTTCGGAAACAGTTTGGATCCATAAATCTCAAAAGCTTGATCGAGTCGGAAGTAGTCATTGAAACCATATCAAAATTTGAGAAGGCATTATTTTGAACGCGGCTTAACCTTTAGCCTGCTGAGCAAATTAATTTTACAGAATTCTTCACCTACTACATTTTCAAACTTCAAGCTATAATCAATTTGTCTACCAAAATGCAACCAGGGTGTCAAACAGTTTGGATCCTGATTAGACTCGTCGTTTCATCTGGATCCAAACTGTTTGCATAGGTATACACCAATCCGCCCATAGCAGGCTAAAGGTTAAAGATTAACTTTGAAGGAAACCGAGCTAAATATAGAGAGTAAAAAAGCAAATATTGTTAACATTTTATTTAAATGATATAATTGACATAAAATCCATTTAACGTTCCTGTAGAGATAGTTTTTCTTACATCATTTAAAAATATACGCCATTTTGCCCGTATCCTTGATGTGCCTTTATTACGTTCAGACAGCCCTTATTGAAATGACACTTTCTTTATTTGTTCTACTTTTGAGCAATTACTCTCAGACTGAAGTTTATTAAATACAGTGAACGATATCCGATAATACGGGCAGTGTTTTTAGGAATTATCTAATATTACGACAAATACAAGGATAAATTCTAAAAGTATGAGATCATTCAAAGGCAAAACCAGCAATGCAAAACGAGACAACTGCAGAACGTATTTTATTGAGCATGTTCGTGAGCAGTTGTCAAAAGTTCAACATTATTCACGCCCCCTGGCACCGGCTAAAGCGGTACAGTAGAACCCCTCTAATACGCCCATTTGATGCATAAATATAGCCGTCTTTATAAGCGGGAGGCTGCTTAATGCAGGACGAAAGTAATGCAGAAAGCTCCTTTAGGAGCTTTCTGCATAAAGGAGCTTTCTGCATAACTTTCGTCCTGCATTAAGCTACATGTGACACATGCCCCATTCACCCAAAATTATGCCCCTTTTTGGTGGTCGCATTAGAGGGGTTTTACTGTATTTATTTTTCATTGTTTCATAACTAAAAGCAGCGCTACACAGACAAAGGAGCGTATCCAAATACTAAAATCGTCATTTCTCAACCAAACCCTATAATGTTATCACTTTTTAGAATCGTCTTGAAGAGATAATTCTAAAGTTTGACCGCAGTATAGGGTTTGGTGCAGACAAAAAGAGCTATTCTGGAATATGTTTAAATTCTGGACCTGAAAGCGTTGAAATTGATGATCCCGAAGGAGACAAGAAAATATACCAGCAGTGATAAGTACTATACGGTACGACATTTCGCTCGAATTACCCTTTTACAATGTACATTCAGAGCAAATATATATATCCTTTAACCATTTCCTCCATGGCTATTCGTGTAAGAAATAATGACGTCATGAGTATTAATTTGATTATACTTTTATAATATAGCACATGGACACATGGTTATTTAGCCTTGGCAGAAACTGCAGGGTCATACATGCATCTATATTAAATCATAAGCAAAAAGGGCAGGCTCTGATCAGACGGCTCCTACATGTCTAAGAGCCGTTTGATCTGGGCCTTCTCTGTTTGCAAAGGCGTATAAAAGCGTATTTATGGGGTAAAATGTTAACACACCCGGATGGCATAAGTGATCTCGTTTGCAAAAAGTCTGGATCCAGATAAGACGTTGTTGAGTTACTGTACATGAGTGCGCCATCCTGACACTTTCATTCCCGTCTCTAAAGAGAAATGTAACACCTGTGTCCGTGCATACATGTATCTATGGGTTAAGCCTTCGGCGGTTCCATTTTCAGGTAAGAAATAATGACATCATGAATAATTACTAGCTGAAGTTTTATGATGTTAACTTTTCAAGAGAGCGTTTTGCTTTGACAAACACTACAGACTCAGATCTATATCATGTCACAAGCAAACAGAGTAGACCCTAATCAGACGGCTCCTATAGGAACCGTCTGATCTAGATCTACTCTTTTTGCAAAGGTGTGAAAAAGCTTTTATGTGAAGAAAAGGTTTACAGAGTTAACTTGCTTTTTTCTTCAGCCGATCTGGACGAGGAAAAAGCTGCTTTAGTAAAGCAAAAACAGCAGCGGAAATTCATAGAGCTAGCAGTACCAGCGTTGGTGGTAACAGTTCTATGCATCGTGTACTGCTTGATATACCTGGTCAATTTCGGACAGCAAATAGCACATGGACAACAGGTATAACTGTATAGATTTGCATGATAATCTCCTTTCTTCCATTGATAAGCTTGCAAGAAATGAAGTACATGTATGTATGAATATTTCTTAGCTTCATTTTTATACGTGTACATGGGGCCTTCCTATAAATAATGTTAACCCTTTACTCCATGACTATTTATGAAAGAAATGATGAATAATAATTAGATTAATTTTGATAACGGCAGATTGACACAGAAAGTTTTGGCTATAGTAGAAACTCCGGAATCATGTCTATATCAGTTCTAAGGCAAACACAGCAGACCTTGATCAGACGGCTCTATAGGAGCCGTCTGATCTGAGTATACTCTGTTTGCAAAGGCGTAAAAAGACGTATTTAAGGAGGAAATGGGCAAAGCTAGGTAAAACCCCAGTACAAAACAAACACACACTGTGTAACCATGCCATAAGCTAAAATCTATATAATTCCATAAGCAAACGGAGCAGACCCCGATCAGAGGTCCATACAGTGACCGTCCATTCTGGTTGTAAAAGCGTTAACCCTTTCGCTGCCAAGTTCTGTCGTCTGCTAACTTTGTCGTCTGCTACAAATTTTCATTTTTTTGATTTTCTACATTTTGTTTCAAAAACATAGGAACAGTAACAAACAGTTTGGATCCTGATGAGACGCCGAGTCTCATCTGGATCCAAACTGTTTGCATAGGTAATCACAGATTCGGCATTTGCAGCGAAAGAGTTAAAAGCGTATATATTTTGTATGGTGTAAAGGTTTAAAACATTTTGCAAATTCCTTTTTGTACATTTGTCTGGTCTGAATATACCGCACTGTGCGTTAGGAAATCCTAAAACAGTAAAACCAACCTGAACCGAAACTTTACTGAAGAATAATTTAGAGTGTTTTAGGCAGCCGATTGCTTAAAACAGGGCGAAAGTAATGCAGTAAACTCCCAGGGGAGCTTTCTGCATTACTTTTACCCTGTATTAAGTTGGCACAAGTCTTCTCGGTTTAGGTCGGGTTAAAGTATGTTTAACAGTACTTGTTTAACGTTTACTTCGTGAATATTTATGTTAAGACATCATGAATATTAATTAGATGACTTTCTATAATTGCATATGGCAGAGACTGCAACATCATGTCTGCATTATTTCATAAGCGAACAGAGCAGACCCTATCAAATATCTCCTACAGAAGCCGTCAGATCTGAGTCCACTATGTATGCAAAGGCATAGAAAGATGTATTTATCGATTAACCCTTTTCTTGCTGAATTTTAAAATACATTTCTCCTTCTTTACCCACGCCCTGTTGTATAATTACACATATCTTCACTGTGTACACGTATTTCGCCGTGCAATCACTGCTGTGGAGTGCACTGGTCGCACAACCAACTTGTAAATAGTGCAGACCCTGATGAGACAGCTCCTGCAGGAGCTGTCTCATCTGGGTATTCACTATTTACTGGTAGGTATATTGACGTGAATAGCAAGCGTAGGCTTAGTGGTTAAGCGATCGGTTTAAGGAGCGCCTTTATATAATTTTGCAGGTACACGAACACATTGAACAGGTTCATCAGCTTGAAGTTTGTGTTGAAGCAATATTTGACGAAGTGCAAGCAAGAGCAGACTTTCGTTTGGGGTTGAATGGGATGTATGCCCTTCAGAATAATTATAGCGCGAGCAACATACATATGCACACGCTGCTGTCAGATAAGACTGTAGATGAATGGAGACTGGTCAGCAAAATTGAGGATCAAAGGAAACTCACACCGAAGACAAGATGCTTAATAGAAGAAGCCATAGACGATTTGAAATTTTATTTGGATTTCATAACAGATCTTCGGCTTCATATCCGTGGAACGCTTCTTGGATTTCACGATATATATAGCTGGAAAAAGAACTATGATTTGGAAAACAACTTCGAGACCTATTGTGCAATAAGACTTAATATTATTACAATATCTTTCTACAGGGGGTATTCAAGGTTGAATACGACAGGTGACTGCACGCCAATGACACATAAACTCCACTATCACGGAATCCAACTAGGCATCCTGTTGGACCGGCTAGACGACGTATATGATAATCAAACAAATGCACATCTTAAATCAGCTGCGTTTATTAATCTTATAAAGAATAACATCACGGGTTTCAAGGTAGACAATAGCACAACGCAGTCCGGTTTCACAAAATACTTGCATTATTTGCAACACGAAGAAGTCTTAGTGCTGAAGAAGCAACTCAAATGTCTCACACAAATCAACGACGTCTACGATGCCTTTCTTAAGTTGGGAATCATTTGCTTTATTTGTATTTTCTTTTCCCTTTGCCTTACGGTAATGTGCATATATGTTTTTGGTAAAATACTAAAGAATGAGAGTAGACTTGTGGTCGGCGTCATAGACTGGTTAAACTCTGTGACTTCCGAACTAGACGAGCAGAAAGGCTCTACCGATAGTGTTGTCAACAAGGTAAGAATGTTTTTTCTTCTACATAACACTGTGTCGTATTAAGCCATTCCCTCATATTGCCGACTTTTGACGACTCTGTAAAAGTCACCTTGTGAAACCATTGTGATAAATAGATCATTTGCTCCTATAGGAGCAAATGCTCTATTTATCACAATGGTTTCAAACTACAAAATTCTACAAATTTCCTTTTCTCTAATTAATGCTCCTTTTCGGTAGATTTATTCAAAGATGCTGTATCTAAAATAGCCTATGAGGGAATGGATTAACCCTTTCGATGCCAACTTTCTAAATGTCGCCTGCAACAAAATGTTCTTACGTTAAAGAGATAAAATTGCATATTTCAAAGGGATGAACCACAGGTATTGAACTATAAACTCAGACTAACAGTTGACTTCCTGATCAGACACTGTTAGTCTGGGTGTTGTTTGGTGACAGTGGCGTGTGAAAGGATGAAATTGACCTGGCGATTCCATCATGGTTATTGATTAGATTGTTTTATAATGGCACGGTGAACCCTCGTGACAACGGGTGTGTTTGTTTCCAGACATGTTGCTGGTATAACGAGGTTGCCGTTATATAACGAGTTTAAATATGAAAGGAACTATATAGCCACTTTTAAACTAGTACCAACAGGTTAACGCTTAATGCAGAACACAATAAGTGCAAAAAGCTCCTTTGGGAGCTTTTTGCACTTCTTGTGTTCTGCTTTAAACGATCACATGTCTTATTGGCATTGCACCTATTTATTCAGTAATTAACGTTATTTTTTCCAATGCATACTGCCGGTATAACGAGTGTGTCATTGTAACGAATGCCCGTATAATGAGGGTTCACAGTATATTAATGGAGATTGTAGTTTTGGTTATTGAGAAACTATTGAATGAAATCCAAATAAGTTCATAAGAATGATCTAAACAGAGTAGACTCTGTTCAGACGGCTCTTACAGGAGTCTTCTGGTCGGGGTCTACAATGGAGTAATAGACTGCTTAAAGTACATGTAAGAGTCATGCAGGAAACACCGCATACAAAACACACAACCGCCCTAACAGCACCACGACGACACACAGCAAATGTACATGGATATAAAAGACACAAAGAGACACACAAAGACAAAACAAACATACAATAGGGGGCAGATTAACACTATTACAGAAGATTAGACCAACGAAAAGGCTCTACCGATGTTGTTAACAAGGCAGAACTAGGTTTACTCCTACAGGCCGTACTTTAAAAACTGATCCGTACCGAGCAAATACTTCGTACAATACTGTTTCACGTAATATAGTTTCAAAATTCAAGCTATAATATGTATGTCTACATGTACCATAAAGCAACCAGAGAGTGTCAAACGGGTTTGATCCTGATAAGTCAAGAGCTACTCAGTGTCTCATTGTGATCCAAACTGTTTGACCCTTATAAGACGCGTGTCTACTCGGTGTCTCATTGTGATCCAAACTGCTTGACCCTTATAAGACGCGGGTCTACTCGGTGTCTCATTGTGATCCAAACTGTTTGACCTTTATAAGACGCGGGACTACTCGGTGTCTCATTGTGATCCAAACTGTTTGACCCTTATAATACGCGGGTCTACTCGGTGTCTCATTGTGATCCAAACTGTTTGAACCTTATAAGACGCGGGACTACTCGGTGTCTCATTGTGATCCAAACTGTTTGACCTTTATAAGACGCGGGACTACTCGATGGCTCATTGTGATCAATACTGTTTGATACTGATAAGTGGCCGAGCTACTCGGTGGCTCATTGTGATCCAAACCGTTTGCAATATCATATGTGGACCCTCATTATACCGACATTCGTTACAATGACACCCTCATTATACCGGCAGTATGCATTGAAACAAAATTAAAGTTAGGTCTTTTAAACAACCACTGAATTAATAGGTACAATACCAATAAGACAGGTAATCGCTTAGTGCAGAACACAAGACGTGCAAAAAGCTCCCAAAGGGAGCTTTTTGCACTTCTTCTGTTCTGCATTAAGCGTTCACCTGTTGGTATTAGTTCAACACTGGCCATATGGTTCCTTTCATATTTAAACTCGTTATAACGGCAACCTCGTTATACATGTACATGTACCAGCAAAATGTCTGGAAACAAACACATCCGTTCTAACGAGGGTTCACTATATAATCATGAATCCGCCTACAACAGGGTAAAGGTAAATTCTTTACCTGGGGAATATTCACGTAATACAAAACAACAACATGACTATCAATTAAGTGGATGTAAACGCAAGATTTGTTCTCTGTTTTGTATATGGTGGACACTGTAGAGCCAGACCCAAAACTTCCATCAGCAAACAGGACAGACCCTGATCACACGACTCCTGCCTGTCATGTGTCTAGGTCTACTATGTCTTTGTCAAACCTGTATGATACTAAAACATAAAGTGCGCCCTCGTGCTCTGCTAGTATGCAATCGGAGTAAGAGAATGCGTGAGAGAATGAGCTGATGTTTGCCAATGTACATATCAATACAATAAGACCATCTAAACGGGAATTCTAATAGAAAAGAATTCAGAATCGTTTAGGCAGGTGGCTGCGTAAATGTAACACATGTATATGAGCTTTCAGCATGGTTTTCACACTACATTAAGCTGTCTTATGTCTTACAGACAAAACGACGTATATGCTAATCAAATTGATTAATATTAACATTGATGCTAATTTGAACGTCCTGTCTAACCCTTTTATCGCCAATGTCGCAAAAATGCATCACGACAAATAGTGCAGTCCCAGATCAGACGACACCTTTTCAAGGTGGCGTCTAATCAGGCACTTCACTTTTTGACTGAAACTCCTTTTCTGTATCTGTTGTTTATTAACAAGGCTCTTTTTATGCGATCAAAGAACATGCAAGCGCAAATGTCCCTTTCCATAATCGAATGTTGTCTATTAATCAATTGTCTCTTTAGATAGTACCAAAGGTCGTAAAGGTGTCGTCGGCGGATCTCGGAGGTGTTACAAACATGGTACCCTATCACTCCACCGATGCCACACTGTTCATGTGCAGTATCTCACAGTTCAACAAATTCTTCTCGATGTTCAACGCCTCTCAAACACTACACATCCTTACACTCGTAATGGAGCTGCTCGACGAAAGAATGGAAGAGTACAACGTGTTCCCTGTGACACGAATGGGCAACGTTCAAGTAGTGATGTCAGGTATGTCATGTTGTGTTCCCTGTGACACGAATGGGCAATGTGCAAGTAGTGATGTCAGGTATGTCATGCTGTGTTCCCTGTGACACGAATGGGCAATGTTCAAGTAGTGTTGTCAGGTATGTCATGTTGTGTTCCCTGTGACACGAATGGGCAATGTTCAAGTAGTGATGTCAGGTATGTCATGTTGTGTTCCCTGTGACACGAATGGGCAATGTTCAAGTAGTGATGTCAGGTATGTCATGTTGTGTTCCCTGTGACACGAATGGGCAATGTGCAAGTAGTGATGTCAGGTATGTCATGCTGTGTTCCCTCGTTACAACGGAGGTTTCCAGACATGTTGCTGGTATAACGAGGTTGCCGTTATAACGAGTTTAAATATGAAATGAACCATATGACCAGTGTTAACCCTACGCTTGCTATTCGCGTCAATATACCCACCTGTAAAAAGTGAAGACCCAGATGAGACAGCTCCTGCAGGAGCTGTCTCATCAGGGTCTTCAATATTTACAAATTGATTGTGCAACCAGTGCAAACCATAGCAGTGGTTGCACAGCGAAATACTTGTACACAGTGAATATATATGTAATTATACAACAGGGCATGGGTAAAGAAGGAGAAATTTATTTTAAAATTCAGCAAGCGAAGGGTTAAACTAGTACCAACAGGTGAACGCTTGCTGTATGACACTTAATCAGTAATTTCTTAAATAGAGGATCTTAAATAAGTATTCATTACAAATTGTTTATATGAAACGAGTTCACTATAGTAATATAACACGTGCTTTAATGACAGTCATATTTGTTTAGTAAAAGAGTTTCGTATAAACAATATGTAATGAACACTTATTTCAGATCCTTATATCATAGTCATAACCTATGAAAGATGCCATAGAAAGTGAAACGAGCTATAGATGACGAATGTTTTGGCGATTGTTTACAAACAGCGTAGTAGCGCAGCAGATGGCGCACATGAGGGAATCGATCATACCGCGCTACGATTGGTTAACGGACAAATAACGTCATGTGGTTTTAGTTCAGCGTATTCGAGTATGCGCTTTAAGACCCACTGACCGGTTTCAAACGGCGGACTAGAATAAAAATATACTAGTGCATTTCCACGGTTTACGGCACTCTGTTTCGGCACTCCTGTACTGCAGATTATGTGATAAAGGTTTTAACGAATCGGAAAGTCATTGAAACTATCATCATATAAGAGACATAAGTTTTCAGAGAAGGGTTAAGATATCGCTTTTCATGAATAATCTTATGCCATCAATAGTTTCAGGGATAACACTGCGAGGTAACTCGTTTCAAATTTTAGGAGCTTTCAGCATTACTTTAGACCTGTATTAAGTTGCCACGTGTGTTATTTCTAAAAAGCAAATCTGTATTGTAAATTTTGGATGGACTTGAATTTGAGTTCGAGTTATCCCAAAGTTCGAATTATCCGATTTCGAGATATCAAAGTACACCTGTATTTGACAAATGTATTCGCTGACTAAGGCGTTTTGTGGTTATTTACGTCGGAATTTAACACTATATCTGTTAGGGATGCATTTTACACCTTTGCAAACAAAGTAGACCGAGATCAGACCACCCTTCCCCCTAGTAGCCGTACTGTCGGAGTCTGCTCTGTTTGCTATTGGGAAATATAAATATGAGTTATTGCAAAAACCCCTCGTTCACTGGTCAAAATAAAGCTTCGTTTAATGAATATTAGTGACGCCATGAATTATTATTTATGGAGTAAACGGCTGATTTACAATGTAAGCTGACTAACAGCTTAAGTGTATTACTCGCATTAAAGAGCTTATGCGCACCACGTGATGTTGTCTATGCAGGTGTTTTATCAGCTCCCTTAAGACGCTGGACTATGCTCGGTATTATTCCGCCGACTTCTTGTACGAAGTACGATCTGTACTATGGGCTGGTTATTCTTTTAACCCTTTCACCACCACAGTCGTGTAAATCCACCACGACAAATAGTGCAGTCCCAGATCAGACGCCGCCTTTTCAAGGCGGCGTCTGATCAGGGACTTCACTATTTGTCTCAATCTCTAGCTCTATATATGTGCTTTATTCCTTTGAAATTTGCATTTATTTATCTCATTTCCTTATTTTACTGAATGATTTAACAAACTTGGATTGCAGACGACAATTAGAAATTTGGCGCCGAAAGGGTTAACGTTTTTGCACGCAAACAATGCAGAACAGGATCAACTGCCAAAAAAAGGTCTGAAACGAGTCTGCATATATTTGTGCCAAGCTTGAAAAATACTGAAATTGAAAATTTATCAAATCGGTGCAAATATCAGTTGGTAAAAGTTTCTTTGATGGTGTGTATGTCGTTGTTATAGATACCGTTCAAAGACACAAGTACCATCATTCCTGTGAGATAGCCAATCTTGCCCTCGATATAATGACCTGCTGCAGTGACCTTGAGATCGGGAAACAGTCAACGTCGAAACTTCAAATGAAGATCGGAATACACTCAGGTACGATGACGTCATATTAACCTTTAGCCTGCTAAGCAAATTATTTTCGCAGCATTGTTCACCTACTGCATTTCCAAAATTCAAGCTATAATCAATGTGTCGACCAAAATGCAATCAGGATGTCAAACAGTGTGGATCTTGATTAGATGCCGAGTTACCCGGCGTCTGATCTTGATCTAAACTGTTTATACATGTATACACCAAGCTAAAGGTCGAAAACTCCAAACTGTAAACTGTCTAGTCACATGTGCACAGTGTCTCCAAATAACAACACCAAACGAAACGATGGATACTCTTGTTATAGATGTGCTATTATAACATTATGTAATTATTTCTTACATTGATATTCACGGAGGAAAGGGTTAAAGAAGAACATAAGAATAGTATTTTTAACCCTTGGGCACGCTCTATTTGTACATATGTAACACATTTTATCTGTTACGAATGTGATCACATTCGTTAAATATTTGTTACAAATGTGATCAGTTACGAATGTTGTCTAACACCACATTCGTAACGAACCACATTCGTAACACGTGTTACGAATCCGATCATTTTCGTAACACCTGATACAAATGTGATCCAGAAATCGACCACACATGTAACACATTTTGTGACGAATGTGATCGATGCCGATTTTTAATGTGACATACAATCTCATTAAATTTTGTAACACGCCAGATTTCATACAGAAAAGGGAAGCTAAAAAGTGCATGTGTACAACTGAAAGACATTTGTCACAAGTTGTGAGAAATTACATGATGTGTTATTTCCAGTCAGTTTATGATTATTTGTGGAAGAATGAAACCATGACCATCCAACCATCATCATGATCACCATTCTTCGTAAAAATTAAACCTTATTTAATTTAATAAATGTTAGTTAAGTTACTTTGACTTTCTGTCAAAACTTTATAAAATAAGCTATAAAAAACATTCAACTGTGTCAAACCATAATGACGACAGAAATACATTTGTGAGGATTTGTAACCACCCGGACTCGAACACACAAAACCGGCAATAGAGTACATTCCACGAAAGTTTAAACTTCATTTATTTAACATTGACTGCGAAATAAAATATAAACTATATACATGTATATACAAAGCACTCGATGGTGCGGATGTTGTCGTACGCGATAAAATTGTGAGAGGAAACCGGAGTTCCCGAAAAAAAACCCACTACGAGACTGAACCACTGTGCCGTTTGCCGTACTCCACGGGGTAACGAACTTACGAGAACTTTGAAACCAATTCGGTGCTCAAGACTCAATACTTACTGAAACATCTTTTCTAATGGTGAATATTTCTTTTTAAATAAAACTTATTCAGCGTTTAGCTATAACGCATGTAACAGTTAGAATAAAACATCGATCCGTTTTCATCAACTACAACGTTTAACAGCTGCCGAAGATTCTGAGAATCGGGGCCGGGATTCGAGCATGGAGCTCAATGATGAGAAGCGATTGCACGAACCGCCGCGCCATTCATTGGCTTTTGATGAGTAGTGATGATAACTTACATGTAAAATGGTACGAATGGCAGATATACAAAGACAATCCTATTACCATTAACTAATTGAACATTGTCAGCCTGGAACTCAACCTGTTACATGTGTGATTCTAATGTCAACCCCCGTGTCGGACACTCATATTTGTAACACATTTTATCTATAACGAATATGATCACATTCGTTAAATATTTGTTACAAATGTGATCCGCTACGCATGTAGTCTAACAATGGTCTATTTCTAGGGCCTAACTACGGGATGTTGAGCCTGCGCAACGGCGTCATGCGCTTTAACATTACCGGGATGAGCTGCTTGATACTACAGAAGATTCACAAAACGGCTGTTCGTAAGTATTTAGATGGGTCATCAAACAAAGATAAACAGTAAATCCTCTCTATAACGACCACTAAATTATTTTTATTAGTTGGTATTTGGGGCAGGTGGCTGCTTAAAGCAATGTGAAAGTAAAACAGAACGCTCCTATAGGAGCGTTCTGTTTTACTTTGACTTTGCTTTAAGCAGCCACCTGTATTTAACACAAAATACTTGATGTAATTTTTGACCGTTATAGAGAGGTTTTACTGTAATCCGTTGGACCTCAATATCTCGAACTCGGATAACTCGAACTTAGGGACAACTCGAACTAAACGTTCGGTCCTCTCAAAACATACAATACAGAATTGCTCTAAACTGCATCGCTACAGATATTTAGAAACATAATAAAGGTCTAGAATAATACAGAAAGCTCCTATAGGAGCTTTCACCATTACTTTATATCTGAATTAAGCTATGAACTCGAGAATTTGTTCAGATTTGAAAGAGGATACCTAGAGGTTATCTCGAACAAATTTGTATAGTCCCTTGAAGTTCGAGATATCGCAGTTCAACTGTATTGACAATAGAGCATGTCTTCAGCGATCTTCAGAAAAAAAGATCTAATTATGGGTACGTAAGGGAGACGACAGCTTAACCCATTACGTCATAGGCTATTTTTAGATCCTACCTCTTTATGTTAATCTACCGAAAAGTAGCATTGACTAGAGAAAAGGAAAATTTTAGAATTTTGTAGTTTGAAGCAATTGTGATAAATCGAGCATTTGCTCCTATAGGAGCAAATGCTCTATTTGTCACAATGGTTTCACAAATTGACTTTACAGAGTCGTCAAAAGTCGCCAATATGAGGGAATGGGTTAATGCAGAGCAAAAGTAATGTGGGAATCTCCTATAATAGCTTTCGGCATTTCTTTAGACCTGATTTAAGCAACCGTCTTCGGTTTTATCCTTTCCCTCATATAAACGCATTTTCACACATTTTCAAACGGAATAGATCCAGATCAGATGGCTCCAATAAGAACCGCCTGATCAAGGTCTGCTCTGTTTGCCTATGATAGGATATACATTTTATTCCATAGTTTTTGTTAAAACAAAAACTTCCATGGAGAAGATTTCATTATAAAAAAATCAGCTACTTAATATTCACGATGTAATTATTTCCTTTATGTACATTTGTATATTGAACAGGGAAAGGCAAATATACATGCGTCCAATCAATGTAACGCCGTTTAACACCAGTTCTACTACATGTATATATAAGTGTTCCTAATAAGGTGCAGAGTCGCGCCCGCCGAGGCAACACAAAACCATAATCATCCAATGATCTCCACTCTTTGACAGTTTTCCTAATCAACATGTTTTTATCATTAAGCCTGACGAACTAGGAATGCCAACGGCTTAGATTTGTTTTTAACCCAACACTTTTTTCTCAATCGTAATTAGTTTCAAGCGGCTTCCAAAATAGAGGAACCTAGGAATTTTGCAAACAAGTTCGAATCATTTTAGACGTGAATCCATCTTGAATAGTGTAAAACAGGTTATATTCGCGTCATGATTATTTCGCGTAAATGTGATTCTGAATTCGCGGGGCAATGCATTCGCGAATTACAGCGAAATATATATTGTCGCTAATAAAACCTGTTTTACAGTACACCGTCTGGTTGAAGGCGTTCGCCTTTAGTTTGATATCGTTGTAGAACAGTTGTTATACTGCATTGAATGTTTCATTTCAGAAAATATCAAATTTTGCTCCTGACTAGAACACGGTGTTTGAGTTGTTTTATAATTTTGATTTGGCAAGTGTATTAAAGTCTAATACATGTATGACCATTCTGACTCAAATAAGTCGAATTCTGGATTTATAAAGCACACGATAGCTTCATGCAGGACAACTGTAATACAGAAAGCTCTAATATTGGAGCTTTCTGTCTGACTCTAAACCTGCATTAAGCAACCACCTGGTTTTACAGTCTTCGTTGTTAATAAATCATTTGAATGTTTTAGCGAGACTCTACAGTAGTGTTAACCCTTTTCCTTTTCTATATTTATTCCAATTTTTGAATACCTACTGAATATTCGTGAACAAATACGTTATAATGAAATTTTGAAGTTGGAACAGTGTAGTTGTTTTTTAAAGTAAATGAACAGCTCTATCAAATTCCATTCGCAAACAGAGCATATCCTGATCAGACGGCTCCTATAGGAACCGTCTGATCTGGGTCTACTCTGTTTGCAAATGCGTGAAAACACTTTTATATGAGGGAAAGGGTTAATCACTGTTACATGCATTAATGTAACAAAGTCGTGTTTTCTTGAACAAACACACATTGCATGTCACAAGGGAACCACGAGGTGGTGTTAGTTCAAGGACGGTGTATGTATAATACAGTAAAACCCCTCTAATGCGACCACTTAATGAACAAACATGGTTGTCTTCATACTGTAATGCAGGACGAAAGTAATGCAGAAAGCTTTCTGCATAACTTTCGTCCTGAATTAAGCTACCACCTGCCTTTGCCATTTTGGAATATGCCCCTTTTTGGTGGTCGCATTAGAGGGGTTTTACTGTATATGCAAACAGCGCAAGCAGAAATCAACTTCTGTATCTTTCGTGTACATACGATAGATATTACAGTTCGCTGCTACCACACAAGTAATTATTTTTCTAGACTTTTGTTGGTAGAAAATGTCATCGACTTCAGTTATCATACATGTAATTGATTTATCTTGCATGTCTCGTCAACAATGCGGTCACAGTATCAAACATTTATGGATACTGATGAGACGCCGAGTAACATGGCGTCACATCTGGATCAACAACTATTTGCATAGGTAATCACTCGTCTTGTCTGGATCAAAACTGTTTGCGTAGTTAATCACTCGTCTTGTCTGGATCAAAACTGTTTGCATAGGTAATCACTCGTCTTGTCTGGATCAAAAATGTTTGCATAGGTAATCACTAGCAGGTTAAAGGTTAATTGATATTTGAATATGTTTTGTACAAACAGCGAACAGGATACAAGTTAGCCACGCCACGTACAAGCTCCTGTCAGCCTGCGAAACATACAGTCTCCATCAACGAGGAAACGTTAAAGTGAAGGTTTGTTTCAGTATAACATTATGTTCACCATTCACCCGTTATCCGCGACCTGACTGGCATTTGCAAACAGCCCGAACCACGATGAGACGCCGAGTAACTCGGCTAACTCGGCGTCTCATCAGGATCCAAGTTGCCTGGCACTCGGTCAGTAGTTACTCAAACGTGTCAACCAATCAAATATAATTGTATATATACTGTAGCAGATCAGATTGTGAACATATACAGTAAAACCTCGATTATTCGAATTTTCGTTATAGAAGAATTTAGATCCTTTTAGGCAGGTGGCTGCTTAATGGAATAATGCATGGTGAAAGTCATGCAGAAAGCTCCTAGAGGAGCTTTCTGCATGACTTTCACCATGCATTAAGCTGCCACCTGTCTTAAAGAGCGATAATAATACGTATTTTAGTGTTCGGATAATCGAAGTTTTACTGTATACTGTATTTCCGTACGATATGGGTTAATGGTTTTGGCACGTGCAAAGAGTGACAAAGGATGTGTATTCATGTTGTCAACAATACTTGCTTTCCATACAAAATGCCACCAGAACACCAAGTCGTTTGCCTAATGCTTGTCAGTGTATTTTTATATTGCCTTCGACATGTATTGAATTACAATTAAGACTTAACATTATTCTAATGAAGACATGCTCTGTAGTACATTTTGTCATTTATTTGAGAACAGGGAATAAAAACACAAACATTCATGTGTCACCATGTTGCATGTTTAGAAGCTGAGAACCAAACATACACGAGCGAGAATAAATTCAAATTCAAAATGCCTACTTTAATCATAGAATGTAGCAAACGAATGTAAGTTTACACTAAAATTAAAATTGGATATTCCACAAAACATTGACAGTTTCATATATTTTCTGTGTACATTTGTATGTTAAACTTAAGAACTTTCCTTCATTGTCTATAATATCTTTTAAATACATGTATCTAATACCTCTATCATACAATACTGGAAAAAAATATTGGTTTCTTACCGATAAAAAAATGGACATTATAAAATATTGGCATACTACATGTATATTTATCAAATATCTTTTTACATCTATCCTAAAAAGGACATTGTTTCCATAAACATATCCACCTTTAATAAAGAAGCGTCAACTGCGGATACGAGCGAAACAAAAGCGTAAATGCAGTGTCTTACGAAAAAGGCAGCGCTATATTGCATACAGAGTAGACATAAATCAGACAGATTCTCTAGGGACTGTGTGATAAGGGTCCGCTCTGCTTGCTTATGAAAATATATTAAACCTGACTTTACAATTACTTCCAATATCTAACATTCCTGTACAAGTATACCATTATATGATAATTTCGTAATTCTTTCGGCTACTGAAAGCAAAGACATTTCACTACCAAGTAAGTATACTCTTCTGACGGTATCAAATATATTACATGTTTTCTGGACCATTGACAAACGTTCGTTCATCCCGGTCTCACCCTATCACAGCGACAACCTGACCATATGCAGTTGAAAAGAAGGCGTGATTCAATAAAACGACTCATTTCTATCACCGATCTCAATCTTTTTTAGTCCAAAGCATCAAATCAATGATGTAAAACTTGCGAGTTTTGTCAGTTAGCTTCAAATCGTCGAGCCATTATACCTGACGTCAAGGATTGCCCAAGTTTTCCTTCGCTCATCCAATGAAATGGTTCCATTCATATTTGTTGCAAAATGGCACTATTCGAAATTGAAACATAATGGCAGACAGAAAGGCCGCTATTGCTAGTTGCTTACTTATTTAGAGATCAAAACATATCGAGATTGTTGATAGAATTGGGTTGTTTCATCTTTTCAACCGCAGATCGCCAGGTTATTGCTGTGATATTAGTAGTGAGACCGGGGTGAACGAACGTTTGTCATTGACCCCGAAAACACGTGAAATTTTGAAAAAATCGTTGTTGGATTGATTATTGTGCATAAGTTAACCTCAGAAGATTATATTTATATGATAGTTACTATCATTTTACTAAGTAAAATATATTGCCTTTCAATAGCCGAAAGAATTACGAAATTATCATTGAAATTGTACACATGGAACACGGATGTTCGTTCTGCTAGTTGGAACCCTGTTATTATATAGTACATATAGACCCCCATGAAGCGGTACAGACCCCTGTGATCCAGATGAGACGCCGAGTAACTCGGCGTCTCATCAGGATCCAAACTGTTTGACACCCTGATTGCAGTTTGGTAGACAAATTGATTATAGCTTGAATTTTGAAAATGTTAGACAAATTTATTATAGCTTGAATTTTGAAAATGTAATAGATGAAACATTCGTTAGAGGTTAATACATGTATCTGCTCGTGAACATACTCAATAAAAGAACGCATTGCTGCGTTGCATACGACAGATCTTACGACAACTTTCAGCATTTATCATTAGGCTGACTTATCGGGTTTTATGGGGGGAAATGATGACGGTTTAATTAAGAAATAGTGTATAGTAAAACATGTACCAGTCTTTCCCTGATTAATATTTATGTTAGAAACGTGACATTATGGATATTTATTTGCTGATATTTTATAATGGCGTGTGTACACATTATATTTTGGTATTAGTAGAAACTGTAGAGTCAGAATTATTATAATTCCATGGGCAAACATATTGCATATGTATTTTCTGCCATTTTATCACTCATACCAACTGCATATGTTTACAAAATGTATCTTATGGCTATGTAACAGGGACTGCCGCAGCTCAACGTGTACTGGTTGGATGGTAGAAAGGTGTCCTCAAGCTATACCGACGGGGAAAGTGCATGCTCACGAATAGGTATGTATGTTATTAGACATTCTTGATTCTGATCGAATTTTCACTTACAACTGAGATCGGCTAAGCAGCTGAATAATATGCTGTTGGCCGAATTTTGACCGGCCTTACATTCGAAAAGTCTTTGTTCGAGTTTAAGTGATCATTATATTACTTAGCAAAACTGCTAAGTACCCACACATAAACATAGTTTGTTATTTTAGTAAAAAATCATTAATCATTAAGTTTGATTAGGACTATGCATTGTTCTTAAATTTATTACATTATCATTTTCTCACAAACATTATTATGTTTTCCATGAAAAACAATTAAAATATGATTATAATTCATAAATCATAAAATTCCTGTACGTTATATGTATCACCATCCGTGAAATAGAACATTTCAAAATAGTCCCTAGGGTACTTAGCTAAGTACAGTAAAACCTCTCTATAACGGCCACTAAATTACATAAACTATTTTGTGTTAAATGCAGGTGACTGCTTAAAGCAAGGTGAAAGTAAAACAGAACGCTCCTATAGGAGCGTTCTGTTTTACTTTCACCTTGCTTTAGGCAGCCACTTGCCCTAAATACCAACTAATTACCACAAATTAGTGGCCGTTATAGAGAGGTTTTACTGTATATGCCTAGGCGTTTAATAGCCGTACATCAAACATATAGAAGCTGTCTATTCAGGTATATGTTTTTTATGGGATTGTACAGTTTCTGTAAGGGCCAAAACATGGATGAGTACATATGCGGTTATAAAACAATAGCTAATAAATAGGCACGATGTCATTATTTCTTACATTAATAGTCATCTGGTGAAGGTAAACTTTTTAATCAATCAATACCCATTTCTCCCCCTTGCAGACAGAGTAGATCTAGAACATATGCCTTCTGTGGGATATGTCTTATCGGGATCTGCTCTGCTGGCTTATGAAGTAATATTTATATAAATATAATCTTAAATTTTCTGCCATGGTCAAACAGACATTTGTGCATGTGCCATAATTAACCAATTTGCTCCAACAATCCCATGTATGGGACGTAGGCAAACAGTGTAGACTCTGATCAGACGCCGCATTATGCGGCGTCTGATCAGCGTCTACACTGTTTGCTGACAGGAAATTCAATATAAAACAAAACAAAAATGAAAATTTAGACCAGACATCCCCTAGATAAAAAAATAACTAATCCTATATATAAACATGGAAGAATCCACTGGGTGCAAGTGGGTTAATATACAATACAACTTGACTTAAACGACCATCAAAAAGACGTCTAATTGTGGGTCTGTAGAGCAGGTGATAGCTTAACCCATTCGCGCCCCGTGGATTCGTCTATGCTTATATATTGGATAAGTCCATTTTTTATCTAAGGGGTGCCTGGTCAAACTATTCAATTTCGTTTTGTTTTATATTGAAATTCAAATCAGCTAACAGTGTAGACTCTGATCAGACGCCGCAATATGCGGCGTCTGATTAGAGTCTACACTGTTTGCATAAGTCCCATATATGGGATCGTGGGAGCAGATGGGTTAATGCAGGTAAAAAGTAATACAGATAACTCCTATAGGAGCTTTCTGTATTACGTTTGCCCTGCATTAAGCAACCACCTGTTTTTTAAGATTTCTGCGTCCAATCAATTCAAAGTAGCTTAAGGAATGTTTTACTATAATCAATATTCATATTGTTATTACATTTTATTTGAATATTCACGGAGTGAATGGTTGAATAACACGTGATACATAAATATGCGTATAGATATTGTTGATTTATAAAAAACAACACTTTCTATTTACCCCGTTTTATCAGATCAAATGCATTTGCTGCATACGATGTATTAGATTAACCCTTTTCCTCATATAAACGTGTTTTCACGCATTTGCAAACAGAGTAGACCCAGATCAGACGGCTCCTATAGGAGCCGTCTGATCAGGGTCTGCTCTGTTTGCTAATATAATTTGATTGTTCTGTTTCTTTACTTTCTAAAATGTCTACAATGTTATACCTTCCATATTTATTTATAACTATTTTGTCCATGAATATTCAGTAGGTATTGACATTTGTAATAAACATAGAACATGGAAAGGGTTATATTAACCCTTTTCCCGTTGAATACTAATGCTTTATGCATATTTATAAGCTGACTTTTTATAATGTCAACTTTTCAAGGGAATTCTTTGCTTTGACAAACATAATAGAATCATATTATCAGGTCAAAAGCAAACACATCAGACCCTGATCAGATGGCCCCTTTAGGAGCCGTCCGATCTGGATCTATTCTTTTGCAAATGCATGACAACAAGTTTATATGAGGGAAGGGGTTAAAACAATCAATTATTTCTGGAAGATCTTGTCGATTAAATATTTCAGTCGATTGCAACACATACATAAGTGGACACCAACTGACATCGTTTTACAATCGCATATACATTGAAACCCCGCTAATGCGACCACTTAATAAACAGCCACTGATGTCGTCTAAAGCAGGTGGTTGCTTAATGCAGGACGAAAGTTATGCAGAAAGCCCCTATAGGAGCTTTCTGCATAACTTTCGTCCTGCATTAAGCTACCACCTGCCTCTGCCACCCAGAATCATGCCCGTTTTTGGTGGTCGCATTAGCGGGGTTTTACTGTACGTCATTTGTTTGAACAGGATCGTGGATTGAGTTTGAAAAGAAACCACTATATCGCCTTGACGAGGAATGCGGCATATATGAGCCATTGGACAAGTCAAAATCAAAATCAAGGAGATATTCCCAAATGAGTATAGAGTCCAGCAGCAAGTTCCGCAACATCTCTAGCACTGATCCGTACGAGGATCAAAGCTGCTCCTCGTCATGAGACATTGAAGAAGAAGTACCAAACTGTGCCCGTGACCATTTCCCTGTTCAAAAGTATTGTAGTAAATAATGACATCATAAGACATTGAAGAAGAAGTACCAAACTGTGCCCGTGACCATTTCCCTGTTCACAAGTTTTGTAGTAAATAATGACGTCATGAGACATTGAAGAAGAAGTACCAAACTGTGCCCTTGATCATTTCCCTGTTCAAAAGTATTGTAGTAAATAATGACATCATAAGACATTGAAGAAGAAGTACCAAACTGTGCCCGTGACCATTTCCCTGTTCAAAAGTGTTGTAGTAAATAATGACGTCATGAGACATTGAAGAAGAAGTACCAAACTGTGCCCGTGACCATTTCCCTGTTCAAAAGTTTTGTTATAGATAATGACGTCATGATAATTTATTAGCTATATATCTATAATTTAAAAATTTCAAGGGAATTTTTCACTTTGACAAAAACTATAGAAGGGGATCCATATCATATCACAAGCAAACAGAGTAGACCCTGTTCAGACGGCTTCTCCAATATATGTCTAATATGGATCTACTCTGTTTGCAAATGCATGAAAATGCGTTTTTATGAAGGAAAGGGTTCAAGTAACATGTTTAGTTTTGGGTTAACCCTTAGCCTGCCACATGTTTTTTATCACTCTGCACTCTTTGAATATTCGGGTCCGGATGCACTCTCATCCGGGTCTACACTGTTTGCAAATGGAACTATAGTTGTGACTGGCAGGCTATGAGTTAATCTTGAAATATAAATGGCCACGTACTGTAGTTTCAGGCACTCCGCCGCTTCAAAAACTCGATATTTTACGATAAGCGCCATTTGTGTTTAACCCTTTCACCGCCAATGTCACAAAAATGCACCACGACAAGTAATGCAGTCCCTGACCAGACGCCGCCTTTTCTATTTCTATATGATTTTATGTGCTTTATTCCTTTGAAATTTGCATTTATTTACATGTATCTCTTTTCATTGTTTAAAAAAATTGGATTGCAGACGAAATTAGGAATTTGGCGCCGTTTGTGTTTAACTCATAACCTAATGGATACGACGTTTGACGCCCTTGTAAACAGGGTAGACCCAGATGCTGTCTGATCATGATTTACACTGTTTATACGGATGTCAAAAAGCGTCTTGATCTTGTAAATAGGTAACACTATCACTATTATATACACGTATTGAGAATAGTTATACTGTCTTGCATCAAGACATGCACGTTTCTGTATCTGCATAGATTCAATTCAAATAAGCAAACAAGAACATAAAATACAGCCTATTCTTTATTGCTCAAATAACAAATGTAATTATAATTCAGGATTTTTAAAACATGTTAGCTTAATGCAGGACGGCAAAAGCTATGCAAAAAGCTCCTATAGGACTTTCCTGCTATGCATTAGGCAACCACATACTTTACAGTCACCTATGTTAACAAAGTACAGTAGAATCTCTCTAATGCGACCACTTAATGAACAAACATGGCGGTCTTTATAAACAGGTGACTGCTTAATGCAGGACGAAAGTTATGCAGAAAGCTCCTTTAGAGGAGCTTTCTGCATAACTTTCATCCTGCATTAAGCTACCACCTGCCTGTAAGACCCAGAATTACACATCTTTTTGGCGGTCGCATTAGAGGGGTTTTACTGTATTTGGTCGTATTAGAGAGACGCTACTGTGTATGCCACACATGTATCTCTGTTTTGATCAAGAACATATTAGATTTAGATATAATTTTGTCATACTAGTCATATGTACAAAATGCACTCTGTAACATGAAATGACTTGAACGTCGGCAATTATGTCAATTTCGTTGTTATTTGTGTGTCTATCGGGTTACATGATCATTGTAATTTCTTACATGCACTTGCGCTACATTTATTGTGAACTTCGCCTGTTAAATGACTAAGTTATAGAACTGACAGTTTCGAAGTACGCTTCCGAGCGTGTCGGAAACTGTCGAGTAGTTACGATTGGGAACAAGGCATGTATTTGAAATATTTATTATGTCCTTTACACGAAATTACACGAATATAATGATGATAAACCAGACACCTCGAACGAACATATCCGTAAACGTTATGTGATGAAAAGCGGACAACGAAACAGTGTCAATACATTTTAACCCTTTCCCTGTCTAATATTAATGTCATGAATATTGATAAGATTTTTTTTTATAATGCCATATGGACACATGCCATTTTGGCTCAGGCAGAAGCTATAGAATCAGATCTATATTACACCATAAGCAAAAGAGCAGACCCTGATCCGACGGCTCCTATAGGAGCCGTTGGATCTGGGTCTACTCTGTTTGCAGATGCGTCAAAATGCGCTTACATATGGGAAAGGGTTAGACGTTTAACATAATGTCTGCCCAGTCTCTTATCTGCTGAACGTTTTACTGATTTCTGATCCGTTTAAGCCTTTGAGGAAATACAAACCGAGTAGCAATCATATTGGATCCTGATGAGACACAGTACTCGAAGATGCCGAGTTATTCGGCGTCTCATCAGTGTCCAGTCTGTTTGCAAATACTACCCAAATCGCGGTTAACATCGGAAGGGTTGATCAGTTACATTTATCACCTTCTAGCAGAACATACCGCAATTACCTCACCCCGTGTAGATTCGGAGTTCCTATTATATGTCCCAGTTTCACAAATTTATTTCCATAATATCCAAGGTAGTCCCACAGTATTGCCCCTTTGCACGCACCGAGCACCATGCCCTGACACGCCATTTCGCTATTGTAGAACAACTGAACGTACTTTCCGGATATAGACGCTTTGCAGTATAAAGTATGTCAGACTGTGATTTGTAACCCATTCAATGCTGAACTTTTACATTGAAAATTCCCAAAATAAATTCTGGGATGTTTTTAACCCTTTCCCTGTTCTGTGTTTGTTTCAAATTTCAATACCTACTGATTATTCATGGACAAAATAGTTATAATGAAATAAGGAAGGTTGGATATTGTAGCCATTTTAAAAACTAAAGAACCAGATCTATCAAATTCTATTAACAAAACAGGGCAGACCCAGATCAGACGGCTCCTCTAGGAAAACACGTTTGTGTGAGGGAAAGGGTTAACAGAAAAGTAGAGCATGACAGACAGTGCCGTTCCTGATTAGATGGCTCATCCAGAAGTCCTCTCATATGGGTCTACACTGTTTGTAAAGTTCATTAGTGATTCGTTTCTACCATTGAAAGGGTTGAAAACGTTTAAGTACTTTTTCCAATCAGATTTCAACGAGACAGATCTTAACCCATTCCCTCATATTGACGACTTTTGACGACGCTGTTAAAGTCACTTTGTGAAACCATTGTGATAAATAGAGTATTTGCCCCTATAGGAGCAAATACTCTATTTATCATTATGGTTGCAAATGACAAAATTCTAAAATGTTCATTTTCTCTAGTTAATGCTCCTTCTCGGTAGATTTATTCAAAGAGGTTGTATCTAAAAATAGCCTATGAGGGAATGGGTTCAGGTTAGTTTAACTACGATATGCGGTAAACTGTGCAATGAGCTATAGAATAGGATGCATAGTCACATATAATTCTTTAAAGAATGACTGTGTATGAATTATTTTATGTATATTTTATGTACATGTACGTAGATGTTTATGTGAGACTTAAAGCAATAAAGAATAAATATTACATTTTTGTGTCGGTGTGTCATCAGGATACAAACCATTTGTCATTATGATATTGTTTTTGTAAGACAATGGGAGAAAATTCAAATTTAAAAATTCAAATTCAAACTTGTAGCAGACGACACATTTCGCAGACGACAATATTGAAGCAGATAAGTGAAAATGCGCATATAAGGGAAAGGATTAACTATTATTATAATCGATAGTATAAGATGTAAAAGATATGCATTTAACTGAGAAAAACTGTATATTTGCATAACTACAGAATTTGGTAATATCGTAATATCTACAATGTATATTCAGTTTGATATTTGTAGTTTCATGTTATCCACCGTTATAGTTATAGTCTACTTTCAGTCCGAATGACCGCTCAGCCGACTGTACATTTTACTCCCCTGTTCATTGAGTCATTGGCCTACAATATTGAGCACTGCTAACATATGGTGCAATCATGCAGCCGCAGTACCGGCGGGTGACCCTCACAGGTACCCATTTTAACCACTGGATGGAGAGGATGTGCGGGTGGGAGACACGGAAAAGCGTCTCTAAAATTTCCGGGAGGGACGGGGATTTGAACCCCGGACCTCCGGGCTGCTAGTCAAGCGCGTTAGCACTAGACCACCGCAAAGATGAAACGCGTATTTCATAATAGTGTTGTCAATCCAGTTAACCAATCATGTAATAAATAATTCTATTATGAATATTTAATCGTGTTTATATAATGGCTAAGGAACACCGATAGTTTTACTATGACAAAGCTATGCAATCTGATCTATATTATTCGATAAACAAACGGAGCGGATCCTGATTAAACGACTCCTATAGGAACTGTCTAATCTGGGTCAACTCTGTATTTAAAGGCATAGAAATGCGTATTTATTGAGTAAAACTTTAATACCTTTACAGAAAATGTTAATCAAGATGCGATGCCATGAACCCAAGTGTTTCTTCAAACTTCGAACTTTTTTGACATTTTAATTGCTCCATGTGTTGATGCGCAAATTACAGTAAAACCTATCTATAACGGCCACTAAATTGTGTTAATTAGATGGTATTTACGGCAGGTGGCTGCTTAAAGCAAGGTGAAAGTAAAACAGAACGCTCCTATAGGAGCGTTCTGTTTTACTTTCACCTTGCTTTAGGCAACCACCTGCCTGTAACACAAAATACTTGATGTTATTTAGTGTCTGTTATAGAGAGGTTTTACTGTAACTTGAATTACGATAATAGAGCAAATGAAAGTTTGCGCGCAATACTTGTTCAAAGTGTTCAGCCATAAACATCCGTTGTTTTTATAACGTTATAATTATGTTGTGAGACGAAAGCAATTAGGCCTTTGGTTTCATTCGCCATCCAGGCAAGAGATCCGTAGCATGCATAAAACAGTAGGCTCTTAGCCCTTTGCCTGCTACAAAAAACCCGATGTCTGCTTAATCTTCGATATCTTGCAGTTTTCATTTACTTCCGCTTCGCCTAAACTTTTGAAAAACGTTTATCCGAGTATCAAAAAACTTGGATCCTGATGGAGAGCCGAGCTACTCGGCGTCTGATGTGGATCTTGATGGAGAGCCGAGCTACTCGGCGTCTGATGTGGATCTTGATGGAGAGCAGAGCCAGTCGGTGTCTCATGCGGACCAAAAAGTTTTAGTTACGTCATGATCAGGAGGAAGGTGGTTAATTGTAGCATTGTTAAACCGTTCCCCATAGGCTGTTTTAGATACAACCTCTTTAAATGAATCTATCGAAAAGGACTAATAACTAGAGAAACGGAAAATTTTAGAATTTTATAGTTTTTAAATCATTGTGATAAATAGAGCATTTGCTCCTGTGGAGCAAATACTCTATTTATCACAAAGGAGCAAATGCTCTATTTGTAACAATGGTTTCAACAAGTGTCTGTTATATAGGCATATAAAGGCGTATTTATGGTATTATGGAGGAATGGGTAAGTATTATTTGTATACTGCTTCAGTTCAAACGACAGGCATTTTGTTCATAATTAAACCTTTACTCCATGAATAGTCATGTAAGAAATAATGACATCATGGGTATTCATTAGATTGGTTGTTATAATAGCACATGCACGCAATACATGCTTGCAATGGCAAGAACTGTAGACTCATATCTTTATTATACCATAAGCAAACAGAGCAGACCCTGATCAGACGGCTCCTACAGCAGCCGTCTGATCTGGGTCTACTCTATTTGTAAAAGGCGTTAAAAGGCGTATTAATGGAGTCAAGGGTTAACCAAAATCAAATTGGGAGAGTAAAAAAATACCACAACGTAACCCATAGACGGTTTACAGGTACAGAATATAATGCACGTTATGTTTCTCCAGTGGTCACCATCACCAATGTATTCGGTATTAATCATTTACAGTTTACCTTCGATATCTCGAACTTCAAGAGACCACACAATTAGTTCGAGATAACTGAAGTTCGAGTTATCCGATTTCTGATCTAGATAATTTCTTAAAATATCAATTTAATGCAGGTCTAAAGTAATGCTGAAAGCTCCTGTAGGAGCTTTCATCATTACTTTAGATCTGCATTAAGCTGATATACGTGTTTCTAGATATGCGTAGTAATACATGTTAGAGCAATCCTGTATTGTACGGTTTAGAAGGACTGAACATTTAGTTCGAATTATCCCGAAGTTCGAGTTATCCGAGATATCGAAGTTCAACTGTACTTAATCAATATTCATGTATCAAGCCAACACCTGTCTTAAATAACATAAAATTGGCTTTACTAAAATTCCGGTTTATATGAATTGTATTTGCATTATTTCATACATGTACATGTACATGTAAGCAAACAGAGCCGACTCAGATCAAACGGTCAATGTCCGCTCGATTTGATTTATTCAAAGAATAATATTTACATTCGCCCTGCAGTGTCCTTATATAACCTTATTCTAAAAAGAAAGTTGCATAACCTCATGAACACCGGAAGCACGTCATTCATTTCTTAAATATAAGAAATACAATGGAATATAAATATAAGAAATAAATGACGTGCTCCCGGTGTTCATGGGTTATGCAACGCATAGCTTTACGAGCAAAGATTCACGTGAAGCCCTTCGGGCTTCACTAACTTTGCTCGTAAAGCTATGCGTTGCATAACCTCATGAACACCGGAAGCACGTCATTCATTTCTTAATTGAAACTCCATGGGGAAGTCTCTACATTCAATTAGTTTCAAAAAGTCCTAAAATGTACAGAACTCGTTGGTTTATATGCTCAAAAGAAGTACAGTAAAACACCGCTAATGCGACCACCTAAAAGAGGTATAATTATTGGTGCTAGATGCAGGTGGTAGTTTAATGCAGGACACAAGTAATGCAGAAAGCTCCTAGAGGAGCTTTCTGCATTACGTTTGCCCTGCATTAAGCAACCACCTGCTTATAACGGCAGTTCTATGGTTATTCTTTAAGCGGTCGCATTAGAGGGGTTCTACTGTATATTGCAAGAAAACTATCGAATAAACGTTGAACATGACAAAAATCTTCTACGTAGATATTTCGCATCTCTCCGGTCACTTCTGAGAAAAGTTGTTACGTAAACGATGGAGGGATCGAGTGAGTATCGTCAAAACGAGGAACGTTTGAAAATGAAAAGGCTGAGCATACTTAGCTGTAGACCAACAATTATAGAATTTATCAATTCGGGTTATTTTTTTTATCATAGGGGCATTTTTGGATATAAATTCAAATTGACAATCTTTATAATAATGATTGAACATAACAAATACCAAGTTTTATGATATTATTGAAAATAGGCTTCCATTATATGGGAAATTCCTTTTTAACCCTTTCCCTCATATAAACGTGTTTTCACGCGTTTGCAAACAGAGTAGACCCAGATCAGACGGCTCCTAGAGGAGCCGTCTGATCAGGGTCTGCTCTGTTTGCTAATATAATTTGATAGATCTGTTTCTTCCTTTTCTAAAATGTCTACAATGTTCCAACTTCCATATTTCTTTATACATTGTATCTATTTTGTCCATGAATATTCAGTAGGTATTGAAATTTGTAACAAACATAGAACAGGGAAAGGGTTAACACGCATGGCTAACATCATATACGAGTAGTTTATTCCAAATATTAGCCCTTGTCTTAAGCTGTCATCAGAAAGATATCTAATTATAGTTTTGTAAGTTAATTGGTATAGCTTAATGCAGGTCAACAGTAATGCAGAAAGCTCCTTTAAGAGCTTTCTCCATTACTTTTATTCTGCATTAAGCAACCAACTGAATTTTAAACTCCTATATTCAATAAATGAATGACAGCTCTTAACCCATTACCTCATAGGCTATTTTTAGATCCAACCACTTTGAATAAATCTACCGAAAAGGAGCATTAACTAGAGAAAAGGAAAATTTTAGAATTCTGTAGTTTGAAACCATTGTGATAAATAGAGCATTTGCTCCTATAGGAGCAAATGCTCTGTTTATCACAATGGTTTCAACAGGTGACTTTAGCAGAGTCGTCAAAAGGCGTCAATATGAAGGAATGGGTTAGGGGCAGGTTCTACTTTGATGCAAAATAAACACAATCCTCCAGCTATTGTTAATTTCTTGGAAACAAATTAGCTTCTATAGACACCATTACTGGCTCGTTGTTGGTACATATTGTGTTCATAACGAGCTCTACTGTCTAATATCTATTGATGTCTATTACAATGTATGTTCCACTGAATACATACATACACACACAGCAGAACCTCTCTAATGCCACCATTTGATGAATAAACATAGCTGTGTTTATAAGCAGGTGCCTGCTTAATGCAGGACGAAAGTAATGCAGAAAGCTCCTATAGGAGCTTTCTGCATAACTTCCGTCCTGCATTAAGCTACCACTTGCCCCTGTCATCCAAAAGTATGCCCCTTTTTGATGGTCGCATTAGAGGAGTTTTTGCTGTAATACACATTCTACTGACACTGTGACATGTCTTTAGCGCGTCCGATTACACGAAAAAAGTAATTGCAAACAGCTTTAGCTAACATTCTAGCTGTAAATTATAATCAATGCTATTTACCGCATTCGGTGTCAAATTCTAATTGCCGTCGTCTGCAGCATACTTTTGTTAAACTATTTTTTTTTGTAAAATAAGGAATGGAGATAAATAAATGTCTCGTTCAAAGAAATAAACTGCAGATATAGAACTGGAGGCTGAGACAAATAGTGTAGAACATGATGAAACATCTGATCCCGAGTTTATTAATTCTTTTTATATATCTGATCTTTTTAGATAATTCACAAGCATGCTTGAGATTGAAGATAGGTGCTGAAGTTTTATTTTGTTGTGTTTGTCTTTGTGCATTATGACGACAGTGATGGTGACAGAGGTAAGGAACTGTTGGCATTACTTCCGCACTGTATTAATCTACCGCCTACATGTACAAATCAGCTGAAATTAGAGTTTATTATACATTCTAACACACCTCGCGCACACATCTACATAAACAAAAAAGGGACGTAGATCTATGTTTGAATTCTCCATAAAACACCGCACGCGCTGTAACGGCTTAACGTGACGTAATATGGCTTCGAAAATTCGTACGTCAAGAAACGTAGTGCCGTTGTGGCGGTGCAAATTATAGTTAAATTGAAGTGTTAGAATCGAAATAATAAATTTATACCAGTGTTTTATTGTGCAATCGAACACGGGTAGTCGTTGAGATGCTTATAATTACATCACTCGGCCTATCGGCCTCGTGACTTAATTACTACGCATCTCAACTCCTACATACCAGTGTTCGATTGCACGATAAAACACTGGTATGAATTTATTATTTCTTAAGTAAAATCCCTCTAATTCGACCACTTAATGAATAAACATGGGTGTCTTTATAAGCAGGCGGTTGCTTAATGCAGGACAAAAGTTGTTTTTTGCATTACTTTTGTCCTGCATTAAGCTACCACCTGCCTCTACCACCCATAATTATACCTCTTTTAAGTGGTCCCATTAGAGGGATTTTACTGCACATATATTTCAGATTAAGATGAAGCAGCACGTTTTAAGCGTATTTTTCAAGTTAACGTCCAAAGAATTTGACGAATGCTGTTTGGTAGAAATATTTCTTAGTTTGCAAACAGTTTGGATCCCGATGAGACGCCAAGTGACTCGGCGTCTGACCAGAACAGAAGCTGCTTGACCCGCAGTCAATAGTTTTTCAAAACGAATCGACAATCAGTATACTCAGTAGATACTCATGTAAGAAATAATGATATAATGAATATTAATTAGATTAATTGTTATAAATGCACATGGGCAATGGACGTTTTGGCCATTGTAGACATTATAAAATCATATCTATATTATATTATAAGCAAATAACAGATCCTGATCAGACGGTACCTACAGGAGCCGTTTGATCTTGGTCTACTCTGCCTTCAAAGGAATAGAAAGGATTATTCATGAAGTAAAGGGTTAAGTGGACTTTATTTGTTCCATGCTGAAACTGAAACCTAACAGACATGATAATACACATTGCAGAGCAACAGAAAAAGATGCGTACTCAAATACTAAACTCGTCATTTCTCCACCAAACCCTATGTTGTGGCTACTCTTTAGAAACGTCTCGAAGAGACGATTCTAAAGAGTACTCCCAATATAGGGTTTGGCAGAGAAATAAAGAAGATATTTACGCAAATATTTTAATTTTGCACCGTTTCAAGATCACTGGCGTTATGCGTATTGCTGGCTTATTAAGTAGATTTTGTTTTGTTTAGAAGCAAAGTTCCCGTTCTTCTGTCGCGGCTATTGCCAGCCATCTACATTAAAGTCTCAAATTGCTCTTTAGGTATATTGGAATTTACAGACACATTAATCGTTATGGAAGTGTCAGTATGTTTTGTCATGCTTGCTGTTTCGTATTTTACAACAGCCATGTGTTAATAGCTACCTGAAATGATTAATAAGTACTCATGACAGGTATGTGAGACTTGCTAACTTTATGCAATGTTATTAACCCTTCGCTTGCTATTCACGTCAATATACATGTACCTACCTGTAAATAGTGAAGACCCAGATGAAACAGCTCCTGCAGGAGCTGTCTCATCAGGGTCTGCACTATTTACAAGTTGACTGTGCAACCAGTGCACTCCACAGCAGTGATTGCACAGCGAAATACTTGTACACTGTGAATATATATGTAATTATACAACAGGACATGGGTAAAGAAGGATAAATGTATTTTAAAATTCAGCAAGAGAAGGGTTAAATATATATACTAAGTATTTTTGCATACATTTTGTATTATTGCAATACTATAATGTTTGTAGTGAATGCAATATAATAGTTTTAATGAACAGGCAGCTGCTACATGTATGTAGGAAACCTTTAACAGTAAACTATATGAGAGCAGATTTTCGAACGACCTTAACCTGTTGAATATTCATGTAAGAAATAATGACGTCATGAGTATTACTTAGATTATATATAATGGCATACTTATGAACATAGGACAATTTGGCTCAGGCAGAAGCTGTAGAATCAGATCTATATTACACCATAAGCAAACAGAGCAGAACCTGATCAGACGGCTCCTATAGAAGCCGTCTGATCTGGGTCTACTCTGTTTGCAGATGCGTAAAATGCGCTTACATAAGGGTAAGGGTTAATATGCTTTCGCGATGGGATTGTCTTTAGAACTTTTGATTTCTACCCTAATGTAAAAGGATTATGTTATAGTCAACACTTTAATACATTTGCTCCCACGATCCCAAATATGGAACGTAGGCAAACATTGTAGACTCTGATCAGACGCCGCATAATGCGGCGTCTGGTCAGAGTCCACACCGTTTGCTGATAGGAATTTCAATATAAAACAAAACGAAATTGAAAATTTAGACCAGGCACCCCTTAGATAAAAAAATGACTAATCCAATATATAAACATGGAAGAATCCACTTGGAGTAAATGAGTTAATATGCGGGACACGCATGCACTGGTATTTGCAAACTGTGTAGATCAAGATCAGACCTTACCTCTAGGCACCCTTTGCTATGTTTGTCATTTAAAATCGTCTACAAAGTTTGCGGCCTTCGAACTGAATGCACTCAATGATTAACCACTGATGGGCTGGTGCACTCTAAATACTCAGCGTTGCAATAGTTAAAAAGCATTAACTACTTAATCACATTTGTCCTTATCTAAGACCATTGATTTTTGAAACCCGATAGGACATTTGTGTATTTATACGATATATTTTAACTGCAAAAATGACATTTGTTACAAATGTACACACTGTTGCGCCTCTCTAAGGCAGACATAGAAATCAGTATCAATGCCGGAATCTTAGACAGGTGACAGCTTAATGCAGGATTTAAGTCAATGAGAAATCTCCCAATGGAGATTACTGTATGACTTTCATCCTGTCTTAAGCATTCTCCTGCCTAAAAAGACCAAAATCATTAGGTCTTTGAAATATATAGTAAAACCTCTCTATAATAACCACTAAAGTGTATTAATTAGTTGGTATTTAGGGCTGCTCAAAGTAATGTAAAAGCAAAACAGAACACTCCTATAGGAGTGTTCTGTTTTACTTTCACCTTGCTTTGAGCAGCCATCAGCCTTAAACACAAACTACCTGATGTAATTTAGTGGCCGTTATAGAGAGGTTTTACTGTAATTGCAATTTGTAGGGTTTCTACTGTATAATCCGGTGTCGTTAATAACTTTGAAAATTATTGGTTATGTCATTATTTTCTAGTTATTTTTAACGAACAGATTTATTTTTTCTCAAGTGTATTTGGTATTTAATGCATCCTATGGACAATATTGAACCACAATCCGCATTTTAATCTAAAATGCAATTACAGTGGAACATGTCTTAAGCGACTATCAAGAAGAGACATGATTATGGATATGTAAGGCAGGGGCTGGTAGCTTAATGCAGGTCAAAAGTAATGCAAAAAGCTTCCATACGAACTTTCTGCATTACTTTAACCCTGTTTTAAAGAACCACTTACTTGTTAACCCCTGGTGTCCAATCAAACTAGGGTCGCTTAAGACAGAGTCTTCTGTAATTATGTAACTTATTATATGTGATGTAACTTACGTGAGTGGAAAGCATTCGCTTATTACGGATTGAAGTTTAATAATCAAATTGAGCGTTTAAAGGGATGTCGTCCTTTATCCTGATAAATTCGAAACGACAGGGCATTTGAGAATAACCTGTATCGGGGCGAGACGCCGAATACGCCCACGTGTTAACATCATTCAAAGCATGTGACAAAATTTATTACTCATTTCTAACACGCTGAGTACAACAGTTCTCTACCAAATGCTATTTGGCTGCTACTCATAAGAAGTACCTCTCCGATTCGAGTATTATGAGTAGCAGCAAAAAAATTCGCCTAACTGCGCGTATGAATACACCATACAAGGGGTGTTCCAGATAAGGATTTCTAGTACTCCTTTTTATAGTAACTCAGGTTATCTAGCACATCTGAGAAGCGGTAAACATAAGTAAAGCTTGTTAACATTGATTTGCATCCTTATATGTTAACCACACCTATATTATTTAAGAAGGCCAAAAAATGCATGTTGAGGAGGGCTACAGTATATATTTTAAGTGCCCATGGCAAAAAAAAAGAAAGCATGGTGACATGTGTTATTCTTTTTACAATGACGCTAAGAAATATTTAAATAATTTATGCATAAATGTTCATAAATATCCTGTTGAAATTTTAACACTCAACCGCCCGAACAGCAACACAATGAACAACAGTACATGTACAAGCATATAAAAGACACAACGAGACGCACACAGACAAACAAACAACCGGGAGAAGATGGAAGTAACGCATTGGAACGGTCGGTGACAAATGTGACTGGGGGTTTAAACCGGTTTAGGGGCGTCCAATCTCACATTTATTCCACCCCAATCCCAACAGACAAACAGCGTAAATAAACGTATCCCCTCCCAGACTAATCTGCAACAGCCGCGATGGCAAATACAGTGGAAAATTACATGTTAAACGAAAATATATTTAAGTGAAACAAAATGGATCAACCTATCTTAACCGGAATTCTAGAAGAGCATAATGTAAATAATTTTAGGCAGGTGGCTGCTTAATGTAGGGTGGTAAACATGCAGACAGCCAAAAGAGGATCTTCCTGCACGACTTTCATCATACATTAACCCATTACCTCATAGGCTATTTTAGGTACAACCTTTTTGAATAAACCTACCGAAAAGGAGCATTAACTAGAGAAAAGGAAAATTTTAGAATTTTGTATTTTGAAACCATTGTGATAAACAGAGCATTTGCTCCTATAGGAGCACATGCTCTATTAATCACAATGGTTTCACAAAGTGATTATTACAGAGTCGTCAAACGTCGTCAATATGAGGGAATGGGTTAAGCTGCAACCCGTCTCCAAGACCGATATTAATACTAATTGAACGTCTGGTTTAGAGAGTTTAACTGTATCCATTTGAGTGTCTCAGTGACGAATGAAAGTGCTGCTCAAAGTGTTCAGAGTATAATTATTAACACTTGAAAATGAAATCTAAAATGCTGCCTGATCTAATGATACTATTGCTTAATTTCACCCACGCATCAGGTCGAGTAGAATATCAAATACAGACCACCAGTAATCTGTCACCAGTTTTTCCCAGAATATCAACCCTTATGTTTAAAAAATAAATTGTTTACTAAAACATTTACAACACTTTTGACGGAGTGACACACAGTTTGGACCCTGATAAGACATAGAGTTACCCGATTTTTTATCTAGATTCAAGCTGTTAAATACATGTACTAGTCAGGCAGCACTTATCATGAAAAGGTATAACCTTGTGAATACCTATGTGAACAGTCTGGCAACTCGGCGTCTCATCTGGATCCAAATTGTTTGATACCCTTATAGTATTTTGGTAGACAAATTTAGAATATGTAGTAGGTGAAAAAATATGTAAAAATAATTTGCTCAGCAGGCTAAATGTTACATAACAAATTTGTCACATGTAAAAACTGTATTTTATTTCATGCCAATTTGAAATCGTTGAGCATTAACCGTTTTCCACAATATATGCTTTCACATAGTATAGCGTTACAACAGAGGCAACATACTTGCATCCCTGTTTATTACAGTTGTAATGAAGAGTGCAAATATGCAATATATAACTAAAGTTACTCATTCTGTATTTTAAAACATTTTCAAGAAAGCTTCTTTATAGTTCCTTTACAGAGCTGCCATTCGAGACGATTATTAAGAGTGTTCACAACATAAGGTTTAGTGGAGAAATGACTATTTTAGAATTTAAATACACACCTTTATCTATATCTACTGCACTGTAAGTGGTATACTTAAAACCCGTAATATGTATTTTCAATTTTGTGACCGACTTGCATACCGTAACAGGAAAATGACGTAGATATTTGTTTAACGAGTTCTCGGCAATATGTAAGGATGTTACATCGGTCTATTGCTTTCCCCCCAAAATACGCCTTTCTATGCATTTGCAAACAGGGAAGACCCAGATCAAAGTCAGACGGCTCCTACAGGAGTTGATTCTAGTGTTTCTACACTTCTTGGTTCTTGATACGGGTTATTTGTATCATTCTTGCCACATTAGTTGTCACACGTAGCATACAGTACGCGATACGGGTTAATTGATATAAAACTGGCAGTCTAAAACGTACGGTGCACGATACGGGTTTATTAGTATCATGCCGGTAGAATGTATTCTAAGTGCACGATACGGGTTTGTTGGTATCCTTTTGGCAACATGCATTCCCAGTCTTAAATATACTGAATACGATACTTGTGTATTGGTGCAACATGTATTCTAAGTCTTAAATAAACAGAATACGATATGTATGTATTGGTGCAAAATGCATTTTAAAGTCTTGAATATACAGAATACGTTATGTGTGTTTTAGTGCAACATGCATTCTCAGTCTTAAATATACAGAATACGATATGTGTGTATTGGTGCAACATGCATTCCCAATTCTAAATTTACTGAAAACGATACGAATGTATCGATTTTATACTTGCAACATACATTGTCATTTTTAACCCTTCGCTTGATATTCACGTCAATATACCTACCTGTAAATAGTAAAGACCCAGATGAGACAGCTCCTGTAGGAGCTGTCTCATCACGGTCTGCACTATTCACACGTTGATTGTGCAACCAGTGCACTCCACAGCAGTGATTGCACACAGAAATAATTGCAGACAGTGATGATATATGTAATTATACAACAGGGCACGGGTAAAACATAGAACTGTTTTTTTTATTAATTCAGCAAGAGAAGGGTTAAAAATACAAAGCACGTTATAGGCAACATTGATTATTAAACACCAAAATGTATCGGTAATCTTTCATAAAAATAGTAACAGATACATGTATATCGTATCAACTCGACCTCAGATTCAAACTTGCGTCTTTTTTGTGTTGTAAAATAATGCGTTTAGGCTATCATTATAAACATCTGCATTGTTACATTATGTATACAAGATGTAAACTTTATCGTGTCATTGTCAAAACTTTTGTATTAATGATTTTCCCGCTATCCGGGACTTGAATCGCATTTGCAAACAGCTTTGATCCAAACGAGACACAGAGTAATTTGGCGTCTCATCAGGATCCAAACCAATTAACCCTTCGCTTGCTATTCACGTCAATATACCTACCTGTAAATAGTGAAGACCCAGATGAGACAGCTCCTGTAGGAGCTGTCTCATCAGGGTCTGCACTATTTACAAGTTGATTGTGCAACCAGTGCACTCCACAGCAGTGCTTGCAGAGCGCAATACTTATACACAGTGGAGATATATGTAATTATACAACAGGGCATGGGTAAAGAAGGAGAAATGTATTTTAAAATTCAGCAAGCGATGGGTTAAAACGTTACTTTCGACAAAGCGTGTAAAGTGACTCTTGGTCAATATCTTCTGAAAAGTTGGAAATGTTAGACAAACATTCACCAGATCTAATGTGAGCAGATACGTTGTTTATATTTTACTGTGGGTTAGAGATGAAACCAGTTATAACAATTATTGCGCAACAGTAATATAGTTGTATTGACCCTTTCCCTGTCCAGTACTCATGTTAGAAATAATGACATCATGAATGTTAGCTAACTTTTGTGTGTGTACATATGTTTTTGGTATTGATAGAAACCGTATAGTCAGATCTACCAGAGTTTCACAATCAAACAGAGCAGACCCCGGCTCCATTGGTCGGGTCGGGTCTGGGTCTACTCTGTTTGCAATCATTTTATCTAAAATATGTAGTGAGTAATAACAGTTATTTAAATTATTTCTTTCCGACAAGGAAGTCTCTTAGACGAAGGCATTTATAGATCGTAATTTCTATAATTTCTTCCTACTAACGAGTTGCCTACTTTCAAACAGAAGTTCACTAGACATCTTTGAAGTTATTTCAACCGCTTAACAAAACATGGTCTAAATCGTAGCTGGTAACGTTAACTGACTCTCTGTCTGTCAGTCTTTGTCTCATCAACCATCACCTGACTATATCAATACAGCAGGGCCAACCACAACATCAGCAACTTTGTAACTCAACACAATCTACAGATACAGTTTCCTCTATATTCTCATACAGTGTCAATAACGCTTCAATATCGTCTTACTCAAGTAACATATGATCTTTGTCTACACTTCTTATACATGTATTTTAATAAAACCCTTTTGATCAGATAGGATTATATATGGCATGTTTTCACAGAAAAATATATCTTGTAGGAGCCGTTTGATCAGGGCCTGCTCTATTTGCTTATGGAATACTATAGATCTGAGTCGAAACTTATGCCAATGTAAACAAGTAGTGTTCATGTTCCATCAAAAACATTCCTTAACCCTTTCACCACCGAAGTCGCATAAGTGCACCTCGACAAATAGTGCAGTCCCAGATCAGATGCCACCTTTTCTGATCAGGGACTTCACATTTTGTCTCATTCTCTATTTCTATATATGTGCTTTATTCTTTTGAAAATTGTATTTATTTATCTCATTTCCTTATTGTACCGAATGATTTAACAAAAGTGGATTGCAGACGGCAATTAGAAATTTGGCGCCCAAAGGGTTAATACATATTCATGATTCATTCTTTCTAACAAGAATATTGAACAGGGAAATGGTTGAGAACTCTTCATATATAGATTAGACTGAAATAGATCAGCCAGACTTTCTATGAAACTTTACGAACAAGCCTGTTACAACAGCTTGGTCCGATCTTATGACTTACAGGTCAGTATAGACAAGTCAAAGGCCATGGTCTACACCACAACTGACACTAGTGCTCACCTAACCATGACTGGCGACGTACTTGAGAGAGTGCCCAACTTAAAGATCATGTGGAGGCAGTCTGAACAAAAACAGCTCTTATTGGAAGAAACACGTATTCGAACTGACTCTGACTAACGACACAGTTAAACAAACTACATGTATAGAATAACACAATCGACTTCCGCATATGTCCAAAACATTTCTACATAACCAGACGCAAGAGAAGGCAAGGTCGACAAAGAAATAACTGACACTTGGTCTCTCTTGGGAATGCCGGGTCTCTTCAGTACTGATGCACTTTGAGTCAAGGATTGATGGTCTGATGACGGTGACAGACACTATACAGATATAAATAACTTAAACCCTTTCCTTTTTCAATATTCATGTCAAAAATAATGACATCATACTTATTTTTATGTAAACTTCACTAGGCAACTGTTTGCTTAGACTAAATCTTTGGAATCAGATCTATATTATATTACAAGCCAACAGGACGGGACCCTGATCAGATGGTTCCACTGATATGGGTTTACTCAGCAAATGCGTGATAAGGCGGTTATATGAGAGAAAGGGTTAAGACAAATATGCATGTCTCTTGTAACATATTAATATATTACTGGTTAAAGGTTGCTGCTAATTACTTATTAACCCTTCGCTTGCTATTCACCTCAATATACCTACCTGCAAATAGTGAAGACCTAGATGAGACAGTTCCTGCAGGAGCTGTCTCACCAGGGTCTGCACTATTTACAAGTTGATTGTGCAACCGTATGTAAATATACATGTACAACAGGGCATGGGTAAAGAAGGAGAAATGTATTTTAAAATTCAGCAAGAGAAGGGTTAAGTTTTATTTAGGTACATTGTACTTGAGTACATATATATATCTTTATGTCCAGAAGAGAAGGTCTAGAGTTTGACCTGTCAAGTAAACGTGAAAGCTTGTCATAAACAGTGGGTATATATACTTGAGAGAGGAGTTAGATAGATACGATGTATGTTAGAAAGATAATACTAAAAGAAGAATAAAACATGGAGAAAACTTGGTTATAAGTTGTTGATTACGCCATACTCTGCAGTCTTACTGATACTGACCTACTGACCTATATAAATTGGCAAATACCACGGGCCGACACACGACGTAGTTAATACCCAAAGGTATACATTATAATGTATTCTGTCGGACACAGTGTCTGGCTGTATTCGCTATTTAGTGATCTCAATTAGTTAAAACTTCTTTCAGTAGCATAGTAAACCGACTCCTGAAAAGCACAATTCCCACAGGATTTACAAAATAGATGATTGTTTGCATGTTCAGACATTTTTATTAGAGAATTTCATTAGCATGACCGTTACTATGTTACACAATTTCAGCTTAATGGAAGTCAAAATATGACTCGAGGTGCAATGAAATATAAACATTCGTTGAATGCATACAAATATGAATACGTTTTATGTCTATGTGATCAGAGGCCAAGATGAGATGCGGAACCTTTTTCAATTATTTTACTAAACTGTATACGGTTGTGTTGTACATCGTGATGGTCATTTAATATAAAATTCACTTTATATGTTGTTGTGTTTTAGCTTCGCAGAAGACATCAGGGTGTGCTCTGTTTGCTTATGATATAATATAGATATGATTCTACAGTTTCCGCAGTGGCCAAAGCTTTCTGTGTCATTGAGCTATGATATATGTAACAATTAATCTAATTCATATTCATGATGTCATTATTTCTTTCATGAATATTCATAGGATAAGGGGGTAAAAATTGAAATGATGGAATGGTCAATAACGCAAATGTTCTCTCTATACATTAGCATAATGTGCCATACCAGTTACAGCACGCGGATTGGAATGCAGTCTTACTTATTCGTACCATTTTGAATGTACACTCCATTTCAAAAGGAAATGAGCAAATTAATTTAATTATTTACTCCACCGATACGCAATTTACACTTTTGCAAATCGATTAGACCAAGATAATGCGGTTTTTGTAGAAGCCAGCTGATCAGGGTTTGTTTTGGTTGCTGATGAAATAATATAGATCAGATTCTACAGTTCTCGCGTGCCATTTCTTAATATTTACAATACGACGTTATAAAATGCAGCTATTAGTAAGTAATGTCCATGCTGCCATTTGTTCTTACATGAATGATCATGGAGTAAAGAGTTCAACGAATGTTCAGCAGTTGCTATTCTGGTTTATTTGGCCTTAAAGGTAGTGAACACCATGTCATAAACATGAAGTCATTAAATCACGGAAATTCCAACATCACAACCTGCATAGTCTGTTCTATAACCGTTCAAATTATTAATTCATATCGCTTATATCCGATGCTGACTTAGAAAGCACTCTATTCTGATAGGTGCCATATTGCGTGCACAGGGCATAAGAGAGGATAGGAAATAATCCGAGTGAAATGATTTATATCTGTATCGGGTGTTACATGCTACGTATAAAATATGAGTCAGGAAAGAAGCAAATGTAATGAAAATGCACGAATACTGCAGTTAATATAAGTTTTTCTTAACCCATTCACTCCTAGACTATTTCAAATCCAACCCCTATGAATAAATCTACCGAAAAGGATTTACTAGAAAAAGGGAATAAACAGATCAGTATACTCCTATTGAACAAATGCTCTATTTATCACAATGGGTATAAAATGACTTTTACAGAGGCGTCAGTAGGAGGTTAGTTGCACATGAGACATGGTGTAGTTATGTGTATGGGTTAATTGCACAGGAGGCATGGTGTAGTTGTGTATGGGTTAATTGCACAGGGGACATGGTGTAGTTATGCGTATGGGTTAATTGCACAGGAGGCATGGTGTAGTTATGCGTATGTCACAACGTATTGTTAGGAAAAATGATAGGTATCTAACATTTGTTCCATATAAAATGGTTTTGATGTAATTGTTTTTGCTGTCATTGTCAAAATACAATAAAATAATAATTGTAAAAGTACTAGTTATAATAGTAAAACTATCTAATATCACCACAACAGCGTTTTTATGGCGCAGAATCATAAGTTTCTTTCTTGATATATTTTTACAAAGTTGTATCGTTTTAAAGATGAAGGTTGACCCCAATAAAGAGCTTCTCACTATAGTTAAGAAAAGCAAGCTGAAATGGTATGGCCAGGTCTCCCGCTCAACAGGCCTCGCCAAGAAAATTATCCAATTATTCAATTTATGAAACAAGAAGGCGACGAAACCAAAGGGAGAGATGAGACGATAACATCAAGGAGTGACTGGTTTGAGCTTTGCAACATATCAGAGAGCAATGGGAGGAAGACAAAAAAGTGGGCAGAATTTGCCATTAAGTCAGCTGCGACCGACTAGGTTATTATTATTGTTATTATAAATTCTGAAGGGTGGTGACCCCCCGAAAGCAAAGATTGCAACACAAAAAGAGAAAATTGCAGACTCGGTTTTATTGAGTCTGTTCATGAGCAGTAATTGAAAGTGCAACACTGCTCACGCCCCCTAGCACCGGCTTAAGCGGTATTCAATTTTCAGAACAAGAAGTACTGACATTCATGATCTCGAAGGATCAGAAGGTATAACAACACTGAGAATGAAGTACGGGGCGACGTTTTACGGCCGCCACACAAGCACTTAACACTGTTGTGAAGATTATAAATTCTGAAGGGTGGTGATCCCACGAAAGCAAAGATTGCAACACAAAAAGAGAAAATTGCAGACTCGGTTTTATTGAGACTGTTCATGAGCAGTAATTGAAAGTGCAACACTGCTCACGCCCCCTAGCACCGGCTTAAGCGGTATTCAATTTTCCGAACAAGAAGTACTGACATTCATGATCTCGAAGGATCAGAAGGTATAGCAACATGATAATGAAGTACGGGGCGACGTTTTACGGCCGCCACACAAGCACTTAACACTGTTGTGAAGATTATAAATTCTGAAGGGTGGTGATCCCACGAAAGCAAAAATTGCAACACAAAAAGAGAAAATTGCAGACTCGGTTTTATTGAGTCTGTTCATGAGCAGTAATTGAAAGTGCAACACTGCTCTCACCCACTAGCACCGGCTTAAGCGGTATTCAATTTTCCGAACAAGAAGTACTGAAATTCATGATCTCGAAGGATCAGAAGGTATAACAACATGATAATGAAGTACGGGGCGACGTTTTACGACCGCCACACAAGCACTTAACACCTACCACATTTTCACACAAGATATGTGCGTTCAAAATCGCTTCACATAGATGCATGTTATGTACAAAACAGGGTATATTTAATACATAATTATAGAACATTTAAAATAAAATATATTTAATACTTCTATATAGATAAGAATAATAATAAAAAATAATTTATTATTCCTACCACCCTGCATTTGTGAAGCATTATGTTTGAAAATGGGGTTTAAAAATGGCCCACAGTCATAAGAGAGTGGCAGGATCAACACGCTGTGGCTAATGAAGCAGTTATGATAATCGACGATTATTAGCTACGTTTTCTAAACTGTCCTAATAATATATGTTGAAGAAATGCGTTTTCAGACATCTTTTGAAACATGCCAGTGAGCTTGCATCTCTAATGCCTGATCGTAGAGCATTCCAGAGTTTCGTAGCTGCATGCATGAAACTTTTGTCACCGTATTTTACCTTACGACTTTGGTACAACTAACGACAAAGAACAACCGGCTGATCGAAATTCTCTCACGGGAAAAGTGCAGTGAAGTCAAGACGATGTTACTACATGTTGGTAACCTGTACGCCCCTATTAATTTCTATATACATGTAACTTAATAGAATGACAATTGTTAAGTGAAGTGTGAAATGAGGGCAGTTAAAAACTGAACTCACTGTTGATACCTTAAAGGCATTTCAGAAGAAGCTAAGTAAAATACAGTAAAACCTCCCTTAACCGGAATTCTAGTAGAGAAGAATTTAGATATTTTAGGCAGGTGATTGCTTAATGCAGAGTGAAAGTCATGCAGGAAGCTCCTCTAGGAGCTTTCTGCATGACTTCCACCCTGCATTAAGCGGTCATCTGTCCCCAAAACCGATATTTATACTAAATGGAACGTCCGGTGAAGAGAGGTTTTACTGCATACGAACTCGTGACACATAAGATACACTTGTGAGTTCCAACCCATTCCCTCATATATGCTATTTTAGACCAAACCTCTTTGAATAAATCTTCCGGAAAGGATCATTTTCTTGAGGAAAGAAAATGTTAGAATTGTGAGAAATTGAAACCGTTGTGATAAATAGAGCTTTTGCTCCTATGGAGCAAATGCTCTATTTATCACAATGGTTTCAAGAAGTAACTATTACAGAGGGGTAGAAAGGCGTATTTATGGAGGAAATAATTAAAATGACCAGCATGTATAGCTGACTTCGATTTGCTATATTTAGAACACAAACCATAACCGATACAATCTAACCTTCTGCACCCTGAGCAATTGTCGCCTGCGAATAGTATCGTCTGCTTTAATTCTGATAGTACACATTTCTTAAATATCTTTTCAAAATCAGTATCAGAGTGACGAACAGTTTTGATCCTGATGAGACGAAGAGTTTCTTTGCGTCTCATCTGGATCCAAACTGTGTTCAAACGTAATCACAGAGTCGCTAGTAGAGTGCTAAATGTTAAAACAGTGTATATTATTTGTTATTTACACGCCTTAGGCGAAATCGTAATGTTCTTTGCAAATAGTCTGGATCCAGATTAGAGGAATTCAGCGTCTAAGCAAGATCCACACTGTTTGATACTCAGAATATATCTTAACCCATTTGCTCCCAGTGGATTCTTCCATATTTATATATTGGTTAAGTCCATTTTTTATCTAAGAGGTGCCTGACCTAAATTTTCAATTCCGTTTTGTTTTATATTGAAATTCCTATCAGCAAACAGTGTAGACTCTGATCAGACGCCGCATTATGCGGCGTCTGATCAGAGTCTACACTGTTTGCCTACGTCCCATATATGGGATCGTGGGAGCAAATGGGTTAATAAAGAATTGACGAGAGATCTGATCTGAAACCTGAAGCAGACGACACTCTTAGCAGACGACATTTATATTTTATTATTTTTTATATGAAAGAGTTAGAAGAAATGTCAAATTTACAATATTCATATCAATTATTTTGTTTAACACTTTACTCCATAAATACTCCTTTTCACACCTTTGCTAAAAGAGTAGACCCAGTTCAGACAGCCCTTGTAGGAACTGTCATATCAGGGTATGCTCTGTTTTGCTTATGATTCTACAGTTTCTGCCATGACCAAAGTTCCCTGTATCCGTGTGATATTATGACAATTAATCTAATTAATATTCATGATGGCATTATTAATTACATGTATACATATTCATGGTGTAAAGAAATGAGTTATGCAATCGGTTGCTATAGATACATTCGTAGTTCATAGTACACATACATCATACTATTTACCAAACTCTTCCTCCAATGCTAGAGTGAATGAGTGAGTTTGGGTTTTACGTCCGACCAACAGTATTTCAGTTATTTGGGGACGGCACTCGCTTGAGACAAGTTATAGTGCTGCCTCACTGGAATGCCCGTGCCGCGGGCACATGACAAGGACAACCCATCCAGTCAAATTATCCTGACACCGGGCCGACAAGTCCTAGACTTACCCTTTTAATGTCGAGCGTATACAAGGGAACTACTAGTACCAACTTTTTAATGACTTTTGGTCTGTCGCGGCCGGGGATCGAACCCACGACCTTCCGTACCGCAGGTGGTCGCTCTACCACTGAGCCACGCGGCCGGTCCAATGTTAGACGATTGGGATTAATTCGATTGATTTCAAAACACACTCAAACACAAGCACAGTCCGTATTAGCTTTGTTCGAAGAGACATCCAAAGTTCTGCGGCTAAGTTTTACAACACTGGTCATATGATATCGATGCTGAACAGGCAATGAACAGGTCTATGAGGGGTGTGTGTATGTTTGTGAGCGCCCATTTCATTTGTGCTGCTAGATAGCTGCTCGAGTGTCATTTCCAAATTCCCTACCTTACGTCCACTCGACTTTTATGTAATACAGTAAAACCTCTCTATAAGGGCCACTAAATTGTGCTTAATTGTTTGGTATTTAGGACAGGTGGCCGCTTAAAGCAAGGTGAAAGTAAAACAGAACGCTCCCATAGGAGCGTTATGTTTAACTGTCATCTTGCTTTAAGCAGTCACCTGCCTTTAACACAAACTACTTGATGTAATTTAGTGGCCGTTATAGAGAGGTTTTACTGTACTGAAGTTAGAATGGGCAGTTGAGGGATCGACTCAATTTGATTTGCCTGTTATATTTCCTTTAAATGTCAAAGTCCAGTTTTACATTATGTCATAAATGCCATAGACGACACTGTCTTGTATTCAGACTAGCTTCCAGTTCGTGATCAATTTGTGGTAGCTGTACTTGAAACCAGTGTCTATTCCCAATGCACAAAACTAATGATTATATGTCTGGTTGTCGGATTACTTGGTATTGCCTTTCGTTGCAAGAATAGACTGACCATTTAATATATTTCAGTATAGGCTTTCATATCTCGATGCTGAACCAAAACAAGGTTTTCTTTATTCTGTTTTCAGCGGTTTATTAGCAATACCGTTTACGGTGCACAATAAACTATTGTAATTCGCTTTTCTAATAAAGATGATTAGAGATCTTTTGCGGTTGGTGTCTGCTTAATGCAGACTGAAAGTCGAGAATAATCTGCACGACGTTCATACTGCATTCAGCTGCCACTTTGGCGATAATAATACCTATTTAACCTTTAGCCTGCTATGGGTGGATGAGTGAATACCTATGCAAACAGTTTGGATCCAGATGAGACGCCGAGTAACTCGGCGTATCATCAGGATCCAAACTGTTTGATACCCTGATTGCATTCTGGTATACACAGTGATTATAACTTGAATTTTGAAAATGTAGTAGGTGAAAAATTATGTAAAAATAATTTGCTCAGCAGGCTAAAGGTTAAGTGTTCCAATTAACGAGGATAATACCCATTTGAGTGTTCGAATTGATGATATTTTTTTCTGTATGGATAAAAATCTACATTATCATGTTCATACACCATTCATATTTGCCACGAACATTCCTCCATCATGTACAATGTATTACTGCATACTCACCCTCTTGCCTCAAGATCATCCCTTAACCCTTTCGCTGCCAAACTCTGTTGTCTGCTAACTTTGTCGTCTGCTACAATTTTTCAATTTTTTTTATTTTCTTCATTTTTGTTTCAAAAACATAGTAACAGTAACAAACAGTTTGGATCCTGATGAGACGCCGAGTTACTCGGCGTCTCATCTGGATCCAAACGGTTTGCATAGGTAATCACAGATCTGGCATTGGCAGCGAAAGAGTTAATACGTTCAATGGTTAAATCTATTTCCTCACTATCATTCAAACAAAAACTTGTATAATACTGTATTGTTTTTTTATGAGAATGGCCTGTATGACAAATAGTGCAGGAATCCTTTGATCTGAGTCTACTCTGAAAATACTCGGTTCCCGCATATTAAGGGATAAAGAAATCATTGGACGTGATACTGATAATATATCCCAAGTAACTCCTCCGGGGATGCAAATGTTCTTTTGTCATTACATGGTTAATGACAAAGTCTTGCGGAAGGCGTCCGCAGGCAATTTGTCGCCCATTTACAAATAATAATAGGCACAGAATCTGTGTCAGACGAGGTTAATTCCAATGCTCCCCCCCCCCCCCCCCCGGATTGAAACCTTTCTTTTGCCAATACGACTAGATGAAACTTTAGCAATTTGCCGAAATATATAAACATATACATGTACTACCACAATCGCAAGTGCATAATTATGATATACGTTGGAGTGTTTCTAAATATCAAGTATGTACGATTATATTGAGACAAAATACATTAACGATATGCATTCTTCAAGTTCTGTATTAGGTCCATATGTTTCATTGAATATATACATGTTTTATTGTGTAAACGGAGCATTTGCTTGTTAAAGACAATATTCTAGATTGAAACCATAAGCGTTTAATGTGTCTTTTGTGGCGGGCGATGAATGCGTGTGTGTCGCGGCAATTCATCATACAGTTTTATATACAGTAAAACGTCTCTATAACGGCCACTAAATTACATTCAGTAATTTGTGTAAAAGGCAGGTGGCTGCTTAAAGCAAGGTGAAAGTAAAACAGAACGCTCCTATAAGAGCGTTCTGTTTGACTTTCATCTTGCTTTAAGTAGCCACCTGCCCTAAATAACAACTAAACACAAACTATTTGATGTAATTTAGTGGCCGTTATAGAGAGGTTTTACTGTACTCCTGGGCCAACACGTTTCTTGTTTATATGCAGCTTTAAATATTACGATAACTAATATGCATTCACACAGGAGTTGATTTACTATTTTCAACATATGCATTATACATGTACATGTAATGAGAAAGTATCAAACCATTAAAATTTAAAGTATTTTGTTCATACAGCACGTTGCATCCATGAAAACGAACTGTAATCTATAAAACAGTGTAGGTTGAGACCAGTCACCGTCACGTACCACAGCAAAAGAGTGAATACCTCAGGAACCTCATTGTAACTGACCTGATTCTACACTGATGACAAAACCATAATGCTGGCTATTATATAGTATGGATCTTACTATCATCTTCTCAAAGGGAATAGCAAACCACGCGTATATGTACTATTTTAAAAGCAGAACCATTGCATGAGAAACGTCAATAGCCTACCAAAGTCCCCCACCCCGCCCTTCGCCCAAACACTCGTATACGTTTATTACTACACATTATATAACAGAAGTATTTAACATTTAAATGCGGTGCACACATGCACCGGCATTTGCAAACGGGGTAGACCCAGATCAGAGAGTTCCTGATGGAGTCCTCTGATCAGTGTCATTCAAAAGTCAAGCATCTCATACTGAGTGATTTCTATAGTAAAACTCTGCTTTCATATTATAAAAACCTTTTTTTCGCCGTTGTAAAATAGAACCAGATCAAACGGCTCCTGTAGGAACCGCCCTATTTGCTTACAAACATAATAAACCTCACTCTACAGTTTCCACCCAAACTAAGTAATCCTGTGTAAATACAGTAAAGCCTCTCTATAACGACCACTAAATTACATCAAGTATTTTGTGTTAAAGGCAGGTGAATGCTTAAAGCAAGGTGAAAGTAAAACAGAACGCTCCGATAGGAGCGTTCTGTTTTACTTATACCTTGCTTTAAGCAACCACCTGCTCAGAATTCCAACTAATTAACATAATTTAGTGGTCGTTATAGAGAGGTTTTACTGTATGTCAGTATAACAGTTCGGCGCATAAATATTCACGATTTTATTATTTCTAACATATAATATTAAACTGACAAAGGGCAAACACTGATATGACATTTCGCTTCGAATTTCAGAGTTGAAAGTGTTAAAACACACAATGCATGCATTTGCTATTACATTGTGCAGAAACTTCTTCTAATCGGACGAACAAATTAGTAATAAAATACCTCTCTGAAAGACAGATTGTAGCTTTATGTAGGATGAAAATCATGCCAACAGTTCCTTATGGACCTTTCCGCGTGACTTTTATCCTACATTATGCAGTCATCTGCCTAAAAAAGAATAAAACCTCAAAGGCGGGGGATATACGTCAGTCCATCCATCCTTCCGTCCGTGTGTCCCGGATTCATATGTTAGAAACAGGAGTTTTTCTTTGAATTTTGTGTAAATGTTTAGTATTATAAAGTAATAGGGGCATGCAAGTATCACTGATATTTACCTTTGAATACTGGAGTGGTGGCCCTTTGTTTGGTACAAATGTAACAGTTTTGCCTGTCCGGAGCCATATCTCAGAACATTGTTTTAGCTTTTTCTGAGAAATTGTTAAATAGCATACTGACATGGGGGCACTGTAAGTATCATTGATATTGACCTTGGAACACCATTGTTTAGGAGTTTTGTTATGGAACTTTGTGTAAAAACATGCCGTCCTATAAGTATCATTGACCTTGACCTTGGAATAATTTTGTTTGTCCGGAGTCAGAAACTGTTTGGAGTTTTCTATTAACCTTTGAATAAATGTTAAGTAGCATAAGGACATGCAGCCCTGCGTGTATCATTGATACTGACCTTGGGACACCAGAGTAATGACCCTTTGTTTGCGAAAACCTTAACCATTTGTATGTCTGTCATATCATAGGAATTTGTTTGATGTTTTCAATGAAACGTTGTGTAAATGTTTGGTATCATAAAGACGCATTGCCATATCACCGTGGAACACTATGGCTCTTACTTTGTTTTTGTCAATCTGACCAATAACTCGAGACCAGCACTAGTTTAGCGAGGGATATCAATTCAGCGAATTTGCTTGTTAAAATTGCGCCTTATGACCTTTACTGAAGTAGTCTCGACGTGATATTGATGAACCGATTTTAAGCATGTTTGGTCGAAACAAATGGCATTTCATCATTACGTGGAAAGCCTTCGGGGTATTCGGAATACTCTTATACGGGCATAAATACCACCTTTTATAAGTAGGAATAATGGACAATAAATTCGATGTCAGACGAAGTCAACTGTTATGTCTCTTTGGGAGATGAAGCATTTCGTTCATCATGAACATAAACTTTGGTGTGTTTAGCCTTTGGCCTGCCATGAGTGAATGAATACCTATGTCAAACAGTTTGGATCCCGATGAGACGCCGAGTAACTCGGCGTCTCATCAGGATCCAAACTGTTTGACACATTGATTGCATTTTGGTAGACAAACTGATTATAGGTTGAAGTTCGAAAGTTTGAAAATTGTGTAGATAAAACTCAGGTAAAAATAACGTTCCCAGCAAGGTTAAAGGTTAAGCACCAACTATCTGTAACATTAGTGAGTGAGTGAGTTTGGTTTTACGTCTGACAAACAGTATTTCAGTTATTTGCAGACGGCACCCGCTTGAGACAAGTTATAGTGCTGCCTCACTGAAATGCCCCTACCGTGGGCACATGGCAAGGGCACCCCACCCAGTCACATTATCCTGACACCGGGCCGACCAGTCCTAGAACTGTCCTTTTAATGTCGAACGTAGACAAGGGACGTAGACTAGTACCAACTTTTAACGACTGTTGGTCTGTCGCGGCCGGGGATCGAACCCACAACCTTCCGTACCGCAGGCGGACGCTCTACCGCTGAGCCACGCACCGGTACGGCCTTTAAGGTGTCGTTATGTAGGAGTGTGACGACCCGTGTCTCGTATGACGGCCACAAAACAGCGTTCTAATGATAGGTAAGTAAGGCAGGTGGTATCTTAATGCAGCTCTTAAGGAGCATGTCCCAGTAATTTGACCCTGCATTAAGCAACCACCTGTTTTTTAAGACTCATACGTTCAATAAATAAATGGTCGCATGAGTCCGGTTCTACCGTATGCAACATATATCAACGTTATATACCCGCAGGATTGAACAGACCGAGATCCAGTACATCCTATATCTATTGCAGCATATTGTTTGGGCTTTTCTTTTTTTGGACAGTATGAATGAAGCAGCAGCAGAACATATTCGAACCCGTGCTTTAACCATACAGGAACCTTATTTGTCAGATTGCCTCCCACGCATTTGAGCTCACAGTCCGTCCTATAGAATTGTTAATAGCAACCGTGGTGCTTATTTGGTCAAAATATCATCTATTACAAAAACTCTCTAAATGAATACAGGTGCTTTTCGAAACGATTCTAAAGAGTGGTCATAACATAGGGTTTAGTGGAGACATTAATAATGAAGCATGCTTTACGCATCATACGCCTCTGTCAGATATGTTGCATTTGAACCTACTTCTCATTCATACAAGCTTTTGAGAAACTGATGATCGAGTGTTTAACAGCTTGGATCCTGATGAGACGCAGAGTTACTCGACATCTCATTTGGATCCGACCTCATTGCAAATGCGAGGCAGTTTGTGTGTAGCATAAAAATGGTTCAATTAACTGCAATAATAATTCCGTTTTATCAGAATTATAGTCCACTAATCAATCATTATCACGTCATGACAAATTTAGCGTCACAAGGTCGTAGGCCAAATTGGCTCACAGAGATATCTGAAATTAGTAAACGCATTCATAGTCGTCATAGTGCACCATTGGAACTAGAGCTGTGTAACACCAGTCCTGTCTGTGCTGGCATTGATGTCATATGAATTGCAATTATAAAATTATGTCATGTCGGCTCGTAAAAGCATTAATTTCGTTATTACAGTGCTCCCTCCTTACAACGGCCCTCTCAATAACGATTCCCTCCTTACAACAACGCATATCACTGTTTCCGAATCAACAAGGCTTCAGAAACAACTTTTTTCCCATCGTATTTTCTTTATGCCTCCACCAAACCCTATGTTGTGACCACTCTTTAGAATCGTCACTCTGTGACGATTCTAAAGAGTGGTCACAACATAGGGTTTGATGGAGGCATAACGGTTTTAGTATCTGGGGATCTGCAAACACGCTAATAATGTTTGATTTTCCCTCCCTATAACAACTCCCTCTGAACAACACATACAATATTCGTATCCCAAAGGGTGTCGTTGTAGAGAGGGAGCACTGTACACTCCCTCATATTGATACCTTTTGTCGCCTCTTTAACAGTCACTTCTTGAAACCATTGTGATAAAAAAAAGTATTTTCTCCTATAGAGCAAATACTCTATTGGACCCACTGCTTCAACAATATCAAATTCTAACAGTTTCATTTGTTCTACATGTAGCAAATGACTCTCTTTGGTAGATTGATCCAAAGAGGATGGTTCTAAAAAGGCCTATGAGCGAACGGGTTAATACGGATATGTCACTAATCATGAGTGACATGTGGTATTCATGGAAGGTTTTTTGCATCGTTAACCATCGGAATAAATGAACAAAACCTTATGCCAAGTATCAGTAGATACCTCTTTCGGCTGTCGTCTATCTGATATTAAGGGAGATTATTAACCCTTATTCCATGAATATGTAATAATGGCATGAATACGAATAAGAATATGGACAGTTTAATGTTTCGCCATGGTATAAACTATAGAATCATATGTATATCATAAGCAAACAGAGACACCGGAAGCCGTCCGATCTGGGCATATTCTGTTTGCAAAGGTATTAAAAGGTGTATGCATGGAGTAGAGGGTTAGGAGAGGTTATTTAGGCTGATTTTCCATAGAGAGGTTTCTTGCGACATCATTTGTAACAAATTGATCATATGTTGTTTGCAGCCTACAAATGTCGCTGGTTTAAAGGTGTACCTAGCATTTATCATGTCTTCCGCATATATCCTCGAAACCATCTTATTCACAATCGATTGACCGAGTGACAAAAAGCTTGGATCCACGCTGTTGCAAATGCCATTTAGGTAGCGCCTGGAGATCTGTACTACTTGTGTGAATGATATAACTAAGTCTGAACACTTTCCAAACCTGACATATTTCTAAAGCAGAGACATCGTCGATGTTTGAAAGTTTAATAACATGTATTGTAAATGAAACGGGCATACATACAGTAAAACCCCGCTAATGCGACCACCAAAAAGGGGCATAATTCTGGATGGCAGAGGCAGGTGGTAGCTTAATGCAGGACGGAAGTTATGCAGAAAGCTCATATAGGAGCTTTCTGCATAACTTTCGTCCTGCATTAAGCAACCACCTGCTTTAGACGACATCAGTGGCTGTTTATTAAGTGGTCGCATTAGCGGGGTTTCACTGTATATGCCGATTCTTTAAAACAGTTCCTCGGCACATACCGTATGGTGATAGGTATTTTATTCGATGATAATATATAATTCTAATGGCACGCAGTGTAATTCATATTCAGCAATCAAGAGCAACAAATAACGGTACGTACTCAAATACTAAAATTGTCTTCGAGACGATTCTAAAGAGTTGTCACAACATAGGGTTTGGTGGAGAAATGAAGATTTTTTTCCTAAAAATGTTTTCAATTTACGCGTCCCATCTGGACCTGACATAAGAACAAACGCACTTATAATGATAGTCCTTGCAATAAACGAATATTTTCAATAGCATCATAAAACTTGATGGTTTCAATCATTATCATGAATATTGTCAATTTGATTGATTGATTGATTGTGTTTCTTCTCACTATCGACTAATTGAACTTATGTCGAAAAATGCCACATTGATACAAATTGAAACATTTTCGTTGATACTTATAATTATTTGTTGCACAACAAAGCGCATTCGGTCTATGTCGAACCATCACGAAATTAAAACGCAACTCCAATAACTACTAATACATTGTCTATTCGATATCAAACACATGGACGTTTTGTCTTCTTCGCCGTTTATTTGATTGGAATTCTTGCGATATGCTTCTTTTCAGCATAATCATAAACAGATGACTGATGTAGTATTAGGCAATTTTAAAACGCGTTGCTAGTAGAGACTAAAATGCCATTTTCATTATATAACTTACAGGCATTAATCAAACATAATTATGGAGAATTAATTGAAATGAGTTTAGGTTACGTTGATACATTTTTCTATCAGACATCTCCCTTAAATATATTTAATAATCAAAACTGTGCGGCACTCATGTTTCCCAGCTTCAGCAAATCGGAAATAAGCAAGACTAAAACAGTAAAGCCTTTAACCCTTTCACAGCCAATGTCGCATAAATGCACTACGACAAATAGTGCAGTCCCAGATCAGAGGCCACCTTTTCATGACGGCGTCTGATCAGGGACTTCAGTATTTGACTAAACTCTATATCTATATATGTGTTTTATTCCTTTGAAATTTGCATTTATTTATCTTATTTCCTGATTTCGCCGAATGATTAAACAAAAAGTGGATTGCAGACGACAATTAGAAATTTGGCGCTGAAAAGATTAAGTAGACACGAACCACGCTAACAGCGTCATAGATGGCATTTGCAAACAGTTTGGATCTAGAGGAGACACGGCGTCTCATCAGGATCCAAGTGAATTGATAGTCGGTCAATAGTTTCTCAAAGGACTGAATGAATCGGAAGTCAGTGAAACCTTTATCAGATCAAAAGATTCAGCAGATACAAGTTTTTGAGCATAAGACGGTTTGCCATTATACATTATTCCTTTTATGTATATCTACATGTATATGATAAGGTTTGGTTTGGAAATAATGAATGTATATGTACAACCCTTGTGAAAACATGTAGGTCTACCAGCGTTTAATATTTCCTGTGCAGGACAGACGGTCATGCGCCAGATGTTAAGTTTCTAAATTTGCTAAATTGAAACCATATTTATCGTTAATGTCTCAAGAGGAATTTAAAAAACCCAACTATAATAGTGTCATTGAATTATTACACTTATGTTGTTATTATGCTCCAACTTCTGGTCAAAGATTTGAGCAATATTAGTTATGATAACGGCTGTTATGTAATACATCTCTTAATACAGTTAAACCTCTCTATAACGGACACTAAATTACATCAAGTATTTTGTGTTAAAGGCAGGTGGCTGCTTAAAGCAAGGTGAAAGTAAAATAGGAGCGTTCTGTTTTACTTTCACCTTGCTTTAAGCAACCACCTGCCCTAAATACCAACTAAATAGCACAATTTAGTAGTTGTTATAGGGAGTTTTTACTGCAAATAGAAAAAAATATTTACCAAAAATATAATGGGACTTTAACACTTTCTTTCAAATAAACGTCTTTCCACGCCTTTGTACACAGAAGAAGACCCAAATTAGACGACTCCTGCAGGGGCCGCCTGACCTGTCTGATTATGCTCTGTTTGATTATAGACTAATATGGCACTCATTCACCAGTGTATGTCATGGTACAATAATAACATTATAAACTATAGTATACATCTATGAGGGATGTTATTATGTCTCAATATAGATCAATCACGTAAAGTATTAAAGAGGTATTAAATTAACCCCGTCACCGCCAATGTCACAAAATGCACCACGGCAAATAATGCAAGGCGAAGTCTGATCAGGGACTTTCACATTTATTCTCCAACACTATTTCTATATTATGTGCTTTATTCTTTTGAAATTTGCATTTATTTATCTCATTTTCTTATTTTACCAAATGATTTAGCAAAAGTGGTTTGCTGACATCAATTAGAAAGTTGGCACCGAATGGGTTAAACTTACTTTATTTAACACTAGTAGACCTTTCATGCAAACGACTTTCACTCGTTTTGCAAACAGAGTAGCCAAGTGTTTGCTCTGTTTGTTTGTAGAATTTCATAGATCTGATTTTACAGTCTTCACAATCCCCTTTTTGTTTTCCATTTTATTGATTCTGTCCACGAATATTACTGAGGGGATATAAGTTTGAATAAATGTTAACCCATTACCTCATAGGCTGTTTAAAGAACCAACCGCTTTCAGTAAATCTACCGAAAAGGAGCACTTACTGTAGAAAAGGACCATATTAAAATCTTGTAGTTTTGAAACCGCTGTGATAAATAGAGCATTTGATCCATAGGAGCAAATGCTCTATTTTTCAAAATGGTTTCAAAATGATTTTTGCAGAGGCGTCAAAAGGCGTCAATATGAGGGAAAGGGGGTTAAACAGGGGACATGTTACCCCTTTCAATGCTGCTTTTCCATATGGGCTATTACAAAATCCATACATACAAAGCTTACCGTAGATATTCGGGGATTATTTAATGAATAAAATGTTACATGACAAACAGCGCAGACCCTGATTACAGGGCTCCTATATGGACCCTCTTATCTAGGCCTACAATAATATTAATGACCTGCTTCCTGCACTTAAAAGGTTAATACTAATTCTAGTCGATTTCTGATTTTAAATCCCGAAGACACACCGAAGTAATCATAGACCGATATGGACTGGTGTTTGAAAAAAGAAATGTTGTCTTTCTACACAGAATAGCGGTTCCAGTAAAGTAGTACAAGAGAAAATACAGTAAAACTACTCTTAACTCATTCTCTCCTAGGCTATCGTTAGACCCAACCTCTTTGAATAAATATACCAAAAAGGAGCAGTAACTATAGAAAAGAAGAGTTTTAGAATTGTGTAGTCTTGAAATCATTGTGATAAATACAGTTGAACTTCGATACCTCGAACTCCATGGGACAATACAATTTTGTTCGAGATAACAGGAGTTCGAGTTATCGGATTTCTAACCTAGACAATTTCTCGAGTTGACAGCTTAATGCAGGTGTAAAGTAATGCTGCTGGAGCTTTCAGCATTACTTTACACCTGCATTAAGCTACCACATGTGTTTCTGAGATGCATTTAAGAGTAATTCTGTGTTGTAAGTTTTGGAAGGACCGAAATTTTAGTCACCAGGGGTACTATGTTAAGCGCCCACCAAATTGAGTAGCAATTATGAGTCTTATATCAGTTTATAGCAGGGATATTCCGAGACTAACTACCAACTTGGACTTCAGAATAACAGCAAATGCAATTCAAGGTAATTATGATACGTTTGTCTGGGGCATTATACATGTACGACTGCGGTGAAAACTTGCGAGAAAACATGGCTCACAACCTATGTAGTCAACAGTGCATTTGCCGCAAAATTCCCGCACTTGATAGAACATTGGTACATGTATGTATATTATAAAATAGTGCATTTTGTTATTCCTTGCTCGTGGTAGTAGTAACGCTTAGAACACTTAGGTATGTGGTGAATGTAATACTAAAATTAACAAATTTTGGCAACATTAAACGTTTATCCGTGCCTTAAACCCTTTCACCGCCAATGTCGCAAAAATGCACCACGGCAAATAGTGCAGTCCTATATCAGACGCTGCCTTTTCAAGGCGTCCTCTGATCAGGGTTTTCACTTTTTTGTCACAGACTCCATTTCTATACCTGTGGTTTATTCCTTAGAATTTTGCGTTTATTTATCTTATGTCCTTATGTTACCAAATGATTTAACAAACGTGGTTTGCAGACGACAATTTGAAATTTTGCACCGAAAGGGTAAAACGACTCTATTGGCAAAGTTAGATGCTCATAGTTTCGAATAATTCACCAAGCTGTATTATAAATCGATGTAGCACCTATCAGAGAAGATGTATAAAGGAGATTATTACAATGCAGCGTGTTTGAGACTTCCTAACCCAATGGTGGCGTTTGAAAGAGACATTGCTACATTAAATCCTCGTTAATACGACCTCTCATATGAAGAATAATTCTTGATTTTTAAAACACGAGAGGTGGTACCTTTATGCAGTGCAAATGTCAAGCAGAAAACATATATACGAGCTTGTTTATTACGGTTGTCCTGTATTAAGCAATCACCTGTTGTTGCAGAGTTCTATATTAATAAATTATGTGTAGGTATTAGCGAGACTGCGCTGTATAACTTAACACCGTTCTTTATATAAACGACCTTTCACACATTTGCAAATAGAATATACATGTACCCATATCATTGGGATCTGTTATGTGTGCTTATGGTATAATATGGATCTGATTGTGCAGTTTCTTCAAAAACTGTCATGTCTATGCCCCCCGATATGACCTTTGACCCTGAATGATGACATTGACCTTGACATGTCGCCCCCTCAAACCGTGTAGCTTCATGAGATACACAAGCATACCAAATATCAAGTCTGTACCTCTACAGGTTCAAAAGTTATGGCCAATGTTAAAGTCGGTGACCTTTGACATTGAAGGATGACCTTGACCTTGACATGTCACCCTCAAATGTGCGGCCTGGTGAGATACATATGCATACCAAATATCAAGTCTCTCAAATATCAAGTCTCTATCTCTACTGGTTCAAACGTTATGGCCAATGTTAAAGTCGGTGATTTGACCTATATATTTGACCTCTGACCTTAGACATTACAATTTACCCCTAACAATGTGCAACTTAATGAGATACATATGCGTGCCAAATATCAAGTCTCTATCTGTACTGGCTCAAAAGTTATGACCAATGTTAAAGTTGTTGACAAACAAACAAACAGACAAACAGACTGGGCAAAAACGATATGCCCCCAGATCAGATCTTATCAAAATCTTATTTAATATGTTAATATGTCATTATATTTACATAAATAGTGAACAGGTAAAGGGTTAAAATTGAGGCTAATAGGAACAGTCATTATTATCTAAATGTAGATAAATGTATATTATGTGTACTCCCACATAAATGGTGCCTGGAATAATACATCATACCAGTTATCGGAACCAGCTGTCGTATAGATAAATGTCAAAACTTTGATATAGGAAAGTTTCGCTCTTACGGTCATTCAAAATATATCTAATTCTGTGTCATTTTGCACTGCATTAAGCAAAGTTACCGAAGCAGCAGCATTATACACTGAATTAGCCACCACTACTGTATATACGTGGGAATACATTTACAGGAGCACCTATCTTTAGCCATTGTTATAAAATAAACAATTAACTGATAAACAAGCACTAATTGCTGTTCCAAATGTTCTTCTTTATCTAAACATTTACTGACAGTGCGCTTTCGGTCAAAACCTGATATAATTAAATCTCGCTTATGCGTACATGTAATTTATTAACATATGAGTCTGGTGCCGGTTTGACGAACACGCCCATGTAATCACTCAACTGATCCTGTTATTTCAAAATGGTGTAATTGCTAGGTATGACTATACATGTATTTCATATGTTTCACTTCAAATATCAGTCTATATCTGGTTAAATCCGTATAATGTTGGAAACTTTGTTTACTAATATTCAGGAATAATGCAAACATGACTTGATCCCGCTCATGGACTTTCAGTTTTAGGTCAATAACATATCCTGTTTTAAAACACTACTTTCTGAAAAGGTTTGTCTTATCGTACTTTAACATAAGAAATAAGCGGGTATGAGACCAACACATTTTGTATATCAAGGACTTTTGAACTGTTACGAATGTGTATACATGTATGCGAAAGTAATAAAGTCAAGCAGGAAAAGCCACACACAAAACGCCACCATCACCAAAACACCTACCGAAAGCATAGTAATTTATACTCATTCACACACACATACAGTAGAAAGCCACACACAAGACACAATCACCACCAACACACCAACAAACAGCATGTCACAACCAAACACATGCAAACACACGAGAAGAACACAAGCACCAGAGAAAAACATGAACCAAACACAAGCACAAAGACACAAGACAAACAAAAGTAAGGGTGACAAAGAGAGAACCGCATTGGCTTAAACATGTTCTTGAAACTGGGAACAGTTAAGCAAATGCTGGCCTAACGTAGGGCAAAACAAATTACATAAAACTGTTACAGTAAAACCCCTCTATAACGGTCATTGAATTACATCACGTATTTTGTGTTAAAGGCAGGTGGCTGCTTAAAGCAAGGTGAAAATAAAACAGAACGCTCCTATAGGAGCGTTCTGTTTTACTGTCATCTTGCTTTAAGCTGCCACCTGTCCTAAATACCAACTAATTAACACAATTTAGCGGCCGTTATAGAGAGGTTTTACTGTACTACCTTTTTAAAAAATCCATAATTATACTTCTTTTGAATGTTCGTGTAAGCGAGTCGTTACTGTAAATCGTCGTGTATTTCAGGTCACCAGTCACATACTGGTATGTATTTTATTATAATGTCTTCAAAAATGCAACTTATGCCCCTAGAACTCTCCTAGCCCTTATCATTATAGATACGCATATTTACGACATTGAAAGCAGAGTAGACCATGCTCAGATGACGTTTATAGGAGTCGTTTGATCAGGTTCTAGTCTGTTTGCTTGTAGAATTTCATAGATCTAGTCCAAAAGTTTGTGTAATAGCCAACTATTCCTGTGTCAATATGCCATTATTGAAATTATTCATATTAATGTTCATGATGTTACTGTTTCTTATATAAATATTCATCAACCAATGCATCTATTGTTAACCTAAGTGAAAACTTAATTCCAGACACAATTCAGAAATACATTAGCCCCATATATATTTACTAAATCGAAGACGCATTCGAATGAAATGCTAGTATTTACGGGGAAAATATTATAGACACTTTTCACTTTGAAATTATTGAGAATGTTCTATCAGTGATTGCTTAGACGAACTAAATTTCTTCCAATCGTTACAAATGTAGAAGTATTAGTTTATAAATATGCTAGTGTCTGTTTTAGGCGCCACACATATACAGCCAATATATATTTGAATTGATTTGTGAAAGTTTTTGCTATGGGTAATGTACGAGATCGACCATAATATACAGTTACATCAGCTTTGCACAACGAGTACGATTTGTCTTCATTCGCTTGATCTGATGATCTATTTTATGGGAATAAAACTAGGCTTATCATTGTCATTCATAGACACAATTTTTCACGCCTTGCAAACAGAGTAGATCAAGATCAGACGGCTCCTGTAAGATCCGTCTGGTCAGGAACTGATTTGTTTGCTTATGGTTTAATATATACAGTGCTCCCTCCCTACAACGGTCCTCTCAATAACGATTCCCTCCTTACAACAACGCATGTCACTGTTACAGCGCTCCCTCCCTACAACGACCCTCTCAATAACGATTCCCTCCTTACAACAACGCATGTCACGGTTACAGCGCTCCCTCCCTACAACGGTCCTCTCAATAACTATTCCCTCCTTACAACAACGCATGTCACTGTTACAGCGCTCCCTCCCTACAACGGTCCTCTCAATAACGATTCCCTCCTTACAACAACGCATGTCACTGTTTCCGAAACAACAAGGCTCCAGAAACAATATTTTTCCATCGTATTTTCTTTATGCCTCCGTCAAACCCTATATTGTGACCACTCTTTAGAATCGTCACTTTGTGACGATTGTAAAGAGTGGTCACAACATAGGGTTTGATTGAGGCATAACTGTTTTAGTTCTCGAAATACACCTTATCTGGGGATCTGCAAACAAGCTAATTATGTTTGATTTTCCCTCCCTATAACAACTCCCTCTGAACAACACATACACTATCCGTATCCCAAAGGGTGTCGTTGTAGAGAGGGAGTACTGTATCTGCCTTTACAGGTTCCACCAATTCCAAATACAATACAGTAAAATCACGCTAATACGACCACCTAAAAGAGGTATGATTAGAGGGGTTCCACTGTAATATGACATTATAAAATAAAGGTTAATACATATTCATAATGACGTTAGCTCTTATATGAATATTCAACAGGGAAATGGTTAATACATTACAAAAGGTTTCATTGAATTATTTGTTGCATTCGGATCTTACAGGACATGTTTATAATTGCTCATGCCATTAAATTCAAATTGTACTATATCATACATTATCTCTTAATCAGCAAGATATCATGAATTAACTGCTGGCCTGCATCCCGTCTTATAATTCACCATCGTCATTTATCATGAACAAGAAGTACTCGGTTTTATCTCGTTCTACGGGTTTGATATAGAAAATAAATAATTTGATATGACCAACATTCACATGCAACTCATTTATTATTCAACACATAGCTTTTGAAATGCTTTTGAAATTGCATTAATTTAGATGTACATTTTCCATTAAAGCATACCAACTTATACTAGAATATATCATATATGATGTAATGCAACGTGATGTTTCTTAAAAAGAGAATTTATAAGTCCCTTGAGTAATACATGTTCTTTTGTCATTACAAAAGCCTCGAGAGAGCGCCTACAGGCAATTTGCCGCCCGTTTGTAAATAATAATAATATACCCAAAATCTATGTCAGACACAGTTAATTCCACAGTTCCCCAGTGACCTGAGCTTTTTGTCAATCCTGTAATAGAATCTATCGACCATTAGTATATGAACTTGTTGCTCGAATGCGGAAGTAAATATCCAGAACAGCTATTATCTTGGAAGAAAGTGTTTCCATAAAGACATGTTTCTGTTTGACCAATTCAGATCTGGCGAAGAATTGATTGCATTTGAAAACAGTTTGGATCCGGCTGAGTGACTCGGCGTCTCATAAATATACAAAATGTTCGACATTCTAATATAGTTTCAGTTAAGAGACGGGCAAAAATATGTAGTTTACTTGTAGAAGTAAATATAGGCAATGGTATTGGTACCTGAAAGATCCCCAGAAATGAATTGGTTAATTCAAAACGTCTTATAAGGAAGCTGAATAGATATTAGGAGTGAATGCAAATAATCGACTTCAATTAGGAAATATACATATATCTTGATAGGAACAAGTGCATAGGATTAGTTCTGTAAATACTGGAACTTTCTTACCTTTTGCATGCCAGTAAATATTTTTCAGACCGTTAGAGATCGGTGCGAAGAAGAGATTTCGAATGTTAAGTTCAACATAAACGTTGGGTCATAACCTTTTCACCGCCGACGTCGCATAAATGCACCGCAACAAATAGTGCCGTCCCAGATCAGAAGCCGCCTGTTAAAGACAGCGTCTAATCAGAGACTTCACATTTTGCTCAATCTCTATTTCTATATTGGTGCTTTATTCCTTTGAAATTTGCATTTATTTCTCTCATTCCTTATTGTACCGAATGGTTTAGCGAACATTGAAATGCAGACGACAATTAGAAATTGTCACCGAAAGGGTTAACTTTGATCCAAACTACGTGACAATCAGTAAGTATATGTCCAATATTTAAGAATAAATGAAATTAGTGTCCATTATGCCACACATAGAAATTTGAGCAGATGTATTAAAAGCACTTGGCACCCACAGGGTGAAACCTTTAAATGCGGGAAGCGGGTGTATTGATGTGTGTAAACGGTACATTCAGCCCAGATGGTTCCATGAGGATTACAGTAGAACCTCTCTATAACGGCCACTAAATTGTGTTAATTAGTTGGTATTAAGGACAGGTGGCTGATTAAAGCAATGTGAAAATGAAACAGAACGCTTCTATAGAAGCGTTCTGTTTTACTTTCACCTTGCTTTAAGCTGCCTCCTGCCTTTAACACAAAATACCTGATGTAATTTAGTGGCCGTTATAGAGAGGTTTTACTGTATTCGAATAAGTGTCTGCACTGTTGTCATTGAAACATCCTCCACTATATTTGAGCATTTCATACTACATGGGCACTGTTGGTAAAGAATACCTGAACTTTCCACTTTTCAAAAGATTAATCAAAAATGGTGATGAAAGTAATACACTTCAACCGATATGATAAAGCACTGCATACACGAGAGGTTGTTCGCTTGTGTATTTGTGTAAAACCATTAATCTCTGCACTAGAATTTGTATGAAAAGTTCTATTTCAGACGAAGTGTCAATCAGTATAACTGATCGTCACTGGTTTACGACGTTCTTTGAAGCAGACTCCGTAATCAATCAGAATACATTCAGCACTTGCATCTTATTTCATTCTGCGAATCTCGCAGTTCCAAATAAGATATACTCTGTCTGCCCTGCAATCCTGTTTCAGGTTTATGAGTTTGTTAACTATTTCATCGCCGAAATTGCCGAAAAGGTGCTACAACAGGCGAGTCTGTGATAATCTTTGCAAACGGTTTGAGTCCAGATGAGACGCCGAATAATTCGGCTTCTCATCAGGATCAAAACTGTTTGGCATAACATTAACGTTTCAAAGTAGAAATTGAAGGAAAATCCAGTCTGAAACTGAACAAAAACACGGTATTGTTTGCAGACAATAATTATTCGGCATCAAAAGAGTTATTCCTTAACTTTGCGACAAAGCACGATATTTGAAGTAGACTATATATCAAGCAGAGCCTTTTCCGCAGTTTATTGCAAATATTTGACGTATCGCAATCCCAAACAAGACAGATTATGTCTGATCTGAAATCTTAATTTAGGTTTATGAGTTCGTTAGTTGATAACTTACATCCGATCATACAGTAAGACCCCTCTACAGAACGATATCTAATTAGGGGTCTTATATATTGGATTAGTCAATTTGTTTTATCTAAGTGATGCCTGAATTCTCATTTTTGTTTTGTTTTATATTGCATTTCCTATCAGCAAACAATGTAGACTATAATCATACGCCGCATAATGCGGCGTATGATCAGAGTCTGCACTATTTCCCGATATCCTATATACGGGATCGTGGGCGTAAATGGGTTTATGCAGGACTGGTGTCATGCAGAACGTCCCTGCATGACGATTTTGCATTTCTTTTGTCATGCATTAAACAACCACCTGCTAAAAAGACACAATAATTATACTGTCATGGTTATATCCACACTGTGGTCACTTTAGAGGTATTGTTGCTGTATATACGCTGTCAAAGCGCATTATATGGAATATATAAATAAATGATATGTATAGCAAATTCAAATATTCCTAATATATATATTTTATGTGAACCTTTAAGAAGTTAGCTATAAGTATCATATGTGTGTTCATAATATGTTATCTCTGTGATGAAAAGCAATACAGTAAAATCTCGATTATTCGAACACTAAAATACATATTATAAACTATCTTTAAGACAGGTGGCAGCTTAATGCATGGTGAAAGTAATGTAGAAAGCTCCTAGAGGAGCTTTCTACATGACTTTCACCATGCATTAAGCCGCCACCTATTTGAAAGGGTCTTAATTTTTCTATACAGAAAATTCGAATAATCGAAAATTCGATTTTACTGTATTTGTTTACTGTGTGCATGTTTGTTTGAACGTCCCAGTAACATTTTTCAGTTATATGTGCACAGTGTATTTCTAGCAAATTGTCTGGTATGGCCGTAATAAACAATTAGTTTTTTTACGAGACATATAGGATCCGTCACGGCTCGTTCTTTGTGACAAACTGATCTTGAATGGGTCTCGGCGAGCTTGATAACCATTCTTTTCTAGACGAGTTCAAAATCAGCTTGTTTCAAAGAACAACGAGTTCTTTTTCTCACATAAACAACACGGTATTTTAAGCAACACTCATGTAAAACAGTTTCTTGGGAATCCAGTGACATATTTATACATATGCGTGTTCAGTGGCCTACACGTAGTTTAAAGTTATGTACTGATTAGACACACCAAAGTATTCTAAACTGCTCACTGACGTAATTTAGTTGTACAAAGTAACCAAATTAAAGTTACTCTATCGGCAGAATTGGGTCAGCCATATTTGTTTGTGAATGGCGCGTGAGAATATGTTGGGCGTAAAGCTGTGACGTCATGGAAGTGGTTCAACATGATTATGTGGGAGAATTCTTTATAATGATTTCAAAAAGAAAACAATGGCAAGTGTATGAGAAATGCGGTGACTCGAATGCGGTTTTGTGTAAGTCGCTTATTTGAAAGTTATACGACATATAAGATAATTCAGTGTGAAATTCTTACAGAAAACCACTATTTGAGATTTCTGCATGGTCATCTTCCCCTTATTGTTTGTTTAGTATGTCTTTGTGCGTCTCTTTGGGTCTTTTGATAAGCATATGCATTTACTGTTTTTGTCGCGATGCTGTTCGGGTGGTTTTGTGTTTTATATGTGATGTTTCCTGCATGACTCATACATGTCGTTTCAACCTGCATTAAACTGCCACATCTCTGAAAGACCGGTATTGATACTAACTTTAACATCCTGGTTTTAGTATAGTACTCTGTAATTGTAAAACAAATGTGCTCGTATTTCAAATTAACAAAGAGTCATTTGTACAAGTATGACGATTTTTAAAGAGGCAGGTCATCTTATGATATATAAGCACTCTTCGAAAATATCGTTAACCAATAAATGGCAAATGTCATCAGCCACGCTTAGGACAGGTTTTGATGTATTTCCTTGTTTATATTTTGATAGCAAACGATGTTAAATGTATTTGTTTAAATGATTACACCTAAATTAAATTCAAAAACATTAAGTAATGGAGACATATCTGAAGTTCCAGATAATATGCTTATATCAAAACATTTTAAGAGGTACAGTAGCTTCTTTGTTTCTTAACCAAACCCTATGCTATGACCACTCTCGACGATTCTAAAGAGAAATGACGTTTTAATACTTGATACGCACCATTATTTGTTGTTCTCATGTTTATGAATTTATTCAATGCACGTGTGACAATCTTTACAAATTACTTTTGTACACAGTGTATTGTACACGAAACGAGTAATATTCCAAGAATATTTAGACGAACAGGAAACATACCCAACAATATCAGAAATACATATAGGGATCCGACGTTTGTAATAAACATTAAATATACTCAAAACTATTATAGAGATGTATGGGGTCCACAACCTTTATACTAAACAGTAATCAACCCCAACAACATCAGAAATATGAATGTATTTACAACATTTGTGATACTTTACTTTGACACTAAACAATATGTTTCTGATATACGAGCATGTGATAACAAGACAAAACGAACGTTCTACTGTATATGTTTGATACCACTTTAAACCAGAACACGCATTTGCTTTTACTCCTTACTCCATTAACATATACATAATTACATAACGAGTATTAATTAGATTATTGCTATAATGACACACGAACATTATACGTCGTGGTCATAACAGAAGCGCTGTACAACCATATCTATACACAGAGCACATCCTAACCAGAATGCTCCAATCGGAACCGTCTGGTCTGAATCTAATCTGTTTGCAAAGCCGAATAAATAGAATAAATGGTCAAATGATACCGTGCGCTTATTTCCTTTTTGATTGCACAATACTGCCAAGCCAGTGATCTGAAGGGACATCACATACACTTTCATTGCAAATAAAGCAAGCTGTTTTAGTTAAGATTTTCAGCGTTTGTCTGATTATTCCGGCGATCAAATGCGCAGGAGAGTAATACAGTAACACCTCTATAACGGCCACTAAATTACATAAAGTATTTTGTGTTAAAAGCAGGTGGCTCCTTAAATCAAGTTGAAAGTAAAACAGAACGCTCCCAAGGGAGCGTTCTGTTTTACTTTCACCTTGGTTTAAGCAGCCACCTGCCCTAAATTCCAACTAATGAACACAATATAATGGCCGTTATAGAGAGGTTTTACTGTACACAATTAGGAGAGTGATATATAATTAGGGGCCGCCCGAGTTTATTGTCAAAAACGCTGACAGGGCAACTTGTTTTTTTTTGACATATTACAAGTCAAATGTGAAATAGAAATGATTTAGAATTGCGTCTATTATGCTTGAAAAAAACCTGTCCCTTGGTTGAAATATACTTCATATACACTGGACATGAATAACGCTGAAAACATGAACTTAATACAAATAGTGTTAAATCACATAAACGTTCATTGAAAATTCGAAATCGACTTGTTTATTCAGATGCGTACATCTTGGTTGGCTAGACGCTGCGGGTCTCTTGGTTGGCTAGACGCTGCGGGTCTCTTGGTTGGCTAGACGCTGCGGGTCTCTCTTGTTTGCATGCCTCTTGAACTCGGTGTGCTCGAAACATGAACGAATGAATTTATGTAAGCATAGATCTCAAAATAGGCAATACATAATATTTGGCGATACAATTTCATTTGCATCCGCTCCTCTCCTCCTTCCAACAGAACATGCAAACACAATAACATAGCAAAAAACAACAACAACACATTTGACTTTTGTCGTAACGTCCGACCTTTGGCATCGAAGCGAAATCATTCTAATTTACTAAATACGTCCAAACCATCACCGATGCACGGTATGGTGACGGTGGATGGACCAGTGGAGGCAAATGCAAAGTCCATGTTATTCAGAGATAAAGAGGACACGTCATTATTATTATTATTATTATACCACATTTATATAGCGCTCTTTTCACACGGGATATGTGCGTTCAAAAGCGCTGTACATGGATGAAATCAATAATCGGAACGAACCGCATGATTATCTATCCAGACAATGAAAGATTTACAATAGATGTGCAATAAATATAAAAATCACTAGCCGGACGGTTAGTGAAGGATATACAAAAAATATACAATAGATATGAAATCATAAACCGGAAGGAACGGCATGGTCGTCCATCCAGTCAATGAAATGTATGCAATATATATACAATAAATATAAAATCACTAACCGGTAGGAACCACATGATTATCCACCCGGTCAATGAAAGATATGGAATAGATATACAATAAATGTATATAACCACTAACCGGTAGGAACCGCATGATTATCCACCCAGTCAATGAAAGATATGCAATAAATATACAATAAGTATAAAGTCACCAACTGGTAGGAACCACATGATTATTTATACCAAGTCGGTGAATTATAAGCAATATATATACAATAAATATGATATACAATAAATACGAAATCACTAACCGGTAGGAACCACATGATTATCTATTCGGTCAGTGAGAGATTGATTCCGACAGCATATCCCAAGGGCTGCAATGGCAAAGGAATCGTAAGGTATGAGAATTGATGATTATAAGCTACTTTCCCTAAACTGTCCTAGTAGTATATGTTGAAGAAATGTGTTTTCAGAGATCTTTTGAAACATGCCAGTGAGCTTGCATCTCTAATGCCTGATGGCAGAGCATTCCAGAGTTTTGGAGCTGCATTCATGAAACTTCTCTCACCGTATTTTACCTTACGACTTTTTGGTACAACCAACGACAAGGAGCTACTTGCTGACCTTAATTCTCTGCGGGGCCGATACCCGTCAAGCATGTCGACAATGTACTTGGCGGATTCATTGTGCATGGCTTTATACGTAAGTGTCAGAATTTTGAATTCAATGCGATGTTGAACCGGAAGCCAATGAAGTTCTTTCAAAACAGGCGTGATATGATCATATCGAGGAGTCCTGGTTATGATGCGGGCTGCTGTGTTTTGAACTCTTTGGAGTTTCTGCAGTGTGCTTTTTGAAATTCCATGCAGCAATGAGTTGCAGTAGTCTATTTTTGATGTAACCAGAGAGTTCACCAAAGTCTTGGTAGCATCAGGTGAGAGGTACTTTCTTATATGACCTATTCGTCGGAGTTGTGCATAACTAGACCTACACACCGAATTGATGTGTGATGCCATATCCATTTGTGAATCGAGCCATGTACCGAGATTCTTTATACACAAAGACGGTTTGATCTTAGAGGGGCCTACTTGCACATGAATGTCTTCAGGTACTACTGTGTTTTTTGCATGAAACAAGATGACCTCAGTTTTGTCAGTATTGAGCTTCAGCATGTTCTGGTGCATCCAAGAGACTATTTCGTTGAGACAGATCTCAATTCGTGATAAAGCTTCTTGTTGACAGGAAATGTCTTTGGGCTTAAAGGACAGGTATAATTGCGAGTCATCGGCATAAAAATGGTGCTTTAGCCCATGGTTTCTGCAGATTGAGCCGACAGGTTTTGTGTACATGATGTAGTTTTTTGGTCCAAGGACCGATCCCTGTGGCACGCTATATTTCATATTTACTGGGGTGGACAACTCCCCATCTACTGACACTATTTGATAGCGGTCATTTAGATAGGAGGTCATCCACTCAAGGGGTTTCCCAATGATTCCGAAGTCTTTTTCAAGGCGCTTTAGCAATGTTTCGTGATCGATAGTGTCAAATGCAGCCGATAAGTCAAGCATCACCAGAACTGTTGTTTCATCTTTATCTAGGGATTGAAGGATGTCATTCTGAACTTTCAGAAGAGCAGTCTCTGTTGAGTGATGCTTTCGGTATGCTGATTGATAGTGCTCATGTAGATTGTTTGAGTTCAGGTGGGACTCAATGCGTTTGTCAACCACTTTTTCTAACACTTTGGAGACAAATGGCAGATTTGATATAGGCCTATAATTCTTAAGTTCATTTGAATCGAGATCCGGTTTCTTTAAAATAGGTCTGACATGTGACCTTTTGAAACTTTTTGGAACATAGGCATTGTCTAAAGAGGAGTTTACAATGTTTGTCAAAATCGGTAGGAGTTCATCAAGGCATGACTGTAATAGCCATGTAGGTATTGGATCCAGTTCGCAAGACTTACAGGGGGATGCCTTAATGATCTGTCCTACTTCTTCTACTGTAGCTGTAGCAAACTTTTCTAATACGTTTGTTGAATGCTGCATCTCAGTGTCAATCGTCGCACTGGATACAGTGCCTGATGCAATATCAGCACGTATTTTGTCCACTTTGTCAACGAAAAAGTCACTGAATTCTTGTGCAAGATGCTTCGAGGACGAAGTCTTAGGCAATGAGATGTCACTAGTTGAACCTAGCAGATGCTTAGTGACTCTGAAAAGACTTTTTGAGTCTGCCTGGCATGCTTCAACTTTCTCTGAGTAAAAATCAATCTTTGACTTAATTAGTAGCCTGTTGACTTTGGCACACTGTTCTCTATATAGCTGATGGTCTATTGTTAGTTTGGACGTTTTCCAGTTCCGTTCCAACTTGCGCCTTACATGTTTAGCATCATGCAGTTCCTGGGTATACCAAGGGCATGATGGTCTGAGCGTTATGGTTTTTGTACACAGTGGTGTATGTTTATTGACAAGTGCCGCCAGTGTTTGTGTATATGACTTAACCAGCTCATCAACATCTGTCGTCTGCATACTCGATTCGATGGGTTCCGAGTTTACGAGGTCTCTTTTGAATGATTCTATATTAATTGCCCTAAGTTTCCGAAATGAAACAGTTTTCTTCACAGTTGGGGGTTTCGCGGCCTTTGCCTCGAAAGTTACGGAAAAATGATCTCGCGAAACTTTACCACTACTGTCGGACAGTCCAGGATCTGTGACTTCAATGTTCGACACACAGTCATCACCGTCCCGTGTAATAACAACATCAAGGGTATGTCCCCCTATATGAGTGGCTTCACTCACATGTTGTTGCAGTCCAAATGATTCAAGTGTACTAACAAAGTTAGCAGTGTTTCTGTCATTTGGAATGTCAAGGTGGATGTTTAAATCCCCTACAATGACGACCGGTCTGTCGGTGGTGGCAAATTTAGATAAGAAAGATGGCCACTCATTCTCAAGAAAATCCCCAGTTTTTAGACCATTTGCACGTGATGGTGGCGGTCTGTAAACAACTACTAGACGCAGAGTGAAATCTCGGATACTTAAAGTGCAGTCCATGTACTCAAAGTTTGAAAAATCATTATCTCTTGTTGATGTATGGATGCGGAGTCCTATTGAAGCCTTATATATGACTGCTACCCCACCGCCACGGTTGCCATTGCAGCGAGGGACATGTCCGATTTTGTAATGAGTAGGAACCAGTTCGTTTAAACACGATTTGTCTACAGAACTACCGAGCCAGGTTTCCGTAATGGCTACCACATCAAAGTCATTTGAAACGATATAGTCGCAAATAGAAAGGGCCTTGTTTTTGACTGACCTGGGGTTTAAACTGCATACCTTTACAAAAGTCTGAATTCTGACTGGCGCTGGAGCTTCGCGATTTACATGCACAAGAGTTTCCGTTTTCTTAGAAAAGGGCGCTGTTGAGAATTTACTCGTGTACCGGTGGGGTTTTGAAACAATGGGGATTATCTGGGGAAACTGTTTCAAGTGACTGAGATTTACGCCATCAGATGAAACCCTAATTTCAGTTTGACGATTTCCAGAAACAGTTGGAATTGACTGAGGTATTTCCCTTTGTTTAAATGAACACCTTTATTTACATCCCAACTACGCCTTGATTTTGAGTTGCCCCCTTTAGAGCCTCTGAATTTAGCTAAGCCAGTTTGCCCAAAATCTAACAGCCCTAGCTGTCTCAACCTGGACAATACTAGCGTGTCGGGTTTTAAAATAGGCGATGATTGCCCTATAAAAGAAAGATCACACCTTGTATACTGTATCTGTGTTGAACTAATCCGCTTCTTTCCTTCACCTGTATATCCTAATGCCTGAGGCACACACATTTGAATTTAAATATCCAGTATTGCACAAAATTGATTTATTTATTTCTCTTTTTTAAGTCAAATCACAAAACAGAATCACTTAAAAAGTACACCATTCTATTAACACTTCCTTCATGCACTATTGTGTCACTTTTTTGGAAAGTTTTATATAGTATTTCCCTCTTAAAACTATGCAAAGCATCAGAGCGAAATCAATGCAGCCTTCACACTTTGGCGCATAATACTATTATAATAATAGTACATAATACAATAACCATATCCATATTATTTTCGACTCTGCGTTTGGCAGTCATCGTTATTCAAATCGAACACCTTCATACATACATGTTAACGCCTAAAGCAGATTTCACCCAGATCAGACGGTTTCTGTAGGGTCAATGTCTGCTCTGTTTGCTTATGGAATAATATGTATTTGATTCTACAGTTGCCATGGCAAATGTCCTCTGCTTTTTGCAAATTTAATGATGCATTTAATTATATTCTTATATAGATATCCATGGAGTAAAGGGTTAACCCGTTACCTCATAGGTAATTTTTAGACTAACCACTTTGAATAAATCTAACGTAAAGGAGAATTAACACGAGAAAAGGAATTTTTTAGAATTTTGTAGTTTGAAACTATTGTGATAAATAGAGCATTTGTTCCTATAGGAGCAAATGCTCTATTTACCACAATGGTTTCAACAGGTGACTTTTACAAAGGCATAGAAAGGCATATTTATGGAGGAAAGGGTTAAGCATCTAAGATTTCTTTCAATTTGTGTACGCAGTAAGTTACATGTATATAGTGCCACGTGATGCTGAATATAATGCGACGTACGCATGGTATTATATGTAATACATAACATCTGAGGCCAACCGTAAAATCATGGCATAAATTGTAGCGCTTGATAGGTAAATCAACAATAATTATTGTACAATATGATACTTATCTGTAGTTGAATGTATGTGTGATATTGATTGCAAGTAACGACCAAATCGCAGAGTGCTGTGTAGTTTGTCTGACACGTGACTTAGACTGAATAGATATTGAACAGACTGACGTAGACAACAACTTATATACATGAATAAGTAGCTACAGTTAGATTTTGACCCGTGATCTGTGACCTTTAGGACCAGTCCACCCGTAGAGGTCAAACGCGCCACAAACCATGAATTTGTTCCGGAGTTACCTGTGGTTATACAGACAAGTAATAAGCATATTCAGTAAAAGCTCTCTATAACGGCCACTAAATTGTGTTAATTAGTTGGTATTTAGGACAGGCGGCTGCTTAAAGCAAGGTTTTACTTTCACCTTGCTTTAAGCAGCCACCTGCCGTTAACACAAACTACTTGATTTAATTTAGTGGCCGTTATAGAGAGGTTTTACTGTATATGCTAATACTGCACGATTACTACGAGCTTCTTGTGACAACCATTGTCCACTTACCCATAAATAAGAATGGTTGCAACTTCTATAAATATAAAAGTGCAGTCACAGCTCAGCACTCGAAATCGAACTATATCCTATAAAACATACTCATGTGTTTGGAAAATTAACTGGACTAATTGTTGGGCACGTATCGCCTCCATTAAACACAGCGACGTGATGCTGGTGAAATAAGTCCAAGGAAGTCTTTGGGGCAAGCAAATGTCATTTTGTAAGTGGGTCGACAATAACAGAACAATCTAAAAGACTAGTACCTTGGGCAATTTGCCACAATTTCGTATATAATAATAAACGATACGATATCAGTATGAGAAATAGTTAATTGACTATTCCTTGTGGAAAAGCATTTTTTTTATCATAACGGAGAGGAACATATTTACTATTAATAGTCAGTTGTTTGCCGTTTGGAAGTTTTAACGAACTATTTTACGATAAGAGGAACACATGGATTTGTAAGAAGGAGAGCATTTTACGGCACTGAATTGAACTGCGCATTGGGTAATGCTTTTTACTATATACATGTCAGTTTCTGCAATAAAATACGATTGTATTCGATTATGCAATACAACTTCTCAGATAAATATTCAGTATTGCACGAGCGTGCAATACAAGATCCGTATGTAATTCAATACGCCATTCATGAATGGACTATGTTTTCTATTTCTGAATAATAGGAGTTAGATTATCGATGTTCTTGCGTGTTCTTTTGTTAGAACAGGTATACAATAAATGGAATATTACACGAAGTGAGGATATGAAAGGTTGTATCACATTCATAGTTGTTTGTCCGTGGTATTCTACGGTCAAACAACCACTCATGTGATACCACCCTTTATATCGTTACTTCGTGTAATATTCCCTATGTATGGCGGCCTCGTTATTTCCATATCCCATTCTTCACACACCTGTCAAGCGTGTTATCACATCTGTCCCATGTTAACCCTTCGCTTGCTATTCACGTCAATATACGTACCTGTAAATAGTGAAGACCCAGATGAGACATCTTCTGCAGGAGCTGTCTCATCAGGGTCTGCACTATTTACAACTTGATTGTGCAACCAGTGCACTCCACAGCAGTTATTGCACAGCGAAATACTTGTACACAATGAAGATATATGTAATTATACAACAGGGTATAGGTAAAGAAGGAGAAATGCATTTTAAAATTTAGCAAGCGAAGGGTTAAAATGGGTTTATACCACAACGAGTGGTAACAGGAATATCACTATGATTTTCAAACACTTCCGTTCTGATGTTTAGTATTTTGATAGTATCATAATAATCAGATAAACATTGGCATTCCTAGTATAGCTACACACTACAGTGCTCCCTCCCTACAACGGCCCTCTCAATAACGATTCCCTCCTTACAACAACGCATGTCACTGTTTCCGAAACAACAAGGCTCCAGAAACAACCCTTTTCCATCATATTTTCTTTATGCCTCCATCAAACCCTATGTTGTGACCACTCTTTAGAATCGTCACAAAGTGACGATTCTAAAGAGTGGTCACAATATAGGGTTTGATAGAGGCATAACGGTTTTAGTTCACGAAATACACCTTATCTGGAGATCTGCAAACAAGCTAATTGTGCTTGATTTTCCCTCCCTATAACAACTCCCTCTGAACAACACATACAATATTCGTATCCCAAATGGTGTCGTTGTAGAGAGGGAGCACTGTATTTCGAAATATGAAGAATATATAATATAGAGCGAATCATGCTCTCATACATGTACCTGGTGTACATACAATCAGTGTATATCCAAATTTTAGGTCTACTGAAGGATATCTCTGAACAAGATCGGCTATATTTGCTATAATAATGTCAGCTGTTGGCATCAGGGCATATATATTTTACAGGACCAATCTGCCTTGTAAAGTAGGTCGGTTTTCAATTGTAATTTGTTTGTTTGTGTCAGGGTTTTACATCGCTTGAACAGCAGTTCAGTCACATCGCGGTGTCCTGCTAAATACAGGTATATAAAATGGGAGATAAGGGATACATGTAAAAAAAGATAATTCACCATATGTTTGTAATTGTTAAAAAATGACATGTAGTCTCAATTAAATCTCGGCAATTTCCGGAAAAATATCTGGTATATATTAGTTCTATAGTACATCAATTTAACTTGTGTGGTTAGTAATTAACCAGTAAGACAGAAAAGAAGCAGTGTCAATAAAACTGAAACAATTTTAATGTTTGAATATTTTGGCGTTATATATAGGACTATGGCTAATTACTTTCTCCAAATTACATTTTAATCGATATTACTACCAGTGAAACCATTTTGAAAGTAGTCCGTCAATAAGGCAACCTCTGCGTTGTTTATATAAATGTTTGCAGACGACCAAATTCGCAGAGAAAGATTTAAACAAGAAACATCAACTAAATTGATATTTCTATCTCATTTTAACAGCATGGAAGGTCAAAAAAATGCGCCTCGCTTTTACTTGTCTTTTTTTTCTTTTCTTGTTTTATGCTTGGACAATTACATTTTCTTGAACCTTTGTAGGAAATCAGTCTATGCTTGATGGTTTTCCCACAATTCAATATGAGAAATAATTCGACATTTAGATTAAACGATAGAAACTTAGAGCACAGATGGGGATACTTCGAAGGCATAAACTGAAAATTGAACGTGTGCGTTGCATGGCACTTGCAGATTTGTACATAAACATATTGACCGAATGTCGAACAGTTTGGAGCCTGAAGAGATACCGAGTTACTTGGGGTCTTGTCTGGATCCAAACTCTTTGCAAATGTCTGCCTAGAGAGCGGATAACACCGTTGGTCTTATAGAGACACCATTTGACGTCATTGTCAACATACTATATCCAGATCAGATAGGATGAATGTACCGTCCGTTCAGTATTTGCTCTGTTTCATAGATTTATGTCGTAGGTGAATATTGATAAGGTAAATGGTTAAACAAGTTTCGCACTAAGCAGTATACAGTGAATCGGTCTTAAGCGACCATCACACAGGTCATAATATGAGTCTGTAAGGTAGTTGCTAGCTTTATGCAGGTCAAAAGTAATTGAGAAAGTTTATATGGGATATTGTTTTGCCTTGCATTAAGCAACCACCTGCTTTTAAGTACTCACATAATGCATGAATGACCGTTTAAGGCAGTGTCTACTATGTACATTATAAGGTATTTTGTATCAAAGGCATACAGTATTTGTCTACACGGAAAAGTATATTCAATGAAAGTGCGGTATTGGTCAATATCGTTTGAAACATTAGTCTGCAATGTAAATAATCAAGCATTACACACCACCCACGTCTACTGCTTATCACGATCTGCCAATGGAATAATGTCAACAAATTCTCATTGAATAGATTCTTTTGTCAATCTTCTATTTCAAGGTGTGATATATTATATTATTGATCAAACGTTTGGATATTAAAGTACATATTCAAATATATTGAAACGAGGTGACACCTCGATAACCACGGTCACCATTAGTGCCAAAGCATTCATCGGGCGTCAACAGGCAATTTGCCGCTCATTTGTAAACGTTATTATTGACATGCCCACAAATGGTGTCAGATAAAGTTGATTGTATCCCATGAGATACGAACATTTTGTCCACCTGACAACAAATGCACCTTAATTACTCCAAGTATTCGGACATGCAGATGTGTGTTTGTAAGGCTCAAATGTAAATTTTGCATCATTTTGATAACCTTTTTTTATTTATGTAGTAGCAATAGTAGATACCCTGATGCCTATATTCGACAGGTAATTAGAGTAGCCGACAATTCAACATTTGAACGAGTTGCCCTAATGGAGGTCAAGCCAGTCTTTAACACAATTGATTGTGCATTATACTGTAGTTATTTTGGCAAGGTGTATTTTCACCTGTTTCTCTCATAAATAGTCATGTAAGAAATACTGATAGATGAAAATAAATTAGCTGAGTTTTATAATAATAAACTACATGAGCAGGGTCCACTCTGTTTTAAACGTGTATCTCGACAGCAACATTGAACTATAATTTACATGTTTTTTAAATTGTACAACCGTCTTTGAAAAGGGTTTCGATAGAGTACATGTATGTTGATACTTAAAACAGAGTTGGGCGGTAAATACCGGTATTTACCGGACTGGCAAATACTCCCCAAATGGCAAATACTCCTCAAATAGCAAATACTGACATTAACTGTCATATTACTCCAGAGAAGATGTGATTCATATTATTCTTCAAAGTTTATGTTTTTTATAAACGTTTTAAGGCTGTTTTAAATTGCAGGTAAGCAGACATTTTTTATCAGTTTATTTATTGATTACTGACCATCAATTTATTATGGGTTTATCCCTGCCAAATGTACTCATCAGATCGGTTATTAAAGTTATATATATGATATTTTGGTTTCATCTTCTGGTTTACCAATTAGCACTGTATCTCTATTGACATAAAAATAGAATCTTACAGATCAATTCTTTTTGTCAGATATTTCAATTTGATTGGTTTAAACTGAGTCACTTTCCCCTGCAAATTGTCTATATGGGGTTTGACACTTCATGGTAAAGTGGGTGTATCTCAATGAAAAGTGTATATGTTTTTTATATCAATTAATATAGTGACCATCCCCTAGCAGTAGAGGTGTTAAAAGCTCTTAGAGCCTACCAGACATCAATCCACAATGGGTAAGGGATCAGTACTGTTACCCTTGACCTGTTTGTTATTCAATTGTGTACACTAGACAGTGATTTGATTGAATGACAGCATTTTGATTGTGATAATGCATGGCACCCTGCTTATTCAAAATCCAGCTGGAATTACACCTTTTATTTTATTTTTTGGCTTTATACATGAATTGTGTGTGTATATGGTTACGGAACTAATAAAGCACAGTAGGATGGTTTAAATATATCCAAGCCCCTGGACAATAAAAAAGACTATTAAAATATCGGTAAAAAAACAGTAAATGCCGGTAAGTACCGGTATGTAATGCCGGCATTTTTGCCAGCCCTGACTTAATGAAAAAGTAGTAAAGTCAAGCAGGAAAAGCCACACCACACAAAACGCCACCATCACCAAAACACCCAAAGAAAGCATATCAATTTATACTCATACACACACATACAGTAGAAAGTCACATACAAGACGCAATCACCACCAACACATTAATAGACAGCATGTCACACACACACACACACAACCAAACACACGCAAACACACGAGAAGAACACAGAAAACCCCAACAAATACACGAGCACCAGAGACAAACATGAACAAAACACTAGTACAAAGACACAAGACAAACAAAAATAAGGGTGACAAAGAGAGAACCGCCTTGGCACGGTCAGTAGCAAAATCACCACTGGGGGTTTAAACCGGTTTACGGACGTCCTAACCTCACACTTATCTCAAAGTCACCCTAGCTAAACACACATTGTAAATAAAGGTATCCCCGCCGGACTTCCCCACAACATAGAAGACAGTAATCACAGTACAAAATGTAAAACATAGCATAACAACTGCGAAAGTCCGTGTACCCAAATACAAAAATACTAAGGGTTTGTACCCAAATACTAAAATACTAAGGGTGCGTACCCAAATACTAAAATACTAAGGGTGTGTACCCAAATACTAAGGGTATGTACCCAAATACTAAAATACTAAGGGTGTGTACCCAAATACTAAAATACTAAGGCTGCGTACCCAAATACTAAGATACTAAGGGTGTGTACCCAAATACTAAAATACTAAGGGTGCGTACCCAAATACTAAAATACTAAGGGTGCGTACCCAAATACTAAAATACTAAGGGTGCGTACCCAAATACGAAAATACTAAGGGTGCGTACCCAAATACTAAAATACTAAGGGTGTGTACCCAAATACTAAAATACTAAGGGTGCGTACCCAAATACTAAAATACTAAGGGTGTGTACCCAAATACTAAAACACTAAGGGTGTGTACCCAAATACTTAAATATTAAGGGTGTGTACCCAAATACTAAAATACTAAGGCTGTGTACCCAAATACTAAAATACTAAGGGTGCGTACCCAAATACTAAAATACTAAGGATGCGTACCCAAATACTAAAATACTAAGGGTGCGTACCCAAATACTAAAATACTAAGGGTGTGTACCCAAATACTAATATACTAAGTGTACGTATCCAAATACTAAAATACTAAGGGTGCGTACCCAAATACTAAAATACTAAGGGTGCGTACCCAAATACTAAAATACTAAGGGTGCGTACCAAAATACTAAAATACTAAGGGTGCGTACCCAAATACTAAAATACTAAGGGTGTGTACCCAAATACTAATATACTAAGTGTGCGTATCCAAATACTAAAATACTAAGGGTGTGTACCCAAATACTAATATACTAAGTGTGCGTATCCAAATACTAGAATTGTCATTTCTCTACCAAACCCTACACTGCGACCACTCTTTAGAATCCTCTCTGTGAGATGATTCTTAGGAGTGGTCACAGTATAGTATATTTGGTGGAGAAACAATGGAGTTATTCTTGAAAATGTTTTAATTTACGCACAATATATTGTGCTCTGGCAAAATACTTTATTGTATTTTTTGTTCAAGTCTTCACTGTACAATACAAGTATCTTCTGTGAAACGTCTTTGTTGTATATGTATATTCGGTAGAAAGTATTTATTGTATACACCTTGCATTGTCTCGCAACCTCTTTACTGAATACACATCTTCTCTAAAACGTATGCATTCTGCAAAAATGATATCGAGGTATACATATCTTGCGTAGAGTGTATATGTTTTGTATCATATATACACATATCTTATTTAAAAGGACTCCAACGTATACTCGTACATATATTCTGTTACAAGTATTTATTCTATACGTGTCTTTAGTGGAAAGTATTGCATAATTATGTATATTCTATATACACACACACTCGCTCATGCAGAATGTGACGCTTCAATCCAATACGTGCACATCACTCCTGTAAAGAACTTAGACTGCCCTATGAATAATTAAAGAAATGTTTCGATGCATTAGCTATTATGACTTGTGCGGATATTTCTGAAGTGGGTATCTCCGAGTGATCGTCTTTTCAATACACATTAAGAAGCAGCAACGAGTGAACTGGCACGTACAGTAATGGGTTTAATATAACAGATAGCAGGTTTCTATTCAGAAAGCAGTGGTGCATTTCCTGCCTGGTGATCTGAGTGGAACAAACCAATTATCACGCATTTGTATCCGACCAAAGGCCTACAATATCGGTATTTATGCCTTTCACTGAGACAAGTGTTTATGTTATAAGCATAACAACACATATAATTCAAGAGAACTCGAATAGACTCTCAAGACATAGTATTACTCAATAAGCCCTTTACTGCATAAATACGCATTCGTATGCCTATCCAAACAGAGTAGATCCAGATAAGAGGGATCCTATAGGAGCCGTCTGATCATGGTCTGTTCTGTTTTCTTGTGATATAACATAGCTTTTGCCTGGGACAAACATTCCTGTGTCCATGTGCTATTACAACAATTACTGTAATAAATAGTCATGATATCATTATTTCTTACATGAATATTAACCCATTCACTCATAGTGACGCATTTTGGCGTCTCTGTAAATGTCACATTATGAAACCATTGTGATAAATAGAGCATTTGCTCTATAGGAGTAAATGCTCTATTTATCACAATGGTTTCAAAACTACAAAATTTCAAAATTCTCCTTTTCTATAGTTAATGCTCCTTTTCGGTAGATTTGTTCAAAGATGTTGGGTCTAAAAATAGTATAGGAGGGAATGTGTTAATAGAGTAAAAGATTAATAGTTGATTCACCACAATGCTCATCAATTCATGCCGTTTCAAGTATTACTCATTGAGGCTATATGATAAAAGGAAGTCTCACAGTCGTGCAACTCGACTCAATCACGTTTTTCTTTGTGTGTATAGTTGTCAAGTATCGTGTTAAATACAGAGGCAATACAAGACCAAGTAAGTAGACAAAAAACAAAACAAGTCGTGATTAAGATGCAAACAAGAACGATCTGATTTGCCCTAAATTAGCTGTATTATGTTTTTCAGTGGTTGTATTTGGTTTTGAATTTGCATTACAACATAACAACTTGTCTTAGTCGCCCTTATATTAACTGGACACCGACATTTAAAAAAGTAAATAGGTGATTGCTTAACACAGGGCACACTATTGCCGAAATATCCTATATGTGTTTATGCATTACTTTTGACCTGCATTAAGCTATCACCTACCTTACAGACCGAAACTTAGACTTGTTTGGTTCCACTGTATAATAATGCTTTAAAAATATGTGTTTTATGTGCGCATCATTTATAACAGTGATTGTAATGGATTACCCAACATCTACAACTATTTAAAGATTTTTACCAATGAAAGGGATGTGTAAATGCATTAACCATGTTCGTTCTACGTGTCCTGCGATCTGGTCTATTAATGGAACACATGTTCTCTTGAGCAAAGTGCAAAACAAACCAATGCTTTATAAACATTTACTTCATAAATATTAATGTAAGATCTAACGACATCATGCGTATTGTTTAGATATATAATTGTAATGACACGTGAAGCTTTTGTTTTCGCAATGCCATAAACTGTCGAATGAATGATCTAGTCTGTTTGTAATAGGCACTGAATGGCGTATCTATGAAGTATTGGGTCAATTAATGTATGGTACTCCTGGGGGGGGGGGGGAGTGTTCTTTAGTAATTACATGGAATGTAGTAGAGATACCGAAGGGCTACTACGGGTAATTTGTCGATTGTTGGATAATAACAATCATGCTTAACTGTCTCTTGTGGAGAAAGAAGTTCACCCGGCATTTACAAAGGAAATATCGACCATTTTGAGAAACCTGTTTCGCGTCTCTAGTTAAACGCAAGGTATATATCTAGAATAGAAGCATAGCAAATTGTAGTGAAGGAAGCAGATGCAGTGTGTGAATTAAACGTCATGTTGCCATTCTGCATCGTATATATTTTGGCAACATAAAAGTTCAGTGTGTTACACCATACAAGACGCTTTAGTACATGCACAGCGCTTAAACCATACACAATATTTAGTCCATGTATGGGATAGAGACAAACAATGTAGACCCAGATCAGAGGTATGTTTGCAATACCAATCGATGGAAAAAGTTACAGGACACTTGCTCAATGACAAATGAATGGGATAACCAAATATAATATAGATTATAAAGGGTTAAGTAGTATTGTTTCATATAAAACAACACAATTGAACTTCGAGATCTCCAACTTCCATAGACTATATATATTAAAAGTTGTTCGTGGCATCAGGTTCCTAGTTTGAGTTTGAACAATTGCTCAAGGTAACAGCTAGGAGCTGTCGGCATTACTTTCGACCTGCATTAAGCTATTACATTTTTTTTTCTATATTTGGGTAGTGATACAATTTAGAAATAATTTCTGTATTTTCAATTTTGGAAGGACCTACCTTTTATATCGAGTTATCGGATGTTCGAGGTATCCGAGTTCAAGATGTCGAAGTTCAGATGTACTTGTTTATTTTTGTTGTATCGAGAGTCTAGCGTAAAAGTGGTCTTAAGCGGCCATCAAAATTGGATCTAAATTTTGTCTGTAAAGCAGAGAGTACCTTAATGCAGGTCAAAAATAATGCAGAAAATGCTTTCTGCATTACTTTGGCCCTGCATTAAGTAACCACCCGCTTTTAACACTCCTACGTTCAATAAATGCAGACTGCTTCTACTGTACATTGTTTATGGCCTATACCTATTTCTAATTGTATCCTCTTCTTTTTTTGAACCCTTATAAGCGCGTCCAGACTCGCATTTGCAAACAGATTGGGTCACAAACTCCGATGTAAACACAAAATGCAACACCTGAGGTTTTTGGCAGACGCTTTTTTTTAGCACGACAGGGGTTGACTCTAAAACAATATGTGTTTTTTTTCTATTTTATTTGCAACTATACGACCAATTTGTAAAACAAGTACAAATATGAGTCATGCAGGAAACAACACGTACAGAACAAACAGTACCACAAGAACACCCAGCAAATGTACATAACTACCAAAACATAATGAGGCGCACAAAGACAAAACAAACACACAATAGGGGGAGATGGAAATGCCGACTCGGAACGGTCAGTGACAAAAGTCACTGGGAGTTTAAACCGGTTTAGGGGCGCCCAACCTCACACTCATTCCACCCCACACTAAAAGACAAACAGTGTAAATAAACGTATCCCCTCTCCGATTAACCTACAACACCCGCGATGGCAAATACAGTGGTAAAGTACATGTAAAACGAAAACATTTAAGTGAAACAAACTATATCCACCTATCGCTAGTGTTCTCAATGATTGAGCTGCTGTAGAAAAGTTATAAAGGGTACGACAAATAGTACAGATACCAAACTTCCTCCTTCCGTTTCCGGTTTTAAAAGGTCTCTTTCATAGAGTACTAAACCATTCTTGTCGGTGTACATGCGAAGAGGCAAGCGTGATTGCCAACTGTAAAAGGGTTGACAACCAGATATGCAGTATGTTGTAGTAAGTTGGATCCTGATGAGAATGTTTCATCTTGATTTAGACTGTTTGCAAAGGTCATCAATGATTACAATAATGTTGTTCTAAGCCCTCGACATGGTATGTATGTATGCTATATTGAACTTTGATAACTCGATCATTAAGCTGTCGCATGTGTTTCTAGATATCTGTAGCGATTTCGAGAAATTCTGTATTGTAAGTTTTGCAGTGACTGAACTTTTTGTTCGAGTTACCCCAAAGTTCGAGTTATCCGAGTTCGAGATATCGAAGTTTAACTGTATTAGCTTTCTATCTAATCCCATTGGAAATAAAACGTGCTTGGATTACAATCATCGAACATATTACACACTACTTATCACCATCTGAAAATAATTGCCTATTGTTCTCCATGCCAACATGACCCAATACGATATTTTGCAATTTGTCTACAAGGACAACTGGTAATTCCTGTTCTTGCATTCAAATTAACTCTTTGAATGCTGAATCAAAATGGAATGGCACATCCTTGTTTTACTGTAGAGTACATTCGGTATCATATAGAATACTTATTTTGCTACGTTTTTTTGCTACAGGATTTGAAAGACATACAGTACATTGCTCATCATTATCAGACAGCTGCTCATGCATCCCTCTGATAGGAGTATACACTGCTTGCATTCGTCTATACACTGGTTTACCACATTCAAAGGGTTTGAAGTACAACCTTACCAATTAAAGGATACCAAACGATGACATATATGGACGCACACGACGTGCATATTAAAAGTCATCTTTAAACCACATCAACCATCACAATCCCATCAGATACCATTTATTGCTTGTGGGAAATCTGTTTTGGCTCAAGTTATACATAACATTAGTTTCGCTGTGTTTCTATGTCAAGTTGCATTAATATCTAAATACTGCTATTTGCATTATGTCATATTGTACCACAACACACACATGTTTTGATTAAACCTTTGTGTGCTAGACACGCATACATTTTCAAGGAGATTAACCCAGATCAGAAAGTCGCAAGAGGAACTCTCTTATCAGGATTTGCACTGTATGACATTAAATATTAACCCATTTGCTCCCACGACCCCATATATGGGACGTAGGCAAACAGTATAGACTCTGATCAGACGCCGCATAATGCGGCGTCTGATCAGAGTATACACTGTTTGCTGATAGGAATTTCAATATAAAAGAAAACAAAAATGAAAATTTAGACCAGACATCCCTTAGATTAAAAATGGACTAATCGAATATATAATCATGGAAGAATCCACTGGGAGCAAATGGGTTAATATGCCCTTCATACCGAGTGAAGTCTATTGTTAAACACTAATAGGCTATTTCACTCTGAATATCATTCGTTGAAAGTGTTAACAAAATTCGAATACAACAGTGTAGATTTCTTAAACAATCATGGCATACCTGGTATCAAACAATTAATATAGCCAGTTTCCATATAAATATAATATAATGATTTAAACAGGGAGTCTTCAAATTATTCCTGTTTAAGGTAAATATTGTTTTTTTTTTATAATAATATGAATAATCCTTATACAGTAAAACCTCTCTTAACCGGAATTCTAGTATAGAAGAATTTAGATACTTAAGTCAGGTGACTGCTTAATGCAGGGTGAAAGTCATGCAGAAAGCTCCTCCAGGAGCTTTCTGCATGACTTTCACCCTGCATTAAGCTGTCACCTGTCTCCAAGACCGATTTTATACTAAATTTAACTTCCGGTTAAGAGAGGTTCTACTGTACACTTTTCTACACGTTTGCAAACATGATCCGTTTGATCCGGGTCTTCTGTGTTTGCCTATGATATAATATAAATCTAATTCTACAGTTTCTGCAATGGCCAAAACTTCCGATATCGATGTGTTATCATAAAAAACATAATGTAATTAATATTAATATTTGTGATGACATTATTTCTTACACGAATATTCATGGACCATAGGGTTATGAGAATGGCATACAAATTGGTAATTCCTATGATATCGACATAATTTCGAACTTAGTTACAAACAGACTATTGTTTTTATTGTTTGCCATTTGTTAGTTCCATTGGTTAACTTCAGTTTAAGTTAAAATTCTTAACCCTTATTCCGCTGACCGCGACCTGTCTCTCATTTGAAGTTCGAATAAACACGGGATAACTCGAACTTAAAGCTCGGTCACTATACATATCTACAAACACATATAACAGCTTAATGCGGCTCTAAAGTAATGCTGAAAGCTCCTACAGGAGCTTTCAGCATTACTTTTGACATACATTAAGCTGAGGACCTAGAAATTAGAAATCGGATGACTCGGATTCCTGTTATCTCGAACTCATTTGTATAGTCCCTTGAAGTTCAACTGTAGTTGGGACACCGATTAGTTCGTCAGGATCCTAGCTGTTTGACATTCGGTCGATTTTGTCTCATAAGCTTTCAGATCCAAATAAAAACAGACCAGACCAAAATGTGAGCAGTTTTTCACAGAGGGGTAAGCTTTAATCTCTTAGATGTGGGTATTGATTTTGTTTGAAACTAAAGATGTGTAATATGTCATATACGGCGAACGTACGCATGAGAATTAAGTGAAGGAATAAAAAAGAACTTTAAGTTCCGGAAGAGGAAGAGGATGAGGGTTTTACAGCCCTTTACCACTGTGCAGGTCATATACCTATAATGGTGGTTGATGGTAGCGGCGATACAATGTGCTAATGGCGACATATAATTTAGTGGTAACACAGTGTTTTCATGTATCATAAATACATACACAAAAATGAATATGCTAATCCCATTGACGCCTACGATAAATACTTTTACAGCTGATAGTTAACCCTTTCATGCTAATCGCGACCTAATGTGCAAGTCAAAGCTCCTCTGTATAAATTCTCCGCTGCACGAAGTTTCCACCTGTATTAACTCATTCTCTCCTAGGCTATTTTTAGACACAACCTCTTTGAATAAATCTACCGAAAAGGAGCATTAGATATATAAAAGGAGAGTTTTGGAATTGTGTAGTCTTTAAATCATTGTGATAAATAGAGCATTTGCTCAATGGAGCAAATGCTCTATTTATCACAATGATTTCAAAATGTGAATTTTATAGAGGCGCAAACATGTGTCAATAGGGAGTAGGCCTAATGTGTTAAATACCGACAATGATACTTATTTCATTGTTAGAATGAACGGGAATTCATTGTATATCCTCAGATGATGTCCACATTAGTGGACGAAACTGTTGGCAAGGCAGCAAACTTTTAGTGTTGTGTGTTAAAGAAACACATATGCAATGGAATTATCAACACAATGAACTCTTTCAAGGAGAGAGATTTCAGTTTTACAATATCCAATAACCCAATTAGCCATTTACAGTCGTTTAGGCGGTATTCCACAAATGACTATAGTATTTCAGACTAATATTAACAACACAGGTCTAATTGCCCTGATCGCTGGGTTACTATTGGTTAGTCTAGTATCCATTGGGTGTAATCATACACTGGTCTCTAATAAGGATTGATTGATGGCTCTGACAAACTGTATATCGTTGTTAATCTGTTTGGTCGTTGCCCGCCTTGTATTCAGACGATGGGCGCAATTTACTATGTACATGTACCTAGTTTGCATCATCTGAGCTGATTTCTATATTTTTCGCAGTAAGAAATATTCCGCTAATTAGATCAAGCTAGAACAGAGAGCCAAAGGCCGACAATTACCCACAATCCTCCACTAACTTAACTCAGACAAGCTTACTAAATGGCCAATAAAAACTCCACGATTTGATTTGGAATGGTAACAAAACCTGCACGCATGCAATGGCGACTGTATGGAATCGATATCATCCTATAAGATAAGTAACAAGGATGAGCCGAATGACATCAGGACGAACAAATAACCCTTATTGTCGTGAGCACACACCGATCGTAAACGGAAAAGAGACTGATAATAGAAATTAATAGCTCGTTCTGTTTCACACTTTTTAGCAATATAGTTTTTAATGCCCCCCAACAGACACATTCCATTTAGGAGGTTAGAATTTTATTAGTTTATTGGTTGGTCCGTCGTTCAGTTGGTCAGCCAGTAGACACAATTCTTTATTATCCATAACTCATATACCGTTTCAACCTATTGTCCTTATATCTTTCAGAGACATTAATGATTATAATTTAAATTTCTTTATTGACTCAAAATGTTTGACATAATTATTATTTCATTTAATAAACTAATCAGATAACTGGGATACATTATCGCATGGTAAAACGTAGGGACAATCCATATCCCCGTAGAAGCAAACGCCTGCGGTATGTTTATTTTGATAGACATTGCCCATCACCGAATATTCTTATTTTATTGTGTACAATGCATTTAGTGGTCTAGACGTTCTTTGGATTTTTTCGTAATGATTAACTATTGCAACCTTGTTTTAAAGCGTAACCATTGATTATTTACCTTGGTCAATGTGACGTACACACATTCAATGTGATCTCTTTGACTCGGTAAATAAACTATATCTTACATACATACGTACGTATGTGTTAATTAACCCATTTGCTCCCACGATCTCATTTATGGGACGTAGGCAAACAGTGTAGACTCTGATCAGACGTCACACAATGCGGCGTCTGATCAGAGTTTACCCTGTTTGCTGATAGGAAATCCAACATAGAACAAAACAAAAATGAAAAGTTAGACGAGACATCCCTTAGATAAAAGATAGACTAATCCAATATATAAGCATGGAAGAATCCACTGGTAGCAAATGGGTTAAACGATGCACACGTCAAACTAGTGAACACGTTTCATCTGTGTTTCTTTCAGTGGACATTTTTTTACCCCCAATAATTGTGCCGATTTATTCCCGGCTGAGGAAAATCATGTTGGCCGAGCCGTTAGGCGAGGGTTACATGATTTTACCAGCCGGGAATAAATCGTCATGTACTCTGGGAAAGAACTGTATAGCGAATTTATTATATTGCAAAGTTTTATGGTTTGGCTAATTTCAATTCATTTAAGTCAGTGACGTCACGTCGTAGACCCGTTACACCGACGTCACGTCGGTCGTATATAATTTATGTTTATGCTTTGAAAATCAGTCTTGATTAAAATATTGAACTAGTAGGTCGCATTTATATTTGCTGTCACAACAATTGTGAATTTTGCTACTGTTTAGCCGAGTCGAAAAGTCGGTCACTTTGTTTCTGACCATAAATATATGGGGCCTGCCATGGGGAATTCCTATGTATCCTGTCAGCTCACAGGGTACATGAACTCATGCACACGGCTAGTTAACCAATCAGAAGTGAGGATTTTACCTTGCAGTATAATAATGTCTTACCATCGTTTAAATTTGCATGCCTCCCTTATATGTGTAAGTATGACCACAGCTCCCCGACATACTGACAGTGTATTTAATTTAAGACCACTGATGCTTTTTCTAATTTTAAATATTACAGTAAAACATCTTAACTGGATATTAAACTTTTATTTACTTTTAACTGGATATTAAAAATAGTATTAATGTGTGCGAGACAGGTGGAACATTATTACAATGTGAACGTTATGCAGAAAGCTCTCGCAGTAGCTTTTTGCATGGATTTGGTCCTGCATTAACCCATTACCCCATAGGCTTTTTTTAGATACAACCTCTTTGTATAAATCTACCGAAAAGGAGCATTAACTAGAGAAAAGGAAAATGTTAGAATTTTGTAGTTTGAAATTATTGTGATAAATAGAGCATTTGCTCCTATAGGAGCAAATGCTCTATTTATCAAAATGGTTTCACAAAGTGACATTTACAGAGTCGTCAAAAGTCGTCAATATGAGAGAATGGGTTAAACAGCCAACTGCCTTAAAAGTTCCAAATTATTCTTGAATAAATACTGGTTAAGAAGTGTTTCACTGTAAACATTTTTTTTTACAATTCATTCATCTTTTTTGATTATACAGTACACCAATGATAAAAAAAATACAACCTCTAGCTTCTTTTCGAAAGGCGTAACTATGCTCATTTTAGCAGAACTCGTCCGTTATCTACACCAAACATTTCTATGACGAACGAATAAAACTTAATTCCTTTCACACGTCTTATTTCGAAATTGACTGGAATAATTGGCAGATGTACATGTGCAACAATATGATGTTCCTATATGAATTAATTGCGTATACTATCACAAAGCCTTCGCCACTGCAAGCAATTTGCCACCATCCTTAAATAGTTCTAGGCTGATTTTGTGTGGAACAGTCCTACAGTTTTCAAATATGAAAAAGTAAAATGGCTTTCAACACTAATTTAGCAGAGTAGAATAGAAAGTCAATCAGTGTTTAACTATAGAGTCCAGTCAGTGAGAAATGCCAAAGCTTGCTACAGCTAATATCAAACCGTACAGACCTTGACCTTGGACACTGGACAAAATAGGCAGCCAGTTGATGACTCTTGTTACTTTTTCGAAATAGACAGTATGTCGCATTTACCGTCAGCCATGCATTTGTTTAAATTATTTTGGTCTTAAATTCCACGATTTAACATGATACATTGAGAATGTCATTCCGACATCTGTCTTTATTCCACTGAAACGAACATAACAATTGCATGTCTGGAATTAACAAATGTCAGTTTTCGTTGATATTCAGGTTCGTTGTATTAAAGCTATACAGCATGTGTGTCGTCAACTCTCTGAGTTTTCATATATCCAAGGGATCAGTTATGGCATACTTTCAACCGTCAAATAGCATTATACTTGTTCGTAATTAAGGAATGTGTTGCATACACATAGTGGATGTTTTCTTATTTCACCTAAAATACCACCGAAGCGAAAGAACAAATCTAGATCAGACGCAAAGTAGATCGAGTTCTGGTTCAGGAATCATATGAATTAGGTATTTAATTTGCCATATTCCAATAAATTAAGCGTTAAGTTTAACTATGAACAATACATATTATACGTGTTTGTTTTCCAGACTATGTTCCCCGTTACATGTTGCAATTCTGTCTAGGGTGAAAATTGCAAAGAGTCTGTATCAAGATGATACGCCAAGTAATACGGCGTCGCATCCGGTTCATGCTCTAGATCAATAATTTCTTAACCCATTCCCGCATATTGACACCTTTTGACGCTTCTGTAAAGGCCTGGTCACAACCCGCCGTGCGTGTTTTTACGAGAACGTACGTTTTTTGAGGAGGCCACGGCTGCTACGTTTTTCTGAAAACGTGGGGAAGGAGTAGCCAATACAGGGAGGAACGCACGTCACACGCACGGTTGCGCAAGGTGAACGTACGTGGCACGCACGCCAGCCTCGCCCTGGTCGATTGCGTGCATCGTACGTTGCACACGTGGTAAGTGAGTTGAAAGTGCTTACAACGTGCTCACAACGTACGATCTCCGTGCGATTGCCGCATTATCGTACTGAGGCCGTACTTACACGTGCTGCTCACGTACGGTCCACGTGAGTTTTGTCAGTTCATTGGACAGTAGAACTGGGGAAGTGCCGAGTGAGCAAGACCACGTACTTATAAAGTGCGCAACACGCACGTGCTAAGTGCGCCGTTTGTAGAGCAAGCGACTGTGGGAAAAGATTAAAACACTCATGGAGTCAGTGCGTTGTGCGCTCGTTGACTGTAGAAGGCACGCGCCTCACCCGTACGTTGGTGAATCCATAGCCCGAACGCAGCTCGAACGCAGCGAAAGTTTTGCATGCACTAAACGTGCTACGGCGTGTCTGCGTGCTCCGAAATCCGTACGGAGGCGGTACTCACTACGTACGGATCCCAAAAATCTCCCCACGTTTTTGCACGTAACAACACGCACTAGCACGTACGGCGGGCTGTGACCACCGCTTAAAGGTTACTTTGTGAAACCATTGTGATAAATAGAGCATTTGCTCCTGTGGAGTAAATTCTCTATTTATCACAATAGTTTCAAAACTACAGAATTCTGAAACTTTCATTTACTCTAGTAAATGCTCCTTTTTGGTAGATTTAATCAAAGAGGTTGGATCTAAAAATAGCCTATGTGGGAATGGGTTAAAGGTTGAAACGAATCGGAAATCGGTGAAATAATGAGCAGATCACAGCCCGATAAGGGTTTTAAAATAATAGCGAAGTAGTAGTCATACTAATGCAATTAGTATGAAAGTGTGTGACGCCAGTCATTCAAATAGCAAACATGAAATACAGTTGAACTCCGATATCTCGAACTTCAAGGGACCATACAAATTAGATAACAGAGGTTCGAGTAATCCGATTTATAATCTGACCAATATCTCAAATTAACAGCTTAATACAGGTCTAAAGTACTGCTGAAATCTCCTGTAGGAGCTTTCAGCATTACTTTAGACCTGCATTAAGCTGTTACATGTGTTTCTAGATATCTCTAGAGATACATTTTAGAACAAATCTTTATTGTAAATGTTGGACGGACCTAACTTTTGGTTCGAGTTATTACGGGTTCGAGTTATCCGAGTTCGAGATATCGAAGTTCCACTGTAGATTCAAAGCATGGAATTTTGCACTCCTACATATATTCACTGTTGCTTTACGACTACCATGGTTGCTATTTTCCAGCAAAGGCCTGCGTCTCAGATCCATGTTTGCACAATAACAGTTACATACATTAAGTATTCATATTGTATCTGCAAAATATCACCGCTGAATTGTTTTCATCACTAAATCACTTTATAGTTTGAACCCCTACAGAAATGTCGCATTTTCTTCATGTAAATAACGTGTTACAGTGCTCCCTCCCTACAACGGCCCTCTCAATAACGATTCCCTCCTTACAGCAACGCATGTCACCGTTTCCGAAACAACAAGGCTACAGAAACAACTTTTTCCATCGTAATTTCTTTATGCCTCCACCAAAGCCTATGTTGTGGCCACTCTTTAGAATCGTCACTTTGTGACGATTCTAAAGAGTGGTCACAACATAGGGTTTGATAGAGGCATAACGGTTTTAGTTCTCGAAATACACCTTATCTGGGGATCTGCAAACAAGCTAATTATGTTTGATTTTCCCTCCCCATAACAACTCCCTCTGAACAACACATACAATCTTCGTATCCCAAAGGGTGTCGTTGTAGAGAGGGAGCACTGTATTAAATTAATCAATAGACTGCTGTGATAGACGTTGTGTATATTTTATCCTTAAGTCTGTCTAAATCGTGCACATGCTTAGATATCATTACTATGCATGATTGCATCAGAGTGTATCATGTATAACACTTGCCGCTTTATATATTGTGCTAACATCTTAATTAACTAAGTTAAGATTGCATTTAACCCATTACCTCATAGGATATCTTTAGACCAATTACCTAATAGGCTAATTTTAGATCCACCCCTTTGGTTAAATCTACTGAAAAGGAGCATGAGCAAGAGAAAAGGAAAACTTTAGAATTTTGTAGTTTGAAACCATTGTGATAAATAGAGCATTTGCTCCTATAGGAGCAAATGCTCTATTTATCACAATGGTTTCACAAAGTGACTTTTACAGAGTCGTCAAAGGTCGTCAATATGAGGGAATGGGTTAACTCATTCATTGTCAATTATTGCAGTCTGAAATAGTTGTTGTCTGGTACACTTTCCTTGTGTTTAATCTTCTTCCCTTTTAACTACACACCATTACCACAGAAACACACAGTTTGGATGCAGATAAGAAACCGAGTTACTCGGCATCTTATCTGGATTAAAATTGTTTGGATAGGTTATCATAGATGCCATATAGCTTAGTACATAGTTAAGTAATAGCCATGCTTCTGCTTATACTTTAATAAGAACACATTTGCTAATTACAGTAAAATCTCGATTATTCGAAATTTTAGCATAGAATAATTTAAACCCTTATAGGCTTAATGCATGGTGAAAGTCGTGCAGAAAGCTCCTACAGGAGCTCTCTGTATGACTTTCACCATGCACTAGTCTGCCACTTGTCTTAAAAATCGATAATGATACGTATTTTAGTGTTCAAATAATCGAGATTGTACTGTATACTCGCTGAAGGAGTTGTTTACACGAGGTTGTATCATTCAATTATATAGTATTTTAGACTAAGAACCTGTTCCATTTGCCTGTCACGCCACTTATACATTTGTGTGTCTAGATTCTATTGGATATAATCATATACGTGTATCTAATTTAACTTGATTCATATCCCTGACAAACTGTACATCACCAATACTCAATTTTATCTTTGTTTGTCATCGTCGCCAAAATACGAAAACACTGTTCAATCCTAACTCGATGGCGAATATCACGGGCTTCCCGCAAAACTATTGAGACATCATACATATATTGACTTAAACTTTATAATGGAATACTTACACATACTGTTTTGGTATTGGTAAAAGTATGGTCATATTTATTATAATTTCATAGGCTAACAGAGCAGATCCTATAAGAGTCGCCTGGTCTGGTTCTGCTCTCTTCCCAAATGTGTTAAAATGCGTACATGTATAAAAATACGAGGGGATGGGTAAAGCTGCAACAATACATCAATTTCTTTTAACTCTTTCAACCCTGATTTTCAGAATGGAATAGCCCATCGGTGTTTAACTATATAGTTCACTAAGCATGAAAGGCTGAAACTTGCCGGGCGATTTTAAATGACAAACAGTGCAGACCCATATCAGAGGGCTCCTCTAGGAGCCCTCTGATATGGTCTGCACTGTTTGCAGATGTCTGTGCATGTGTGTCCCACATTCAAAGTGTTACTAGTTAGACAGATTTTATCATGTTCCCATGTCTTCACTTGTCAGACAATACAGCGATTCGTCGAGCATACTGTTCCCAATGCTGTCCCCAGACATGTCTCGTGCCGCTTGTAATCTCAAACAAATGAGTTCGTTTCGGAACTATCGATATATGGCATGTTATGAACTAATATAAGATTGTTTTTATATAATTTTGGTGAATGACAGAAAAGGGTATTTTAAGCACGTAATTTTGCTGAATTGATATCTCCCGCCAAAAAAGTGTTGCCCTCGTTATTTAACTGAGTTATTTAATGGCAATGACTGTATGTTTAAACTTTAATTTTGAATTATAATCTGAACGACTGATACATAATTATGCATAAAGTATGGTTTCTACGATATGACTCAAGAAGGATGGGAAGACGGATGCACGGGCACTACTTATAGACTCACATAATAAAATCCAAGTCGACTCTTAGATACGACTGCGGACGGACGGAAAGACGGACAGACGGACATATGGACGCACGTTCCATGATATAATTAATAATCTTTAGCCTGCTATGGGCGGATGAGTAAATATCTATGCAAACAGTTTGAATCCAGATTAGACGTCGAGTAACTCGGCGTCTCACCAGGATCCAAACTGTTTGACACCCTTATTGCATTTTGGTAGACAAGTTGATTACAGCTTGAATTTTGAAAATGTAGTAGGTGGAATTAGCTGTACAAATAATTTGCTCAGCAAGTTAAAGGTTAATAAAAAGTCAAAGTGCTATGTGTAAATCACTCGTTATCATTACGTGACAATATTTGTATCAAAGTTACAGTTGAACTTCGATATCTCGAACTCGGATAACTTGAACTAAAACTTCTGTCCTTCCAAAACTTACAATACAGAATGTCTCTTAAATGTATCGCTATGGGTGTCTAGAAACACATGTGACAGCTTAATGCACGTGTAACCTGTAGGAGCTTTCAGCATTGCTTTACACATGCATTAAGGTGTCAACTCGAGAAAATCTCCAGATTAGAAATCCAATAGCTCGAACTTCGTTATCTCGAACTAATTTGAATAGGCCCTTAGAGTTCGAGATATCGAAGTTCAACTGTAATATAACGCATTTATATACTGCACGCGTGTACTATAACTCGAAAATGACGTCAGCAAGTCGATTATAAATGGAGAAAGCGCCTCATTTTCTTGTTTTATCATGACGATAAAAGAATATTACATTCTTGTTCATGTACTATTGAATTTTACTAACCCGTTAACAAAAGTCATGTCATATTATTGTAGTTAACGTTTTTAGTAAATAAATGAGCACTTATGTATGTTATCCTGTTCTTCTGTTTACAACATCTTCTGTTTCTCATGATAAATGAGCGTTTGGCATGCAATAACTTCAAATTGACCGCAAGATTAGATGCCACAATCAAATATGGGTTATATAAACCTTTCGGTGTCAACATTTTCACCACTTGGTTTGTAGTGGTTTTATCTTGTTCGTTATAAAGGACACACTGAAACCGATATAATAAGAAACCCATCAGATGGGGCTCTGTAGACAGACATGGTTAATGTGTAAGTGCAAGTGAACAAACTGAATCATTTATCATCCTATCCAGGCATCGTTCGTACGAAAAGGTGAAATCCGCAAGGTTCGTAGACACTTTTCAACAACAGTAGAACACCCGGAAAACGACTACTTGATAAACATGGCCGTCTTTAAAAACAGTGTGATGCTTAACCCATTCCCTCATATTGACGACATTTGACGACTTTATGAAACCATAGTGATAAATAGAGCATTTGCTCCTATAGGAGCAAATGCTCTATTTATCACAATGGTTTCAAACTACAAAATTCTAAAATTTTCCTTTTCTCTAGTTAATGCTCCTTTTCGGTAGATTTATTCAAAGAGGTTGTATCTAAAAATAGCTTATGATGGAATGGGATAATGCAGAGCGAAAGTAATGCATAAAGCTCTTGTAGGAGCTTTCTGCATAACTTTTGTCCTGCATTAAGCCGCCACCTGCTACTGCCAGCCAACATCACTATGGTGGTCGCATTCTAGAGAGTGTGCTGTACATTATTAATTGATAAGCAAATGACCGTATCGATCATAGCCTATTCCCCTGATGCTTGGCTCGACGTCGGTGATTCTAATGTTATCTTTCTTAACCATTTACTCCACGAATATTCATGAAAACGTATTGTCATCATGAATATAAATTATATATATTTTTACAATGGTGTGTTAGCACATGATGTTTTTCCAAAGCATACACTGGAGAATCACATCCGTATTATTTCATAAGCAAACAGAGCAGACCATGATCAGACGGCTCCTATATGGTCTACTCTGATTGCAGAGGCATAGACAGGCGTATTTATGGAGTAAGCGGGTAAAACAGTGCAATTTAAATTAACTCTTTCGGCGCCAAATTTCTAATCGTCGTCTGCAATCCATGTTTGTTAAATAATTCAGTAAAATAAGGAAATGAGATAAATAAATGCAAATTTCAAAGGAATAAAACACATATATAGAAATAGAGATTGAGACAAATAGAACAGTCCCTGATCAGACGCTGCCTTGAAAAGGCGGCGTCTGATCTGGGACTGCACTATTTGTCGTGGTGCATTTATACGACTGCGGCGGTGAAAGGGTTAAGCGTTATAAATAATGTTAGTAACTAGATAGTATACATAACTGAATTACAATGTGCCACGCGCTGTGCTTATATTGGCTTCCTATCCCTTTATTCCATAAATACTCATTTTGGAACGAATGTTGGTTCTCTTAACTACATGTATTTTCTAGTTACCTATCAGAGGCTAAATTTGAGCAACTTTTTAGCTTTCGGTTTCATCTTGAAGCCTTCTTCAGGCTGATTTAAGCCTTTTTCAAAGCATGGACGTGGATAGGAAGGTATTCTCACATGCTCACCCGAAAGCTCCAAAATGGAGCAGTGTCATTAGTAGCTGCTTTTGCAAACACCTACAGATACTGTAGTTTGCATTTACTAGTTTGTGTTCTTTCAAGTCGTTTAACCCTTTCACCGCCAAAGTAGCATAAATGCACCACGACAAATAGTGCAGTCCCAGATCAGACGCTGCCTTTTCAAAGTGGCATTGCCGTCGACTTCTATACACAAATATAATAGTACAATGTATCAACCAGTTACGCTGTGTCTCCCCTGGATCTTAACTTTTAACCTGCTGGGCAAATAACTTTCAACATTTTTTTCAACTACTACATTTTCAAAATTCAAGCTATAATCAGTTTGTCTACCAAAATGCAATCACGGTGTCAAACAGTTTGGATCCTGATGAGACGCCGAGTTACTCGGCGTCTCATCTGGATCCAAACTGTTTGCATAGGTATTCACTCATCCTCCCATAGCAGGCTAAAGGTTAAATGGCCGCAAATGGTGTCAGGAATTCGCCTATTGCGGTGAAAGAGTTAAGCGAGCTGCAACCTAGTGTTATATTCTGTCTTGTGTTAGAACTGAACTAAAAATTATTTTCGATAAAACAATTTGCATAAATTGTCGCCATTTTTAAGCCAAAAGATGAAAATAATAAATTTCACGAACGCTTTTGAAAGAGTAGTTCTAAGAGAGCAAGTGAATCACATCATCAAGGGATTATGCTAGAGTATGATAAAGCAAGATGCAGTTATAAGTGAATAATGCTCTTGTCATTGATATTAATCATTACTAGTAGTACCTAGTGTCTATTGATCAAGAGACAACCCCTTATTTTGTATCCAGTCTGTTAGTTTTAGTCTGAGGTTGGGTGCCCACAAACCGGTTTAACCCCCCGTGACTTTTGTCACTGACCTTTCCAAGGCGGTACATCCATCTTCTCCCAATTGTATGTTTGTTTTGTCTTTGTGTGTCTATTTGTGTCTTTTATATACATGTACATTTGCTGTTTGTCGTCGTGGTGCTGTTTGGTCGGTAGTGTGTTTTGTATGCGGTGTTTCCTGCATGACTCTTAAATGCACTTTTAAACATTATTTTGAATTTTGAAAATATAGTAGGCCAACAATAATTCTGTAAAAATAATTTGCTCAGCAGGCTAAGGAGCAGCCCTTTAATATGAGTCTATCCGAAAGTTTTATATAGGGTTTTCGTTAGTAAATACAGTTTAAATAATGTCCCCGCAGTACAAAATGATATTTATCGAAAATACCAAGTATATGTCGTTGAATGAAACACTTATCTAGTGATGCTTTGGGAAACAGTTTTGGACGACTTAAAATAGTCCAAATTGTTTCCGAAGCCGATTCAGATAAATGTAGACATGTGTGGCACCGTTTTTCCTGTCACCTTCATCAAAATATATGTGGATGATTTCACTACGTGATTATTTGCAGCTTTTCCTAAATAATATCGGCGACTTTAACGTGAATCAAAAGAACGATTTTAACAAATACCATTAGACTAATTGTGTTCAGGGTGTCTTGTCCAAAAACACAGAACCTGAAAGATATTTACTATTATTATATTCCACCTGACCTATACAAAACTACCATATAACTGCCATGGAACAATATTTAATGTTCGATGCAATATTATATCGTGAAGGCAACATTACAACGCAATGGAGGCAGCTACGGGCTACTACTCTTCTAGACCAGTGAACGCTTATTAAATAGTGTGTGTGACGTGATCCGGTGCTTTCAAATTTGACCACGAAACGACATTTTGGCTGTTTGTGTTTGTCTGATAATCTATTTGCTGATGAAATTTGTATTGTGATGTTCGGTATAATAAAATATATACCACGTCGTATGTAGGGCGACAGCATGCATTGTCACCCTGGATACGATATGTCCTCCTCGGCTAACGCCTCGGTGGACATTATTAAACGTCAAACAACCATATGTCTACCACATCCGCTTATGTTCATGCATTTGTTCACACTAAATCGTTTAGCTTGAATGTTTTTTATCAACTCGAAGCGCTATTCAAAACGTGAAAACATAATGGCATGAACATGATTAATCTGTTAAACATACAACAGCTCACTAATAAGAAGCTTCAACTTTATTTACTTACAAAAATGTAATCAGACAATCGGATTTGTTCTGCTTTCAAGTGTCCACGAACACGCTTATACAAGGTAATATAAATAAGCGTCGAGAAGAGTTATTACATTTCGAGACTGTGAAGTGTATTAAAACAAAACTTATCATAGAAAGAAGTTCGTCGGGGTCATTCGATGCACTAATTCATAAATCTGTTAAGTGGTTTATTGAAGTTAAATAGGTATTTGTTGATCTATTGCCTGATATTAATGCATTTTCACGCTTTTACAAACATAGTTTACCAAGATCAGATGACTCCTAGAGGGGTGGGAGGCGTAGAAATGTTTTTGGAGGTGGAGGTGGAGGTGGGGGCGTAGATTATGTTTGATGACATAAATAAATAGTGTGTTTGTAATACATGTTGAAAAAGAGCTTACTTGGGTGAGGGAAATAAAACACTCCTACCGAATCATTGTTTTATTGATTTTTAGTAGATACAACGACCACTAAATTACATCAATTTTTTTTGTGTTAAAGGCAGGTGGCTGCTTAAAGCAAGGTGAAAGTAAAACAGAACACTCCCATTGGATCGTTCTGTTTTACTTTCACCTTGCTTTAATAGCCACCTGCTCTAAATACCAACGAACGAACACTATTTAGTGGTCGTTATAGAGAGATTTCACTGTATATAGATCTAAAATATTACTAAAAAATTGTATTTGGGGGCGTACACCCACTCTAAATCCGCGCCTGAAGTTTTACCATGGTCAAAATATCCTACTTTAGTAAGCTCACATGCCATTCTAGAAATGCAGCTACATGTAATATATATTCACCATATCATTAGTTTTTGCATAATGTTTTCGTTGGCTCAATACACCAGAGAAACAAGATGGTTCCAGCATTGTCTGTAGACTTGTTCATTAAACATTTATCACAAGCGATATTATACAAGAAATTTATAACTTCATGACTAATCCTTGTCTGCTTTTCTGTGAGGTGCTACTATTTAAACCATTGGTACCAGATAAATAGTGGCAAATTAGAATGCCACAGTAGCGAATAAGTGCATACAATGAACAACCCTTCATTAGCCGTTTGGTTTGGGTTTGCTCTATTTGCCTACGATTGTCTGTGCTAGTCATTACGTCATTTCAGTATGCATGCTTGAAAAAAAGTTTTCGAATGACGTTATAACGTCGCGACATTACAGATTTTAGCGGGTCAATTAATTTTATGATATACAGATAGATAATAGATAATTAGATAATGCGTAATTTATGCGTAATAAAAACTTGAGTGTTTATGATTTAAAATGATGTATATAGTTCAATATTTGATACAGTTATTAGAGGACAAAACTGTAACATTTCTTTTTTGACTTCCTGTACGAAATGTAAAAGAACCCCTTAGAGACGTTGTCAATAAGTGTATATTATTTATAAGTAGTCGAATAGTTTCAACATCACCCAATATAGTTCAACATGTCTACGGCTACTATAAAACAATAAACACAGAACAGAAGACAGAGAGAAAATGCCACAACAAAGTCAGTTGCACCAGTAACACCAGACGCACAAATGAAATGTGCTCGCACACATACAAACGCAACCTTCATAGAATCAATGAGTCACAGCCAATGCGCGTACACATACATATACTACATACATATACCACATACACATGAACCACACACACATATACCAAATACATATACCACACACATATGCCGTATACACATTAACCACACACACATATACCACATATATACCACACACATATACCGTATACACATTAACCACACACACATATGTCACATACATATATCACATACACATTAACTACAAACGTACATACATCACACATATACCGCACACATATACTACATGTACATGCATAAACCACGCATAAACCACGTATACATGTACCACAAACGCATACACCACACACACATATACCACATAGATACTAACCACTAATGCATATACATGTACTACACACAAACAATATAATAGTTGGTCTCTACATGAAGGATGAAAGATATGTAGAAATCTCCTCTATGATCTTTCTGCATTACTTTTAGTCCAGCCTTAAGCAACCACCTGCTATTAAAGACATACATATTTATTCTTTACATGGTCGCCAAAAACAGGTTATACTGTATAAAACAATAGTTGCCGAAGTGACCAGTCATATAAACTCCATACAGCAGACCCATACCCATAACGTGCAATATTGTAAAATGTTCTCATATTACGATATCATTGGTTAACCCTTTGCTTGCTATTCGCGTCAATATACCTACCGGTAAATAGTGAAGACCCAGATGAGACAGCTCCTGCAGGAGCTGTCTCATTAGGGTTTGCACTATTTACAAGTTGATTGTGCAACCAGTGCACTCCACAGCAGTGATTGCACAGCGAAATACTTGTATACAGTGAAGATATATGTAATTATACAACTGGGCATGGGTAAAGAAGGAGAAATGTGTTTTAAAATTCAGCAAGAGAAGGGTTAACGCATTCCACTATAACCAGGTTTCTCGAATATTATGTTTGACTTGTCCATTAGCGGTGCATTGTGTAAATTGACGTACGGTGGTATAATTAAATCAGAGGTCAGACAATCAGGTCTGACATTAATAAACGAATCTAATGATCGGATAATTGGTTACCGTTGCTTTCACCTTGATCATATAACATTCAGCTGACAAAACAAAAATAATTCATATACAGTAAAACCTCGATTATCCGAATTTTCGGTATAGAAGAATTTAGACCCTTTTAGGCAGGTGGCTGCTTAATGCATGGTGAATGTCATGCAGAAAGCTCCTAGAGGAGCTTTCTGCATGACGTTCACCATGCATTAAGCTGCCACCTGTCTTAAAGGTCGATGATAATACGTATTTTAGTGTTCGAATAATCGAAGTTTTACTGTAGTTTATTTTATGGACACAGATTTCCTTTTCGAAAGTCGGTAAGTACCGGCAATGTGACACTATTTTGACATCATAAATATTGAACAATTATGATATTACAATTTTAACGGAGTGAGTAATCATTGTCACATTATTGTAATCCGCTTTGTCAGGAGTGACAGAACTTAAATTTAAATACCCAGAACCATTTCGTATAAAAAGAAAGTACCCTTTATAACAAGACTCGACATTTAATAAAGTGCACTTCACGTTTATAATGATGAAAAACTAAACACCACTGCTCAACCCTGATCTATTACATGTTTTATGTCATCCAATTCGTGCAAATATTTCAGAAACTATTTAATTGTGTGTCAAACAGCTTGCTGAGACGCCGATTTTCTCGTTTAGTACTATAGCAAAACAGCAGATAAAGATGTGTATTTATATATTAAAGATAAAATATAAAAGATAACTATGCATATTGAAATATTAATATCACCATTTCTCCACGAAACCCCTATTTTTGAAACTGTTTTAATTGACTCATTTTATATGGGTCTCTGATTCAGTGTCGTGCATTGTTGTTAATGTAAATCTCTTATATTTGGGTCACCATGGAAACTGGACTGTTCCTCGATCAATCAACAGACGCATTCAATGATGCTTCAACAGAACTAGAATTTATTTGCTTTCATTTCCATTTCATATGGTAAAGACATACAAATGTTCCCTGAAACAATATAGATCGTAATAAATACCAATTACCATGTCTACCGTTAGGTAATAAAGACATACACAAGGAAAATCAAAGTAGCATTAGGGCGTAGTAATTTTCTATTATGTAGTACTAAAATGTAACATGATTGCGAAGGTAGATAAAACGTCATTTCAGGTCAATTATATGTCGACAGTCAGAATCTAAAATATCTAATATTGGGAGTACACATTAAGGTTTGTGTCCATTTCTTCAAAATAAATTGAATAAATACATAAAATATTGTTACATATAGAGCAACAGCTAAACGTGCGTACTCACATAATTCATCTCTCCTCCAATATGTTGTGACTACTCTTTAGAATCGTCTCGAAGAGATGATTCTAAAGAGTGGTCACAATATAGGGTTTGGTGGGGGAATAAAGCATTCATTCGTAATGATGTTTTATTTTACGCATCTAATCTGGAACTCTGTATGTAACAGATTTCTGTTTAACACGTGGTACAATAATGTCTCATAATTATGTTATGTGTCAATTTCAGACGCTAAAACTGGTCTCATATTTAATCCCTTAAGAATGAAAAATAAGTCAGCTGCCAGTTACAAACAATGTTGACCCAAATTCGAAGTTCATGAAAAAGTCCTATGCTCAATGTCACGGTATGAACTGCCTGACATTCAAAACCCTATAAAACATTAAAGCCCATCGTACTGATTGGGCTGTGAATTACACTGAATTGCCATTCCATTTTGACTACAGTAAACCTCTCTATAACGGCAACTAAATTGTATTAATTAATTGGTATTTAGGGCAGGTGGCTGCTTATAGCAAGGTGTAGGGGCGTTCTGTTTTACTTTCACTTCGCTTTAAGCAGCCACCTGCCTTTAACACAAATACTTGATGTAATTTCGTGGCCGTTTTAGAGAGGTTTTACTGTATTCAGCATTTGAAAGGTTACTAAAATTGAGTCAGTGAAACTGCCAGTAACCTGACAATAGCATTTACAAACTCACACTTGCTCTTGAATTCATATTCTATACTCTAATAACATGCGGAAACTGAAATTAAATATAATGTATCGTACAAGTTGAAGAAACACTGACCTTGTTTTAGAAGGATGTATTGATGTGTTGTCTGCACAATACCTGACGTTGGTTTAGAAAAGTTTATTGATATACAGTTGAACTTCGATATCTGGAACTTCAAGGGACCATACAAATTAGTTCGAGATAACAGAAGTGCGAGTTATCCGATTTCTGATCTGGATACTTTCTAATGTTCACAGCTTAATGCAGATCTAAAGTAATGCTGAAAGCTCCTGTAGGAGCGTTCAGCATTACTTTAGAACTGCATTAAGATGTCCCACATGTTTCTAGATATGCGTAGTTATACATTTTATAGCAATTTTGTATTGCAAGTTTTGGAAGGACTGAACTTTTAGTTCGAGTTATCCCGAAGTTCGAGTTATCCGAGTTCGAGATATCGAAGTTTTACTGTATTTAATATTAATTTACACGAGTGTCTCGCCTGGAGAATACAGTATGTTTGCCTGTCTGTCTCTCGTCCGTCCGTCTGTCTGTATGTATGTATGCATGTATGTCTGTCTGTCTTTCTGTCTGTTTGTCTGACCCTTTCCCTGTTGACTATTTATGTAAGAAATAACGATAGCATATATATCTATTAGCAAATTTTTATATTGACATGTACATTACTACACATGAGTTTAGTACTAGTAGAACTCGTAAAGTCAGATCTATTCCAATTTCATATGCAATCATGTTTAATGTGGATATGTTTAAATACCTGATAAAATTACCGGGGTTCGTTTAAACGAGCGTTTTTTACTAATATTTCTGTTAGATCTATAGGTTTTGAAAATCAGTGTGTTTTTTAAAATATGTGTACATGTATTTCCCTGTAACTCACCTATCAATATATACATATACATGTAATGAATATTTATTGAACTTCAGTTTGCCTGGTTTCATTAAGTCGTGTTTTACCCTTACCCGGTTCAATATTTAGATATATTGTCATCATGAATATTTATCAGCTGAATGTCTATAATGCAATTTTTCAAGGAAAGTGTTTGTTGTAACAAAAACTATGGCATCAGATCTATTTCATATCATAAGCTATAGGAGCCGTCTAATCTGGGTCTACTCTGTTTGCAAAGCCGTAGAAAGGCGTACATGTATTTATGGAGTAAAGGGATACATCTTGGTTTGATTTAACACTTTTGGCGCCAAATTCCTAATTGTCGTCTGCAACCCATTTTTATTAAATCATTCGGTAAAATAAGGAGATAAATAAATGCAAATTTCAAACGTATAAAACGTAGATATAGAAATGGAATTTGAGACAAAAGTGAAGTCCCTGATCAGACGCCGCCTTATTTGTCGGGACTGCACTATTTGTCGTGGTGAATGTTTTGCGACATTGGCGGTCAAAGGGTTAATGTATGAAATGAACGAACAGCAATAACCTATCGATAACTAAACCATAAACAACGACAGCTGCAGAACATAATACTTATTGCATTTTCGCGGACTGTTTCGTATTTGCAAACAACTTGTATCAAGATGGAACACATAATGGGTCACATCAGGATCCAAACAGTTTGACACTTAGTTTTTCCCATTCCCCCATATGCTATTTTAAGACCAAACCTCTTTGAATGAATCTATCCAAAAGGGACTTATAACTAGAAAAAAGAAATACTTCAGAATTTTATAGTTTGAAACCAGTGTGATATATAGAGCATTTGCTCTTATGGAGCAAATGCTCTATTTACATGTATCACAATGGTTTCAAAATGTGACTTTTACAGAGGCGTAGAAAAGCGTATTTATGGAGGAAATTTTTATACTGTCTAAAAAGGTAAACCAAAATACCGGAGTCGTCAAAATTGAAAAGGACTCAAGATTGAGCAAACAACATTTTCATTAACAGCAGGGTGTTCTCGTATTTGTATAATATTGGGCAAACATTTTATAATAGCCACGCTCCAGAGATATTTTGTTTGATTTGCTTTGGATACATGCTCAATGTTAATTTACCCAGTATCATTATAATTATATCTGAGGTCAGGTGGTCATGTACAGTATTGATAAGGGGTTGGTTCGTTGTTTAACAAAGTCAATTCAATGGCAGGCAGTATGATACGTTCATTCACCTGTAATAATGTGTGGCAGTAAAATCTCTCTAAACCGGAATTCTAGTAGAGAAGCATTTAGATACTTTTAGGCAGGTGGTTGCTTAATACAGGGTGAAAGTCATGGGGGAAGCTCCTACAGGAGCTTTCTGTGTGACATTCACCATGTATTAAGCTGTCACCTGTCTCCAAGACCGATATTTAAACTACATTTAACGTCCACTTTAGAGGGGTGTATTATCATCATCAGCTGATCAAACAATGTATGTACAATGTAAACACGCGATAAAGATCAAGTCACGGCAACGACAATAACTATAACTTACTATAAGCTGTTGTTTCTATTCAGGTATTTACTGAACAAGGACGCTGATAGCATCATAATTATTCAACGCTTTCTTCCATACATCTTTGCAAATGTTTAGACCCTGTAATATAATTCTAATGAGGGTGTGCTTATGAACCTATATTGATCTGATTCTATAGTTTATGCCATGGTTATCAATTAAGATAATTTTTATATACTTTATTACTTGCATTAAAATTCAGGTAGTCAAGTACTAACCATATATAACCCATTCCCTCATATTGACGCCTTTTGGCGCCTCTGCAAAAGCCACCTATTGAAATCATTGTGATAAATATAACATATGCTCCTACTAAAGGAGCATATGCTCTATTTGTCACAATGGTTCAAAACTACATCGTTTTGAACTGTTCATTTTCTCTAGTTAATGCTTCTTTTTTGGTAGATTTATTCAAAGAGGTTGGATCTAAAATAACCTATGAGGTAGTGGGATAATTATGGTCAAAAAATAATCTACGGAAACATTGTTATACTGTTCACGGTTTCCTTGTCTTGAAATTACTGTTTTGATACCTTTGCAAACGGCAAGGGGCCGAATGCGACACCGGGTAATTCATTATCGGTATCCAAGGTGAGGGTCACTTGAATTATATGTATGTAGACAATGAGGATATAGTTGATATACATGTGTATTTAAGCAGGAATTATGCGACCTTTTGAGCGGTTGTATATTTATTCGTTAGGCAAAAGGATTTACAATTTCTTCTATAGATACATGTAAATTCTGAAATGGGGTGATCCCCGAGAGCAAAAATTACAACACAAAAGAGAAAATTGCAGACTCGGTTTCATTGAGTCTGTTCATGAACAGTAATTGAAAGTGCATCACAGCTCACGCCCCTAGCACCGGCTTAAGCGGTATTCAATTTTCAGAACAAGAAGTACTGAAATTCATGATCTCGAAGGATCAGAAGGTATAACAACACTGAGAATGAAGTACGGGGCGACGTTTTACGGCCGCCACACAAGCACTTAACACCTGCTGTTGTGAAGATTTTAAATTCTGAAAGGGGGTGATCCCCGAGAGCAAAAATTACAACACAAAAAGAGAAAATTGCAGACTTGGTTTTATTGATTCTGTTCATGAACAGTAATTGAAAGTGCAACACTGCTCACGCCCCCTAAGACTTTAACCATTTCTTTCCATGTTGTAATTTGTATTGAATTTCAATTCAACACTATGTCTTGTAAATGATGTACTTTGCTTATATCTATTTTGTAACTCAACATTCACTTTTCATTTTACAAAACGGGCATTTCCGCATGATATACGTTCTATTTCATCAAATTTGCAAAGCCACATGGTCAGCCTTTTTCAGTTTGCATTTGCCACAACACATGAATCATGTGGCATTGCAAATTTGATATGCATGGTACATTACTGTTGCTATATGGAATATGGAACAAACATAGGCGATACAGGCATCACCTGACGGCAAATATTCTTTGGATTTCTCAAAATATTCGAGCACTTGCCTCCTGTCCTAGAATCGAACCAAACTAAACATAGAGTAAAACTTCTCTACATAAAATACTTTGTGTTAAAGGCGGGTGGCTGCTTAAAGCAAGGTAAAAGTAAAACATAACGCTTCTATAGGAGCGTTCTCTTTTACTTCCACATTGCTTAAGCAGCCACCTGCCCTAAATACCAACTCATCAACACAAATTAATGGTAGTTATAGAGTGGTTTTACTGTAGATATATACATACAGTTTTCACGATGCCTCTATAAAATGTTCAGCTGAATAACATTCATACATTCATTATTTCTTACAAGAATACGTACGGAGTAAACGGTGAACGGGCACGTGCCATTTATGGATTAAACAATCCCATAGCTTGATATAAATATTTAAATACCCCATAGTTTGATGTAAATATATAAATACCATATGGATATAACGACAAGGCCTCCAGACAACTGAAGGAAAAATAACTCGATTAACACATTTAAACCCGGCCTGATTCTAATCAATATTTCATTTTTGTTCTGAAAATATTACTGTTGTAGTACACAAATGTATTATATAAGAAGACAGTGGTAATTGATAATTATGGGATCTTTACGACCTCCTGTTTGGACAAAGAAAATATCAATATTTAAATCAACGATCGTATTCTTCATAGGTATTACCACTTGTCTTCAAATGAGACAAAATAGTATTGTAAATATGAGTTTAAAATGGCATGATTTACATAGTACAATACTGGTTAAGTATGATACATCAATTTATATACAGTAAAACCTCTCTTTAAGGACCACTAAATTACATCAAGTAATTTGTGTTAAAGGCGGATGGATGCTTAAAGCAATGTGAAAGTAAAACAGAACCCTCCTATAGGAGCGTTCTGTTTTACTTTCACCTTGCTTTAAGCAACCACCTGCCCAAAATACCAACTAATTAACACAAATTTAGTGGCCGTTATAGAGAGGTTTTACTGTATATATTAACTCTTTACTATATGAATATTCATGAAAGAAATAATGTCGCCATGCCTATTAGTTAGGGTATATTTTGTAATAGCTAATGTAAACTATGTCAGATACTGTAGAATAAGATCTATATCATTCCATAAGCAAACAGAGCAGACCCTGATTAGAGGGCTCATATAGGATATGATCTGGACCTACTCTGTTTGCAAAGGCGTAGAAAAAAAGTACAGTAAACTCCTCTAAATCGGAATTCTGGTAGAGAAGGATTTAGATACGTTTAGGCAGATAGCTGCTTAATTGAGGATGAAAGTATTGCAGAAAACTCCTACTGGAGCTTTCTGCATGATTTGCACCCTTTATTAAGCTGCCTACTGTATCAATGACCAATATTCAAGCAGAAATTAACGTCCGGCTTAGAGGGGCTTTATTGTATATATATTAATAAACTATGAACAAAGTTTTGCCCGTAACATCATAATGGATTGTATAATATGGATGTATTTGATCGAGTACGATTTGGGGCAAACAGGTGAATAACCCTTGTTTATAGCCCCCCCCCCCCCCCCCCCCCCCTGGAATTCATTATTAAACACTTTTCAGAGAGGCTTAGTTAAATTGAGATATACAAATGCATGTGCGTAGTAAAAATGGTCACAGACACAATGTGATATACAGTAAAACATCTCTATACTGGCCTCTAAATTGTTTTAATTGATTGGTATTTAGGGCAGGTGGCTGCTTAAAGCAAGGTGAAAGTGAAACAGAACGCTCCTATAGGAGCGTTCTGTTTTAATTTCACATTGCTTTAAACAGCCACCTGCCTTTAACACAAAACAATTAATGTTATTTAGTGGCCGTTATAGAGAGGTTTTACTGTAGAGCAATCGATTGGTTAAAATTAACTCTTTATCCATTAGAGACTCATTTTGACTTCTTTGCAAAACAAAGTACTTCGAGATAAGATGCCTCCTGTGATTACAATCTAATTAGATTCAGATATGTTCGCTTCTGGAATAATAAAGCTGTGATTCTATTGTCTGCCAAAATTCCTCTATGCACAATGTAATTATAACAATCAATACAATTAACTCTTTACTCCATGACATAACGAAATCATGAATATTATTTATATTAATTATTATAATAGCACATAATATAACACTTTTGGAACTAGCAGAAACTGTATTCAAAGCAAACAGAACAGTCCCTGATCAGACGGTTCCTATAGGAGCCGTCCGATCTTGGCCTACTCTGTTTGCAAATCAGTAGAAAGGCGTATATATGGAGTAAAGGGTTAATATTCAAGATGTAATATGTTTCTTTCATGAATATTCAGGTACAGGACAAGGGTTCGTGTCTGTTTAACACAATACCATGAATACATTCCATGGCATTGTGTTGGAATATCAACCAAACATGGTAGACAGCACGTCGAGTTCGAGATTAAATACGTTAATCGCGTATGGATTTAGCCATGCTCTTCCGGTGATTCAAGTTACTTTTTCCCTGCCATAAATATTCATGTAATAAATGATGACGCAATGCATATTAATGAGATTAATTTGCTATAATAGCACATTGAAACAATACTTTTTGTCATGGCAGAAACTGTTGAATCATATCTATATCATATCTGTACATGTATATTGTCATAAGAAAACAGAATAGACCTTGATCAGACGGCTCGTATAGGATCCGTCTGATCTGGGTCTACTGTTTACAAAGGTGTAGAAATGCGTATTTATGGAGTAAATGATTACATATGCAAACAATTTAAATTCTGTTGAGATGCCGAGTAACCTGACATCTGATCAGGATCCAAACTAGTTGGTGCTGTGGTTATGTTTATTACAAAATGAACAGACAACTCTTCATTGGACTTTAATCAAAGAAAGATTTGCATATTTTAGGAAGGTAAAGGGAAGCATTCTGTATAATTTTCATCCTGCATTAACCCACTAATTCATAGGCTATTTTTAGATACAACCTCTTTGAATAAATTTACCGAAAAGGGGCATTAACTAGAGAAAAGGAAAAGAAAATAGAATTTTGTAGTTTGAAACCATTGTGATAAATAGAGCATTTGCTCCTATAGGAGCAAATGCTCTATTTATCACAATGGTTTTACAAAGTGACTTTTACAGAGTCGTCGAAAGTCGTCAATATGAGGGAACGGGTTAAGCTGTTAATGCGTCAGAATGTGTCTCTATCAAGTGAAGAGTTAAACCTTGAGATCAACACTTATTTGAGTGCTCAATTTGTTTTGAGAGTCTCTACAGTATAATACAAGCAAGGTTTTACGCAAGCGTAAAATGGCCGCGTAACGTCTTTAAGCAGGATAGAAGAAAAAGAGGGAGCAATATTGTTTAGTAGTTTTAATTAACAGATACATTGGGAAAACATGATTGTAATGTATAAATTAACAGCAGAAACGGGGGAATGTTTTAATGAGCCATGATGCATAATACTTGTGCATGACACCAATAATACACATTACGTCACAGATCAATGGTATCTATCATGCACAATGGTGAAATATTCAAAACGGTCAACAAAACCACGAGTAAAAGGTCTCGGCTAAATAACTTTACCAAAGACAAAATTCAAACAAAGGACTTATACTTTTACAATATTTTTGTACAAAATTGTTTTTAAACCAAAAGCACGTAAACTAAGGGTGCTAACAAAAAAAAAGGAGAGAAAAAAAAGAGTTAAGCTTCCGCCGAGGATCGAACCCACGACCTCACATTTCCTAGGCCACCGTTATAACCCTTCGACCACGCTAATTGGGGACGTGCTTTTAAATCATTTATACCTAATACACTAGCATTTTCACTGGCAGAAAAGAAGCAAATAACCTCGACAAAAATATTTGTCCCCGCTAAGAAAAATGTATGAATCAAAATAAGTAAAATAAATGAATGTATATAAATAAAAGCTTGTCTCACAGTAACCCGTAGTTATTAAAAAAGATTGGCTTTTATAGAAACACAGGAACGCAGAAACGCATGGTCAAAATTCAAAGCCGTATAAGTTTGGGCTGCTTTCGCAGCCCAATCAGTATAGTATCATGTCACCAACAGGTAAACAATGTGTTGACAAAGCTTTTCTGCATTACAAATAAATCCCGCAGTGTATTCATTTAAGTACTAATATATCGATAAAAGCACTCAGGACATCTTCATTTATTTTTAATTGATGACAGATTCAATTCAGTATAAACAGGTATAACTTGCAAAATGATTTAAATGACAAACAGCGTATACCCAGATCAGTGGGCTCCTCTGGGTGCATGGTGTTTCCAAGTGCCTGTTCACTCGTTTCTAGCATCCAAAGTGTTGCCCCATTACCTCATAGCCTATTTTTAGATCCAACCTCTTTGAATAAATATACCGAAAAGGAGCATTAACTAGAGAAAAGGAAACTTTTCGAATTTTGTAGTTCTGAAACTATAGTGATAAATAGGGCATTTGTTCCTTAGGAGCAAATGTTCTATTTATCACAATGGTTTCAAAAAGTGGCTTTTACAGTGGCTTAGAAAGGCGCATTCATGGAGGAAATGGTTAAGCCTCATGCAAATTTGTAGTTACTGTAGTAGTTAATAATAAATTACGCCCACGCTAGGTCGGTACTTAACCCTATCCCTGTTCTATGTTTATCAAAATTTCAATATCTACTGAATATTCATGACAAAGCTAGTTATAATAAAATATGGAAAGTGGAACATTGTAGCATTTTTAGAAAGTAAAGAAACAAATCTTTTAAATTCCACTTCCAAACAGAGCAGACCCTGATCATACGGCTCATATTGGAGCCGTCTGATCTGGGTCTACTATGTTTGCAAGTGCGTGGAAACACCTTTATATGAGGGAAAAGGTTAATATAGGCATGCGACATATTGATCAGACCTACCGTGCAAAATATGCAGAATGAAAGCTAAGAGCTTATTAAATTCCTCTCCTCGGCATAATTATAATGCTTCATAAAAGCTGTTGTTCATAGAAATTACAATTTTTTCAACATTTAATGAAACGCTGAAATACAAGAGTACATGTTGAATCGGGAAAGAATACAGAAATGAAGATGAAACAAAACAGAATGGTATGATTGGAACGAAGAGTGAAAATATGAGGCGCGTATAAACCATACAATGTATGTCAATAAAGAGTTACATTGCCCAGCAATATTTCATTTTGTCGAAATGAAATGTATCAAAGTGCATGGGATGAGGAGTAGATATTGATAGAGTCAATATGTTTTACTTATTTTAAAGATGTTCGATATCATGAAGGAAATTATTACATTTTGTGTTCTTATATTTTGCGTAGATACATGTAGACTTATTTTTAACCAATGCAAAATGTAATAATGACGCAAAATGTAATAAACCTTGAGATGGGCCTGATTCATATCATGTAACTTTATCATGAATTCTTTATCATGATTTATCATGAGATCATGAATTTCAGTACTTTTTGTTCTGAAAACCGAATACCGTTTAAGTCGGTGCTAGGGGGCGTGAGCAGTGTTGCACTTTCAATTACTGCTCATGAATAGACTCAATAAAACCGACTCTGCAATATTCTCTTTTTGCGTTGCAATTTTTGCTTTCGGGGGATCACATCCCTTCAGAGATTATATCAGCGACTTTCGAAGAGAAAACGGATATATAACGATAATATAACCTGTCTGACCACACGGGCCGGAGATAAGTGTAGTGGTGGGGACCGGGTCAAAAATCGAAAATTTCATTTCGCCGACAGGAAACATACCAGAGTGTACTGGATGAAGTGTAGATGTTGCTAGAGTCAATATGTTTTACTTATTCTATAGATGTTCAATACGTAAAGGAAATTATTACATTTTGCGTTATTACATTTTGCGTTGATATGCTTATTTTTAAACAACCCAAAATGTTATCATGACGCAAAACGTAATAAACTTTTAGTTGGGACTGATTCATACGGTCACTTTAATGTCCGTGACTTTCGAAGAGAAAATGATATACAACTATAATACATGTAAAACCTACATGAGCACTAGTGCCGATAAAGGGATAAGGAGGGGACCGGGTTCGAACGCAAACTGTAATAACAATGCAAAGTGTAATAAACTTCGAGACTAGCCTGATTCATTCCATACAACTCTATATCCGCCTCTTTCGAACAGAAAAAGAATATACAATTATAACATAACCCGTACGGGTGGGGTAAGGGTAGGGGAGGGGAGAGGAAGCTACCGACACAATATGTAATCAACTTTGAGATATGCTAAACTCATACACGACAGAATACTATAAAATTGATGTATCAGTATAATCCCTGATCAGAAGTTTCCTAAAAAAGTCGTCTGATCTAGGTATACACTGTCTGCAAAGGCGTTGAAATGAATATTTATGGAGTAAAGATGTAGGTTGAGGTTTGCACGAGAAGCGTTGAGAATATTCTCCTGTGTGCTAAGATATCCAAATATATAATAGTATTTGTATAATATAGACATAAATTACTTTCTTACTCACTCACTCACTCACAGTACGCTTAACTTGTTCATTTATCGCTTGTCGTCAGATAGTATCCATGGTAAAGTGATATTTAAACAGAAGGTTGACAAAACAAATCGTGGAATTGGTATTATCGTATACAGTAAAACCACCACTCTAAACCGGAATGTTAACACATGAGAACTGCGCTCTTTTAACCCTTTCCCTTATGTACATGTAAGCGCATTTCTATTCATCTGCAAAAAGAGTAGACCCAGATCAGACGGCTCCTGTAGGAGCCGTCTGATCAGGGTCTGCTCTGTTTGCTTATGGTGTAAAATAGATCTGATTCTACAGCTTCTGTCTGAGTCAAAATGGCATGTGTTCATATGCCATTATAAAAATAATCTAATTAATATTCATGACATCATTAATCTTACATGAATATGCAACAGGGAACGGGTTAAGGCAGGTGGCTACTTAGTGCAGGATAAAAACATACAGAACTTTTTGTATGACTTTCATCATGCATTAAGCTACAGTCGACCTTAAAGACCGGTATTGAAACTAATTTCAACGCCCGGTTTACAGAGTTTTATTGTGTGTAGGCATTGCGCTAACAGATTTTTGAGAAGCTGGAAATAATGGTCCATTGTTTGATGAATGAGTTTGTCTGAAACGATATAATTGATATAAATTATCCAATTAGGTTAGCCTAAGTCATCACAATCAGAATAAGTTACGCTGATATATCACCTTTGTCTGACCAGCAAGCCATTTGGCGATAAAGTACCGTACAGACGTGTCACAGACAATTCCCTAAGTTGCACATCATCTTAACCATTGACGTATTGCTCGACCTAAACATATTCACATCGTATAATTCCAATGGTGTTTTACAGTCATTAACTACGGTTGAACTTCGATATCTCGAACTTGGATAACTAGAACATCGTAATAACTCGAACTAAGAGTTCGGTCCTTCCAAAATTTACAATACAGATTTCCTCTAAAATGTATCACTAGGCATATCTAGAAACACACGTGAAAGTTTTATGCACGTCTAAAGTAAAACTGAAAGCTCTTGTTTCAGCATTATTTTAGACCTGCATAAGTTGTGAATTTGGAAAAAATCGGATAACTCGAAAGTTGGTTATCTCGAAGTAATTTGATGTTCGAGATATCGAAGTTCAACTGTACATGTATATATCTTATGAATATTCATGTCAGGAGGATAATACCATGCATACTAATCTACCCTTTCTCTGTTTGTAAGAAAAACACATGATCGTTTGGTATTGGTAGAAATTGTAGAGTCAGATCTATAACAAATTCGGAAGCAAACAGGGCAGATCATGATCCGGTAGCTGCTGTAGAAGCCGACCCTGATCAGACATAATTATCCTGTATGAGCCTTCTGATCTGGGTCTACTCTGTTTGCAAAGGCATAAAAAGGCGTTTGTACGAGGGACAGGGTTAAGATGATTTTTATAAAGCCATATGAAATCATGGCAATTTGACAATAGCAGAAGCCGTATGACCATCGCTATATATTTTAATGAGAAAACAGGAGCTCTTTGATACCGTTTTTGTTTATTGGTAAAGGTATCGTTTAACCCATTTGTTCCCAGTGGATTCTTCCATGATCATATATTGGATTGGTCCATTATTTATCTAAGGGATGCCTGGCCTAAATTTTCAATTGTGTTTTGTTTTATATTGAAATTCCTACCAGCAACCAGTATAGACTTTAATCAGACGCCGCATAATGCGGCGTCTGATCAGAGTCTACACTGTTGGCCTATGTCCAATATATGGGATCGTGGGAGAAAATGGGTTAAATCCTTTCCATGCTGAAAGATAATGTTTTATAAAACACTGATCTGTAACAACAGTTTCTTACATCCGATTCGATTTTATTTTTCAGAAGCTATTTAATAAGTTTCAAACAGCTCTGAATTTGATGAGTCGTTGAATGACGTCACATGTTCTCAGGATCCTACCTGTATATGAATATAATCAGGCATGCCTAGCACGAGAGGTGTTGAGAACGTGTTCGCGATGTGAAGTACTTCTAAGTGTGTGTTATTTTAATCCCCTCAGTGCCATGAAGACGGACGTGTGATAGCATATGCAAACAGTTTGGATCCAGATGAGACGCCGTGTAACTCGGCGTCTCATCTGGATCCAAACTGTTTGACATACTGGTTATTGTTTTAAAAGAAGCACCACTTCTAAAGCTTGAAATAGATGAAAAGTTATATACCAGACTGAAAGGGTAAACATTTCATCTACCTCTCATTGTTTTGTCAAATAAATACAACTGCATCCACATGTCTGAATTCACAAACAAAAGCACAAACATCTGCTCAGATCTTAAAATGATCAGAATAAGTGTAAAAATGAATTATTATATACACGTTTGTGCATTCGCGCCAGAACAATCAGATCAACAGTTGAACAGACGACATATTTTTAACATTGCTGTAAGAGTTTAACCCATTACCTCATAGGCTATTTTTAGATACAACCTCTTTGAAAAAATCTACCGAAAAGGAGCATTTAGTAGAGAAAAGGATTTTTTTTTTTGTAGTTTGAAACCATTGTGATGAATAGAGCATTTGTTCCTATAGGAGCAAATGCTCTGTTGATCACAATTAGTTCGTCAATTGTCGTCAATATGAGGGAATGGGTTAAAACCATGTGAGTTCACATGTATTTATTGGTATCATTTGCAATGGTGCACTACCATTCACTGTTACGGAACCAGATTGATCCTGTACTACATTTATTCAAAATTAAGGCTTTTTGCAAAAAGACCGAGGGCAGACCATTGAGGTAGGAGATGTCTGCACTGTTTGCTTATGAAAAAATATAAATATGGATATGCAGAAACTTCTCCTTCTTATCCGCCGTTATAGAAATTTAGTTTATTAATGTTTGCACTGTGTAACATATGTGAAAGCTCCTAGATGAACTTTCTGCATAACTGTCACCCTGCATTAAGCAGCCACCTGCCTATATGTATCTACATTCTTCTCTGCTAAAATTCCAGTTTAGACAGGTTTTACTGTAATGGAATATTTATTCCATTCCAATTTGCCTTGTCTCATTTAGTCGTGTTTAACCCATTCCCTCATAGGCTATTTTTAGGTCCAGCCACTTTGAATAAATCTACCGAAAAGGAGCATTAACTAGAGAAAAGGAAACTTTTAGAATTTTGTGGTTTGAAACCATTGTGATAAAGAGAGTATTTGCTCATATAGGAGCAAATGCTCTATTTATCATAATGGTTTCAACATGTGACTTTTACAGAGGCGTAGAAATACGTATTTATGGAGGAAATGGTTAATATCTAGGAATATCTATATCACCCTGCATTAAGCTGACACCTGTCTCCAGGACCGATATTTATACTAAACCGAACTTCCGGTTTAAAGAGGAATGTATACATTTACCTTTAGCCTGCTAAGTAAATTATTGTTACAGAACGTTTCACATACTACATTTTCAAAATTCAAACTATTATTCATTTGTCTACCAAAATGCAATAAGGGTGTCAAACAGTTTGAATCCTGATGAGACGCCGAGTTACTCGGCGTCTCATCTGGATCCAAACTGTTTGCATAGGTATTCACTCATCCGCCAATAGCAGGCTAATGGTTAAAAGGTGATTTAAACTCAAATACACTTATTACAAAAACACTTATATTTTTTAAAGAAAACAAAAGAAGAAAGAAAAGAAAAAAACTCCTTTGAACGAATCCGACCATTTCATCAATTATTAAACATGTCCACATAACCGTTTAACCATATCCGTATAACTACAGTAAAACCCTTACTTCCATCTGGCATTAACGGTATGGATTTGGTTGTAATTGGATTGCATTTACTTATATCGAGTATGCATAAGCAGGCCATTTCGTGCATTGTATTTAAGAGATACACACTATTGTACGTAAATATACTGGAGTGCCAAAATAAACTCAAGTTCAACCAATATTGTATAATAACAGATTGTTGGAACATACGATGTAACAAGGTAAACTATTTATCATCTTGTCGAGAACTATGGACCGATGTTGTAAGACTTACGAGTAGCAGTCTGGGTTCCTTTTCAAATATCTGATTGGCGAGATGCTTAAGGAATGAGCTAAGACCCGAAAAAACGTTTTATATAACCTCGGGGTCATAGGCTATTTGTACAGTAATGAAGTTCGATAATGAGACAACTCGAATACAAGCAATATGTCTACAAAACTTGTGTACTAACTCCAGATGGGATGTTGATTTGATAACTAAATCGAATAGCGTATCAGTTACAGTGAAGTATGGATATGAATAATTCTCCAAGTTTATTTCTCCACCAAACCCTATATTGTGATCACTCTTTAGAATGGCATCGAAGAGACGATTCCAAAGAGTAGTCAAGCCAAAGAGGTGGAGAGAGGACGATTTTAGTAACTGAGTTCGCGCGTTTATCTGTTGCTCTGATACATTCAGAACCTACATCCAACGATGCAAACGTTGGGTCATGCGCCATATCTTCTAGTAAAACGTCACGAAACCTTTAACAGTAGACGCTGATGGTCATAAAACTGTATCAACAATATTGCTTAACCCTTTCGGTGCCAGCATTGTCGTCTGCTGGGCATAGTTTTGTTTATTTTTAGTGTAAGTGTGTGCACTTCTTCCATTTTCTTTATAAAACAGTAAACATAGTGTCAAACAGTTTGGATCCTGATGAGACGCCGAGTTACTCGGCGTCTCATCTGGATCCAAACTGTTTGCATGTGATATCATAAACCCGTCATTGTGGCACGGAAGGGGTTAAGCTCGATCTCAATATGTCTTACTTAGATTTGTCACATGTAAACATTACGACGTATTGTTATACACCACGCAATGAAGTTGCTCGGGGTATATAGTTTTTGACCTATTCATCAGTCCGCCAGTGTAACATGATGCATTGTTTCTCATCTAGCACTTTTTTCTCTGACAATGTGGCGAAGTGGGGTACGGAAGCATGCTCACCAAAGTTCTAATGTTTTTTAGTTAGAATGTACTGTAATTGTCTTCTGACCCTGTATACCTTTGGTTAATTTGAACACATTTTGCAAACATTTTTGACATGTAATTCATTATAATTCATTATTATTTCTATGTTTCAATCACTGTTGAAGATGATAAGCGTCAAACTGCCTCGCTTCTGTATGCAGATTCAACATACAGATAAACGTCGATATATCGAACATCAAATTACTTCTAGATACAGAGTTTCAAGCCACCTAACTTCTTATTTGAACACTTTCACGGCTTAATGCAGGTCTAAAGTAATACTGAAAGCTCCTGACATGTGTTTTAGATATGCGCAGTGATACCTTTTAGAACAATTCTGTAGTGTATTCATTTGGAATGACCGAAATTAACCCTTCGCTTGCTATTCGCGTCAATATACCTACCTGTAAATAGTGAAGACCCAGATGAGACAGCTCCTGCAGGAGCTGTCTCATCAGGGTCTGCACTATTTACAAGCTGGTTGTGCAACCAGTGCACTCCACAGCAGTGATCGCGCAGCGAAATACTTGTACACATTGAAGATATATGTAATTATACAACAAGGCATGGGTAAAGAAGGAGAAATGTATTTTAAAAATCAGCAAGCGAAGGGTTAAACCTAGAGTTATTTCAAATCGATTCAATTTATCCGAGTTCGACATATCATAGTTCAACAGTTTACTTCCTTCTGCATTATAGTGCCACCTGTAATTTACACCCAGGCGTTTGCCTCCTTCAAGTAATCACTTTATATATTTTACGGTAGTTCAATTAAAGCCACTGTAAAGGTAAAAACTTATCACATTTCGTTCACTCATGCATCTGCAAGAATATGGCATCATTAGCAATGCTTAATCATTGGCCTGCTGTTCACGTCAATACACCTACTATATACGTAAATATCGAATACCACGATGATACAGCTCCTGCAGGAGCTGTCTCATCAGGGTCTGTACTATTTACAAGTTGATTGGAGAAACAGTTCACTCCACAACAGTGATTGCACAGATATTTTTAAAGACAGTGAATATATCTGTAATTATACTAAAGAACATGGGTAAAGGAGGAGAAATATATATTAAAGTTCAGCAAGATAAAGGTTAACTCGTTCCGTCTTCATAAGTAATTGAGCTATTGAAAAATGATTGATAGCTACACTCAGATATTTCTTTAAGTTTAAGCCTTTTGAAATTGCTACTAAAACTAAAGAATATTAAGGTTATCTTAAGTCGTGGTAAACATAATTACTATAATTATTCAAATTGCTCAACGGCAAATACGATGAACGAAGCGGACAATGATTATTAACAAGGCTGTCATGGTATTAGCAGCCGATCAAAGAACATTTAATGTACCCTAATAAATAGATCAAACGACCTTAACGAATCAGTGGACCTATCCTAATCATTATTTCTTACAGTGTACGTCAAGTCTTTAATAAATGAAATCAGTAACGAATTCGCTGAATGTTTTTCGCAATATCTTGGTAAGACTATACATTAATGATAAAGTAGAGCATTGCGTATGACCTTGTCATACTTGCTTATATACAGTAAAACCTTTCTAAACCGGGCGTTCAATTTAGTGTAAATTTCGGACTTGGAGACAGGTGGCAGCTTAATACAGGGTGAAAGTCAAGCGGAAATCTCCTTTAGGAGCTTTCTGCATGACGTTCACACTGCATAGGAGTCTGTACCCTTTCATGGGAGCTTACATATACTATATAATAACAAGGGTTCCAACTGGCAGAACGGACATCCGTATACCACAAGTACAAACATGACTGTAACTCTTAAAATTTAAATGATAGTTTCGTAATTTGTTCGGTTATTGAAAGTCAATATATTTTACTATCCAATAAATATAATCTCCAGTCGGTAAGGTATGTACTACTGTCAATCTAACGATGCTGTTTTCAAAATTTCACCTGTTTTCTAGGTCATTGACAAACGTTCGTTCACCCCGGTCACGTCCTGTCACAGCAATAACCTGGCGATTTGCAGTTCAAAAGATGACATGGTTATATAAAACACCTCAATTCTATTACTGACAATGTGAAATGACCTGTGTTTGTTATATGGTATATAAAACACTCCCATGAAGAGGTGCATAGCCTTATGACATTAAGCAGCCACCTGCCCAAATTCCCCTCTACTAGAATTTCAGTTTACATAGGTTTTACTGTATAGTGTCAGGAAATATGTCAAACACAAAGGGAGTACTACCGATACTGTGGAATTCAAAAGTAAGCAACAGAAAGCACTTCCTACTTATATACGTGTAATGATATAATATATAATAATATCAAATGATATATTATCGGCTGGTGATAACATGGAAACGGGATTCTTGGACCATAATAGAAACTATAGAAACAATAGTAGTTATTAACTCAACAGACTCCGATCATACGGTTCCTACAACATGCGTGTGATCTAAGTCTACTCTGTTTGCAAATGACTCGGAAGTAGCTTGTTAAGTAATAGTACAAAACATGAAATACATTTATATATGCATGTTCTGTAACATTATTACATTCGCTTGGCCTATTTGACGAATATCGTTTTATGCTGCAGTACATGTTTGTATCTTTTACTGTTATACGTTTAACCTTAAAGTTTGACCTTCTAGAAATACTTATTTACGCCTTTGCAAACAAAGTAGTCCCGGGCGAGACGACTACTACTGGAAAGGTCTGATCAGGGTTTGCTCTATTTGCTTATGAAGTGATTAGAACATTATGATTATACAGTTCTCTTGTTTTCATAATTCCATTATCAAATAATCGTACAGTAAAACCTCTCTTAACCGGAAATTAAATTTAGTATAAATATCGGTCTTGGAGACAGGTGACTGCTTAATGCAGGGTGGAAGTCATGCAGAAAGCTCCTAGAGGAGCTTTCTGCATGACTTCCACCCTGCATTAAGCAGTCACCTGCCTAAAATATATAAATTCGTCTCTACTAGAATTCCGGTTAAGAGAGGTTTTACTGTATTAACATGTATACACAATCATCATTTTTTATTAAATATCCATGCGGTAAAGGGCTAACCGTTTTAGGTATTCCCCGCTGTGCCTATTCGATTACTATTATATTCGTAAATGAGCATTTGTTGTCAGAATAAATTTGCCACTATATATCCATTAGGCGATTAAGTCGAAACGGTTAACAGGGCACTAGACTTGGACGTTTAGGTAACGTCATCGTGATCCAAAGGTGACGTCGGCGTGCTTCAAGTACTACATAGTACTATTGTTCAATATTTCATGTAAACTTTATTATTCAATGTATGCAAATACTATTTGAGCTCTATGTCAGTCGCGAGTAAACGTATCTCGTGAGGTATTTTGTTTTTTCGTGTTCTATTCCAGGTTTCAATCACCCCTCGTACATGTACGTCGCACGAAACGCCGAAGAAGACGAACATTTTATGTGTTTGATATCGAAGACCCGGTACATGTACTACCTGTCAATTTATCAGTATTTATTCGGGCCGCGTTTTAGTTATGTCGACTGTTCAACGAAGGCCGATAAGATTTTGTTGTAGACGAAACATTATAAGTATCAATGAAAACGGTTCATTTTATATCAAAAGAACATTTTTCGATATAAGTTCAACAATGATTGAGCATAACACATACCAACTTTTTAATGTTATTGAAACTATGTGTCTATTGTACGGACTTTCTCTTTAAGCGATGATACTAGGTAAACAGTTTTATGGTGTATTTTATTTAAATTGTCAAAGACAGCCATGGTAATTCATTTTCGATCAAGACTTATAAACTAGACGTCTTTCGTTCAATCACAGTCAGACAATCGGTCTAAGAAATGTCTTGATTTGTATTCCGCACGCGTCTCAGTGATATTAAGGCTGTCACCATTTGTGGCAATAAATGTCTGTAAATAGCTGCAAAACACTTCTCCCTAATAAAACCATACCAGCCATTGACACCGTGTCGTTTATCCGTTGTTTAGTATCCGAATTGACTTAACAGTGAAAGCGACTAAATAATTACAACCGAATCTTTAATGAGCTCTTCTTATTCATATGCGCTGTCTGTTATTGTACTGATAAAGTGCACGTGCTGCGATAACTGAAACATTTTCAAGAATTGTTTTTTTTCGCCGCCAAACACTATGTTGTGACCACTCTTTAGAAACGTCTCTTCGAGACAATTCTAAAGAGTGGTCACAACACAGGGCATGGTAAGGAAAGACAGTTTTAGTATTTTTAATATTGTACCTTTATCTGATGATCTGAGGCTAAGAGGCTATGATTTATTGCCTGTCTGTTTGTTTGTTTCTTTTTTGTTTGTTTTAGCCGATACCTTGCGGTACCAGCTGTTTACAGTAAAATCGCGATTAATCGATCGTAAAAACTCGATTATACGTATTATTATCGATCTTTAAGACAGGTGGCAGCTTAATGCATGGTGAAAGTCATGCAGAAAGCTCCTCTAGGAGCTTTCTGCATGACTTTCACCATGCATTAAGCAGCCACCTGCCTAAAGGGGTCTAAATTCTTTTATACAGAAAATTCGAATAATCGAGGTTTTACTGTATTTCATCAGACAACAGTGCAACCCCTGATCTGTGTCTTCTTTTTAGCAAAGGTGTGAACACTCGATTGTGTAACGTAAATTATTACCCTCTGTTTGATTAATATGTATATAAAAAGTACCACGTCATTTGTATTCAGTCCCAGTAATTGAGTGTATATAATGGCCAAATAAACTATACTATTACAAAAATAATTATCTTCTCAAAACTCAGATGACAAACACCTTTTGTCTGTTCAAACTCAGATATGACAAACTAGTGTATGTTCAAACTCAGATGACAAACACCTTTTGTCTGTTCAAACTCAGAAATGACAAATTATTGCCTGTTCAAACTCAGATAGGACAAACTAGTGTCTGTTCAAACTCAGATATGACAAATTATTGTCTCTTCAAACTTAGACATAACAATTGTCTCTTCAAATTTAGAAATTACAAACTATTGTCTGTTCATAATCTGATAGGACGAACTATTGTCAGTTCAAACTAAGATATGACAAATTATTGTCTCTTCAAACTCAGATATAACAATAAATAGTCTCTTCAAACTAAGAAATTACAAACTATTGTCTGTTCAAACTCAAATGTGACAAACTATAATCTGTTCAAACTCAGATATGACAAACGATTGTCTGTGACAAACTACTTTCCGTTCAAACTCATATATGCTGTATTTTTCACTTATCTCCGATTCCTTAGGGCATTAACCCTTTCCTCCATAAATACGCCTTTATATGCCTCTGTAAATCTGTAAAAAGTCACTTCTTTAAACTATTGTGTGCCCATAGAAGCAACTGCTCTATTTATCCCAAAGGTTCAATACTACACAAATGTTCCATTTCAGTATCAAAATTTCCTTTTCGGCAGATTTATTCAACGAGGTTGAATCTAAAAATAGCCTATGAGGGAATGAGTTAAGAGTGTGAAAGTCTGAGTCACACCACGCTTGGGTACTAATGAGAAGCAGAGTTTTGACTATTTAAGAAACTGTCATTTCAAGTTTATTTTTCAATAAATATACAATTTGAATGAAGACCTTGATCAAACAGTTCTTGCATTTAGTCTGGGTCTGTTGTGTGTACAGTACAGAAGCGCTAATTATGAAATAAATGGCTAAACTCTGTTAGCTACCATTCTGTGGCGATATTGTGAAACCACATTTCTTTCTTCATGTCTGGAAAATGCGTATATTATCTTGATCATAACCAATTACGAAATTCATCATTTAACCAGTAGAATTTGCTTGCCTGCAAATTGTGATTACTTTTTCGATATTAAGATTGGGAAATTTCTTGGTGTGTTTGCCTAGCCAAAATCTAGAGCTAGTTACTCAGTGCATGTAAAAAAACGGGGATGGTGCAGCAATAACTTGGACATGCAACACGAGGGATTGCAATACGAAGGACTCAACAATGTTAGTCATATTGAAGTTTCCCCCTTGATTGGTTACATAGAAACATGATGTTCATCGATGCCAGACACTCTTTACCACGGATCGTCTAACAATCACATTATACTAGGTATTACTAATTGAATAAAGTTGAATATCAGTTGAAATCGGTTCCAACTTGGGTATAAAGTTGAATGTCGATATCTCGAACTTTATGGGACTATAAAAATTAGTTAGAGATAACAGAAGTTCGAGTTATTCGCTTTCTAATCTTAACAGTGTCTCGAATTCACAGCTTAACCCATTACCTCATAGGTTAGTTTTAGATACAATCACTTTGAATAAATCTACCGAAAAGGAGCATTAACTAGAAAAAAGGAATCGTTTTAGAATTTTTTAGTTTGAAACCATTGTGATAAATAGAGCATTTGCTTTTATAGGAGCAAATGCTCTATTTATCACAATGGTTTCACATAGTGACTTTTACAGAGTCGTCAAAAGTCGTCAATATCAGGGAATGGGTTAATACAGGTCTATAGTAATGCTGAACGCTCCTGTAGGAGCTTTTAGCATTACTTTAGACCTGTATTAAGCTATCACATTTGTTCCTAGATATATGTAGCGATACATTTTAGAGCAAATTCTGTATTGTAAATTTTGGAGGGACTAAACGTTTTGTTCGAGTTATCCGGAAGTTCGGGTTATCCGAGTTCGAGATATCCAAGTTCAACTGTAATTTGACTTTTGTAAAGTTCTTTAATTTCCAGAAGGTTTGTAAAGTTTCGGGCAGTTTTATATCAAATGATATCTGCCGATGTAGCTTCTACATAAAGTATAGATATATATATACGGCCATTGTTATTCTAACCCGTAGACGCTGTAAAAGTATGAGTGCTCCTCAAATGTGTATCTTGTACATTTGTTTTGTCTACTTCCATTTCAATTAACCCTTTCCCTCATATAAACGTGTTTTCACGCATCTGCAAACATAATAGACCCAGATCTGACGGCTCCTAGAGGAGCCGTCGGATCAGGGTCTGCTCTGTTTGCTAATGGAATTAGATAGATCTGTTTCTATACTGTCTAAATGGCTACAATGTTCCACCTTCCATATTTCATTATAACTATTTTGTCCATGAATATTCAGTAGGTATTGACATTTGTAGTAAATATAGAACAGGGAAAGGGTTAACTCTTTTGTCGTCTGTAAACTTTGTCGTCTGCTACACTTTTCATTTCATTGTCTTTCATCATTTTTAACTGAAAAATCAGACACAGTAACAAACAGTTTGGGTCCTGATGAGACGCCGAATTACTCGGCGTCTCATCTGAATCCATACACTTTGCATAGGTATGCACTCATCCGCCCATATTCACAGATGAAACGTTGGTAGGGAAAGGATTAAGCATTTGCGAAACTTTTGGCCGTGTGCTAAACAGTTGGAATCCAAATAAAATACAAGGCATCTCTTTTGTATCCAAATTGCAAACATTGCCTTGTTCTTTGTTTATTCCAAATGTCAATATCTACTGAATAATATGGGCAAAGTAGTTAAAGAAGAATTGAAAGTGGAACAGTGTAGGCATTTTAGACAGTAAAGAAACAAATATATAAAATTACATTAGCAAACCGAGCAGACCCTTATCAGACGGCTCCTATACGAGCCATATGATCTGGCTCTGCTCTGTTTGCATACACACAGAAACGTTTATATATGAGGGAAAGGGTTAACTTAGACAACTCGAACTCGGGTAACTTGAACCTCGGGTTAACTCGAGGTGAAAGTTAGGTACTTCCAAGATTTAATAAACAGATTTTTTCTTCAATATATGACATATCTAAAAACAAATGTTACAGCTTCATATGAGTCGCAAGTAATGCTTAAAACTCCTACAGGATATTTCAGGATTACTTTAGATCTGTATTAACCCATAACCTCATAGGCTATTTTAGATACAACATCTTTGAATTAATCTACCGAAAAGGCGCATTAATTAGAGAAAAGGAAAACTTAAGAATTTTGTAGTTTGAAACCATTGTGATAAATAGAGCATTTGCTCCTATAGGAGCAAATGCTCTATTTATCACAATGGTTTCACAAAGTGACTTTTATAGAGTCGTCAAACGTCGTCAATATGAGGGAAAGGGTTAAGCTGTGAGCTCGAGAAAATTCTAAAGAGTGGTCACAACATACGGTTTGGTCGAAAAATAAAGAAGTTATATTTAAAAATATTTTAATTTACGCATCTTGGCTGAAGCTATGAGTTCCTTGAAGTTCGAGATATTAATCTTCAACTGTATTAATGGTTTTAGGTCAGGTCGAGGCTAGCGGGATAAGGGTTACGCCCATAAACCGGTTTAACCCCCCAGTGACTTTTGTCACTGACCGTTCCAAGGCGGTGCTTCCATCTTCCCCCTGTTGTGTGTTTGTTTTGTCTTTGTGCGTCTCTTGTTGTCTTTTATAGTTATGTACATTTGCTGTTTCCTTGTGTTGCTGTTCGGGCGACTATTTGTTCTGTATGTGGTGTTTCCTGCATGACTCATTTTTGTACTTTTACATGTACACAGTGTGGGACGAACTACACTTTCCACCATTTGTTGTCATTTCAAACATTTCATTATGCAATTTAACGGTGTTATTTACCAATATCAAAATTATCTACATTTGACTTTATACTGTATGCAAATTCGATGTATATCCTTTTAGTGTTGGTTAGTGTTGGTATAAGTAAACTTACAAACATATTGTACATATTGATAAAACATCGTGAGCTTAAATCATTTTTGTAATGTGTTTTCAAAACCGTTATTACTTAATTGTGTAACTCATTCCCTCGTTTAAACGACTTTTCACGCCTTTGCAAACAGAGGAGAACCAGAACAGACGGCTCTTACAGGATCGTATTAGTAAATGTTCGAATAACATGCTCATTACTACATGTATCTGGTGTATATAAGCAAAGCGTTGCTTGCATGCCAGTATAGATCTCATGCAAGTCAGTTATTGTTTTCGGTTGTGTAAGAACTCCTTTGATATAGTTAGTGGCATGCGGCAGCTAATCTACAAAGTTCAACATAGTTTGTCCGATGTTTTCAACCACGGCCGTCCAATGTCTATAAACAGTTTACCCAAGCATTAGCGTGACAACCGTCGACGCCATATGGTTGCCATAGGTATGTTTTCTTCTTATTGAGTTTCGTATGAATGTATTTATTACAGAGTTATCCAGAGTAACATTATTTTATTCATTGACCTTGGCCTCAGATGAACTTTACGTCTTCTCTCGCCACGGCTTATAAAGAACGTTTTTTGTGTTGTTTTTTTGCATGCATATTATTGTTTATCGAATAAATATAATATGTAGTATTACGTAAACAGAACCTGTAGTACGTTTAATCCCTTTACTCCATAGATATGAATGTAATAAATAAGTTACTAATAGTAAATTATCATGCGCTACTAATAAAGAAACGTAACCCTTTCCCTGATGAATATTCATGTAGGAAATAATGACGTCATTAATATTGATAAGATTATTCTATATAATGGCATATGGACACAGGACATTTTGGCTCAGGAAGAAGCTGTAGTATCAGATCTATATTACACCATAAGCAAACAGAGCAGATCCTGATCCTATAGGAGCCGTCCGACCTGGGTCTACCCTGTTTGCAGATGCGACAACACAAGGGAAATGATTAAATACAAATTGTGATTGCTGCACAATGTGTCAAAGACATTGTACTTAAGGTTAAGCTCATACATACTAACCTTTGATCTGTTGAGTAGATTAATGTTACATAATATTTCACCCATTACATTTTCAAAATAAAATATTTGATTAGCGTATTTACCACAACTAAATATTGGTGTAAAACAGTTTGGATCCTGCCCACATCAGGCCAAAGGTTAACGGATACGTATATATGGTTGACCTCTTAAAATACATATCTAGGCAGTTATAATAGCCATAAAACCATCAGTACCTTTTTAGACAATATTTATGTCAGAACTGACCATTTCGTAGATAAGCAATTTGTGTGCAAGTTTAGAAACGGGTGTTTAAAAGCAAGCAAAACAAAGCTTGCAGAAAAGTCTGCAGACAGCCACTAAATTAAACAATATGTACTTTGGATTTTCTAATATTGTTCGCAAGTACCATACGTGTTTGTTTGTGTAGCGTTTTAAGTCGCTTTAACATATTTCTAATCATACTTATCACAACGCCCAGCTAACTGTATGCTGAGGGAAGACCCTAGAGGTTGTCCCATGCGAACATATTACACTGAAGAACATCCCGGGGGAACCATCGACCTTCCTCAGGCAAGGTGTAAGGTTTCCTTCCATAAACAAATCCAAATGACCAGGCCGGGATTTGAACCACAGCAGTGATGGACTAAGTGATTGTCTTGCCATATTTAGAATCAGCGATACGGTAACTTGTTTCTTTGATATTATTATTCACTTCATAAAAACATGTGTTTGCAAGGAGAGAGATGCCGCTTCAGTCTGTATACTACCACGTGTTTGCAAGGAGAGGGATGCCACTTCAATCTGTATACTACCATGTGTTTGCAAGGAGAGAGATGACGCTTCAGTCTGTATACTACCATGTGTTTGCAAGGAGAGAGATGGCGCTTCAGTCTGTATACTACCATGTGTTTGCAAGGAGAGGGATGGCGCTTCAGTCTGTATACTACCATGTGTTTGCAAGGAGAGAGATGCCGCTTCAGTCTGTATACTACCATGTGTATTTATGGAGAGAGATTGCGCTCAGTCTGTGTACTATCAATCTACTTGGTGTAACCATACTTACACTAATTCACTGGCAAATATGTATTGGCTAATCGTTCTGTACGTATTTAATCCTTGTTCCAAAGTTAATTCACCTCTAAAGTATATACTAACACGATAAAGAAACTGTACATTTGGTTTGAGGGACTTTTGTTATATTGTAAGTGCAAGATGAAACATGTAGTTAGAATTATGTTTTATCTCAGTTCAGTAGCTCTTCTTCGGTGCATGCTAAGGAATCGATAACAACTACATAGCATGCACTTTATTCAGCTGTACAGTTACATTCAAATGAATACATTTAAACCCCATTTTAGCAGGATATTTAAGTTAACAGGATATTTAAGTTAACATCAATGCCAGTCTATAAGATAGGCAGTAGCTTAATGCAGTTGGAAAGTGCTAACAAAGGAGCTTTCTGCATAGCTTTCACTCTGAATTAAACACTCACCTGCTAAAACACTCTATAATAAAACGCCGTCTTTACTTAATTGGTGTTACTGTTTTGTTTTATTTCAAAGTTAAGGTTAGTTTTATTTCTATGCGAGTATGACGACCGGGGACATTTGAAACACTTTTGAATTTAACGATTGCGTTATCGATAGAGTTGTTCTAATTCTTTTAGATGTCAAGTGAAAGCACTGATACATAGGACCTCGGTTTATATAGTCTCACCCGAAGGACATGGTCCGGCGGTGGATCGATCCTGGGACCCCTGGTACTGTTGACCTGAACACCAAAGAACACCTTGTAGAACCACCGACGTACCGCAAGCTAACTGAAAGGCTGCCTCACATGAATAGTATTTACATTACTGACTAGATGGTTTTGTAAATTATTGCCTGCCTTCTTTTCTAAACAGTACCGCTTTGATCCACTGATATTCCAAGGCACGTAGTGTTTCCGTCAAACACCTCTTCGTCGCCTCCTACGGTCATGCAACGAGGTACAGACCTCCGATTGTGTTATTTAGACACGTCACATAACTACACGGTGGAATATTAACCCGATTGCGCCCATGGTCCCATAAATGATATGTAGGCAAACAGTGTAGACTCTGATCAGACGCCGCACAATGTGGCGTCTGATCAGAATCTACAATGTTTGCTGATAGGAATTTCAATATAAAACAAAACGAAATTGAAAATATAGGCCAGGTATCCCTTAGATCAAAAATGGACTACTGCAGTAATCCAAAATATAAACATGGAAGAATCCACTTGGCGCAGAAGGGTTAAGACTGAAACATCTGTGTTTGGATAATGAGTACAGTAACACGTAGCCCATGCAGTTGGTGAATTGTCTTGATTTTTATAAAGAATACGTCTTGAAACTTTTTTGATAAATGTTTATCACAATCGTTTCAAAACTACACAACTCTAAAAGTTTCTATTCTTTCAAAATATTGTTCTTTTCATTAGATTTATTCAAAGAGGTATGGTCTAAAATATCCTACGAGGGAATGGGTTAATGGGATTGTTTACATGATATGGTGATTATACTAGTTGGGTGTTCCAAAGTCAATATAAATAATAGTTGCAGGCTTAACCCTTCGCTTGCTATTCACGTCAATATACCTACCTGTAAATAGTGAAGACCCAGATGAGACAGCTCCTGCAGGAGCTGTCTCATCAGGGTCTGCACTATTTACAAGTTGTTTGTGCAACCAGTGCACCCCACAGCAGTGATTGCACAGCGAAATACTTGTACACAGTGAATATATATGTAATTATACAACAGGGCATGGGTAAAGAAGGAGAAGTGTTAAGCAAGAGAAGGGTTAAGGGTAGTTAACATTAATTCGATGTTTCAATGTACAAATCTAAACCATTTCTGGAATATTACAGATGGACATAACGCTAAAATGTTTCGCAAACAAACAGTCATAATTCTGGAGTTCCAAGGTCAATGTAAGTGATACTTGCAGGGCAACAATTCCTTATCGTACTTAACATTTACTCCTCAGTGGCTAAATGACCAGGGGAGTAAATGCCCAGTCGACTGAGCGGTCATTCGGACTGAACGTAGACTATAACCAGGTACTTTACCTTTTTTCACTCCAAACCGTTTATGAGATATGACGCCTGACTAATGTAAAATCGGACGCACGGACACATATACACAGAGATGAAACGCAAAGCCACAAACCGTTTCTGAGATATGGCTGCAGACGAACGGAAATAAAAACGCATGGGTACACGGAGACACAGACACACAGGCGCATGGACAATACGGACGATATAGATAACAATACTAACTTAACCCTTTCGCTGTCAAACTCTGTCTGCTAACTTTGTCGTCTGCGACAAATTTTCATTCTTTTGATTTTCTTCATTTTTGTTTCAAAAACATAGTAACAGTAACAAACAGTTTGGATCCAGTTACTCGGCGTCTCATCTGGATCCAAACTGTTTGCATAGGTAATCACAGATCCGGCATTGGCAGCGAAAGGGTTAATGAATCAAACACACGATGGTCTAAGGATACAGTATTACGAAACATGGTATGGCCAGGGTAATGGTATTGGGGTTTCTTTTGTTACTTACTTCTTTGATAACTGTATGTTTATAGTTATTATTGTAATATGCACATACGCTGTAAGCCCATATGGTTTGTCTATTTTTATTACTCTTATCAGTGTAAACGAGCACACATGGCCAGAATAAAACAGCATGAACTACCGCCATTAGACCTTATCTGATAAACGTAGGATTTCAAACATTAAGTTTTTAAATAAATATGTTCTTAACAACATTAAAATGTAACGCACAATATTTCGCGAAAACTGACAGAATTCCAATGAAGGCTTAACCCTTTCGCTGCCAATGCCGGGTCTGTGATTACCTATGCAATCAGTTTGGATCCAGATGAGACGCCGAGTAACTCGGCGTCTCATCAGGATCCAAACTGTTTGTTACTGTTACTATGTTTTTGAAACGAAAAATGAAGCAAATCAAAAGAATGAAAATTTGTAGCAGACGACAAAGTAAGCAGACGACAGAGTTAGCAGACGACAAAGTTAGCAGACGACAGAATTTGGCAGCGAAAGGGTTAAAGTCAGGGAAATGGGTATAGCAGACCTTTGCAAATAGTGTAGACCCAGATCGAAATGTTGCTGATGATGCCCTTTGATCATCAATCATTTTCGTTAGTAACATTTTTTTATATGATGTTTTGTTCAAACAGTATTCAGAAAGAGAGAAGCTTGTTATTCTTTAGCAATTTACGGACAGACAAAGACGCAAGAAAATGGCTCGTGATACTTAAAGGGGATGTCCCTACATTTGACGCGTTTCATAAACACTTAAAATATACAAAACTCATTTATTTATATGCTGAAAAGTAGTATATCGCAAAAAGCCCCATCCAATTACCGTTTTTAATTACCAAACATCCATGTGTTTGATATCGCCGATCCCGGTTTTACTACCCGAAGTTTCAGTTTTATTCGGGTTGGGTTTTAGTTTCGTAACTGTTCGCCCTATTCGCGATTCTCCGACCACTTCCGAGAAAGCTATTACGTAAACAACGGAGTGATCGGGTGATAATCGGCAAAACGCGGAAAAAATTAACGGAAAAGGTCGATAATATTGTGTTGTAGAACAAAAATTATCAGTATTTATGAAATCGGTTTATTTGTATCACAGGGGCATTTTTCGATATAAGTTCAAATTGGGAACCTTCATAATAATGATAGAGCATAACAAATACCAAGTTTTATGATAGTATTGAAAATATGTGATCATTGTAGGGACTTCCTCTTTAATGGCGGCAAAATTACCGACACAATTAACGAAAAACAGAAAATGCGAAATCTAACTTTCTTTGCTCTTACCCCACTGTGAGGAATACATGTCAGCTTTAAGACAGGGTCAATTATTCAGCAGATTAACCTTTAAACACTTTCCTCTTATAAACGCCTTTTCACGCATTTGAAAACAGAGAAGATTTAAATTAAAACAGTAACGTTTATTTCAGCTTCAAACATGCAGGTGTCGTACCAGCATGCTATACCGGAGGCAAAAGCTCGCTCTCAAGTGTTTAAATTATATTTAAAATTCTCTCACCGGGCCAAGTATCCAACTGGTAGGTGGATTAACGGAAAACAATTTAGTCATACCATGACAAAACGAGCCTAGCGAGATTCAAACAGTTTATACCCAGATCAGTCGACAAGGCCGCTGAACTTGGTCTGTACTGTTTGACACAAACCAATATTTGCATTATGTATTTATGCAGCATATGAAAGAGTATCATTCAATCTCAGACTGTGTTGATGACAATGAGTTAAACCTGGGTATAGACTGTTGGAATGCGTTAACCCTGAGCCTGTTATGAAAATGAGATCCTGTTTAAGCTCCGGTCTGTTACCGGTGTGAACTATTTCTGATTATTTCAAGCTTTTGAGATGCTATTGACAGAATGTCGAACAGATTGGATCCTGATGAGACGCCGAATTACTCGGCGTCTCATCGGGATCCAAACTGTTTGCAAATGTCAGTTAGGTCGCGCTTAGAAGGCTAAATGTTAAGGCTGATGTTGTCAAAGAGCGGCTCAATGAAATTAACACAAAGCTGTGTTTCAGTCGAAGCACATGCTTATAGTTCGAATGCATGGTGTCTCTGGTAAAGTTCGTGATCTGATTTAAGATTTACTGTACGTTTAATAATCTTAGCCACCAGAATCCATATAGTATGTTCTATGTAATATGTACATGTATTTATTTGAAATAATATAAATACTTGGCGTATATATAGCGATATGTATTATACTCTGAAAGCTCTCACATATAGTTACATGTATCACACGACTTTCATAGAACTACTCTTTGCATTTTCAAACCGACATAATATTAGTCCTGCCAAACATAATCCTCAATCAAACTCATCGAAAACAAAAGACAATATATGACGCCACAACGTACGCAAGAGCATAATCAGACAACGTCACAAACCGCCTTATTGAAAAGTAAATATCGTTTGGGTAGGGTCAAGGGCACTGCGACAATAAATAGGACAGTTTGGAATGCAGGGCACTGCGACTCCGGAAAGGTCACGTATCACCAAATGATGTGGAGCATTACAAACATTTTACAGGCACCGATTCACAGCAAATAAAGAACACTAATTATAGTACACATATACCACACATATACACATAGAACCCTCTCTTGCATGTTCCACACCGACATCATACTAGCAGTGACGTAAAGGCAACACGTGGACCCAACCCTTCGTAGACAAAGTCCTAATGTTCCCACACAAATACGCAAAAGAACGATAGGACATAACGCCATAAACGCGTTGTAGCAACCGGAATTGCAATAAAAACCAGTTTTGCAATAATGATTGCAAAACTGGTTTATATTGCAATTCTGGTTGCTACAACTAGTTACTGAAAGTATATAAAACTTGGAACAGAACGTCGAACTGCGTTACTAACCATCCACTAATCGTCAAGTGTAGGTCCAACACTTTTATGACTATCTTTCCTACAGCAAATCGTTCACAAAAAGAAACAAAAACGAATGGTACGTCAATCATAATGCAGACTTACTACATTATTTCTGACACGCGTGTGTTTTTGTTAGTGCAGTAGACACAATTTTGCTTTTTCTGTTTCTGGTCTCAGACAGAAGATTACCAGAGGATTGTTGTTGCACCTCATTCAGCTCATCTGTCTAAACACAGCATTAAATAGTGATTAGTCTTCGTCAAAACTAACGGGTTGCATCGCAGTTAAATGTTACGATCACACATGAACATTATCGTTTGTTAACTGCTTGCCTGGCATGTATGTCATTGCAAAAACCGTTGTTTTGTTATTACTCTACGTTGTACCTGTTTATTTCTTAACCACGCCCACTTTAGAACAAATTTACGTGCGACTTTTGGAATCCGTGAAACCGAAGCCATGTTAACATAAAAAACAGTTTTTTTTAAATGAGTTATATTTTTTCAAGCAATTACTTACTAAATACTCCTTCCTATTCCGTTGCAAACAGAGTAGACCAAGATCAGACGGTTCATGTGAGAGTCGTCTGATCAGGATCTGCTCCGTTTGCTTTTGAGAAAACTAATATCTGATTCTACATTTTCCACCATAGCCAAAGCTCTCAGTGTTCATATGTAATTAAACATAGTATTACTATATTCATATACAGTAAAACCTCTCTATAACGGTCACTAAATTACACCAAGTAGTTTGTATTAAAGGCAGCCGGCTTAAAGCAAGATGAAAGTAAAACAGAGCGTTCTGTTTTACTTTCACATTGCTTTAAGCAGCCACCTGCTTTAAGTACCAACTAATTAACACAATTTAGTTGCCGTTATAGAGAGCTTTTACTGTAGTCATTATTTCTTACATGACTATTCATGGGGTAAAGAGTTAAATGAAACTTGGACTGTCGTTGGCAACAAACATTTGCATTAGCCCTTTAATCGTTCAGTGGAACATGCCATCATTGTTTAACTCATTTGCGCCCAGTGGATCCTTCAATGTTTATGCATAGGATTAGTCCATTTATTTGTCTAAAGGATGCATGACATGCATTTTCAATTTCGTTTTGTTTTATATTGAAATTCCTATGAGCAAACCGTGTATACTCTGATCAGACGCCGCATGATGCGGCGTCTGATCAGAGTCTACACTGTTTGCCTATATCCCATATATGGCACACATGGATTAGCATTTTACTCCATAAATACGCCTTTATACACCTCTGCAAATAGAGTAGACCGAAATCAGACGGCTCCGATAGGGATCTGCTCTATTTGCGTTTGGAATGTTACGGCCAAAGTTCCTGTGTCCATGGGCCAGTATGAGAGAGTAAATTTTGCACAACGATTGTGAATGACTAACAGTGCAGACAGTCATCTGTTACACATCGATATCTCGAACTTCAGGGACCTTACAAAGCATCCGATTTCTAATTTGGACAATTCAAGTTCACAGCTTAATATAGGTATAAGTAATGCTGAAAGCTCCTTTAGGAGCTTTCAGCATTACTTTAGACCCGCAGTAAGCTGTCACATGTGTTCTAGGTATGCGTGGTGATCTATATTAGAACAATTCTGTATTAAATGGTTGAAGGACCGAACTTTTAGTTCGAGTATCCCGAAGTTCGAGATATCGAAGTTAAACTGTATCTAAACTGGGTCTACATTATTTGCGAATTGCAGTATACGCATTCAAATACATTCAAATGTGTGAAAATGCGTTAATATGAGGAAAAGGGTTAAACCATTACACCGTTGTTTAAAGCTAATATCTGTTCAAATGTGGAAAGGGACAGGCTCAATTACAGCAAAACCTCTCTTAACCGGAATTCTAGAAGTGAAGAATTTATATGTTTTAGGCAGGTGATTGCTTAATGCAGGGTGGAAATCATGCAGAAAGCTCCTCTATGAGCTTTCTGCATGACTTCCACCCTGCATTAAGCTGTCACCTGTTTCTAAGACCGATATTTATACTAATTTTAACGTCCGGTTAAGAGAGGTTTTGCTGTATTACTTCTTCCGATTCGATCAGGCTTTAGAACAAATATTGACCAAGGGGCATGGCACAAATGTTTGAGACTGGTGACCAAATGCCACCCAGTCTGGGCCCTGTTGCATGGATCTTATCTGGATCCAAGCCGTGGGCAAATTCGAATAAGATCGCGGATAGCGGGATAGAGGGGTGATGGTTTAATTGTCGGTACACTTAGCAATAAGACAACTTACTTTACGCATGTAATTATATTTTGGTTCTTCTGTTCAAAACATTTTTTTCTATGCTGATATCGAACAGGATACATGCATTGTTAATATTTGGAAAAAATGAAATGGACATATAATCAGTGTAGACACAGTGAAACACTATGTCCCCGATATGACATTTGACCCTAAATGTTGACATTGACCATGCCATAGCACGATGCAAAATGTGCAGCTTCAAGATAAACACATGCATGCCAAATATCACGTCTCTATCTCTACTGGTTCAACGGTTATGGCCAATGTTAAAGTCGGTGATTTGGCCAATATATTTGACCTCTGACATTGAAGGATGACATTGACCTTGACCTGTCACTCCACAAAATGTGCGGCTTTATGGTATACGTATGCATGCTAAATATTAAGTCTCTATCTTACTGGCTCCAACGTTATGACTAATGTTAAAGTTGGTGACAAATAAACAGACAAACACACAGACAGGTCAAACACAATGTGCCCCCAGAATTTATATTGGGGCATAAAAACACCTGGTGATGTGACTTATATAAATCGGGGTCGGATGTATCAGTGCTACTTTTGCTTTCGAAGGATCACCCACTTTCAGAATATATGTACTTCGCAACAGAAGGTGTCAAGTGCTTGTGTGGCGGCCGTAAAAAGTCGCCCCGTACTTCATTCTCAGTGTTGTTATATTTTTTGGTCCTTCGGGATCATTAGTTTAGATGGTATAGGTTTTCAAAATTGAATACTGCTTAAGCCGGTGCTAGGGGGAATGAGTAGTGTTGCACTTTTAATAACTACATGTGAACAGACTCAAAACAACCGTGTCTGCAATTTTTTTTCATCTATACTTTTGTTTTCGAAGGATCACCCACTTTCAGAATATATTTGCTATCGTGTTGCTCTCCACTTAACGGCCGTGAACAGTATCTAATAAGTGGAAAACCCGAATATCGCTATCGCTTAAAATGACACGAAAAGTGTAGACCTATATAAGAAGGCTCCTAAAGGAACCCTCTTGTCAGGATCGACAGTGTTTGCTGAAACCAACGATGCCAATGGCGTATACCAGAAAATGTGACCTTGACCCAGTCCTCTTAATAAAATACTTTCAGTTTAGTGATGTTATGTGTTACAGTAAAACCTCTCTATAACGGCCACTAAATTATGTTAATTAGTCAGTGTTTAGGGCAGGTGGCTGCTTAAAGCAAGGTGAAAGTAAAACAGAACGCTCATTTTCACCTTGCTTTAAGCAGACACCTATAGGAGCGTTCTGTTGTACTTTCACATTGCTTTAAGCAGCGACCTGCCTTCAACACAAAATACTTGATGTAATTTAGTGACCGTTATAGAGAGGTTATACTGTATCTTATTTAAGAAATAATAAATTCATACCAGTGTTTTATCGTGCAATCGAACACTGGTAGGAGTTGAGATGCGTAGTAATTAAATTACGAGGCCGATAGGCCGAGTGATTTAATTATAAGCATCTCAACGACCACCCGTGTTCGATTGCACGATAAAACACTGGTATAAATTTATTATTTCGATTCTAACACTTCAATTAACTATAATTTGCACCGCCACAACGGCACTACGTTTCTTGTCGTACGAATTTTCGAAGCCATATTACGTCACGTTATGCCGTTACAGCGCGTGCGGTGTTTTATTGAGAATTCAAACATAGATACGTCCCTTCTTTGTTTATGTAGATGTGTGCGCGAGGTGTGTTAGAATGTTGTGTAGTCCATGGCGTCACATCCCGTCTTTTGTTTTCGATGTGTTTGATTGAGGTTTGTTGTAACGGCGCTGATCAATGTTTAATGTCTTAATATACGACCCGTTAAATTTTATCTTGTAAATGTGCCGTTTCTTGTTTGATGGTGTTTGCTGCCGTGTTATTTCGTTTGACTGTTTTCCAACATATATTGGCTAATATACTTTCGGTGTAGAAGAACTGGGTCCATGCTTATAAAACGTTTAGTTGAGTCTGAGTTCGTTCTCAAGTTTTTGATTGGTCAGATTTGAGCCAAAGGCTCAAATCTGACCAATCAAAAGCTTGAGAACTCAAATCTGACCAATCAAAAGCTTGAGCACTCAAATCTGTTTGTGCTTCTGGTGTTATTGTAAACATTCGTGTGGCATTTTCTAATGTCCTCATGTCTGACAGTGTAACCATTTCCCTTATGCAAGCGCATTTTCACGCATATGCAAACAGAGAAGACCCAGATCAGACGGTTCCTATAGGAGCCGTCTGATCAGGGTTTGCTCTGTTTGCTTATGCTGCAATATAGATCTGATTCTACAGCTTCTGTCTGTGGTAAGATGGCCTGTGTTAATGTGACGTTATAAAACATATTAATCTTATTAACATTCATGACGTCATTATTTCTTACATTGATAAGAATATACAACAGGGAAAGGGTTAAATAATACGGGAATAAATGGATTAATAAAACAAGTTGCGTAAGAGCATTATCTGGTCCTTAGGGTCATATTCTGCAATTTCCGGAATATGTTATCCAGATAGCCGTACATAGTTTATTTTAAGTTCGCGTGCCTTCTTATAATAAATACCTAATTATGTGCTCATGGCTCGACAAATAACAATATTTCATTGTGACAATGTTTTTTTCCGTATGATGTCTTCAACAGTAGAAAATGGAATAGCGCCACAAAAATTATAACCAAAGCGTGTGTTAATGATTTAAAACTGATCGCAATGGAGCCATACACAAATGAAATTGGATTATAGTTTTAACCCTTGTCTGGCAGTGCCAAAAGTATGCCTGCTCAAATTTGAATCTGGTGCAATTTTAGCAAAATCCTAGTCGATCCAGCTTTTGAGAAATTATTGACAGGTTGGCAAACAGTTTCGATAGTGCTGAGACGCAGAGTCACTCAGCGTTTAATATCTGTATCCAAGTTGTTTCAAAATGCGAGTCATGTTGTGGATAGCGACGGAAGGGTTAATTATTTTAAACTGATCATAATGGAGCCATAACAAATTGAATTGAATTAATAGTTAATATGCGTTGTTAAATCGAGGGAATCTGATTCTCCAAACATAAAAATACAAAACGATGTGATGAAAATGCGTTGTTGTTTTAACCCATTCCCTCATAATACTGCCCTTTAACGCCTCTGTAAACTCACATTTTGCAACTATTGGTTAATAGTAGGATCAAATAAATCACAATGGTTTCAAAACTACACAAATCTAAAAGTTTCCTTTTTCTAGTAAATGCTCCTTTAAGTAAATGTATTCAAAGAGGTTGGTCTAAAAAAATATAACATGAGGTAATGGGTTGACAACTTATAGTTGTTGCAGGTTCTTCGGTCTCATAGAGAAAAGATGGTGACAGACTCTGACTCCAACAATAACACATAAACCATTTACGGTTCAACTCACAGCAAAACATCGCCACTCCATTGGAAAAGTAAGAACTTTTAGGCAAGTGATCACTAAATGCAGGGCAAAAATCATAATGCACACATCTCCCACAAGTTGCATACTACATTAATCCATTCCCTGGTATTGATGACTTTTGACAACTCTGTAAATGTCACTTTGTGAAACCATTGTGATAAATAGAGCATTTGCTCCTATAGGAGCAAATACTGTATTTATCACAATGGTTTCAAACTACAAAATTCTTAAATTTTTACTTTTTCTCTAGTTAATGCTCCTTTTGGTAGATTTATTCAAAGAGACTGTATCTAAAGATAGCCTATGAAGTAATGGGTTAAGCTGTCACCTATGTTACATACCGATAACTTTACTTATTTAAGGGCTCGGATTAGCGACCTGTAACATTAAAATAATTTGTTGCAGTAGATCTGTTTTCGAAAGCAAAATATATAAGGTTAATGGGGAGATTAGAGTGTATATGACACTCAATAGATATGTGTACTGTTTATGTACAGGTATTTGCCCATGCTTAGACGTTTTGGTTTCCTGTTATTAAAACATAACTGCATACAGTAAAACCCCGCTAATGCGACCACCTAAAAGAGGTATACGTCTGGGTACTTGATGCAGGTGGTACATGTAGCTTAATACAGGACAAAAATAATGCAGCGATCTTTCTGCATTACTTTTGAACTGCATTAAGCAATCACCTGCTTATAAAGACATCCATGTTTCTTCATTAAGTGGTCGCATTAGAGGGTTTCTACTGTATGTGTATAAAATGTCATAGTACTCTCAAATGGATCATAACTATTTACATTGGTAATCATTCATACGACATTGGCAGCAAAAGTGTTAATTCAATGTTTGATTGTAATTTCCACGCGTTCAACGTATGATGAAATAAAAAGGCAACACGTATTTTTAACAATGTTAATCTTGTCAATGTAATTGTTTCGATCAATTGTAAACATGTTCGGTTCTTTCTCAGTTTTAAAACTTGAATATAATACGATTTGTCACGTTATTTGCGTTTTGGGAGCACCATAACAGAGTGCCGTAAATAGCGGAAATGCACTAGTCCATTTTAATGCAAATTAGCAATCGTAAGCCAGTCGTAGTGCTCATTTAAGCGTTAGCCAATCGTAGCGCTCTATGTGCGTCGTCCGTTGTATCTATACGCTGTTTGTAAGCAATGGCTGAAACAGCCGTCAGCTATACATGTAGCCTGTTTTGATTTCTATGACATTTTAAGGCTTATGTGATAAAAAAGAATCTGCCATTCGTGTTCATAATAATTTGTTTTCATGAAACTCGTTTACTATGATGAATACAACACTCGCTAAAGCTCGTGTCATATTATTATCGTAAACTCATTTCATAAAAACAATTTGTAATGAACACTTATGTAAGATCCTCTATATACGACTCAGGACTTGGCTATCGAGCAATTGATAAGCACAGCTGCTTTATATTTCTCCACCGAAGTCGCCAGAGGGCGACAAAAATGCATTTCTGCAACCACCGAATATATGATAACCTTTGCAAACAGTTTAGATCCAGATGAAATACCAAGTAATTCGGCGTCTCAGCAGGATGCAAACTACAGTTGAACTTCGATATCTCGAACTTCAAGTGACTATATAAATTAGTTCGAGATAACAGAGGTTCGAGTTATCAGATTTGTAATCTGGACAATTTCACATGTTCACAACTTTCACATTTCACACAGGATGTGTGCGTTCAAAAGCGCTTCACATGATTAAATTGCATGTACAAAATTGAATATATTTAATGCGTATAGAATATTTAAAACAAATGAAATTTAAGATAGAGATATCAATAAAACTATTAAAATTTGAATTAATTTAAGAATTATAGATAAAAACAAAATCATCCTTTTCTGTACATTTTTTGTCAGCAATTCAAGGGAAACACCGTGACTACCGGTATATTGTGTCCGTCCACTTATGTCACCAAGCTCAAATGAAACATTATATGTACAGTGTCAGTACATCATACAGTTACGACCCAGAAACATCTGGTTCGGGTTTATGTATGACATACAACAATATACATATAGATATTACCTTACATATGTAGGACAATGGGTTAACAGAATAGGTCAATTTTGTAGCTAATGCATATAAACAAACACAATGCAATTACAACAATTACAAACAAACCACCACTATATACACCCCGTATGCAAAATTGGCAAATGAGTATCGTAATATCAATCCAACCGACACTGAACGAGACAAACAATGCCGTGCCAAGCCGCGACCCAGGCGGATTCAAAGAGATTGGTCTATCCCTACCATCAAGATCCACCACCCAGCACAAAGCGACACACACATCAAGTGCCTACGAACAGTGCCCATCTAAACAACTGACAAGATACTCCTTTGACCAATAATTTGCAAGTAACAGAATTCTCGAGATGGGAGGGATTCGAAAATGTACCGTGGCCGAGGCAACAGTCATCGTGATTGATAATTTAGCTACGTTCTCTTAATTTCCCTAATAATTTCCTAGTAAAAGTAGTTCGAGTTATACCGCAGTTCGAGTTATCCGAGTTCGATATATCGAAGTTCAACTGTATTTGAAACACTTATTATGAATTTTACCATGGAAGGCATGTCTACTCTTAAACTCAACGCGGACGGCAGTGTTTGCATACGAAAAGTATTTGGCTCCGAAAGAGGGAAGTGAAGACCATTAATCGTCTATGGCAATGATGATCTATATCACTGTAATAACATACTAGCAAACTTTGATAGTTCAAATCTCACCAATGTAGACACACTTAAACAGAGACGCACAACCGTTCCTTCTACTAAATTATGGTTCACACACTAAATGTTCACTAATAATATACTGAAAGTAGTACTCTTGAGTATACGAAATTATAAACTGTAGACGAATTAATCATGTCTGCAGTCTGCTGGAATTTAGGTTGAATCTGTTCATGACTCAGAAACCAGTAGTTAACGTCCAATATATGTACATAACCAATCAAAATGACTACACATATCCTGAATAAGTGAAACCTATACTGGTGTCATTTTCAGAACCGAATATGACATTAGAGAATTCAAAATATGATCACAAATACGTACTCGTGAAGTAGATTAGACGCATGACGTATGACATTTGTATATTTCGAAGATGTGAAAAAGGTATATGTGCATTTCAACCATGATGGTTATTCGTGGAAGACACATTCGACGATCAGTGTTGGTTTACATCTGAACATGTCTTGTATTCTGTTAAATGTTCAATTAACTCATTGGTACATTGTACACAGCGTCCCTTAACATTTAGCCCGCTATGGGCGAATGGGTTAACCCTTTCCCTCATATAAACGTGTTTTCACACATCTGCAAACAGAGCAGGCCCAGATCTGACGGCTCCTAGAGGAGCCGTCTGATCTGGGTCTACTCTGTTTGCTAATAGAATTTCAAAGATCTGTGTCTTTACTTTCCAAAATGGCTACAATGCTCCATGTTCCATATTTCATTATAACCTTTTTGTCCATGAATATTCAGTAGGTATTGAAATTTGTAATAAACACAGAACAGGGAAAGGGTTAATACTTAGGCAAACAGTTTGGATCCAGATGAGACGCCGAGTAACTCGGCGTCTCATCAGGATCCAAACTGTTTGATACCCTGATTGTCGTTTGGTAGACAAATAGATTATAGCTTGAAATTTGAAAATATAGTATGTAGGTGAAACATTCTGTAAAAATAATTTGCTCAGCAAGCTAAAGGTTAAACAAAACGCATATGCCAACCGTGTTGATCCAGATAAGAGGACATCTGACTGAACCCTCTTGACAGGGTATACACTGTTTGTTGAACATATCGACGCGAATGAAATAGTCCAGCTAATATTGTAATGCTGTGTCCCAAATTGTTCCAAAAATAAATCTTGGGCGGGTTTTCTTTAACACAATATTGGAATAAAATGGCTAAGCTTACTATAACAACAATTGTAACTGATAAAAATTGGTCCAATTTAGTAGCAATGTTTTATAATTGGGAAATGCAAATGAACTATAAAGTCATTGGTTATCTGTTAATTAAAAATATTAATATCAAATCAATTTGCAATGTAACGTCATAATCCTGCGTATGCCGATAATGCAGAACCGTCGTCAAACTAGCACATAAAACCATCTGTTCACACAGCTAAACATGTTGACGTTCTGTGCCGGCCCGGATAATGCATCTTTGATAAAAAAATAAAAGAAGTCTTAAAATATAGATTCAGTAAAAAAAATCAATTTTGTACGGAAGCCCATTAGGGACATTTGCCTAATTTTTTTTTTATATATTACGTATTGTGTATAATGACTTACGTGTTGTGTTAGGTATCACGTCTTGCGTAAAATGACTTACGTTTTACGTGTTATGTTTTACGTCTTGTGTATAATGACTTACGTGCAATGTGTTATGTATTACGTCTTGCGTATAATGACTTACGTTTTACGTGTTATGTATTATGTCTTGCGTAATATATAAAAGAAGAGGGAAAATAACCAGCGGCCATTTTGAACGGCAACAGGCGCTCATTTTGCGGGCAATTTGAAAGCGACATGAAAACTGCAGTAAGTAAATATTCTTTTTATTATTTCAAGTCATTCCGTCAGCCGACGGTTCTCATTTTGGCTCGTTACGCTATTACTCTGTAACTTTCGCACACACTACTATTTCACTAGGGTGGTCTCTTCCCATGTTGCTCAGCATACATGTACCACCATTTTATGTTTGAAATTTACATATAAACACGTAGTAGACAAGCATGTTTGTAACGAAAATAGTGTATTTACTTGAAGTAGGCCTTTTACTGGAGCTTTGACGAAAGTGTTGCTATCGGAGATGAGACAGTTTCTTCATCGCTAAACCTTCGTTTATTTTACATAAACTGGACGTGCACGCTTTATTTTCGCTTGAGTATACATTAAATAGATCAAAAACTACATGCGCATATTTCTTATGTTTCCAGATGAATGCTGTGATGGTAATTCCAGTGGTCACCATTGACAGCAGTTGTGTCTTCAAATATCCTGGAAATGGGTACCAAATTCCAATACGAGACTAAATTGAGAATACAATACGTTTACTGTGGATTTACTTATCAAGATTTAAAAATAATAATTTTTTTAGAGGTTTCGCAGTTTCTCCCTTTGTGGTATCTGAAGTCTTGATTTACATCACCATTATAAGTTGATAAGTGGACTTCCATTTCTGACAATAATCCCATGGGGTTTTCCTGATTGAAAGAATACCCGTTTTGCATATTATTTCAACATGTCCACATACTGATCTACATCCTTTATGTATTGGTACGTCCTTGTCTCCCCACCTTTCCTTGCTTTTCCTGTTATAACTTGTCTGAATGTATCATTTTGGTAATGTAACCAACCAACTTGAATTTTGTACTCTGGATATCTACCATGACCTCTTGTTCTCTGAAAATACAAAATTGGAGAAAACTAGAACAGTCACTGAATGTGATCAGTACCCCGCAACTCCACTTTGATTCTGAAGCAATGCCAATTTTTACTTATTCAAGGGCCATAACTCTGACGTGTCTCAGGCGATATGGCTGGCTGTCAAACTTGACCAAGAATTTATACCTACAACTATGTTCAGCAAGTTTAGTGAAGACTTTTTGACTTAGAGAGCAGACCAAAAAAGTGAAAGACAGACAGGCAGGAAGGCAGGCAGACAGATAGACATACAAACAAACAAACAAACAAACAGACAGACAGACAGACACAGACAGACAGGCAGGGTGATTACTGTAGGGTCCCCATACAAGGTGTTTGGACCTAATTATTTCAATTTATGAGTTTATTATGCCTTACCTCTTAGCTTTTAAGCATTGTGTATTGCATACTAGTTATTTTGTCTTACTACTAGCTCTTAGGTCTTGTGTATTATATATTAGCTCTTATGTCTTGTGTTTTACATATTAGCTCTTAGGTCTTACCTCTTGCTTATTAGCCCTTATGTCTTGTGGATTACATATTAGCTCTTAGGTCTTGTCTCTTCCTTATTAGCTCTTGTGTAATATCTCTTACCTCTAAGCTTATATGTCTGTATTCAATATTTACTTTAATTTAGAATCATTTATTTCTATTAACGGCCATACAACTGTGTTAACTTATGAATATAACGCAGCAGTTTTGCAAAATAAATTGAATCCCCTTGCTCATTTCTATACTTGACTCCCATCAAAGCTTGTGCACATACTTTTAAAAATCAATTATTAATCATTGAGACTATATCACTACACATAGCATACTTTCATATTTAAGAGGCTTGTCTAAAATAAATTAAGGTATCCTAAGTTCCAGGTGCTGTAGGTATAAACAACGCAATACTTTATTACTATTATTCTTGCAACCGATATGTATGGCCAATACTACTCTACTATAGCCAGTTCTAAGGAGTTAATCAAGACAAACTAACAGGAAGGGCCAATGCAGCAGGAAACGATATTGTGCATTGCTAAATGCTAATGAAAAGTAAAACCACTATAAAGCCTAGATACTTACATCATGATCTTCCACATCTCCATCACGTCCGCCATTTTAAGTTTGACATTTCCCGCTCCGTCCTTTAAGCTCAAGAGCTAACAAAACAGGCCTAAGGCATAATATAATATACAGAAGTCGGAATACATAAAAAATAAGACAAATGTCCCTAATGGGCTTCCGTAGTTTTGACATTTAAATAAAGCAATTCTTAGCTAATGTAGATGTAAATATTTGATGAAACGACATGGACTAATTATAATATAAATGGCAAAATCAATTTCCTTTGGCAAAGTTGGCAGTCAATAATGGCTGAAACAAGGTACGATGTAGTTTTTTTTTAAATATTTTATTAAGAGCGGAAAACATTTTATTTATTTTTCAGAAAAAGTCAGTTTTTGTTGTTGGATATGGAATGGATCTCTTTATCGCTTTATTATCTGTAACTTAACTACAGTGGTGATCGTCTACTTCACTTACGCAGAAAAAATATGTTTTATGTATACGTGGCTGCAACAATTAAACTAATATATTGCCAGCGGATTCATGATTATATTTGTACACAGTTTGGATCCAGATGAGCCACCGAGTAACTGCGCCACAACCGGAGACAAGCGATGTGGCATTACGATTATATTCTGATAGATAAACAGATTATGGGTTGAATTTTGAAAATGTAGTTGGTATAAAATTGAGTAAAGTCTGTTTAGCATAATCAAGGTTAAGGATTTTATCAAACTTCCGCATCATAATGTTTAACCTTTAGCCTGCTATGGGCGGATGATTGAATACCTATGCAAACAGTTTGGATCCAGATGAGACGCCGATTCATCAGGATCCAAACTGTTTGACACCTTGATTTTATTTTGAATATTTAAAATGTAGTAGGTGAAAAATTCTGTAAAAATACAATTGCTCAGCAGGCTAAAGGTTCCTACTTGCAACGTATTTATTAATGCCTAAAATTGCATTTGTTTGTATGCTGAAAAGAAGTATAACGCAAGAAGACCAGTCCAATGCACGCCGAAGAAAACAAAGCTTTCGTATGTTTTATATCGAAGACTAGATGCTATTCGATAGTTTATTAGGTTTTATTCTGGTTGTGTTTTACTTTCGTAACTGTTCAACATAGGTCGATGATATTTTACTGTACAACAAACAATTAAATATCAAAAGAAACGAATTTCATATCCCAGGGACATTGTGGATAAAAGCATAAAGTTACAATCTTGATAATGATAGCTGAACATAACACCACCACGTTTCATAATGTTATTGAAAGGATGCCTTAAAAGAAGTCCCTACAATGAGCGCATATTTTCAATTATATCATAAATCTTGGTATCAAATTAAATTTGTTATGTTCAATCATTATTATGAAAATTGTCAATTTGAGCTCTTATATCGAAAGATGCGCATGTGATACAAAATGAACAGGTTTTATCGATACTTATGTTTTGTTCTACTAAATGTTCAACAATATGTTACCGGCCTTGGTCGAATAGTTAAAGAAACTAAAACGCCAGCCGAATAAATGCTAAAACATTGTCGAACAATATATCAAACACATAAAATTTGTGTCTTTATTGGTGTTTAATTGACTGGTTTTCTTGCAGTATACTTCATTTCAGAATATCAACAAAGGTTTTCTGTAATTGTTGGGATTTTTAAAACACCTTTCAAATAGAGGCTATCACTTTAAGCACTAAAACATATACTGTTATCAAACTGATCGATGACTCTTGGTTAAATGTCTAATACTAGATATATTATAAAAGTATTTATATTAAGTATAACCATTTAAACCCCGCTGTGAAAACAGATATCTGCTTATAGTTGGAAATATTCAGTTATGACCACGTTCGATTCGTTTAGCCATTTACTCCATGAATATTCATGTAAAAATAATGACGTCATAAATATTGGTTAGATTCATTTTTATAACGATTATGAGCACAGGAAACACGGCATTAACTGAAGAATCATGTCTATACTGTGCTGTAAGCAAACAGAGCAAACCATGATAAGACGGCTCCTATAGGAGCCGTCTGGTTAGGAGCAGTCTGACCTGAATCTACTCTGTTTGCAAAGGTGTACAAATGCGTATTTGTGGAGTAAGGGGTTAATATGTTGTGAAAGGCATGACACAATACAGTAAAGCCCAGCTATTGCAACTACCTAAAGGAGGTGTAATTATGGGTGCTAGATGCAGGTGGTAGCTTAATGCATGACAAAAGTAATGCAGAAAGGTGTGTTACTTTTGTCCTGCATTAAGCAACCACCTGCTTATAAAGACAGGTATGTTTATTCATTGAGTGGTCGCATTAGAAGGGTTCTACTGTATGATGATAATACGCCTAGTTGCTCGGTGTCTAATCTGGATTAAAGTATCGCAATTACATGTATTGTAATAAAGGCTAACTGTTCAGCCAGCTGAATTACTATTAAATAAAGCTATGATCTACTGGCTGGGAACGTGTCATGTACATGTATAAAAACACTGATTTGATCTCAATTGCAGAATATAACCGAAGATAGCCTAATCTAGCCAATTACGATGTGCTTGGCATGCTGAGTTCTAGTATTACTACTCATCATATGTTGGTTTGTTCAGCTAGCAAATATTCCATAAAATCTGAAAGTAATATTTGAAATTGGAAATGTGTTGACCAGCTGAACAATTGCGTTACATGAATACCAATGCTGATATTACAACTGGAGTTTGGTTGGCCAGTGGAGCATGCTTGTGTAGATTTGTACACGTTCGAACACTTGTATTACTACTTTAACTTTTGTTCGGCCAGACGGACACTTGTAATGAGTAAATATTGATAGTGATATTAGAATGCTGGCCAACCAAACACTAGTATTACTTTTTTAAGTTTAGCTCTTATCCGACCAACCGAACATTATAGTGCCATTTATTTTAATTTTGTGATGTCCTATTTCCTCCGATTATTGATATTTAGGTATCTCATAGCATGTCGAATCACAGCCAGCATTGTGAATGCGTTGTTCTGTCAGCCGAATATTAATGATGCATATTAGTCGAACACAGTAATTGCAGCTGTAAATGAAACGTGTATGCTTGTTAATTAAGTGTCTAAGGAACTCTAAGATTGCTCGGCCAGCCTAATATTTGATTGCTATTTTAATGGAAGGTTTGTCCAGCCAGCGGACCCTTCTCTATTGCTGTTTAACTGGAAGTATTGTTTACTCGCCGAACATTTTAACACGTTCCTGTAACAGTGATACAAGTGCGCGAATTATACAAAGACAAGCACAGACATTAGTTACACGATTCTTCCATTTTATTATTTTTTGTGTTGCTTTACCAATTGAAAATGCAGGAAAAATGTCTAGAAAGAGAGACTATATGACCAGTACCATTAACAAAAATACAACGTTTGAAATAATGGAGCCTTAAAATAGTTCAATTAACGTGATGTATTGTTTGCATGTTCGAAAGGTTTTATGCTTGTCGAAGTGATATAGTCGTTGTTCTCATCTGAATAACAATTAATTGGCATGTTGATAATTATTAGATCATGTTTACAAATGCCAGGCAATATAGGAACATCTCTTTAACATTTAGCCTGCTATAGGCAGATGAGTGAATACCTGTGCAAACAGTTTGGATCCAGATGAGACGCCGAGTAACTCGGCGTCTCATCATTGCATTTTGGTAGACATATTGATTATAGCTTGAAATTTGAAAATGTAGTAGGAGAAACATTCTGTAAAAAATTTTGCTCAGCAGGCTAAAGGTTAACCCTGAATGTTGGGGAAGCGAGTATATATGACCTTTACAAACAGTGCGGACCCAGATCAAGGGGATACCGCGGGAGTCGATCAATGGCTGCACTATTTGTTATATTATGTTTCAGTGACAAGTTTGATACAATGATTTGTTTGTTTGTGCTGATTAACGTTCGTTTCCGCACACGATGACATTTGCAAACAAGACAAGGTCTCGGCGTCACATCACGTGACATCAGGATCTCAGTTGTTGATACTCTGTTAATACAGTAGAACCCCTCTAATGCGACCACTTAATACAGTAGAACCCCTCTAATGCGACCACTTAATACAGTATAACCCCTCTAATGCGACCACTTAATGAATAAAAATAACTGTCTATATAAGCAGGTGGTTGCTTATTGCAGGACAAAAGTAACACAGAAAGCTCCTATAGGAGCTTTCTGCATTACCTATGTCCTGCATTAAGCTACCACCTGCATCTAGCACCCAGAATTATACCACTTTTAGGTGGTCGCATTAGCGGGGTTTTACTGTAGCTTCTAAAACGTTTTAACGACACGGAAGTAAGTGAAAATTGTAACAGATCGGAGCTTCAGCAGGCCTCATTCTCATAACATGCTAAGAGGTAATTTGGTTTCCCGTAATAAGTTATGATTAGGCTAACATATGTACCAGGATGCATGTATGAATGTATCGTAATTGTTAAAAAGAGCCAGTTTCTTAATCCAGAATGGAAACATTAAATTATGTAGACGCTAAATACATGTAATACTAGTCAATCATAAGTTTGTTTCACATAGGCTGGTACCGTACTATTTGTTTTGATTCTGATAAAGCGTTAATTGCGCAATGTGTTTACCGGCATTTTTCTTACTGCGGGATAAAAAACCCGATAAGCATACTTGTACGTAAATACAGCACCGTGCCAACATAAACTGACACTATTTTTTGAACGCGTCGTGTTACAATATAAATGCTTCGTCTATACTAAATGCCAGAGTAAATAATGTCTACATGTTATTCTGCTCGTCAGCCAGACAAATGTTGTATATAATCCCAATCTCATCATGATCAACTTCCGTGTGGATCATTTGAGTGACTAACCCGTATCTCGTTAACCATGATCTGAGTCGCATTAGGAAACAGCTTGGATTTGGATGAGATGACGAATAACCGGTTTAATGTTAATAAACCCATTACCTCATAGGCAATTAATTTTAGATCCAGCCTCTTTGAATGAACCTACCAAAAAGGAGCATTACCTAGAGAAAAGGAAACTTTTAGAACTTTTGGAGCAAATGCTATATTTATCACAATGGTTTTTAAAGTGACTTTTACTGAGGCGTAGGAAGGAGTATTTATTGAGGAATGTGTTAAAAGTTTGTATCATTGCTTTGTCGATAATTTCTCAAAGCGTTGGTAGAATCAGATGTGGTGGACAATGCACCAAATCCATATTTTAGCAGATTAGTTAAAAACAGAGTAGTGGTTAACCCATTGAATGCAGAAACGAGTGTACTGTCATTTGCAAACAGTGTAGACCCAGATCAGAGGGCTCCTATAATTCTAAGAAGGATTGGAATGAAAGCTAAGAGCTATTTAAATTCCTCTTCTTAGCATATAATGCTTCGCAAAAGTTGTGTATAAAAGTTACAAACTTTTCAAGATATAATGAAATGCTGAAATACAAGTGTATATTTTGAATCGGGAAATAATAGAGAAATGAAGATGAAACGAAACAGAATGGTATGATTGGAACGAAGAGTGAAAATCTGAGGCGCGTGCAAACCATATGTCAATAAAGAGTTACATTGCCCAGCAATATTTCATTTTGTCGACATGAAACATATCAAAGTGCGTTGGATGAAGAGTAGATCTTGCTAGAGTCAATATGTTTTACTTTATGTCGCGACTTTCGAAGAGAAAACGGATATATAACGATAATATAACCTATCTGACAACAATGGCCGGAGATAAGTGTAGTCGAGGGGAACCGGGTCAAAAATCGAAAATTTCATTTCTCCGACAGGAAACATATCAGATTGTACTGGATGAAGTGTAGATGTTGCTAGAGTCAACATATTTTACTTATTCTTAAGATGTTCAATATGTAAAGGAAATTGTTACATTTTGCGTGATTACATTTTGCGTTGATATGCTTACTTTTAACCCATTACCTCATAGGCTATTTTCAGATCAAACCTCATTGAACAAATCTACCGAAAAGAAGCATTAATTAGAGAAAAGAAAAATCTTAGAATTTTGTAGTTTGAAACCATTGTGATAAATAGAGCATTTGCTCCTATAGGAGCAAATGCCCTATTTATCACAATGGTTTCACAAAGTGACTTATACAGAGTCGTCAAAAGTCGTCAATATAAGGGAATGGGTTAAACAGCGCAAAATGAAATCATGACGCAAAATGTTATAAACTTTGAGTTGGGACTGATTCATACGGTCACTTTAATGTCCGTGACTTTCGACGAGAAAACGGATATACAGTAATCCTCTCTATAACGGCCACTAAATTGTGTTAATTAGTTGTTATTTAGGACAGGTGGCTGCTTAAAGCAATGTGAAAGTGAAACAACGCTCCTATAGGAGCGTTCTGTTTTGCTTTCACCTTGCTTTAAGCAGCCACCTGCCTCTAACACAAAATACTCCATGCAATTTAGTTGCCGTTATAGAGAGGTTTTACTGTACAACTATAATACATGATAAACCTACCTGCGCACTGGTGCCGAGAGAGTGATAAGGATGGGGACTAGATTCGAACGCAAAATGTAATAACAATGCAAAGTGTAATAAACTTGAAGACTGGCCTGATTCATTCCATAAAACTCTATATCCGCGTCTTTCGAACAGAAAAAGAATATACAAGTATAACATAACCCGTACGGGCACTAGGTTGGAGCAGTGGTAGGGGAGGGGGAGGGGGGGGGGTGCCGACACAGTGTGTAATCAACTTTGAGACATGCTAAATTCATACACAATATAAAAAAGATAAAATTGATGTATCAGTATAATATGACCCATCTATTATAGACATTGTATATCCGTTTTCTCTTCGAAAGTGTGCTACTGCTACATGTCACAACATTAACGCTAAATGTCGCACTCCTTTATTGTGGTATTGCTATCCTAGTTTAAGCAACAGTAGTACCTCTCTACAACGGCCACTAAATTACATCATGTATTTTGTGTTAAACGCAGGTGGTTGCTTAAAGCAAGGTCAAAGTAAAACAGAACGCTCCTGTAGGAGCGTTCTGTTTTATTTTCATCTTGCTTTAAGCAGCCACCTGCCCCTAAATACCAACTAATTAACAAAATGTAGTGGTCGTTATAGAGAGGTTTTACTGTACTAACGTAACCCGGAACAGAGATTCAGGGTTTACCCGAGATGAAGTGGACACGACCGCAAAGGCACAGTCTTACTGTTCCGGTTAGAGATGCCGGTGTTTTAGGCGTACAGTCGTAACGTTTATCAATATTTATTTCTTCCAATTCGTTTTAAATCTTGAGAAACTGCCAACCGGGTGAAAAGGGGCATCGAACTTTTTGATTATACCTCGACATAATAGATAAAGGTTACCCCATGTTCAAACATGGACAGAGACAAACACATCAGACCCAGACAGGGTCGCTGAAGGAGTTGTCACATCAGGTATGCACTATTCGCTTCCCAAAGTATTTTCCAAAGGTCATTTTGACAAAATAGATATCCCAGAACACTCTCAAAATTATAATTGGTTCGTAATAGTTATATGTATATACACGAATAGTGATATGTATATACAAGGACGGGTTCATCAGCAATGGTTTACATTCTGCTCCATAAATACGACTTTCTGTACCTTTGCAAACAGAGTAGACCCAAGTCAGACGGCTCCTGTAGGAACCTTTTGATTTGGGTCTTCTCTGTTTGCATATGAGAGAGAGAGGGGAGATAGAGAAAGAGAGAGGGAGGAGAGAGAGAGCTGATCAGGTATTCACTTTTTGTCTCAAAATCTATTTCTATAGCTGTGCTTTATTCCTTTAAAATTAGCATTTATCTATCTCATTTCCTTATTTTACCGAATAATTTAACAAACTTCGTTTGCAGACGACAATTAGAAATTTGGCGCCGAAAGGATTAATTAGGGATGAAGCGGCAGCAGAAATCAAGTGAATGCTGCAGTACAAAACTTATCACACCTAAGCTGAGGCAAGTACTAATTAACCCTTCGCTTGCTATTCGCGTCAATATACCTACCTGTAAATAGTGAAGACCCAGATGAGACAGCTCCTACAGGAGCTGTCTCATCAGGGTCTGTACTATTTACAAGTTGATTGTGCAACCAGTGCACTCCACAGCAGTGATTGCACAGCGCAATACTTGTACACAGTGAAGATATATGTAATTATACAACAGGACATGGGTAAAGAAGGAGAAATGTATTTTAAAATTCAGCAAGCGAAGGGTTAAGGATGAGGTACATGTAGAAGAAAAACAGTTCTGCAAGGAACGATGACATGTTTTTCATCTGAATTTTTTCTCGATGGAGGACACTTTTCAGGAAGGTGTCTATGGACGAAACAAAATTAAATATATAATACAACATTAACCTTTTACTCCATATATATGTTCTGTTTGCTTATGAAACAATACAGTTATTATTGCAGTTTCTTCGATGGCGATCTTTATATGCCATTACGTCGCCTTATTTCTACAATGACATAAGAGACATTTTTGGACTTTTGAAAAATTCGGTTTGATTGTTCTACAGATCATAATTTTTATTACATCAGCGATATTTGCTTAACACTAGCATAGAAAACACTTTGTATGCTAGATGTAAGCAAATATCGCTGATGTAATAAACAAGTATGCCTCTAAAGTGCAAAAACGCCTCTTATGTCATTGTGGATATAAGGCTGTTTGAAATGGATTTAGTAAATGTCCATGACTTCGTTACTTCTTAATTGATGGAGTAAAGAGTTAAGTCGTTAGTACATTAATAAAACACGGTAAGTCGATCAAATGGATTTAACGAGTAGGAAGTTTGATTTCTTATCTTCGACCCAATTGGAATGATTGAGAACACCTATTAGTGTTTCATTACGTGCTGTATAAATGGATTCCGCTTGTACGATTTTAGCCTTTAGCCTGATGAGCAAATCTTTCGTTAATAGAACGGTTTTATCCCTTTCCCTCACATAAACGTGTTTTAACGCATCTGCAAACAGCGTAGACCCAGATCAGACGGATCCTAGAGGATCCGCCTGATCAGGATATGCTCTGTTGGCAAGTGGAACTTAATAAATCTGTTTCTTTACTTTCTAAAATGGCTACAATGTTCCACCATCCATATTTCTTTATAACTATTTTGAAGACAATGTATATGATAGTAAAATGATGACTTACACGTTCTGTATTCAATGCAGGTTGACGACAGATTCCGCAAAAAAATTGTCCTTGCGCATGTCAAATTAAATATGTATGCTATATTACGTGTACCACTAATTGTTGAAACCTACACACGTTCCATTATCTATTTGTCTACTGAAAACTCATTTTTGATCTCTAAACTTTGTATACCACTTATTATAAGTATTGTATTATGGTTTATGCAAAATAAAATTCGTATTCGTATACACTAAAATATTTAACCATAACCTGCTGCGGGCGGATGAGTGATTACCTTTGTAAACAGTTTGGATCCAGATGAGACGCCCAGTAACTCGGCGTCTCATTAGGACCCAAACTGTTTGATATTCTGACCGTGCTAATGAAAAGAGATTCAAGATAAATGAACAGTGACAATTGAAATCGATGTTTGCTCAGCAGGCTAAAGGTTAACCATCACTGATATATACGAAGATATAGCATCACTAGCTGAAGAAAAACAGCATCTGCAAAAAAGGTTATTTGGTACTGTCTATGTCCTTTTCAGTAAGAAGAAGAACAGTGTCGTGTTTTCTAAGTGCCGAATGTTTATGCAAATATACAATCGGTATTGTTCGGCTGTTTCCGCTGTCAACGTATCACTAGAACTCCTAGCTATGTACTAATTCAGGACATACATGTATCATGGTGTTTCAATATAAAGAGAGCCATATTAACCATTAACTCCATGAATATTCAGAATTATATTTCAGATATTATAATGATTAGCGGAACAATTTAACCCCTTCCGTGCCACAATGACGGGTTTATGATATCACATGCAAACAGTTTGGATCCAGATGAGACGCCGAGTCACTCGGCGTCTCATCAGGATCCAAACTGTTTGACACACTGTTTACTGTTTTATAAAGAAAATGGAAGAAGTGCACACACTTACATTAAAAATAAACGAAACTATGCCCAGCAGACGACAATGCTGGCACCGAAAGGGTTAATAATGACATGATAAACAAGACAATGCTACCATGACAGTCATTTTAGAAATAGATTATGGTTTATCACATGCAAACTGATTAGATCCTGTTCAGACGACTCCGTCTGAGTTTGGTCTATTCAGCTTGAATGTGTACATATGTAAATGATTAAAATCTGCAGCTTGCAATCCACAAACTCACACACACAAATAGGCAGTATGTTCTAATGAAGGTGAAATAGCTCACTGTATGCATAAATAAGCAATTGGACAACAGACTTGAGTACTAAAAGACTATACTATCATAAGTGATTTGTAAGCTAAACTTACATGTATTTAATATAGGTTTGGCACCTAATACAGATCAGATATTAAACGAACAATCACATTTTTATTCTCCTTTTTCACAAATGAATACGTTTTTTATCGAACATACATACTAAATCAATGTTCCACATTGCCTGTTACACATTGCTAAAATGCATACAAAAAATGTATAACCTTTTCCCCCATGCACATTTAGTATTTCATAGGCAAACAGAACAGACCACTTCAGACGGTTCCCAGGGGTCTATTTTGTTCGCGAAGGCGTTAAAAGGTGTTAGTATTAAGTAATCCTAACTTAATCGGTACTATATTCGTTAACACACAGTGCCGGTAAACCAAATTAAGCCATTCCCACATGCATTAATTATATAGCGTTACTAACCTTAAAACCTATTAACTATTTGGCAACTTCGCAAAACATAGTATACTTCTACAGGTGTCATCAGATTTGATTACTCATGGCGCAATATAATGTCAATATTTCTTGCAGTCATGTATATTCATGAAGTGAAGGGCTAAAAGTAGCATTGGTACTCTCTGTTTACAAGCCAGTACATAGCCCCATCCTCTGTTAAAATAATCAATTGCTCAAGTTCAGTTGCGTTTTTGTAAACAATTATACCATCGAATATCACTTTAAGCGTCAGCACCTTTCTGTTGGATTATCTTATGGACGTTTTTTTCGCTTCGCACCCGAAATACACGCAGCCTTTGCATATATTGTCGCTAATACCAGTTGTAAAAGGAAATAAATATGTTGAACAACGTGGCACATCTTGTCGTCAGCCGACAAAGCAAGCAAATGGATTACCTGTTGTCATGAGGCGAATAGAAACCATTAAGAAAACTCTCATTTTCCGCCTCCCTTTTCTGCGACACATTATGGGCATATGGCGACGATGTGTTTGCGATAGAGAGTAGACACGGGACAGTTGTGTGAAGGTAGTGTATGTGTTTATCGACGCATTGGACACTCCATTTCATCGTCCGCGGTTGCTGTGGACTTTCATATTACTCCTGCTGGACTCTCGTTCTATTTTTATTGTATATCAGTAAAGATACACATGGTGTTCAATGCAGTCGGAAAACCCTACTTGCCATCCAATCTCTTGTCGCAGATGCAGTCTATAAAATATCGTCACGCGTCCCGGCTGTAGAGCAAAACATCCATGCATTGGTCACCTGAAATAACAAACATTGTTGTAACATGATCTTAAAAGAGGTGGTAGTCTATCCCCTTACCCGCCGTGAAAACACAATGTTGATCAAGCATTTGCAACCAATTGTCCGGATTTTTAACAGTTTGGATCCTGATGAGACACCGGGTTTCATCTGAATCCAACTGTTTCCAAATGCGATTCACGTCACAATTAACCTTTAGCCTGCTACGGACGATTGAGTGAATGTCTTTGCAAATAGTTTGGATCCAGATGAGGCGCTGAGTTACTCGGCGTCTCATCATGATCCAAACTATTTGACACCCTGATTACATTATTGGTAGACAAATTGATTATGGCTTGTAATTTGAAAATGTATAAGGGGAAACATTCTGTAAAAATAATTTGCTCAGTAGGCTAAAGGTTAAAGAAATTCAATGACTGATACACTATGGACATTACATATAAAGTTCTTATACGTCTGTTTTGCATTATGCTAGTTCTGTATTAAACAGACAAAGTTATTGCACGGAACAAAGTGCTTGTTTTTTCAGTTGTTGATGTTAGGAGGTTCTGTGGTTATTATTTGCCGAACAAATGTAACATTCTCTTCAGCTATAATTCAGAGATCCAGATAAGATGCATACATTAACACATTTGCAAGAATAACTTCTTTATTTCTCCACAAAACCCTATGTTGTGACCACTCTTTAGAATCGTCTCGAAGAGACGATTCTAAAGAGTGGTCACAACATAGGGTTTCGTGGAGAAATGATGATTTTAGTATTTGAGTACGCACCTTTCTCTGTATCACTCTATATGGTTCAGTGAGACATGAATACGACACTTTATGTTGACCATGTGCATTATTACGTTAACCCATTTGCTCCCACGATCCCATATATGGGACGTAGGCAAACAGTGTAGACTCTGATCAGACACCGCATCATGCGGAGAGTCTACACTGTTTGCTGATAGGAAGTTGAATATAAAACAAAACGAAATTGAAAATTTTGACCAGGCACTCCTTAGATAAAAAATGGACTAATCCAATATATAAACATGGAATAATCCACTGGGCGCAAATGGGTTAAATATAAAATACATAATACAGAGCTTCTAGGCTGGGTCCTAGTAGTGGTTACCGTAGCATCCCCCCCCCCCTAGACTTTTTTCATGGGTACCAAATTGTTCGTTGGGGTCCTCAGAACACATATTGAGCATGCCCCCAAAAATAAGTTTGTCCCAGCTATGTTTTATTTAACGGTTTCCATGGTAACCCGAGGTAATTTTCGAAACTACCTTGGTTCAGAAAATGCGCCATTACTTTGTTTTTAGAAGCAATAGAAGGACAAAACAAGTATCAAAGTAAAGCAGAGACATATAGTTTGAATATGATATATGATTTTATTAATATTCATAAATGCATTCTTATGAATATTAATGAGGAAGTAAAAAATGTGATTTTTTTTAGAAAAAAGGAGTTTGTTGTTTAGTCTGAGAGGCTTATTAATGCACAGAAATTATTGAATTTAGGTTTAAGTTGTTCGTTGGAGTCCTCAAAACACATTTTGAGTATTTCCCCAAATAATTTTGTCCCTTCTATGTTTTATTTAACGGTTTCCATGGTAACCCGAGGTAAATTCCGAAACATCCTTGGTTCAGAAAATGCGTAATAACTTTGCTTTAGAGGTAATAGAAGGACAAAACAAGTACCAAAGTAAAGCAGAGACATATAGTTTGAATATGATATATAATTTAATTAATATTCATAATGCATTCTTATGAATATTCATGAGAATGTAAAAAAATGCGTTTTTTAGAAAAAGGAGCTTGTTGTTTAGTCTGATAGGCTTATTAATGCACACAAATTATTGAATTCAGGTTTAAATTGTTTGTTGGTGTCAACAGAACATATTTTGAGCATTCCCCCAAAGTAATTTTGTCCCATCTATGTTTTATTGAACGGTTTCCATGGTAACCCGAGGAGGTAAATTTCGAAACATCATTGGTTCAGAAAATGCATAATAACTTTGCTTTTAGAGGCAATAGAAGGACAAAACAAAAACCAAAGTAAAGCAGAGACATATAACTTGATTATGATATATAATCTTAATAGTATTCATATATGATTGCTTATGAATATTAATGAGGAAGTATAAACATCCGCTTTTTTTAGAAAAATGAGTTTTTTGTTTAGTCTTTGAGGCCTATTAATGCACAAAAAGTATTGAATTCAGGTTTAAATTGTTCGTTGGGGTCCGCAGAACACCACTTGAGCATTCCCCAAAATAATTGTGTCCAAGCTATGTTTTTTAACGGTTTCCATGGTAACCCGAGGTAAATTTCGAAACATCCATGGTTAAACAAATGCGTCATAACTTTGCTTTTAGAGGCCAAAGAAGGACAAAACAAGAACCTGAATAAAGCAAAGACATATAACTTGAATATGATATGTAATTTAACTAATTTTCATAAATGTATTCTTATGAATATTAATGAGGAAGTAAAACAATCCGATTTTTGTTTAGAAAAAAGGAGTTTATTGTTTAGTCTGAGATGCCTATTAATAAACAAGAGTTATTGAATTCGTGTTTGAATGTTTTCATGTGATCATACAAGGACAATAAACCATCTTTGTTTCAGGTAATATTTCTATAAAGCATGCGTATTTCAGCTAATTTGCATATAATCTGCGTATATGAATAAGCAATTTTCTATGAGCATTGTATTTATTATTATTTTGAGTATACAGTAAAATCTCGATTATTCGAATTTTCTTTATAGAAGCATTTAGACCCTTTTAGGCAGGTGACTTCTTAATGCATGGTGAAAGTCATGCAGAACGCTCCACTAGGAGCTTTCTGCATGACTTGCACCATGCATTAAGTTGTCACCTGTCTTAAATATCGATAATAATACGTACGTCAATGATAATACGTCAATGTTTGAAGCGAACCCCATCTGTTGGATGCAACTCCCGGTGCTAAATAAGTGAATGAGAGAGAGAGAGAGAGGGAGAGAGGGAGAGAGAGAGAGAGAGAGAGAGAGAGAGAGAGAGAGAGAGAGAGAGAGAGAGAGTGAGAGAAAGAGAGAGGCCTAATGCCCACCCTGGGGCTGTCGGAATCACGTGAGGGGATCTGATAAAACATCCCAGGTAGAGTTTCATTTGAAACCGGAGGCCTAAGAGATACCCAGGGAACCATTGTCCGTAAGGGTTTAGCGGACATGATCCACCCAGTTGCCGGGCTGGCACAAAAATCTTCGTCCAGGTCAGGCAAACGGGAATGAAGTCCCGTGGAAGGGGAAAGAGACTCCCTAGACTTAATTAGGTTAGGGAGGTCCACTTTTTCGACTGACACTAGCACGGAAGAGGATAGAGGACCCCTGTGAATAGGATTCGGGGGTCTAGGGCAGACAGAGGATGGGAGTATTCTAAAACAATCTTCACACTCATTCTCAATAGAAAATATTGATGTTCAGAATCATCTAAAGAAAAAGAGGACTAAGTCCCGTCTAAATCTGAGTGAGAGGCTTCCACAAAGTCTGATCCCTTAAAAAATAGGACCATCCCTAGGAGCCATAATGGACAAAATGTCTTCCTGCACTCCCTCAGAATCCGCCCTGGTGAACGTCATGGATGGCAGCACCCGGGAAGAGTGGGACCCGCCACAGACATAGAAGTGTGAACTGTGGGTTCACGTGAGAGCTATTCTCCCTCTAGGTGAAGCTTGCTGGTTCCCAGAATGAGTGTCGACTAGCGAGAGCGACCAGCCGGCGAATCTGAGGGGCAGAGCAATGTCTTCGCATAGAAGAGTAATGGTAAGACCTCGGTGCGAGTGCCGGTTCCCATTAGAAGAATAAGAAGGTTTTTACACCTCCTACGGATTGGGTGGGATGGGGGCTGGGGAGTCCGAAGTGTACTCAGAAGATGAAGAGTAATTGCAGGGTCTAGACGACCAAGTACGTCTAGACTTAGCCAGAGCAGCTTCCTGTTGACTTTCACCACTGTAATGCGGTGTAGAGACAGAATGCCCTGTAGAAAAGATTGGACTGGTAGATTTACCGGTCCACTTCGGTATCCCGGTCCAAAGGACCAGACCGGGCCACCGGAGGACCGTTGAAGAGCAAACTTAGGACACCGGGCCAAAGAATATACAGTGACATCTTTGGGCTGGGGCTCTGTAGACCGGTCTGCTGGTGACGCCATGAAACGGAAGCACTAACGCCAGGACACCGGGGACCGGTGACGGATAACTGGGCCTAGATTCAGCGGGACCAGGCAAAACTCTCCACACAACAAGCGGACCGGGAGACCTGGCAACAATAGTACCTGAGACCAGAACAAAGGGCACCATTCAAGTGGTAAACGGGGAACCCGCGCCCGGGCCAGCAGTTGGGTGCCGATCTGCAACTAACAACTGGGGAATCGACTGCACCAAAGGAGCTGTTGACGAAAGAGATTTTAAAGAAGAAGCAGGCTTCTTCTGAGCTTTAGAGGGCAGTGATTTGTCTGTGGCGAGGGAGTCGCTGACCAAAGAGAAGAATACTTCTTCCGTCGGGCAGCAAGCTCCCACGTCTCCCCTGTCCAGAGGGATGAAACTGGACAGGGAGCTGACGCGGAGCATCCGCAGCAGGTCAGACACACTTAATGAGTTGTTCAGCCTGTCGCGAAATGCTCGCAAGAAGCCTTGCGTTGTTCTGGCATGCTGTGGTAAATAATCAAGCAAATGCACAAGACATCGCGAGTAAGTTAGAAGTCACGCAAGGCTAATATGGGTAAACATAAGCTGATGATTACAGTCGAGATGCTATATATTTTCTTTTGCATTGCAAAACACCCATAACAGTAATATTCTTCATAAAACATGCATGAGGCTCAATTCCTCTGCTGTATTTTCTTACAAGAATTTTGTTGTTCACATACATGTATATTGCAATATAATAGAACAACTTACTTTCCTACAACAGTTTACATTCTCATTAATATTCATGATTTTGAAAATAATATTGATTATCTACATATTTATATACATGAACATCAATATCGCTGTTTCAGTCAGTATCAAGCTCTATACTGGTTAACTAAAATAATCTCAGATAAAAAGAACAGCTCATTCAAGTGTGTTTATTTTACATCTCATAAATATTCATAAATATGCATTAATATTCAAGAACCCAAAGTAATGACCCTCTGCTCTTGTCAATTTTTGTTCAATTATCTGGTATTTTACGTAAAATAAATAATAGAAAAGATAGTACACTCGAAACAATGCTTAATATAGGGCTTATGTTAAATTGCTGATTCATTTACGCACGTAATATGCAAATTAGCTTAAATATACATGTTTTTAGAAATATTACATGAACCAAAGATGTTTTCCTTTATTTGTATGTTGATATTAAAACATTTAAATCTGAATTCGATAACTATTTGTATATTATTAGGCCTCTCAGACTAAAAACAAACTAGTCAAACTTAAAACGCATTTTTTACTTCCCCATTAATATTCATAAGAATGCATTATAAGAATGCATTATGAGTATTAATAAAAATACATATCGTATTCAAGCTATATGTCTCTGCTTTACTTTGGTTTTTGTTTTGTCCTTCTATTGCCTCTAAAAGCAAAGTTATTATGCATTTTCTGAACCAATGATGTTTCGAAATTTACCTCCTCAGGTTACCATGGAAACCGTTCAATAAAACATAGATGGGACAATTACTTTGGGGGAATGCTCAAAATATGTTCTGATGACACCAACAAACAATTTAAACCTCCTGAATTCAATAATTTGTGTGCATTAATAAGCCTATCAGACTAAACAACAAGCTCCTTTTTCTAAAAAACGCATTTTTTTACATTCTCATGAATATGCATAAGAATGCATTTATGAATATTAATTAAATCATATATCATATTCAAGCTATATGTCTCTGCTTTACTTTGGTACTTGTTTTGTCCTTCTATTACCCCTAAAAGCAAAGTTATTACGCATTTTCTGAACCAAGGATGTTTCGGAATTTACCTCGGGTTACCATGGAAACCGTTAAATAAAACATAGAAGGGACAAACTTATTTGGGGAAATACTCAAAATGTGTTCTGAGGACTCCAACGAACAACTTAAACCTAAATTCAATAATTTCTGTGCATTAATAAGCCTCTTAGACTAAACAACAAACTCCTTTTTTCTAAAAGAATCACATATTTTACTTCCTCATTAATATTCATAAGAATGCATTTATGAATATTAATAAAATCATATATCATATTCAAGCTATATGTCTCTGCTTTACTTTGGTACTTGTTTTGTCCTTCTATTGCTTCTAAAAACAAAGTTATGGCGCATTTTCTGAACCAAGGTAGTTTCGAAAATTACCTCGGGTTACCATGGAAACCGTTAAATAAAACATAGCTGGGACAAACTTATTTTTGGGGGCATGCTCAAAATGTGTTCTGAGGACCCCAACGAACAATTTGGTACCCATGAAAAAAAGTCTAAGGGGGGGGGGGGGGTGCTACGGTAACCACTACTAGGACCCAGCCTATTCAGATATGGTCAAGAATAACTTCCTTATTTCTGCACCAAATCCTATGTTGCGATCACTCATTAGAATCGTCTCTTCGAAGGTAACATGCTAATGGATTGATAGGATGTTTATAACTTATGTACATGTATATTAATTCATGAATATCTAGCAAACTGTGTACCAGACTTACTTTACTGCATTCTTTAATATTTAGCCTGCTGAGCAAATTATTTCACAGACATTTTCACCAACTACATTTTCAAAATTCCAGCTATAACAAAAATGCAATCCGAGTGTCAAACAGTCCGGACCCAGATGAGACGCCGAGTTACTCGACGTCTCATCAGGATCCAAACTGTTTGCATAGGTATTCACTCGTTCACCCATAGCAGGCTAAATGTCAGAATGCATAGACCTTGATCCCATGGTTTGCTATGAATGCATTTAAATTAATGAACTCATCAGAATGTTTCTATGCGCTCATATTCCCTTTGCGTTGACATTGAGTGGACAAAATAAAATGATCAGCGTACCATCAACAACGCTATCACGATCACAGAGATGATCTAATTTAATTTGCTACGCACTGCCACCTATGTTGTCTATTTTAATTTATTATTAACCACGCGATCAATATCCGCGACCTGACTCACATTTGTAAACAACTTGTATCGCGTGCCGAGCAACTCGGTTAACCCTTCTCTTGCTGAATTTTAAAATACATTTCTCCTTCTTTACCCATGTGCTGTTGTATAATTACATATATCTTCACTGTGTACAAGTATTTCGCTGTGCAAGCACTGCTGTGGAGTGCACTGGTTGCACAATCAACTTGTAAATAGTGCAGACCCTGATGAGACAGCTCCTGCAGGAGCTGTCTCATCTGGGTCTTCACTATTTACAGGTAGGTATATTGACGCGAATAGCAAGCGAAGGGTTAACTACTAAACATGAACAGAATAGTTAGCTCTGTTTATATTGACATCATCAAACCAGTCTGTCGATGCAGCTGCAATTGTTTGCTATTTGTATTTTCAAACATCAGAATACAGAAAGAGTATGTTTGTACTTTTGTCCAACTACTTGTGCATAAACATCACGTCATTTGAACAAGTGTTGTTAAAAACAAGCAGAACAACAGACATACGAGGGTGATATTAACCCTTTTACCGCCAATGTCGTAAAATGCGCCAAGACAAATAATGCAGTCCCATATCAGATCAGACGCTGCCTTTTCAAGGCAGCGTCTAATCAGGGACGTCACTGTTTATCTCAAACTCTATTTCTATATCTGTGCTTTATTCCTTTGAAATATGCATTTATTTGTCTCATTTCCTTAGTTTACCGAACGATTTAACAAAACTGGGTTACAGAAGAAAATTAGAAAATTGGCGCCGAAAGGGGTTACCTCCACATCATTTTGAAATACATACTCTGAACCCTTTCCTTGTTTATGTTAGCAATAATGACAATATCAATATTTATTGGATTTTTTTCTATGGTATCATACGAAAACATGACTTTCTGGCTCAGGCAGAAACTGTAGAATCAGATCTATATTATACCATAAGCAAACTGAATGAATGAACGAACGAATGAATGAATGAATGAATGAATGAACGAATGAATGAAAGACTTTATTTGAGCAGATCATCATCAGACGGCTGATACAGGAGCCGTATGATGTGGGGCCCCTTTGTCTGCAAAGGCGTAAAAAGACGTTTATATGAAGGAACAATCAACATTTTAACCCTTCTCTTGGTGAATTGTAAAACACATTTCTCCTTCTTTACACATGCCCTATTGTATAATTACATTTATCTTCACTGTGTACAAGTAGTTTTGCTTTGCAATCACTGATGTGGAGTGCACTGGTTGTAAATAGTGCAGACCCTGATGAGACAGCTCCTGTAGGAGCTGTCTCATCTGGGTCTTCACTATTTACAGGTAGGTATATTGACGTGAATAGCAAGCGAAGGGTTAACATTTCAAGTTGTTACCTCTGTTCATGGTATTCGCGACATGACTTTGTAAATTGTCAAGGTATTTATGTATTATATTAATTCACCTTTTGGAATATTTTCTTCATCATTAATCATATGATCAGAGATTTTAACTCTTTCGCTGCCATTATCGTATCTATAAATATCTGTACAAACAGTTTGGACCCATATGCTCATATGCACATCAGGATCCAAACTGTTTGTTACTGTTACTTTTTTATGAAACAATATTTAACCCTTTCCGCCATTCATATTAATGTAAGAAATAATGACGTCATGAATATTAATCGGATTAATTGTTATAATAGCATATGGAATCAGGATTGTTTTGAAATTGTAGAATCATATCTATATCATATCATAAGCAAACAGAGCAGAACCTGATCAGACGGCTCCTATATAAACCGTCTGATCTGGGTCTACTCTGTTTGAAAAGGTGTAGAAATGCGTATTTATTGAGTGAAGGGTTAATGGAACTAAATAAATGAAAATTGAAGCAGGCGACAATGTGTGCAGACGACAGAATTTGACAGCGAAAACTTTAAAATATTTCCGATTCGAATGATTGTAACAGTTCAATATCTTTGCACGATATTACGCTCATGTGACTTATTATTATGACGTCATTGAGAAACGAATTTTAACGGATATCGCACTTCGCAAGGTAGAAATTCAAACAATCTTATATCCAGCATTTTACATATTTTACCCTTTCCTGTTTAATATTCATGTAAGAAAATATAATGATGATACATGTACAATGATTTTTTATCAGCTGAATGTTCATAACAGCATACATGTATAAAACCGGATGTTTTGCCACTGGTCGAAGCGGTAGAGTCATGTCTATTATTATGTAATAAGAAAGCAGAGCAGACCCTAATAAGATGGCTCCTACATGGGCAGAAAGGCGTATCTTTTGAATAAAGGATACAAATACCTGATATCTGATGTTTATCCCTTTCGGAGTCAACTTTCTGCAAACCAATTTTGTTAAATCCTTCGGTAAAACAAGGAAATGAGATAAATAAATGCAAAGTTGAAAGGAATAAAGCACAGATATAGAAATAGAGTTTGAGACAAAAAGTGAAGTCCCTGATCGGACGCCGTCTTGAAAAGGCTGCGTCTGATCTGGGACTGCACTATTTGTCGTGGCGCATTTTTGCGACATTGGCGGTGAAAGGGTTGAGAACTTAGTTATGTTTTGCTGAGTCCGCAAGGTTAGTGCGCTAGTATTTTTTTTTATACACGAACACTCTTTCAACCAGAAGCGTGAACAATATTTAACGAGTACTAGACAAGTAGATTAAAACCGCGATAGTTGCGGGTATACACAAAAAGTTAATCGAATTCTGTGAAAGTGAATCCTTTTTAATTCGATTTCAAAGAGGCTCACTTACTTTCAAATAATTCACGGTAAAAATTGGAGAGAAAAAAGCATCGGAATTTACAATTAAAACCATTCGTTGGCAATAAACTGGAGATTGAACTATTTGATATAAGGCATTGACTGAGTTCTCTAATTAGTCGATTAATTCTATACATATTAGTCCTTCCCCTCTTGAAAAAAAAAGTAAAATGACGTCACGAATATGCATTTGTTCAACTTTTATGACATATGTACACAGTCAGGAAATTTATAATTTCGATAAGAAACATTATAGTAGACCCTGGTCAGATGGCTCCTTCATAAACAGCTTTATTACGAGGGTAAGAGTTCAGTAACCGTTAATTTATTAATAGCGAGCATTAATAACACTTTTCCTCATATATTCGCCTTCGGGAACAAAGAAGACCAAGACCAGACAGCTCCTATAGGAGCCATCTGATCAATGTCTGCTTTGTTTGGTTATGGAATTATTATATATTTGATTCTGAGTTTGTGTTGCTGTTCGGGCGACTGTTTGGTCTGTATGTGGTGTTTCGTGCATGACTCATTTTTGTACTTTTATGCCAATAGCAAACATTTATGTGTATTTATAACATAACTCGTGGCTTCAGCGTGACGTAACATTATCATATATATTTTGATATTCACGGGCATATATTCACTAGTGAATAACATTCGAACGACCTAACTGTATTCATACGCGCTATCAAAACAAACAAACAAACTGGCGGACGGTGACCTACATATGTCAACGATTGATTTCACGATAGATGGCAAAGGACTGTTGACACTTGCGCCTTAATTTCGATAAAATAATACAAACTGTAAAGTAAATATCTGTCAGTAAATATCTACAAAATGTATGACAAATAAGACCTACCAGCTACTCTGACCCAAACCACCCATTTTACATAAAAATGCCTTCACAAATTTACATTTTCTTCACCGCATGCCATTTTGTTAATGCAGATTTCTACTCACAAAAATATATCGTCATTCAACAGGTATAGTCATCTGAATCCAGCACAGCACAGACATATTTCAAATACATGTATGTTATACTCCAAATCAGCTGATCGCGAAAACCTTCCTCCTGTTCCAACGCATTTATGCAGCAGTTCGTACTGCATCTTTTGTCCATCTCAATAAACTTCTTCACTGAATTTGAATCGAGATTTTTTTCTCGGTGGAAATGTCCATGTACATGTGTATACAACACTGATGAAGGGCTAAATATACCAAAACGAAGGCGCATTTGGAATCCCAATTGACAGTGAGTGTCAGACGTGTAGGCGAACTGTATGTGTGCATTCATTTAAATGGCACGCCTTACACAGATACATGTTGTGTACAGTGACGTCATAATGTTACGTGTTTGTATGTCGAAACTGTAACTTAAAAATTATTTTGATGTGTTTCTGAAGGTTTTCGTATCATAAGCTATCACAGTTAAATTGAATACCAGAGAGGTCTAAATTAGATCCTAGTTGATATGACAGTAAGTCAAAAAACAGTTGGAAATGTTGGACCTACTTTGTCCCCGTTGCCTAGCGAACCTAATAACACCTTTCATTCATCGTTTCTATATGTAAGGAGAATTTATAACAATCCACGTTACTGCTGAAATATTGGCTGCAAAAACATTTGTTTTTGTTATGTTATAAATAGAATCTTGCATTCGTGTTCATGATTATTGGATTTATTAAATTCCTCTTTTTAAAACGATAAAAAAAACTCGCTAAAGCTCGTTTTTTATCGTTTCAAAAAGACGAATTTAATAAATCCAATAATCAAGAACACTCATGTAAGATCCTCTATTTATGTATGTCATTATAGAAACATCAGTTTTAGGATGTCATTATATTTGTTTTATTATTGTTGAACAGGTAAAGGATTAAGAAGAAATGGAAGGAATAAGAGTGAATAATATGTAGACGGAGATTACAAATACAGTGGAACCTGTCTTAAACGACCATTAACATACGGTAGGTCCTATTCTGTGTTTTTCAGACATGTGGTAGCTAAATGCAGGTCGAAAGTAACACATAAAGTTCCTATAGGAGTTTTCTATATTACATATGTCCTGTTTTAAGAACCCACATGCGTTTAAAGATTACTGTGTCCGATAAATACAATGTCGCTTAAGATAAGTTTTACTGTACGTTCCATCTAAAATAAAGTGAATGCTTTAGAAATTTTAATTTCATGACAGTCAGAATGAATTCTATACTATGCAAGTCTATTTTTTACAATGCTCCTATTAATGTGGATTCTACATCTTACATCATGTGTAAATCTAGACAAGTTCGCCTTTAATAACTGAAATAATATTGGAACAAATGTATTAACTCATTGTCTCCTATGCTATTTTAGATCCAACCTTTATGAATTAATCTACCGAAAAGGAGCATTAACTAGAGAAAAGGAAATTTTTAGAATTTTGTAATTTGAAACCATTGTGATAAATAGAGCATTTGCTCCTATAGGAGCAAATGCTCTATTTATCACAATGGTTTCACAATGTGAATTTTATAGAGGCGCAAACATGCGTCACTAGGGGGCAATGTATTAATATAACGATTTTGTCCCAATTGTAAAATGAATTTCGCAATTACATTGATGCTGATGCTAATTATATCAATATGTTCATTAAAACTCACATTGATCTTCATGATTGTATATTGACTAATTGATAGATAATGTGTTTATGCAAAACATTAGGGTCGTCATGGTCACTGAAAAGGTTATATTGAAACCATAAATGTTGAACAACCGCTTAATTTAAACAACAGCATGCATATATCATCAATGTAGTCATTTGGACTCCCCTGAAGTATCAAAGTGTCTGCGAAAAAAAGAACTATGTAGCTGTTATCATTCATATAATAGCAGAATACAATTAGAGCATGGTGGCGAATAAGAATCAGCATTATTGATATACTTGTCAAATAGCTTTTGACACTGTCACATCAATATACTCTTATTCTGAAAGTGCTATTGTTTAATCAATAGTTTTAATGAATATGGTATCCAAACAAACCCATCATTGTTATAATTTTATAAAATAAACTAAACAATTCGCACTTCCTCCAATAACTACCATGCATTATCCCTTAAATGAAATGTTATGTACATGTTACGGATTTTTAAATTAATTTCCACTTTCAATAATTTGATTGTAAAACAATAAATAGAAAAGTATGCATTTTAGAAACTGCAATTTGCGTGGTGTTCAATTTCATACAATCTGCGATTCTTTTAGAATTGATTGGGAACTATTGATTAGGAACTACATGTACCACCCGAGTGTCAACTACCTGAATTACTGAATAGAAGTGTGTTTATCTGTGCCTCATCTTGTCCCAAAAGCTGTTTGTAATTGTAAAAAAGGATGCGATTAGTAGGAGATGTCATCAACATTAGCTGCCATTGGGAGACATTTAGTGGGATTTAAAATCTTTTTACAAGCTTAAATGAGAGTACACAATATCCTTCAAAAGGATTGCCTTTGTCAAAGTCTCTGAATGATTGTTCCAGTTAACTTTGTGAGAACGCGGATGTCGACTCGAACAATATCGTCTATGTGATGCATGGAACTTTACGTTTAACCCTTCTCTTGCTGAATTTTAAAACACATTTCTCCTTCTTTACCCATGCCCTGTTGTAAAAATACATATATCGTCATTGTGTACAAGTATTTCGCTGTACAATCACTGCTGTGGAGTGCACTGGTTACACAATCAACTTGTAAATAGTGCAGACCCTGATGGGACAGCTCCTGCAGGAGCTGTCTCATCTGGGTATTCACTATTTACAGGTAGGTATATTGACGTGAATAGCAAGCGAAGGGTTAAGTTTTATAATGACAACCATAACTGAGTTATTTGAAATATGCTTGCTTTACACCTTGTACGTAAAGACATAATAGAACAAACAAGAAGAGCATCTCCGCTTGCAGAACGTCCAGATATAGCATACGGACGTTAAACACAAACATGTAAAAACCCTTTTCACAAACAGCTACAAACACACATAATCGAAAGTGATGTGCATACCATTTATAACGCAGCGCATTGAATAAAATATACATGTCTGACTTCCATTTACATGTAGTTATCAAAATGTTGTTGTAGGCAACATTCGGGAAGTATTAAGCAGATTTACTTGAGCCTGCGGACCACGAAACTGCATGTTTAACTTGTGGATTGAGGTTTGCAATACTTTGACTGTCAATAATTGAAGAATGAACACTCGTTCGATAATAATAGTACAAACAAACAGATAAACTTGTCTACTAATTGTCTGAAAAAACAAATTTGTCTACTAGTTTTTAAGGTCTTGATATTGGCGAACTTGAACAGTGCCTTATCGTTTACCATCTAATATATACACAAGAATTATACACATGGTTGCCATCCTGACAATATTATACAATAATCAAATTATATTGTCGACAAGTGTTGAACTATAATTATGTTAAATACGAGGTAACATACATTTAACGTAGTCATGAACCAAGATTGTTCGTAAAAAACATTAGGCTGACTCCATTTTTACGAAATAATATAAATATTATTAAGTATTGACCTATTTCTAGTAAGATGCAATGCAGTGCATTGTAATGGCGGATTTATAATATTGGTTGATTGGTTGTGTTAATTACCATCCGTTGCTGCCAACTACGGGCTAATTGGACGTCCCAGACTAAAGGGAGCGGATACAGAGAAACCCAGGCATTTACAAGAATATAGTTTAAATTGGCGTGCAGCTATTATAGAATAAAATTGTTTAGTAATGAATAAAATTGTTTAGTAAGTAAGTATGAATCAGGCCATTCATCCCTTTATCCTTAACGAGTATGACCACACATGACCTGGGATCGTCTCATATTAAATGAAAATGGAAACAACAATAATGTCTAAATATAACGTTGTCCTCCTTGCATACAACTACGCATACATAATATCTTTATGTATAATTTGACTGTTCTTTTGTACGTGTTGACTTGCCCATAAACCGGTTTAACCCCCCCCCCCCCGGTTCCGGTTTAACCCCCGTTCCAAGGCGGCACTTCCATCTTCCCCCTATTGTATGTTTGTTTTGTCTTTGTGTGTCTCTTGATGTTTTTATAGTTATGTACATTTGCTGTTTCCTTGTGTTGCTGTTCGGGCGACTGTTTGTTCTGTATATGGCGTTTCCTGCATGACTCATTTTTGTACTTTTTGTATTAGAATGTGTAACAGTATGTCATATAAGCGAAGTCAATATTTCGATCAGACTTTGCATGTATACAAGATGTCTAATGTTGACAGTTACATCCTTAATTTAGCACACATACGTTTCAATTCTGTAAACCACAGTGGAAAACGACAGTGTAGTATTGCTTAGTATTGCTATGTCTTTCAATGTGCCATTGGCAGTTGAAAATAAGGCAATCAGTGGCAATCAGACCAATCATGGTTTGCTTACAAATGACAAAAAAATGATAAAAAATTGAAAAGGAATATAAATAAATCATAATGCTCAAACTAAATATACACTAAATGATATCCTTTAGACTGTATTAACTTGACATGCAACAACGGCGATCAGATACCAGCTTTTGTTAGTACGTGATAATGTTACATGTGTACGAGGCAAAATGCTATGATTGCACCGGAATTCGTTATGTTCCATTTTAATGACAACATAGCGTTTGCAGTCATACTCACAGAAAACTGGTTCCGAGCTGCAGCTTGCATTTCAATACAAATTTGTTTCGTTGTCAAAGTGCATCGAAACTAATATTTCAAAATAAGACTTTCTTCCGGAAGGGCTCTGAAACATGCTTTTTGAGATAACCTTATGCTCTACTGACGCCTCTTTCAAATATTTTCTCTGAAAATGTGACAACCTTTGCAATCAAACTGGATTCAGATGGAACGGCAGCAAGAGTCACGTCTTACGCTAATAAAAATCATTTGCTGCATGATTATGTTTTGAAACGCAAGGGTCAAGCATTCAACAACGGAATTGACATTAGATGGCAGCGACATACGAAGGCGATAACCGAGAACAGCTGTTGGTATTTTCCATCATACGAAGTAGTACATTGCTCCCTCTCTACAACGACACCATTTGGGATACGAATATTGTATGTGTTGTTCAGAGGGAGTTGTTATAGGGAGGGAAAATCAAACATAATTAGCTTGTTTGCAGATCCCCAGATAAGGTGTATTTCGAGAACTAAAACCGTTATGCCTCAATCAAACCCTATGTTGTGACCACTCTTTAGAATTGTCACAAAGTGACGATTCTAAAGAGTGGTCACAACATAGGGTTTGATGGAGGCATAAAGAAAATACGATGGGAAAAGGTTGTATCTTTGTAGCCTTGTTGTTTCGGAAACAGTGACATGCGTTGCTGTAAGGAGGTAATCGTTATTGAGAGGGCCGTTGTAGGGAGGGAGAACTGTATTCATACAATTCAACCTTTCTAGAGTTGAACAAGATATCTATAATACCACACCACCATCTCTCCTCCCCTCTCTCTCTCCCTTCTCTCTCTATTTCAACTCTATCGCTGTCTATCTCTTAATCTCTCTCACTCTCCCCTCTCTTTCAGTCTGTCTGTCACTGTCTCTATTTGTCTCTGTCTGTCTCTGTCTGTCTGTCTGTCTGTGTCTGTCTGTCTGACTCACTCTCCCCTTTCTTACAGTCTGTATGTCACTGTCTCTATTTGTCTCTGTGTATGTCTGTCTGGGTGTGTGTATGTCTGTGTGTATGTATGTATGTATGTATATATGTCTGTATTTCTGTATGTATGTCTGTATTTCTGTTATGTATTCTGTGTATGTCTGTATGTCTGTCTGTATGTACATGTATGTATGTATGTATGTATGTATGTATGTATGTATGTATGTATGTATGTATGTATGTATGTATGTATGTATGTATGTATGTATGTATGTATGTATGTATGTGTATGTGTGTGTGTGTGTGTGTGTGTGTGTGTGTGTGTGTGTGTGTGTGTGTGTGTGTGTGTGTGTGTGTGTGTGTGTGTGTGTGTGTGTGTGTGTGTGTGTGTGTGTCTCTCTCTCTCTCTGTGTCTGTCTGTCTGTCTGTCTGTCTGTCTGTATGTATGTATGTATGTATGTATGTATGTATGTATGTATGTATGTATGTATGTATGTATGTATGTATGTATGTATGTATGTATGTATGTATGTATGTATGTATGTATGTATGTATGTATGTATGTATGTATGTATGTATGTATGTATGTATGTATGTATGTATGTATGTATGTATGTATGTATGTATGTATGTATGTATGTATGTATGTATGTATGTATGTATGTATGTATGTATGTATGTATGTATGTATGTATGTATGTATGTATGTATGTATGTATGTATGTATGTATGTATGTATGTATGTATGTATGTATGTATGTATGTATGTGATGAGACAAGTCGCTCGGCGTCTCATCTGGGTCCACGCTATTTGCCACTGTGATTCAAGTTGCGAATAGAGTGATAGCTGGTTATACAGAATAAATGTCAAAGAGGATTAAGCCATTACCACGCTATCCTCGATGGGGCGCATATTTGCAGACAGGCTGGTTGAGTAACTATGCTATATACATTAGGTTAAAGTGTTGCATTCTGTACACAATATGCCAGAAATAAAACCGCCCAAGCGAGATTTTGGAACAATTAAAGACGTGCATGATGTATAGTCAAACAACTAGGTCTGACGGGTCACGGGTTCGCCGAGTCCATTTTTAAGGGAGATCAGCATTTCGGATATCCACGTGCCATTTATAAAAGAAAATGTTTAGTTATAGGTATAAAGAATAAGCGCATTAGTTATCGGAAATATAGCGTAGTGGATAAGACTTAGGACCATAAAGAAGTATATATGATCGGCGAACATTTTATTAGGCGCAGGTTCGAGTCTCGCATCAACCTAAAATAATTTTTTTGGATAAAAATATTAAGGAAAGTCCCCTTAAGAGCATTAGTTTTGTTGTGCATTAAGAAGCCACTTGTACAAGACATTTGCTAAAACTTAGATTGATATTCATATTTTAGCATCGTTTTATAATTGAAAATATGGCTAATATAGGACTCGAACTCAAACAAAGGCACCCTTCCCTAACATAGACGACCATGTGCATAAATGGCCATTACAATTATACAATATGACATAAAATAATACTCTACTATTCATTAAAAATTAAAAAAAAGTTTAAGGTCGACACGGGATTCGAACCCACGCTCAATAAAAAAACTACTCTCGCAATGTCTTCTGCGTACCTAGACTTTACCCACTGCGCTAAACTGCTGACAACAATTCTGCCTTCAATTTTATCTTATATACTAAACTCGTCTGTTTAAAAAAAATGGTCCGAGAACATGCGGAATGCTGATCTCCCTAAAAAATGGACTCGGCTGACCTTTGACACGTCAGACCTAGTTGTTTGACTATAGCATTGAAGTTTATTCTTCTATCGTTTGTGCAGATACACAGAACATTTGATTTGAACTATTTAGTTTGTCCTTGTTGTAAAACTTGAAATCCACTCAAACACTGATATATAGTATTTCATTTTACTTACTTGTCCATGACATGTCTTAGACACTTTTATGGATGTCAAACAAACTGGAATATGTTGATAAACCCATTTACTCGGCGTCTCCTTTAAATCCGTCATTTGCCAAACAAACAGGTCAGACCCGAGCTAATAAAACGTTTAACTTTAGTTTGAGTCAATTCTGATTGGTCAGATACATAATGAAATGGTACATTCTCATTGGCCAGATACATAATGAAATGGGTCATCACTGTTTTAAAATGCCAGTGGATGCAGGTACTGCATTCAGCGTTTAACGTATTAAAGTATTTCCCCCATTTAAACGCTTTTAACGCCTTTGCTAATATAGTAGACCGGGACCAAACAGCTCCTACAGGAGCAGTCTGATCAGGGCCTGCTCTGTTTGCGTATGGCAGGATATAGATCACAGAAAAAATAAAACCAATAAACATGTTACAGAGCTTTTCATTTGTGCAAATAAATTAGCAGTACAATGGCATAGTAGGAAAGCAGTGTGACCTTAAATGGCATAGATTTCTTTCGTTTCTCTTTTTTTATTTTTGAATTGGTCTTTTTGAATTCATTTTACTTTCTTTTTGTTTACCCTTCCACCATGTCTTTTTTTGTATTGTGATCTCATATGTTTTTCATAGTATCATAGTTCCCTTGTTCCGATAAATCCACGTTTCCTCTGAGATCACATACCAGTGACATGCCTCAAATACCTAATTACAACCATGCAGAGATTTCATTTCATTTACAATTTCTCTAGAAACTGATGCTATGCGGGAAATGATTGGAACGTGTAGATAATTGATGCTAAATACAAACATAATGCAATTCGGCATCAGCTATATACAATTTGGAATGAATTCCTATTGCCTCTCAATATTTCTTTAAATCAGTCAGCTCCTAGGGGAAATGTAATTAAGATGCCCGTTCTTTAATTACTTATGATTGAATCGCGATGGAATTATAGGGGTTTATACTCTTCCCTTGTTGAATATTTTATGTACGAAATAATGACATCATGCATATTTTTGTTTTAATTTTATAATGGTACATGAATGTTGATACATATTTAACTTCAACCGAAAACCAGAATCAGATCTATATAATACCATAAGCAAACAGAACAGACCCTAATAAGAGAGCCGTCTGATCTGGGTCTACTCTATGTACAAGGGCATAGAAAGGCAGATCAATGTAGTAAAGGATTAACATTTGTATGTTGCAAACTACTCATAAAGTAGGAATTCGACTACAGTTACAGCGGTGAAACTTGGAGTGGTTTTTCATATGGTTTTGATAAAGAAAATTGGGATGAACCCTTTTGCGCCGAATTTCTTATTGTCGTCTACAACCCAGTTTTGTTAAAACATTACATTAAATTAAGGAAACGATTTCAATAATTTTAAATTTCGAAGAAATATACCATACATGTAGATATAGAAATAGAGACTGAGACAAAAAGTGATGTCCCTGATCAGACGCCGCCTTTTCAAAGCGGCGTCTGATCTGGGACTGCACTATTTGAAGTGGTACATTTTTGCGACATTGGCGGTGAAATGGTTGAACAAGTGTGTTCATTGTTGAACAAGATGGTAAGGTATGGCTCACGGATTATATAGATTTTATAGTTTTCTAAGCCATACTTTCCCGCGGATGAATTTTTGGTCTAGACAAAATCGTTCGAAAGGTCGGTAGTTGATAGTTGGATGTAAATAAATATAAAGTTGTACATCTTATAATTGTTATCTTGTCAAACATATTCGGACTGTAGCATGTTGGCACCATAAACCCCATATCTGCATTTAGAATGTAAGTTGTAAGCTCGGATTTCATTGGACGAACAAATCACTCAGCTTCAAAAAGGCATGGTTAGATCTTTAACACGGACACTTATTGATTAAAGAGCATAATTCAACTCAATCTAGAAGCCTATCCCATAAGGCAAATTATCGAATGAAAAATGTTTTCACAACAGGAAATCAAATGGAAAATGTTCAAACATAGAATGAGATAAATAAATTATTGGATTATTCTTTTTTTCTCAAATGAAAAATGTTCAAACATCGAATGAGAAAAAAGAAAATATTGACTAAAAATGAATTATCACATGAAAAATGTGAAATTGAATACTGCAACGTTTGTCAGGCCATAGTCATGTATCGACGTAATTTACATATAAGAATGTATCCCTCGGCCGAAATCTCACTCATAACTGTGTAACCTCTAACCCTTACCCTGTTTAATATTCATGTAATGAATAATGCCACCATAAATATTTATAAGCTGAACGTTTATGGTGGAATATGTACGCATTTAGTTTTGGCTCAGAAACTGTAGAAACAAATCTACATGCTACCATAAACAAATAGGGCAAACCCTGGTCAGACTACTCCTATAGAAGCCATCTGATCTAATACTACTCTGTTTGCAATTGCGTAAAAATGCGTTTATATATATGAAGGAAATGGATAATTCGGATTGAGATGATTGAAAATAGGATAGTAGTAGGAAGAAGGATATTGAAGCATTCAGTTTGATATTCTTTTACAATATAAATATCAATCAAATGGACTGGTAATAGAAAGTGTCACGGGACTCCTTCGAACATATTACAGTAAAACCTTTCTATAGCGGCCACTAAATTACATCAATTATTTTGTGTTAAAGGCAGGTGGCTGCTTAAAGCAAGGTGAAAGTAAAACAGAACGCTCCTATAGGAGCGTTCTGTTTTACTTTCATCTTGCTTTAAGCAGCCATCTGCCAAAGTACGAACTAATAAATACAATTTAGTGGCCGTTATAGAGGTTTTACTGTACTGAATGTATTATTTCTATACGGTAGAGCCTGTCTATAGGGACCAATCATTTATTGAACATAGCAATCACATACACCCAGTATTATTCTTGTTAATTATTGCAAGAGTTGGCTTGACCATAATAAAACTAAAATACATACAATGTTTAATTGTTTAACATTATGATACTTATTTAGAAAACAAAACCTTTTTATGCTGTCGATATTTATCAGACAAGAGCAGTTCTAGGAAGGTCGTGTAAATATGTATGAGCGCATACTTCATTTATGCTTCTGGTGTTAACCCTTCGCTTGCTATTCACGTCAATATACCTACCTGTAAATAGTGAAGACCCAGATGAGGCAGCTCCTGCAGGAGCTGTCTCATCAGGGTCTGCACTATTTACAAGTTGATTGTGCAACCAGTGCACTCCTCAGCAGTGACTGCACAGCGAAATACTTGTACACAGTGAAGATATATGTAATTATACAACAGGGCATGGGTAAATAAGGAGAAATGTATTCTAAAATTCAGCAAGAGAAGGGTTTTAATATGGACTTCCGTGAGTTATTTCCTAACGTCCTGTCTGACGTCTCCTCTAATTTGGTGACACTCTACTAGCAAACTAACAATTACAGTTCCGGTGCTGTTTGCAATATAGTTTTTTATCGTTTTCATCGTACTGATTTATTCAATAAAACATACAAGAAGATAAAGCAGACAGCATGGTCATAGAATATGATTAATTTCTGGCAACCCATAACGTAATAGTATAGGATGGTCGAGTGGCATTTATGTTCATTGTCTAATAGTGTTTAAGCGTATTCTCTAATTCACCCAAGCACATTTAAACACAGGTTACACTAGATGATATCTTGACAAGTATAATGCTGTTCTTAACTCATTCATTGCCTCATACGCTATTTTAGATCCAACCTCTTTGAATAAATCTACCGAAAAGGAGCATTTACTAGGGGAAAAGGAAAATGTTAGAATTGTGTAGTTATGAAACTATTGTGATTAATAGAGCATTTGCTCCATATGAGCAAATGCTCTATTTATCACAACGGTTTCAAAGAGTGGCATTTACAGATGCGTCAAAAGACGTCAATACAAGAGCTTGGGTAAACCCTTTCGCCGCTAAATAAGTTTTGTCTGCTAAGATAATCATCTGTTTCAGGTTTCAAAATGGAGCTGCCTTCAATATCTTAATTTTAAAAACCTACCGATAGTCTTTCGCTGTCAAATATTGTCATCTGCAAAGTATGTTATCTGCTCAATTTTATCGTTTGGTTTACATTCTCTTCTTTTCTATTTAAAAACATAATCATGGCACCACAACATTTGAATCTCATCTGGATCGAAACTGTTTGAAAAAGTCATCACGGTTTAGCCTGTTTAGTTTAACCATTATATTTTGGTAGACAAATCGATTTTAGCTTGATTTTTGAAAATGTAGTAGGTAAAAAATTCTGTAAAAATAATTTGCTCAGCAGGAGTGAGATGTAGTAACGATGTTATCACATTATGAAAATTTGGTCGAGATAAAACAATAATGTAAATTTTGTACCTCACATGTATGTTTTATGCATAAATACATGTAAGAGCAAAATGGATGATTTAATTAAGCAATATTGCTGTTGGATTTATATATCTGCTGATTATAAGATCACGATGATACCCTATTATTCTCAGAATGACAATCCCGAATTAACGTTGTCATTGCATTTGAATGAATAATTTAGGTTGTATGGAGGTTCACAATATTAGTGCTCTCTCAAATAATTGTAATCAAGATATAAACATGTATTCCCCTTACATAACAATTAATGTACACGTCTTATACATTGTTCCATCTTCAACAATTTAATTTAAAAAACGAAATCGCCGCTTTCTTAATCTAGTTCTCCAGCCTGTTGCATTTTAATCTTACTCTAATGTACCACATAGTTTATGCTAAAAGTTGGATTTTGTGCATTTTTACTACATCCGATTCAATAAAACGTTTGAGAAACTATGGACCAAGTGCTAAACAGTTTGCATCTTGATAAGACACCGAGTCATTCGGCGTCCCATATGGATCCATGCATATGTGGATATACAGTTTGCAAATGCGAGTTGGGTAGCAAATAACCGGATAATGGTTAAAACATTAATATATTCATTTAGTATCGCTTGTGAATTACTTTTCGAGATTTAAACAACCGGTATCGAGATTAAAATATGTGTTAATCGGTGTCACATCTTGGCATAATTGTTTGTTATTGTCAATTAAGCTGTAGTTGGCAGGAGAAGCGGCAGCAACATCGATATTGTGTGACATTTAGTGGGATTTACATCCTTCGCTGCAAACCTTTAATGCGATTATACCACATTATTTTAATGAAAAGTCGAAACGGATTCTTCTTGATTGTGCATGTATGTTTTATGGATACAATAGTCTATTCTAAACAACATTTGGGGGGTGTTGCCACGGGTCCATCACAATATGTTGCCAATCCAAATGTAATGTACACACTGTGGCTATAGGGGTACAGAGGCATGCTCCATCGAGAAAATTGAGAATGCTTTAGTAGTTTTGAAACCATTGTGATAAATAGAACATTTGCTCCTATAGGAGAAAATGCTCTATATGTATCACAATGTTTTCAACAGGTATCAATATACTGGATGGGCTAAAGCTTTCATGATACACATAACGTTCTTAAAGTCTACTCACCGTGGTTTTAGCGATTCATGTTCCATTTTGGACATGCTTATGTTTTCGCCTTTTAAATCTATGTAATTCACGTAAGTACACATCGTTAGCTAACACCCAAGTTGGAAATGATACCAGTTGGGCAGTGATCCTGTCCCGATAGGGCGTAGCAATTACTGACAACACTGTGATTGTAAAAAGTAAAGTAAAGTACCTAGTAATAGTCTACTTTCAGCCCGAAGGACCGCTCAGTCGACTGTACATTTACTCCTCTGGTCATTGAGTCATTCGGCTACAATATTGAGCACTGCTAACATATGACGCAATCATGCAGCCGCAGTACCGGCGAGTGACCCTCACAGGTACCCAAATTAACCCCTGGGAGAGGAGGTGCGGGTGGGAGACACAGAAAAGCGTCTCTGAAATTTCCGTGAGAGACCGGAATTTGAACCCCGGACCTCCGGACCGACAGTCAAATGCGTTACCACTAGACCACCACACACCATAAATATCAGATATGTATTGTTGTTGTCTGTTAGCACGTGGTATGTTCCAGAATTGATAACCAAGGGGAATACTTCTTTCTGTCGGGGAAGGGCAGAGAGATGGAGACAATGAGAGAGAGAATGAGAGAGATAGATAGATAGATAGATAGAGAGAGAGAGAGAGAGAGAGAGAGAGAGAGAGAGAGAGAGAGAGAGAGAGAGATAGAGAGAGCCTTTTTGTATTTCTTTGTTCCTGCATTAACCTATTAAATGTTTTAAAAATCGAGAATTATTCATTTCTGAGCGTTCTTATTAGCAAATCACTCACAGCACCAAAGTTCTGTAATCAAATACTATTATCGTGATTTCTTCACCGAACCATCTAGTGTGACCACTCGAAGAGACAATTCTAAAGAGTGGTCACAATATACGTTTCGGTTGAGAAATAAAGAAATTATTGTTGCAGAAGTTCTAATTACCGCATCATAATCGGGGCTTTGCTTTACTGTAGATATATATAGATATAGCGGTGCCAATGGCTAATAGCATAAATAGTGTAATGTAAGACATTTATATACAGTTGACCTTTACTTCTGATATGGTGTGCTAGACTTTGGCAATTGAAAGATCTAGTGTACCAAACATGTTACTCATATATCCGAAATACTTTCATTGGTGTTTACTTGAGCACAAAAATAGCGTCCTCTCATTTAACTCTTTCCCTAATGAATGTCTATGCATGAGCTGATTACTTCATAAATAATTATTAACTTAATTTACACAATGTAAAATGTAAATGGGAAATTTGCCTGGGAAAAACTGTAAGACCAGATCTATATAATTCAAAATACATGTACAAACTAATTAGTCTATGATCCTACATGGCGAAGATTTGTGAATGTCTATTATATTTATATATCATCAACATAACGATCCACTGCTTAATATTAACACTTTCCTCAAATATATGACTTTATACGCCTTTGCAAACAGCGTAGACCACGATTAGAAGGCTCCTATTGCAGCCATCTGGTTAGGGTATGTCCTGTTTGCCTATGATATACACTGCTCCCTCTCTACAACGAAACCCTTTTGGGATACGAAGATTGTATGTGTTGTTCAGAGGGAGTTGTTATAGGGAGGGAAAAACAAACATAATTAACTTGTTTGCAGATCCCCAGATAAGGTGTATTTCGAGAACTAAAACCGTTATGCCTCAATCAAACCATATGTTGTAACCACTCTTTAGAATCGTCACAAAGTGACGATTCTAAAGAGTGGTCACAACATAGGATTTGATGGAGGCATAAAGAAAATACGATGGAAAACAGTTGTTTATGGAGCCTTGTTTTTGAAACACTGACATGCGTTGTTGTAAGGAGGGAATCGTTATTAAGAGAGCCGTTGTAGGGAGGGGGCACTGTAATTTAGAACTGATTCTACAGGTGCTGTCAGGATTTAAACATTTCATTGGCAGTGCTATTATAAAATTCAGTGAATTAATACCCATGGTGTCATTATTTTTCTGGTCTGAATATACATTGAGTAATGGGTTAATCAAATGAACTGTTCAAAAGGCTGGTAAAATGTATCCACTGAATGGTCATGGCAAATATTGCAGACAGGCATATATGCCAACAATATTTGAAATGCAAATACAGTAAAACCTCTCTAATACACTAAATTGTGTTAATTAGTTTGTATTTGGAGCAAGTGGTTGCTTAAAGCTTAAAGCAAAGTGAAAGTAAAACAGAACGCTCCTATAGGAGCGTTCTGTTTTACTTTCACCTTGCTTTAAGCAGCCACCTGCCTTTAACACAACATACTTGATGTATTTAATTGGCCGTTATAGAAAGATTTTACTGTACGCACGCTATCAGCATGAGATATATTAACATTTAACCAGCTGTTTCTTGACAGTGTATCTTTGTACATGGGGTGGTCAACAACGGAGTTAAATTTACAGACACCATTATGTCTGACTACGGTGTTTGCAAAGGTGTAGAAAGGGTATACTTATGGAGTAGAGTGTTAAATGTTAAAGGCATATCGACGTATTAACGGCGAATCAGTGAATTTGAGCAGGCTCACAATCTTATCAATTAGATACATGTACTTTAAAATGATCTTAGACTCAGACGGAGGAGATTTATTATCCGGTAGCAAGATTTCGCTATTCCGAATATTTAAATTAGAAACACTATCGATATTTAGTCATCTTAGACTAGTCATTTGCCCCATGACTATTAATGTAAGAAATAGTGACATCATGAACATCAAGTAATTTATTGTTAATTATGTCACACGGACACTTGAAGTTTTGGTCATTGCAAAACCTGTATAGCCACATCTAGAATACAGAGTAGATACCGATCACATGGTCCCGTTTGATCTGGTTCTACGGTGTCTGCACATTGGTGATGACGTTAACCCTTCTCTTGCTGAATTTTAAAGCACATTCCTCATTCTTTACCCATGCCCTTTTGTATAATTACATATATTTTCACTGTGTACAAGTATTTCGCTATGCAATCACTGCTGTGGAGTGCACTGGTTGCACACTCAACTTGTAAATAGTGCAGACCCTGATGAGACAGCTCCTGCAGGAGCTGTCTCATCTGGGTCTTCACTATTTACAGGTAGGTATATTGACGTGAATAGCAAGCGAAGGGTTAAATCTTACTTGCATTATTATTCTTGAAGTAGAGGGTTAAACTCACAGTTTTCTAAAATTATTCACACACATGATTAAATCACATATATAGTAGAACATGTCCTAAGCAGATATTCATTTATTGAACACAGGAGAAACAATACCGGTCTTTCAGACAAATTGCAGCTTAATGCAACGTAGAATTCCGGCAATACTTTCACCTTGAATTACGCAGCAACCTTGGTCTCTACAAATATCTAAATTGTTCTTTATTGAAATTCCGGTTTAGACGGGCTTTACCGCATACCTAAATGCACCGACACTTTCTTATACAACGCATGACATTTTAACCACCGTCATATTAAGCGTGACATTTACAAATCAGTTGGATCCTCGGGGTCTCATTAGGATCCAAGCTCACAGTTAGTATAAACATATTTTATTTCATTTATTATTTCATGAAAAAGGGTCGGGCCACAAGTTCGACCAACATTAGTTACGGCCCTCCCCGTACAACTTTCTACAGCAAGTGTGTCACATGAAACAAAACATATGAAACATAAAGAATGCATCAACTATTCTCAGCCCTCTACCCGATATATCGCCATCTTTTAATAAACAACGACTTTACTGAACTTCCATTAACTTACTATTTATAATGGTACACGGACTAAATATTGTTTAGCATGGCAGGACATGTAGAAATATAAAACTTATTCTGTAATTAAGCTAATATAGTAGACCATGATCAGAGGACTCATAAAGGAGCTGTCTGGTCAGGGTCTACTCTGCCTTAGAGATATGATACGTCCTTCCTATCAGGTAAAAGGCGAAGGTGAATATACTTCTCATGTTGCAAGTATGAAATCTGCACTCAAACTGACTCAATATTATGCATATACTAGTATATGTATATAAATGTATTCAAGGTTTTATACTAAACGGGTCCGTCTAAGTACTCATTCCCAGGATCTTGCAAATTGCAAATTGCAAATATGTGGACCGAAGTAAGAGAAAGGTTGCCCCAATGCAAGATAACGTCACTTATTACAATAACTCACAGTTTCGTATCATACCTAAAATGCAAGTAGTCAGAATTTTGGCAGACCTGATTTTTTTTTCAGCACGAAGGGCTAATAATAATTTCATATTTTAACATACACAACATGACCGGAGAAATGCTTTCGTGATACCAATATGAAGAGACGAACAAAATATTTGTCTGCACATGATCCACGAAGAATGGTTCTTCATCCATATTGTGTTAAACAAATTAAGTCTGCCAAAACGTAGATCTGTTGCATATATCTGTTGCATTTTTACCTACTTATTCGTACAAACATTTGAGAAACTGTTGACCAAGTATCAAACATCTTTATGCGGTGTGACATCAGGATCCACACTGTTTGTTAAGACAATCACAGTTTCATCACTAGCGTGCAAAGAGTAAACCCCCTTTGGGCGCCAAGTTTCTTATTGTCGTCTGCAAACAAATGTTGTTAAATCATTCGGTACAATAAGGAAATAAGATAAATAAATGAAAATTTGAAAGGAATTAAACACAAATATAGAATTAGAGATTGAGACAAAAAGTGACGTCCCTGATAAGACACCGCCTTGAAAAGGCAGCGTTTGGTCTGTGACCGCACTATTTGTCGTGGTGCATTTTTGCGACATTGACGGTGAAAGGGTTAATTCAGCATTCATGAGTTTCAACAGATCCTTATTTCAGACGGACACCTGGCACAATGTCGTCCATGCGATGTCGTTCACAATAGTATACTACTATTAGGGTCTTGTTTTTATAAAATCAAAGACATTGTGCGAAAATGCTGTCGCCTACAAATCAGTGATTACAATTAGCTCCAGATATATATACAGTAGAATCTGTCTTAACCCTTTACCTCATAGGCTATATTTAGATCCAGCCACTTCGAATAAATCTACCGAAAAGGAGCATGAACTTGAGAAAAGGAAAACTTTAGAATTGTGTAGTTCGAAACCATTGTGCTAAATAGAGCATTTGCTCTACAGGATCAAATGCTCTATTTATCACAATGATTTCAACAGGTGACTTTTGCAGAGGCGTCAAAAGGCATCAATATTAGGAAATGGGTTAAGCGGCCAATAAAAAGAGGTTTAAATGTCGGTTACATTGCATATACTGGTCGAGTGTAAGTGTACGAATAACATAGCATAGGTAAAGAAATAAATATAAGCATTATGTTTGTATCATCACATTAAGAAATGAATATGTTATTGATATTAACCAGTAGATCCTTTCGAATTCTCGGTGCAACATTATTGCCAGAAATGTTTAATGCAGGGTGAAAGTCATGCAGAAAGCTCCTTTATCATGCAACGTCACAAAATACAGTCACTTCCTACTAGCATAATATTTTATCCAGTCACCAGGCTTCTCTAGTGACATAATAAAGGGGGTGCAAATAAACTTAGGTTTATTTGGTTACTTCCGGTAGTGGAAGGTTTATTAGGTTAGTAGATAAGCGTAATGATTCTATAACCATGGAACTATTTTAGTTTTCTGTAAACATTCATAAACATGTTGATGGAATAGATCTAACAGATCTATTTGGTCACCAGAAGAATTATTCAAATGAGAAAAAATAAAAATAATTGGCTACAGCTGGATTCGAACCCGCGCCTGATCCTACAAAACCTAATTCTAATCTCTCTAGAGACGTCGCCCTTACCGATTACGCCACTGAGGCCACATACAAAATGATGTTGATTTATCACTTTTATTAATTTAATCCACCGCTGGTAAAACCCGTTTTTGATAAAATCAAACCTGGAAGCAAAGATTGACAGATAAATAGTAAATGTTTTCTTTTCACTCTCATGATTATTTGATTGATAAACTCTTACGGGGGCGGTGATAGTCATAAACCTAAATATAGCCTGTTCAGTTCCATCGATTTCTGAGTGACGTTAGGTAGAATCTAAAAATAGAAACCGAGACTACGTAACTCGAATTTGACCAAAGAATATAGATCATGTCTGTTTTAAATAACTTATCGACCCTTGATTCAAATCATCTTATTTTTCAAATTCAACCACGTTTCCCTTCTAGTAATACAAGTATCGAAACTATATTCCTCTGCGGTAGCTCATTAGATCTATTTACGTCTAAATGGAAGTGAAAAGGGAGGGATCCGTTGATCGAAAAACTGCATTTTCAATGTAAATTATTTCAAGAGTGTTATTAGTCTATAAAAAAGACATTTAACTATATTGACTGGATAAATCGAATAATAGGTTAGTGTCGTAGATGGGACGCCTTTATCCGACTCGGAGAGAAAACAGTTGAGGCTCGGCAAGCCTCGCCTCAACGTTTTCTCCCCTCGTCGGATAAAGCGTCCCATCTACGGCACTAACCTATTATTCTCTATTTCCACGTCGACGCTGTATTTTGTGAGGTATAGTACATGTGTACTGACCCGACTGGAATGCAAGTTTGATTCAGCCAATAGGAGGAAAACAGAAGGACGAAACAGGCATAATTAAACATAAACATCAAATTAACACATTTTCTCACCTTTGTCTCAACTATCTGTCCATATAAAAGGATTAAATCAAGTTTGTTTTTGTTGTAAAAGTCGATGACGTCACTGCATGCCAACATGACGTCACGTAATTCGTACTTGCATGTATTTTCATCCAGGGGACGAAACCGCTTTAGCAATATTTCTATTTCTTCATTTTTTCGCCAAGGCTCGCATTTAACAACTTTTCCAACTCGCCAAAATACAGCTGAACTTCCAAACTACTAGCATAGTAATTCTTATATATGAGAGTTTTGCATGACTTCCACCATGCATTAAGGAGCCACATGCCTAAAAGCGTCTAAATTCGTCTATACCAAAACATCGAATAATTGAGATTTTACTGTATTTGCTTTTTGAAGTTTGGTCCACTTAAGGGTAAAAAGAGAAAACAACGAGATTGTCATTTCAACGGAACCGATAACTTCGCACGGAGGTCACTCCGTAACGAAGAAGTATTTCGCTTTACAATTTCGAAACAAAGAGAAATATTGTGATTTGTTATTGAATACTTCGTCCATTATGTATTTCTAACCGAAATCGGAGATCGACCGAACGTGTCCGCTGATATCCGTGCAATCAACGACATTTTCCGTCTCTTAAAGGTCGGCGGTTTTCTAAGGATTAAGCAATATTCAGAATCCGTTAACAGTTATCTGAATATATATAAACGTTTGGAAAATGGGTTGACAGCATTATTTCATTTATATTGAAATGTGCACAACGTTCGTTTTCGATTGATTTATACGAAAAAAGGAAAAAATATAACTTTAAAAGATTCAACATAAACATTACAAAATACATAAAATAACGAGTCAGGCAGCATCTCAGCAGAGTCCAAGCAGTTAATTATCTATTTCGTATAAAAGCATTGGAACGTTTTGCAAACAGAGTAGACACAGGGTCTGCTCTGTTAGCCAATAGAATTATGTACACCTGATTCTGCAGTTTCCAACATGACTGTTCATATGCCTTTATGATTTTACAGTTGATATCTCGAACTTCAAGGGACTATATAAATTAGTTCGAGATAACAGAAGTTCGAGTTATCCGATTTGTAATCTGGACAATTTCTAAAGTCCATAGCTTAATGCAGGTCTATAGTAATGCTGAAAGCTCCTGCAGGAGCTTTCATCATTACTGTAAAACTGCATTAAGCTGTGAAATGTGTTTCTAGATATGCGTAGTGATGCATTTTAGAGCAATTCTGTATGTAAGATTTTGGAAGGACCAAACTTTTAGTTCGAGTTATTCCGAAGCTCGAGATATTCGAGGTCGAGATATCGAAGTTCAACTGTACATGTATAATTAATCTTCATACAGTGGTTATTTCTTACATTCCTATTAATGACGTAATGAGTTAATTGTTTTAAGGTTTTATTCTTTATTAAAGTCTCATCATGGTTATACAGTATAAATTATACATATGTACATACAATATACAAAACCATGTCATTCTATATAGAATTATTAGAGACAATTTACCAATTCATTATACAATCTTACTTTGAATATGCATACATATTTGTACAATCAAAAATAAGATACCGGTGCTTATCCTGACTCAAAGTCTAAAACTGTAAGAAAAAGGAAATAGTTGCTAATACATGTATACCAGTATGAAAAAGGATATGCAATCGCAATGCTGTATTTAAATTAAAGCAGCTTAAAAATATGTTGAAAATATCAAATATCATCTCAAATCAGAGTTGAAATGATCTGATTAGCACCGACTTCTAAACATATGGTATGAAAAACACACACACAAAAATACATTATTTATACAAAAGATTACTACGTGTCTGTGAAATATTGAAGCAGGTTTTGGCACTTAGCCGTATCAATTTCTCACTGGAAATCAAACATATCAATGTCTCATCATCATTCATGTCATTAAAGATATAATCTATTAGGGAAGTCTTTTCAAACAGGCTACTTCTTATGACAACGTGTTCTCTTCATTTAAACAAAGCACGGAACTCATACTCAACACCATCTTTGCAAAATGGACATAAACGACCATTTACTTCCAACAGTTCATATCGCCCCGTTTCAATAAGGGTGCTGTCCCACACCTAAACTTGGCGAACGCAGATCTGTGTTTTAAAGGTAAAATGATTTTACAATATGGTTCAACAATATATTCATTCTTAAACAATTTATATGATCTTAGTACAAACCGATCAGAATTACAGGTATATTATGTTTACGACGGGAGAAGAGCTAGGAGAGTTTTGGCTGTAGATCACAAAGAACCATACATACGTGTTCAAGATGAACAGCCACAACTGAAACATCTCTTTTTAACCCTTTCCCTGATATAGACCTGTTTTCACGCATTTACAAACAGAGTAGACCCAGATCAGACGGCTCCTCTAGGAGCCGTCTGATCAGGGTCTGCTCTGTTTGCTAAAATAATTGCTAATGAATATTCAATAGGTATTGAAATTTGGCCAACATACAGAACAGGGAAAGGGCTAAAGTGATAGTGCAACGCATTTTTAAAATGTCTACACATTATATGCATCATTTATTTATATGTTGAATAGAGGTTTATCGCAAGAAATCCAATCAAATGCACTTCGAAGAAGACAACACTTTCGTATAGTGTTGTACGTTATAAGCATCGAACAAAGCGATTTATTTTGAACCACAGAGACATTTTTCGAGGCGTTCATTGTAGCCAATCGGCGCGAAATTTCTAATTGTCGTCTGCAATCCAGTGTTTGTTAAATCATTCGGTACAATGGAGAAATGAGATAAATAAATCCAAATGTCAAAGGAATAAAGCACATATATAGAAACAGAGAATGAGACAAAAAGTGAAGTCCCTGATCAGACGCCGCTTTGAAAAGCGGCGTTTGATCTGGGACTGCACTATTTGTCGTGGCGTATTTTTGCGACATTGGCGGTGAAAAGGTTTTAAGCTGGATCCTCCGCGTTTTCCATATTAATTAAACAAACATAATGCCAAATTGCATCACTTTCAAACAGTGCAGATCCTGATCAGAGGGTTCGCTCGGGGAAACCCTTTGATTTGGGTCTACACTGATTGAATGTATTGATATACTCGGTTCCCATACAGGAAGAGCTAACTCGACATATTGGGCCACCGATTTGGGGTTGATAAAACCAAATTTCTGCCAAATACATATATATTTATATGAACTGCGACAATTATATATGGATTTAAATTTCGGATTACATGCAAATGGCATGTCTTACCTATTGCTAGACGTGTGCTGACAAGTTGACATGTGGAATTAAATTAGTGAGTGACATAAAGCTAATAATCTAATACAAATGCAAAACAGTGCTTTACTTTCGCACATTCCCACATGGGCTATTTTTCAACCAAACCTCCTGAATGAATCTACTGTAAAGCAGCATTTAATAAAAGGGAGGATTAAAAATGTGTAGTTTAGAAACCATTTTCAATCATAGTGGTTTAAAAAAGTATTTTTACAGAAGCTTCAAAAGACGTCAATATGAGGGAATGGGTTATATTCGATTACAAACACTGCCCAACTCAGTCGGTAGCATTCACTTCCAGTACAGGGAGCTGCTGGTATGATTCAATGTAATATTCTAGAAATGAAATTTGTACTAGCGGTATCATTTTTAGCTCCGGCCAGATTCATAATAATATGACTGGTTCCATATGTTGGAGACGACAAACCAAATACAAATACGGTAGAACTTCTATAAAGTGACCAATTAACCGTTTCACTGCCAATACCGGATCTGTGATTACCTATGCAAACAGTTTGGATCCAGATGAGACGCCGAGTAACTCGGCGTCTCATCAGGATCCAAAATGTTTGTTACTGTTACTATGTTTTTGAAACAAAAATGAAGAAAATCAAAAGAATGATAATTTGTAGCAGATTACAAAGTTGGCAGACGACAGGGTTTGACAGCGAAAGGGTTAATGACTTTATGTTTCTTTACACGCCTACAGTCGCTTTATGCAGGATGAGCATAAAGCAGAAAGCTCCCGCAGAAGCTTTCTGTATAACATTCGATCTACCTGAGCTTTATGATCCAGAAGTATGCAACATATTTACACATCGCTTGAGACATCGCGTACATACGTACTCACACACACATACGGATTTGCAGGGGAAACGTCGTTTATATGAGGCAATGTGTTAAATTTATTTTAGCATTCATTAGTACAGTAAAACCTCTCTATAATGGTCACTAAATTACATCAAGTATTTTGTGTTAAAGGTAGGTGGCTGCCTAAAGCAAGGTGAAAGTAAAACAGAACGCTCCTATGGGAGCGTTTTGTTTTACTTTCATCTTGCTTTAAGCAGCCGCCTGCCTAAATACCAACTAATTAACACAATTTAGTGGCCGTTATAGAGAGGTTTGACTGTATATAGTTTGAGTCAGATATATTCGTAAGAAACTAATGTAAGTAATATAATAGAACCTGTACTAAGAGGTCATTCATTTATTGAACATAGAAATCTTTAACAAGCAGATGGTTTCTTAAAGCTTGGCAAAAGTCATACAGACAGCTCTCTGCATTACTTTTGACTTGTATTTAGCTACCACCTGCCTTACAGACCCATAATTATTCCACTTTTTGGTTGATATACTTTACTACTCACGTGTCGAGACTCACTCTGCGTCTTGATTATGCTAACACATTATTCGTATACGATAAACTTGAGGAAAACCAACGCGTAAACTTGACAAGCTTCAAAATACGTTCAATATTTTGTTTTATAATATGCTATTAGAAGAATATAAATAGCATTCAATATATCGTATTCATTCCATAAGCATATTCTTCAAATTATATGTGGACTGTTACCCGACGTCAGATGTAAGATGTGATCGAAAACAAAATACATTGCAGTAACCGTGCATGAATTGAAGTACAGTTCAACTTCATCTCGAACTCGGATAACTCAAACGTCGTAATAAATAGAACTGAAATTTCTGAAGTCCTTCCAAAACTTACAATACAGAATTGCTCGTATAACTACGTATATCTAGAAACACGTATGACAGCCTTATGCAGGTCTAAAGTAATGCTGAAAGCTCCTACAGGAGCTTTCAGCATTACTTTAGACCTCCATTAACCTTAAACTTAAGAAACTGTCCAGATAAAAAATCGGATAATTCGAACCTCTGTTATCTGGAACTGATTTGTTTGGTCCCTTAAAGTTCGAGATATCGAAGTTGAATGTAATCGTACATGTACATCACGATACGGTCTCTGTTCTGGATAGACGGAATGCGTTTCGCTGATGCAACAAAAATGATTCCTATTTTTCTTCGAATTCGGAAGGCTATCAGCGGATTGATGGACACCTGTATAAGCGCTAGCATATCAAAAGGGACCATGTCATAACATGAAGATCAACTTATTACTTTTCTACAGTTACTCTGTTTGCAGCTCAATCATTGAATACTCTAGCGATAGGTGGATACAGTATGTTCACTTAAATGTTTTTTCGTTATACATGCACTTTACCACTGTATTTGCTGTCGCGGTTGTTGTAGATTAGTCGGAGAGGGGATACGTTTATTTACACTGTTTGTCTTCTAGGATGGGGATGGAATAAGTGTGAGATTGGGTGCCCATAAACCGGTTTAACCCCCCAGTGACTTTTGTCACTGACCGTTCCAAGGCGGTACTTCCATCTTCCTCCTATTGTATGTTTTTTTTGTCTTTGTGCGTCTCTTGTTGTTTTTTCTACTTACAGTGGAGAAACTGTTATTCTTTCCCACTTAGTGCGTTTCAAACGCGTTTTAAACCCGTTTAAAACCCGTTTAGCAAACGCGTTTGTATATCCACTTACAAACGCGTTTAAACTCACTTATAAGTTAATCGTCAATATATGGTTCCGCAGGGCATATTGAGTTTTAAAACAACGTTAATAATGGTAATTTCTCATTTTTGTACTTTAAAAGTCCCTTATATATACCTAAAGCTGTGCGGATTGTGTTTTGTAAAGAGTTATATATCAGTAGATCGTTAAATTAGACGATCTGTATTTCGTTTAAAGAAACATTGATACTTTTTGTTCCAACCGAAAGAAATCGCACGTTATGTACTGCTGCTTCGTTTTAAGTGGTAAAATGGTAATTTGTGCTGTCTATGGGTGTAGCTCTGTCTATGGGTGTAGCTCCAAATCCGACAGAGACTAAATAGGATTATTTAAATTACCAAAAGACGAGAAGTTCAAGAAAACGTCCACGATGTGAACGTCTAGGGAACGTGATTGTTTGTTCGAATTGATTCTTCCACATTTTTTTTATATTGGATAAGCTTACGTTGTTTATCGATGGCTGTTTTCCGTGAAATTTATACTATAGAAAATAGTGCAGCCAATGACTTGGGTCTACAATTATGAAAAAGGATATGCTTCATTCTATTATAAATGTACCTTTAGAGGTTAGCACTGTAGGTTAATGGGCCTTTTCGTCATGGAAAATTATTCAATTCAAACTTTTTGTTAACAGCGTAATCCTAAACGCAGAAACTGTCTGATCAGGATCTGCTCTGATTGTTTAGTCTATAGACTTATTTCTTTAGATTCGATCATGGTTGTCTAGCGTCCCTGTCATCCCTGTAAATGAATATTCACGAGGTCATGAAATCTTTAATAAATATACTTAAGAGAAAAAAAGATTAATAAACACCAGTTAGCTCTGTTGACAGCAGACACCAAATTTGCTTTAAAATCAATTTCCCAATCCTTTTCGTATTATATAAACGGCTTCAAGCACATTTGCAAATAGAGTAGATCCAGATCGGACAGTTCCTCTAGTAGGACTTACATCAGGTTCTGCTCTGTTGCTTATGGAATTTTGTTGATCTAATCCTATAGTTTCTGTCAAAGCCAAAGATCTCGTTGAAAAATTAGCATTGTGAAAAAAGGCGTTAGATCTCCATGAATATTCGTGTAAGAAATAATTATTTCATGTAGATCAAATTTTTGTAATGATTCATGAGTACAGGAAAGTTTGGCTATGACAGTAATTGTACAACCAGACCTACATGTATATTATTTCATAAGCAAACCGACAAGACCCTGATCAGTGATCAGGGAGCTACAACAGAAGCTATCTGATCTGGATCTACTCTGTTTGTAAATTTGTTTCATTACGTTTGATCTGGGTCTACCGTGTTTGCATTGACATAAAAAGGCACGTGGAATGAAGGGTTTATAGTCGTGAAGTGATTTACTCACACATACCTTTTCATCAAGGAAATAGTTTATCATAAATATGATCCTTTTTGCCATTCTGGAACATGGACAATATTGACCATAAATCCAAAGGAAATAAGTAATTCTGGATTACTGAATTGTTAATTCGACACGTTTTATAGTTTTTTTACTATTACCTTCAGAATGCCCAAAACTAAATTTATGACACCATGACCGCAGTGATTGATCTCGAAATTTCTACTTGAATCTTTTGACCACAGCTACATAATGGAATGCAACAAAACGTAATATACAGGATGCGAGTTTTATGGCCCTGTTATAATCATTCTCCCTTGTTTGGTATTTGAATAAGGGCCACTGCGATAACTGACACTGCATGGGGCATTTGGCCAAGCATTTCGTGTGTAATATGGCTTAGTACAATATGGCCTAGGGCCATTTAACACATTCATTCATTGAGCAATTCTAATGGCTAAATTACTGTTGTTTCCCTACAAACCATAATTAAATTGCACCTATACTGTAAAATTATGATAAAAAATGTAATAACAGTTTACATTTGTTGACCATAATGTTTTATAAACAGTTTTATTTGTAGTGGATTCAGTCATTTAAACATAATTCACAAGCTTTAGAAACGTGAATACATTAATAAAAAAAATAATAATAAAAAAAGTCATACTTCAAGACTGACAACCATTTGTTATCAAGATCCATCCTTTTCTCATTCTCCCAACAAAATTCATATTTTACTCTATTTTCTGAAAGTAATGCATAAGTTTGGTATTGCAAATATTAAAGTAAATAAATAATTCATTATCTATTTTTCTGTATGTTGGTGGAATTTTCTTTTTTCTAAAGTACATACATTTATACAAAGCAACGAGAACACACCATTTCATCTGAACCCACTTTGCCTAAATATAAACAAATAAATTTGTAATAAAGTTGTTACAAAATACATCTAAAGGTGTCCGTTTTGTCTAACAGTTGTTTGGACCCAAGTCATGGGCGGGGCCCAAACGGTCCCTCTGATCTGAACCTTCACCATTTTGCCAATGATCTTGGCTCTAACCTCATCCTAAAAATTCCTATTTTATTGTTTTTGAATAGTGTAAATTCTCTGACAGGTAAAGTTAGTTAAGATTAAGAAAATTATTAATTATGCGTTTAATATCAAGTATCATATTGTATTTCACACTTAACATAAACATCGTACCCCATAAATAGTTTCCCCTACTCAATATGTGTCACTTTCTATGGGTTATACATGGACGTAATGTCTGGAAAAGTGTGAAAATATTTGTGTGTTTGTAAAAACTGTGAAGTCGGATTTGATCTAATTTTATAAGCAAACAGAACAAACCCTAATTAGACGGTTCCTGTAGGGTCTAAATCTGGATTTACTTTGTTTTCAGAGGCGTGAATTTAAATGAAAAGGTTAAGTTTCTGTGTATATTTCTCCCACATAAATATAATAATGCAACATCATGTGTGATGGGTCTACTGTTTAGGAAGTGATAATTCTACAGTATTTTCAATTTTGAAAGCAGAAATATTTAACTAAATATTTATCTTTTTAGTTATAGAAACCAAAATTGGAAACTGTTTTGTAAATATCTGTAACCTGACTAGTCCACAAATAATATATATGGGGATGTATATGTCCCAAACTGTTTGTGTTTTTTGATAGATACAACAGTGTTCTATACTTCATATCTATCAAAAACACAAACAGTTTGGTTGAACTGGACAAATTTGTGAAGTTAATGATAGATCAATCGGTAGACATTGTAAAATTTAAGGTATGAATTTGGTCACCAATTATGATAATGGCACAAATTTTGAAAAGTTTAGGGTGGGTCAATCCTATGAGTACTAATATTGAGATATCAGTCGTTTTCTTCTATCCCTTTAAAAAACAAGACAAAAATTAAACTGAAAGTAGTTTTGACCATATAAATACAAATGTAAATCGTTGGTTAACTTACTAATTCCAGATTATAGGCTGATGCAACCGATTTCAGGATGAATTTCTGGATAAACTGATCTTGTATAATTACATATATCTTCCCTGTGTACAAGTATTTCGCTGTGCAATGACTGCTGCGGAGTGCGCTGGTTGCAACAATCAACTTGTAAATAGTGCAGACCCTGATGAGACAGCTCCTGCAGGAGCTGTCTCATCTGGATCTTCACTATTTACAGTTAGGTATATTGACGTGAATAGCAAGCGAAGGGTTAGCATTTTACTCCAGATGTGCTTTTAACGCCTTGTGGTGCAGACCAACACCACATGGCTTCCATAAGACCCGCCTGACCAGGGTCCGTTCTGATTACTTATGAAATAATACAGATCTGCCATAATCCTTTCTTCAATAACTATGCCTTTCTACGCCTTGGCAAACAGAGTAGGCCCAGATTAGACGGCTCCTATAGGTGCCGTCTGATCAGGGTCTGCTCTGATTTCTTATGATATAATATAGATATGATTCTGCAGTTTCTGACAAGGCCAAAACTTGACGTGTCCATGTGCTATTATAATAAATTATTCTAATTTATATTCCTGACGTCATCATTTTTACATAACTCTTCATGTCATGGAGGAAAGGGTTAATCAAGCATGTCTGTGTTTACATGTCTACACAATAACAAATCTCGCTAATAATCATGATTTCATACTGTCTTTCATGTATATTAAAATGAGGAAAACGGTTAATGAGGAAGACAGACTGCACACTTATATATGAATGAAAATAACACTCAAAGAAACAGATAAAGATGCGTACTCAAATACTAAAATCGTTACTTCTCCACCAAACCCTATATTGTGACCATTCTTTAGAATCGTCTCTACGAGACGATTCTAAAGAGTGGTCACAACATAGGGTTTGATAGAGAAATAAAGGAGTTAGTCTTGAAAATGTTTCAAATTACGCACCTTATCCTGACCTCTGTCACTATATCGACGTGTATCTATATTAAGCCTTTACTGCATGAATAGTCATGTAAGAACAAGAATATTAAATGGATTAATTGTTATAATAGCGCATGGGCTCAGGACGTGTTTGCCCTGGCGAGAACTCTAGAACAATACATATATCATACCATAAGCAAACAGAGCAGACCTTGATCAGACAGTTTCTGTAGGAGCGTAGAGAGGCGTAATTATGGAGTAAATAATTAACCCTTTCGGCGCCAAATTTCTAATTGTCGTCTGCAATCCAAATTTTGTTGAATCATTCGGTACAATAAGGAAATGAGATAAATGCAAATTTCAAAAGAATAAAGCACTCAGATAGAAATAGAGAATGAGACAAAAAGTGAAGTCCTTGATCAGACGCCGCCTTGAAAAGTCGGCGTCTGATCTTGGACTGCACTATTTGTCGTGGTGCATTTATGCGACATTGGCGGTGAAAGGGTTAAATCAAGTTTACAGAGTACATTGCTTAAATGTCAACTCCATTTCATCGATGGAAATTAATTTGGAGAAAATTACGTTGGTTCGTTTGTTATCAAACCGCCATGCTATGCTAATAATTGTTGCGATGGATTTGAAATCTAATTTTTAAATTACAGGAAGATATGTTACATGCAAACATACCGTTATCCAACCAGTTTCCGGGTTAGTTACGTAAACAGTTTAGAAATTAGTGTGGCGATGACAGACTAGATCAACAAGAAATATCGTCGCCGGTTTTAGTACAACTGGGTGCAAAATGTTTGATATTCTGAGAATGGATTTGAAATTAACCCATTCCCACACATTGAAGACTTTTGACGACTCTGCAAAAGTCACTTTGAGAAACCATTGTGATAAATAGAGCATTTGCTCCTATATGAGCAAATGCTCTATTTATCACAATGGTTTCAAACTACAAAATTCTAAAAGTTTCCTTTTCTACGGTTAATGCTCCTTTTCGGTAGATTAGTTCAAAGAGGTTTATCTAATAAAAGCCTATGTGGTCATGGGTTAAACAGACGGACACACTCTTTTCAGGATAACAGAAGAGTGTTACGCAGATGCGTATAGATTTTAACCCTTCTCTCCATGAATATTAATGTAAGAAATAATGACAACATTCACATTAGTTCGCTGTATTTGTATTACATGTATAACATATGGACACAGGACTATTTAATCAGGACAGAAAGTGTACAAACAGATCTATATTGTATTATAAGCAATCAGAGCACATCCTAATCAGACGACTTCTGTAGGAGCCGTCGGATCTGTGTCTACTCTGTGTCTGATCTGTGTCTACTCTGTTGACAAAGGCGTATGATAGTGTATATATAGAGTAAAGGGTTAAATTACGTACTGTCCATTTCAATTAACTTCGTCACTGAATTTGAATCGAGATGTTTCTTTCATTTCCTACCGAATTGAAATCAAGTTTAAATCACATGTGTCATCGTTTTTCACGAACCCTGTGTCCGAACTTTCCTTGAATCCATCTGTAATTAACGATTTCAGGCCTAAAACAATGTTTTTCCATTGTAAACATGTTTCATGTCAAATTGCAAATGGCGGACGAATGATGTCGAGTGGAACGTTCAATTTTGTCTGAGGGTAATTATAGCCCTTAAAAATAGATGTCATACACGAAATTACGTCATTTATTTTCATATCAGTATGCAATTCATCCCTGTTAAAAATTATAGGCTCCACTAGCCGTACATGCGGCGGCCATTTGCAAAGAAACAGCTGATGAAATTAGCATGTAGAAAATGCATTGTCGGTATTTTCTTCCGTGTTACTGCATGACATTGAGGGATATTTAGCATGGGTGCTCGTGAAAAATGATGCGATCAAATTAAGAAGGTTTCAGTTCAGTCTGACTCGAAAAAAAAAAAATATCGATTCAAATTCAGTGATAAAGTATATTGAAATAGACAGTAGTTATAAGAGGATTGCGTTCAACCCTGCGACTGTGTTTGACTACATGTATTGGTAATCTCTTTAAACTTATTTTTGAAAGATCGTTGAATGTCTACTTGTAAATCATACTAATGCAGGTGTAATGTTTAAAATAACTGAGCATTTGAATGATCGACAATAGAATTGAATTCCAACGGGAGATGTTCCACATCAATATGTATGTGATGTGCACAGTTTATTCATTCTCATAAAAAGGAGTGTTCGAAGGATAATTCACATGCTTGCATGATAGCATGCACATTGATTGGCTGTATTTGTTTTATAATATATGGACACATGTATATTTAGTCAGGACAGAAAGTGTAGAATCAGATCTATATTATGTTATAAGCAAGCAGAGCACACCCTGATCAGACGTCTCCTATAGGATCCGATCTGGGTCTACTCTGTTTGCAAATGCGTAGAATAGTGTATACATTATGGAGTAAAGGGTAAAATACCGTAGTTAAATGAGGTTTGAGTATAACCCTGCAAATGTGTTTCAATAAAGGCAAGCTCACGGCTTTAACATATCTTGCTGAAAGATCGCTGAACGTCTACTTGTAAATCACACTAATGCAGGAGGTATGTGTAATGCTTGAAATAACTGAGAATGGGAACGATCGACAATAGAATTGAATTCCGACGGGAGATGTTCCACTTCAATCTGTATGTGAGGTACACAGTTTATTCGTTGTCATAAATATAGTTCCATATACAGAATGCATTCCACGGATCTCCAGGTTCTGAAAAGTGCCTTGTACGAGAAACCTATACACAGTGCCACAATTTGATATATAAAAATGTCAATGTCTTGTTTCAGGGACAATGGAACTTACACCTATCAGAAGTTCTTACACACTACACATGGGAATAATTGGTAACACACATGAGTCTGTAGTGCTAGTATGAAACTATCTGCGATTTTAAAGCACGCTCGCTGTCATGTAATATGTTGCGACGACTTGGAGGAATAATGACAACATACTATTTACTAAATGTTCTTATGTCACCACATTCCCTCCTAGTGGCGCATTTGGCGCTACTATAAAAGTCACATTTTGAAAACATTGTGATATATAGAAGCAAATGCTCTATTTGTCACAATGGTTTCAAAACTACAAACTTCTAATATTCTCCTTTTCTTTTATTAATGTTCCTTTTCAGAGGATTTATTCAATGTGGTCAGGTCTAAAAATAGCCTAAGAGGGAATGGGTTAACAGAAAATACATTTTTTCCAAAATCGGTTCCATTTGGCACCTTTTTTGTACATAATATATAACGTTTGCTTGTGGCTACACCAGATGAAAAATAAACCTATTAATACTTTACGCTATAAAACCAAACAATACTGTTTAAAACCATACACGACTATTTGTAAAAACCATATAAGACTATTTATATACAATATTTGTTTATATCCATATAAGATTATTTATAAAACCATACAAGACTATTTATAAAACCATACAAGACTTTTCTATAAAACTATATAATACTAGTTATAAAACCATGCAAGCTTATTAATAAAACCATACAAGAATATTTATAAAACCATACAAGACTATTTATAAAACCATACACGACTATTATAAAACCATACAAGACTATCATAAAACCATATAAGACTATTTATAAAACCACACACGAATATTATAATACCGTATACGACTTTTTAAAAATTATACAATACTATTATAAAACTATATAAGACTATTTATAAAACCATACAAAAACTTTTTATAAACAATCATATAAGACTATTTATAAAAGCATATAATACTATTTCTATACACGACTGTTTATAAAACCATATTGGCCTATTTATAAAACCATACATGATTATTCATAAAACCATATAAGACTATTCATAAAACCAAATAGTCAAACCATGTGAATGTTTATAAAGCCATGTAATATTATTTATAAGATGTTTAACCCTTTACTCCATAATCATTTGCGGCTCTGCAAAAATGTAGACACACATTATGAGCCGTCTGATCAGGGTCTGCTATGGTTCATTAAGCACTAATATAGATACGATGCATGTTTCTGACTTGGCTAAAATGCATGTGCAGATGTGCCATTACAAACGTACATTTACTCCACTTAACATTTAAGATGACAGTATTTCGTACATGAACATTCATTGAGTAAATGGTTAAATACATTTTATCTTAATTTATAAAACTGGTTTTTTTTTAAGATTGATACTTAAATGCATGCCATTTTCCAAACACGTAGTAGATATATATGTCTAGTCGAGTGAAATTATACAATATGATGTGGCATTATAAAACTTAACCCTTCGCTTGCTGAATTTTAAAATACATTTATCCTTCTTTACCCATGCCCTGTTGTATATTTACATATATCTTCACTTTGTACAAGTATTTCGCTGTGTAATCACTGCTGTGGAGCGCACCGGTTGCACAATCAACTTGTAAATAGTGCAGACCCTGATGAGACAGCTCATGCAGGAGCTGTCTTATCTGGGTCTTCACTATTTACAGGTAGGTATTATGACGCGAATAGCAAGCGAAGGGTTAATATCGTTTAATATTCATGATGCCATATCTTATGACATGACTATTCGTGTAGTAAAGGTTTAAGCTGTTGACGCAAACTTTATGGCGAACCTTTTATACCACCTAAGTCTTAGAGGTCCCGGTCGACATTCAGTAACCAAAATATAAATATATGTTCGTTTTTATTATATGTCTGTCGCCAACCAGAATGTTTAAAATATACAGGATATATCTTTGATATATATATTTCCTTCATTTGTTTCTGTTTTATTATCTTGGATACTATGAATACTATGGAGCGAGTTAAATTTGAACCTGTATTTAGTCATCCCAGTAAATCTCGTTTACAGTGACCACTTAACCCAGTTGCACCCAGTGAATTCTTCAATGCTTATATTAGAGATTATTTTATATATTGGATTAGTCCATGTTTTTATCCAATGGATGCCTGGTCTAAATTTTCATTTTCGTTTAATATTGAAATTGCTATCAGCAAACAGTGTAGACCCTGATCAGACGCCACATGCGGCGTCTGATCAGAATCTATACTGTTTGCCTATATCCCATATATGGGATCGTGGGCACAAATGGGTTAGTGGATAAACATATTTTTTTTAAAAAGAAAGTGCTTGCTTAATGCAGAATGAAAGTAAATCTAACAAGTTTTATGATGGTATTTAAGATATGCGTTTATCGTATGGACTTTCGCTTTAAAATTTACTGTAATCCAGTCGCACGATATTTTAGTAAGACGGGGCCAAGATTTCGATTATAGTTTCCCGTAATGATTAATTTAGACGGGAAATCATTGTAAAATGCAGATGAATGACGCTAAATATAGAACATAAACTAGCATAGCAGTAGCCACATACAATTTGGAATTCCATTTGCCGCTGAGTAAAGTTGCTTTCTTCAATAAGCCATCTCATGTGGGAAATGTAATAAAGATTGTCAGTTCTTTAACTATTCATGATGAAATCGCGATAGAACTGTAACGCACATTTTACTGCATAAAAATCGGGTAATGTTATATATTTCTCCAATGTGGCTGCTTGTCTTCCTTGTATAACCCTTCCCCAGTTATATGTCTATTACAAATTTCAACACCTACTAAATACACATGGACAAATTAGTTGAACACTTTAGCCATTTTAGAAACTATATAAAAAGAATCTATCAAACCCAATTAGTTAACAGAGCAGAACCTGATCAGGCGGTTCCTCTAGGAGCCATCTGATCTAGGTCTCCCCTGTTTGCAGATTCGAAAAAACACGTTTATATGAGGAAAGGGGTTAAAGGATATTTGTGAATATATTGAAGAGGTGTTAGTGTATTTAACACATGTAGACTGTTACATGTAATATACTCGTAGGAATGAGGGACTCTAAGTATTTCAGTTCCCTAGTGTTACATGCTGACGTACAATTATATTACGAGTCACACCCGGACAAACTGTCTCTATACCGGGGCAGTCAGTTCTGAATTGCTATTACAATGCTTAGCATTAAATGGAGGAGATTTGGGTTGATTTTTATCGGGTTTTACTTCATTTTAACAGTATTTCAGTGGAACAAACAATCGACATGTAACGTCTGGGATAATTGTCGTTGATTCAGAATACAGCTAAACCCAAGACACTAAAACAAATATCATTATCGGTTTTAAGGCAGATGGCAGCTAACTACAGTGTGAAAGTCATGCAGAAACCTTTTGCATAACTTTCACCATGCAATAAGCAACCACCTGCATAAAGGCACCGATTATGTATTACTAAAATTTCGAAGTACCGAGTTTTTATTATAATTTGATTTTTATATGGTGAATGTTGAACGATACAATTATCTCGCTGTGTTATAACGGCTCGATTTTCCTATACGTCAATATGCATGCACGCAAGAAGCAATATGAATGCATTGGTTTGATTTAAATTGCTGAAAATAATATCTGACTAAATTATAGATAATTACAACATGTGTCAGTTTTTGAAGTGCTTTCCGTACGAACTATTTTGTAAACTGGATTTATTTTTATGACGTCACTTGTTTTAAAGTCTCACAGCTTTGCAGTTTATTTGAATAATATTTTATCTTGATGTCGTTACTTATGTTGTAGGGTTTTCTGGAGGCCGGATTTTGCTTTACATTTTGACTTCGGCGAAAGTGGGATAAGTGTGAGGTTGGGTACCCACAAACCTGTTTTAAGCCCTAGTAGCATTAAGGCAACTGGTCGTTCCAAGACGGTACTTCGGAATTCACCAATGGCCTACTTTGTTTTATAAGGTAAATGTTTATTTCTTTTTTGTGTGTGTTTCGTCACGTTTTGCCTTGTGCTTGAGGTACTGTTTCATGTTTGATAATGTTTGTGTGCCGTGTCCTTTGTGTATTGCGTTCCATGTAGGATTGTTTTCTTTTCACTTAACCCTTTACCCAATAGCCTGTTTCTAGTTTTGAAGACATATGACCACTTAAAGCAGGTTGAAAGTAAAGCAGAATGCGCCTTAAGGCGCATTCTGCTTTACTTTCAGCCTGCTTTAAGCTACCACTTACTAGGATATAGAAAATATTTATTATGCAATATGTTCATGACAGTATGAATTTGAACTATTTTCTTCAGCGGAGGAATAAATCAAACACGCTAAAAGCCGCTTCTATCAGGTAAAGGGTTAAACATGTTGTTATGTGGTGCGGTGTGACCGTAGTAAGTGCTGCCGGCTTTAAATGTAAAAACAAAAAACAGCCTGCAACAGCCTCTCAAAACAAAATTAGTGAATGTTTGGTGTGTCTCATTGAACTCTAATCACCGTCATCAGTTCGCGCCATAGTCGTTTAAGGGAATATCTGCATATTTTGTTCACCCGAGGAAATGATGTTTCTATCATCCACAGGCGCATAAGCCTCAAGAGAGTCACATTTCACAATTATATGAAACCAAACAACTTGTCATTAGTGCACTGATAAATAACTTATTTAGAAATTTTCAGATCAGTTTACATTGCTGACCAGTATTTCGCCAACGGGGTGGGATGAACAGTCCAAAATGTGTAACAAGTGTATGGACTTTTTTCTTCATATAGATGCCTTTCCACGCATTTTCAAACACAGTAGACCCAGACCAAACGGCTCCTATAGGAGCCGCCTGATCAGGGTATGCTATCAGGGAATATTCAATAGGTATAATTGAAATTTGGAATAAATGTAGAACAGGGAAAGAGTTATTCGTTTGTTCCATGATCATGACGATGTGAGCGAAACTCTAAGGAGCGATAAATACGTAATGTCCACTTTCAATTAGGCGAGATAAGAAACGTTTCAATCTTATCCCGCAATGAAGACATGATGTCTGCTCAGATTTTGACCAGGTGCAGTTTTGACTACTAATTATTTTTTGACCGTGTGTCAAACAGATGAGATCCAGATGGGACGCCGAGTTACTCGGCGTCTCATCTGGATGGAAGTTGTTTGCAAACGAGAGACACGTCACGGATAGTTGAATAAGAATTACCTCATTTTCTCCTAGGCTATTTTTAGACCCAACCTTTTTGAATTAATCTACCGAAAATGAGCATTAACTACAGAAAAGGGATTTTATAGAATTTTGTAATTTGAAATCATTGTGATAAATAGAGCATTTGCTCCTATAGGAGCAAATGCTCTATTTATCACAATGGTTTCACAGTGTGAATTTTGTAGAGTCGCAAAAATGCGTCACTAGGGGGCAATGTGTTAATGGTAGTGCTGGGAAATACGATTGTCATTATCAGATTATCTGGCAGACTTAAGATGAGCAGTCCGTATAAAGAGAATTTAGATATTTTTGAGGACAGACATCGGACTTTGATGTTGCATGATTGCTTAATCAATCGTAGTCACGAAACACATAAGAGTGCCAAAGTACTGCTTTTATCATAAGAATTTACATAATGAAATATAAGTTTTTATAATAATGTACCTTCCAATGTTTAGCTCTGTCCTTGGTGAATCAGAAATATAGGTAAAACGCTAGTTTCAGGATTTGATTATTTGGCCGAAGCATAAATTAAATAGTGAAATACATATATTGATACATAATTAATACCATTAGTATAACGTCTTACAAAAGATGACCAAACCTGGTTTGAATTCCGGAATAAGCCCGAACAGCGCATCGCGTGAATACTGTGATATACGTTCGCAAGTATTCCACGGACAAAATACATTTAAAACAAAACTACTTCAACGCAAACAATTAATACCAAGGACTATAATTGGAAGGCAAGATACAACATTCGGGTTGTTGTAGAAAAGACGATTTAGGTATTTGACTTTGCAATGAAGTAAATATTCCAAAATAGGGAATTAATATAATACATAAATACTTAAACTGCTCTGATCTAATATTTCGACCACTAAGGGCCTTTGTCAAAGATTATCATGTCAAAATACACGTCACATTTTTGTTACATGCATTCAGCCATAAAATCAAAGAGAATAACCAATAAAATCTTTGATTTTATGGCTGAATGCATGTAACAAAAATGTGACGTGTATTTTGACATGATAATCTTTGACAAAGGCCCTTAGTGGTCGAAATATTAGATCAGAGCAGTTTAAGTATTTATGTATTTGACTTTGGTTGTTTGCTCTACAATGATATACATGTAAATCCTCTGTAAAGTTTCCGTTCCATCATCTCTATATTTCATTTCGATAGAGATCGACATAATGCCTCTCTCTCCCTCCCTCTCTCTCTATCTCTCTCTCTCTCTCTCTCTCTCGCTCTCTCTCTGTATGTCTGTCTCTATTTCTCTCTTTCTATTTGTATCTATTATTTTCATGATTCTCGTGCTGTATTGTATGTATGTTTTTGCTGTATTGTCATAATATATGTGTTGTTTCTGGAGGAAATAAAGATTATTATTATTATTACTCATACACGTATTAGCTAACTTTGAACGTGTTTGCGATTACAAGCAAATTGGTGAACACATAGGGAAAAAAAAGAATACTAGATCTGGACCATATCTCGATACATTTTAGAAACTGAAACCGAAGATTTAATAATACAACATGTGGTTTTAAATTTTTAACCTTTATCCAGCTATGGGCGGATGAGTGAATACATATGCAAACAGTTTGGATCCAGATGAGACGTGGAGTTACTCGGCGTCTCATCAGCATCCAAACTATTTGACACCCTGATTGGAATTTGGTAGACAGATTGATTACAGCTTGAATTTAGAAAAATGTAGTAGGTAAAAAATTCAGCATTCGTTTTATTCAGCAGAATAGTGGTTAATCGATTGTTAACCTTTAGCCTGCTCAGCAAATTATTTTTACAGACTTTTTCACCTATTACATTTTCAAAATTCAAGCTATGATCAATTAGTCTAGTAAAATGCACCAGGTTGTCAAACAGTTTGGATCCTGATGAGATGCCGAGTTACTCGGCGTCTCATCTGGATCCAAACTGTTTGCATAGGTATTCGCTCATCCGCCCGTAGCAGGATAAAGGCTAAAGCGCTAGCTTGCATTTCGTTTCAAGAGAAATACTAAAATCATTACGCACCGAATCAAAGTAAAGAATTCTATGTGAATAAATCACATGCTCTTGGGTAAATTCGTGTTTTATTTAGATGCAATAACACTGAACGCGAAATTCTAAAATATATTTTCAAGCAATGTTCGCATTAATTTGGAATGTGACAATAAAATAAGGTCACAAATTGATCAATGAATACTAGGCTATGGTGGAGGTGTAGTTATGAACTAGCATTAACCATTTATTCATGTAATACATAACAGGTTAGCACCTACATGTACCTAGTCTAGTGGCAATAGCACACAACGCGATCATTTAACCCATTCCCACATAAACGCTTTTTCATGCATTTATAGAATATACCCATATTAAACTGCTCGTATTGGAGCCAGCTAATCACTGCCAGCTCCGTTTGCTTTGACGAGATACGTATCTGATTTTACAGGTTTTGTCAAAGAAAACAATCACTTGAAAAGTACATATTATAAGATTTTTACTAATAAATATCCATTATACCATTCTTTCTTACATCAATATTGAACAGTAAAAGGATCACATGCATTTTGTAGAATAACCAGGATTTTAATGAATGAAAGTAAAGTAGACAAGCGGTATAATCACTACAACTATATCACAATAGAATGGCGCTAGGAAATGCATTGAGGTCGAATAAGCTCTTACGGAAATTTAATAAAGAAGAATTCGGGTCTTTTTCTGCAGGTGGCGGTTTAATGCAGGGTAATCATCATACAGAATGCTCCCAATATCAATGAATACTATTATTTACTAAATCATGATTTTGATTATACACACATTCTTAACCATGATTACTATGATATTAAAGCAATTTGATATGACATGTATTAAACATGGCCGGTAAACTTTAAGGAGAACACTGATTGGGTGTACCTGGCAACTCTTCGAGTTCCAGAGTCGATCAGCTGATATTTTTGTCGAACAATTAGACAGCGACAATAACAAAAAGTAAAAATAAATATATAGCAAATGAAAATAAAAGTAAAGTAAATCAAAAATAGATAGAAATATAAAAAAAATAGAAATAATAAATAAAATAAATAAAAGTCGAATTAAATAATAAAATAAAATGCAAATATGTTGAGAACATATTTACTTCGAGAGCAAATACTTCCAATAATCATTTCTAGAATGGTTTGAAAATGTGTCTCCTGTGCTGTCAGTGTACAAATGTCACAGGAAAGGTGCCCCAAAAGACAGGTCTAATAGGAAAGTGATAATACAATTTTCAAACTCTGCCGCGCGTGATCGCATGTATACTTGGAGCAAGTCATTTGGGACAGGGATATATATACAGGAAAACCTGACCCCTTTGCTTGAAAACCTTGCGTATGAGGCACGACAGCTTGTGAGATCGAAAACACTTGCCAAAACGTGGGTAGCTGGTTGTAAAGTAAAGGCCAAGCTTCCGAATAAAAAGACCGGTTTCACGATAATAAACATACATGACATTCAGTGCGTTCAGAATGGTGCGCCAATACCAGAGTATAGTTCGATTTTGACCAGAGAGCCGTGACCTTTAGGACGAGTCCGTCCGCAGAGGTAAAACGCGTCACAAACCATGTATTTGTTCCGGAGTTACGTGTGGTTATACAGACCTGTAATAAGCATATACAGTAAAACTTCTCTATAACGGCCACTAAATTGTGTTAAATTGTTGGTATTTAGGGCAGGTGGCTGCTCAAAGCAAGGTGAAAGTAAAACAGAACGCTCCTACAGGAGCGTTCTGTTTTACTTTCACCTTGCTTTAAGCAGCCACCCGCCTTTAACACAAAATACTTGATTTAATTTAGTGGCCTTTATAGAGAGGTTTTACTGTATATACTAACACTGCATGGCTACTACGAGCATCTTGTGACAACCATTGTCCACTTACACATAGATTAGGATTGTTGCAACTTCTATAAATAGAAAAGTGCAGTCACGACTCAGCGCTCGAAATTGAACTATAGTATCCTTTACTAGGCTGGTCATATGTTTGGTCTAACTCTGTAGTGTTAGAGTGTTAGCCACCCCCATCCCTTTGGTCAATATTTGATAACTACTGACTGTTTTTTTTCCCAATCAGCTGAGATGCCGATGAGATATCGAGTTAACTCGGCGTCTCACCGGCATCCAGGCTAGTTGCAGCTGTATGATAATGTGAATCAGCTCAAGAATAGCGGAAAAAGAGTTAACAGTAAATATATAGCAACAGTCTGCCTTGGAACCGTGTGGACATACATCTGTTTATATTTCTCATTATACAGTTGGACTTCGATATCTCGAACTCGGATAAGTCGAACTTCGGATAACTCGAACAAAAACTTAACTCCTTCCAAAATCTTACAGTAAACAATTGCTCTTAAATGTATTACTACGCATATCTTGAAGCACAATTCACAGCTTAATGCAGGTCGACATTAATGTTGAAAGCTCCCAAGGGATCTTTCAGCATTACTGTTGACCTGCATTTAGCTGTGAACTTGAGAATTTGTCCAGATTAGAAATTGGATAACTCGAAATTATGTAATCTCGAACTAATTCATATAGTCCCTTGAAGTTCGATATATCGAAGTTCAATTGTAGTTATTTCTACTTTTGTGTGATGCATTAGTTATACCTATACAATTCAAGACACACAAGTCTAAACATGTCCCCTTCTATTACACGATTACTGTTACAATGTAACTAGTCTATAAAAACTTACCCCGTCTTTTCTGACTGATATATTCCATTGGTATACTGCATATGTACTTATTAATCTGCACTGTTGTTGTTTTTGAGAGTTTGTACCCGTGCTCACATATAATTGCAATGCATTTCACAAACTCCAATCTCGTCCAAACAAAGACTTGAAGCCGTAAACATGCATATCCAAGATGTTTATCAATGTATGTCTGATTGCACAATGTACACATCCCTGATTCTGTCAGAGTAACATTTTTGTTCCGAAAATCTCACGACTCTGCTCGATACCACACTTTAAACGTGATTATTCCGTTGCTTTTTGTATATACATGTGTATGCTTACTGCACGCCATGATATTAGGCTGTTAAAACCTTGTATTAGCAAGTAGAAGTGACCTGTCGTTTTTATTTATAGATTTGTTTTTTCCAAGCTATTCCATTCTATACAAAAGGGGTTTGCTTAAATTGACAAGCGAATTTCTCGTGAAGCTCGTGCAGTTGGTTAGACTCGAAGTCCGATTGCCTATACATTGTAGTGGTTATGTAATCTTGCTCTAAGCATACAAATGTATGTTTTACGCAATAAAAAAATGAATTGGAAAACAATTTAAATAGTATAAGTTGAAATAGTCGGTAAAATGCTGAGGTCACCTAATACTCGTACAATAGTGATATTAGCCCAATGTACGGGTCATCTATAACACGTGTAAATAGAAAAGTAGTAAAGTCAAGCAGGCAAAGCCACATGCAAGACGCAACCACCACCAAAACACCGATAGACAGCATGACACACACACACACACACACACACAACCACACACCCAAACGCACACACACACACACGAAATGAACACAGAAAACACCAAAAGACACACAAGAACCAGGGACAAACGTTCCACAACATGAACAAACCACAAGCACAAAGACGCAAGGCAAACAAAAGGAAGGGTGACAAAGAGAGTACCGCCTTGGCACGGTCAGCAGCAAAAACACCACTGGGGGTTTAAACCGGTTTACGGACGTCCTAACCTCACACTTCTCTCAAAGTCACCCTAGCTTTACAAATATTGTAAATAAAGGTATCCCCGCTGGACTTACCCACAACATAGACGACGGTGAACACAGGACAACATGTAAAACATAGCATAATAACTGTGACAATCCGTAAAGTATGTACTCAATGACTTTGCTGAAGTCAGAGCACCTGCAGGTAAGCCGTTAAGGGCACGACAGGGAAAAAGTAATACATGAGTCTGGTAAGCTCCTCCTGTATCCAAGTTTAGAACATACATGACGTCATACGTCATATATGACGTCAAACTATAGAAACTGATGTTTACATGTCATTTAAACGGCGAAAATACACTTTTTTGTTATGTGAGAAAAAGAATCTGATGCTCATTGTCTTTTAAGATCACATGTTCCTAAACTCACCAAGAAAATGTTATTAAGCTCTCCAAGGCTCGCTTAATAACATTTTCTAAGGCTCGTTTAGGAACATGACTGTGATCTTAAAAGACAACTCGCAACAGATCCTCTATGTCATAGTTCATTCTTAATCATAACTATGAAATACACTCTGCTATAGTCAGCTAAGTAATATGCCTCAAACGATTCAGTCCAGTATCAGAAAGCACGTGCTCCTTACCACTCAACATATCGTTTTGATCCTTATATGTACTGTTTGCAATGATAGTGAATGTTTATGTCTCACACATACTGTCGTACATATATCATAATTATGTATAACACAAGTCTAACGGTACAACACCAGACGCTTTCATCATTGAACATATTCGAATGAATAGATTACACGTACTTCATGAATATTCAATAAATTATGTCTATAAGGTAAGCATAAAAAGGGGAGTGTTCTGTTAGATTAGATAAGCAAACAGAGAAGTTCTTGGTTTAAAGACTCCTGTAGGACCAGTTTGATCTGGGTCTATTCTGTTCACACATGTGTAAAAAGGCGTTTATATGAAGTAGAGGGTTGGGCATTCCTTAGATTTGTATTTTCAAATTGCGAGGTCATACTTGTCTGCTAGACATATAGATATAATTTGTACATTTGATCGTAAGACAATTTCTCTGCAGTGAAGCAACTAACACAATATGATTTTTGTAGATGGCTTAATGATTTAGGAGAAAGTAACAGAATGTTAAATGCACTGCAGTGAGTGTGTCTTGCTATCAAGTGAACGCATATACGATCGAGCAGGAGCGACAAGAAGTCTTCGCCACCAATAGTGAACGTGAAGTTACCAAAGCCACTGTCTGTCAACAACTCCGGAAATAGCTAGGTAAAACTACTAAGTGAAGCGAAAAGTTCATTGACTGTGAATTAGTAATTCGATATATTTATATAGATTATGACATAATTGGTGGTGGTTGCGTCTTGCATGTGGCTTTGCCTGCTTGACTTTACTACTTTTCCAATAATATTATTCTAGCATTGCAATGTTTGAAATTACTGGTAGATAGATCAACCAATGATTACATGGTTTCTGATCAATTCAAATTCACGTATCTAAATCATTTTGGGTGCATTATTCTCGGATTAGTACAACCGAGATAGCAGCGAAGAGGTCAAAAACGTGTTCGCAATCGCTTTTCTAATCCACCGACACACGATTTCACACATTCCTTGTCATCACACAGCCAATACACTCTTATGCCAGCGTTGATTGCAGAATACGATCGTAATTGGCTTTGAATTTGATAAAAGAAAAATAAGGTGTGTGTACGGCGAATACATAAATGTGGTATGAATATTGTACGGCGAATAGCTTCCGACGTGTACGGCGAATAGTAATATATTTTACTGTTATAAAGACTTCTCGGCAAATAGCTTGTGTGGTGTGCGGCATTTTACGGCTAAAATTTACTTATAATCGTTCCCTAAGGTAGTGCGAGGAAATAAACTGACACATCATGTCTATCATGAAAATGCCATTGATCTAAAATTAAAATGTAGGTTGTGCACTAGCAAATGAGGAAACTTTTAGAAGGCACAAATGGCAGAGTATCCACATCTACTATTGCGCTACTTTCGGTTTTGATGGATCTGCACATAACAATGATTACAGAACTAATTGCTCATGAATACTCTCCGTCATTATGGTACTGTTAAGTTTTACTGATAAATAAAGATTTTAGATTGCATGGATTTGTTTTATGACCGATATTTTAGGGACATGTATAGACTAATAAGTTATAATGCCATACGAAAGTAGTTCAGGGAAGTGATATGCTGCTTTTTATTGCAATAACAATCAAAAGAAACTTTATAAATGGTGCAACGGTAAGGAGAAAAAACTCTGCATAAAAACTGCCCTTGCTGGGAGCCTTACAAACTGCACACCATTTTTCGCAGTGAAGAAGTGCGCTTGCAGTGGATCAAACAGTTTAACGTCAGCCGCGAAGACTACAAGCCAACTTCCAACGACAGGGACGTAGTTAGCGACACGCATTTACGCACGTGTGTAACATCAATGATAGGTGAAAACATTAACTAGTATGGCCAAACGGAACAACACTCGGAGGCCAAGTAGGGGTAGACTTTGATAAACGTTCTGTTTGTTTGTAAGATTTAACCCACTCCTCCTATTGACGCCTCTGTAAAAGTCACTTTTTGAAACTACTCAATTCTGAATTTTCCCGGAGGAGCAACCCCGGGCCCCTATAGCCACGGTGTTTAAACTATATTTGGATTCAGCTACGCTCCTTAAAGATGTGTAAGTGAATTTCTAGGTCTGAACATTTTAGTTTTAATTACTGTTGCATGCATCCGAGCATTCACGAAATTCGGATACCACAAGATATATGTATGAATGAAGAATTGGTTTATTAATCACTTTGTTTTTGAAAAGACTGGTGTTTGGTCTAAACAAGACATTCTGCTATAGTAATTGCAACGAGAGAATCCCCTGCGTAAACAATGATTAAAAAAAATATTTTAATACCCACCCCACACACACACAATCGCACACACTCGCGCGCACACCAATCAAGTACCTTGTTGACTTGAGAGTGCTACCTCTTTGGCATAAACTGACCACATGACATCAGTCTTCGGGCACACAGCCTTAAATAGTCAGGGAATAGTAGGGTAGAAAAAGGACATCACTGCTTAACTCCTTCAATACAAAGCTCTCGACTTATCAATCAGCCCTCGTATGCCACAGGCTGTAGCTGATGTGTATCAACACTTGTACAGCATTGCTATGTTACAGAAATCTTGATTAAATCATTTATGCTTTTCTTCATATAAACTCATTTTTAAGCATGTACAACCTGAGTAGATCCAAACCAGATGCCACTTAGGAACCGTCTGATCAGGATCTGCTGTTTGCTTATGACATTACATGTGTAGATTTATAGACCAAATTACTTTATTTTTTGTCAAAAGAAATACCTCACTTGAAAAAATTACATTACACAAAAATGGCTAATATTCAGGATGACATTATTCTTGCATAAATAAAGGGTTAAATAATTCTTATTAAATTTCTTTAGTAGAAAGAGGTTATTACGATGAAAAGTAACTGTATATACATACATATATTGACCATATGAGTCTTAAAAGCAGGTGGTTACTTAATACAAGGCAAAAGTAGTGCAGAAATCTCATAGTAACTTTCTGTATTAATTGTAGCTTGTATTACGCTACCACCTGCCTTACAGACCCATAATTGGACCTTTTTGATGGTCCGTTAAAACAAGTTCTACTATATTCTTTGCCAGAAACAAATAGCATGCCCTTTCTGCATAGAAACACACATCTACGCCTTTGCAAACATAGTAGGACCAGATTCATTTCTCTGCTCTAATTGCTTTCGAATGGCTGTCATAAAGCAGGAAACGTACTCATGAAAATCCATAAGTAATACACTTAAGAATAGAACTTCAACTTGAATTAGCACATTGACCAACTCTAAAGCAATGTTCTTAAATTGTTAAGTAGCCTATTAATGTAATTTAACTCACGGGTCATTGTTCGACATTGTCGATTAAGATACCATCCTTATTTCAAGCACTTTCTTTCGAAAACTGTTGAAGCTATTCGCCGTACACTAAAAATCACTAGAAATGCTATTCGCCGTACACCGTAACAACTATTCGCCGTACACAATCCTACATATGAATTTTGTAATATCTTCTCACACAATGTATGGAAAGATACAATTTTTGGTACATAAAATAAAACAATCATATGCTTCGATTCGGCAGTTATTTCATGAATATCCAAATACAAGTTTCCTTAAATAAGACCCAAATATCAAGTGGCGTTGACTTTTCCTCGCTACTAGGGAAGCATTTTACAGGTTAAATATTCTGATATTGCTAACTTATGCAAGAGTTTAAACTCTGAATGAAGTAATCAAAGATTCATGGACCCGGTAGTGCTTTATCCATGATGGTTAAGATAACGAGAGTTAAAATAACAAAGGATTGTCTTACATGGTGTTGGTCAGTTTTATCACTTTCGTCGCTTCGCTTAGTAGTTTTACCTAGCTATTTCCGGAGTTGTTGACAGACAGTGAAAGCTGTTGAGAACTAGATGAAACGACACAGTGTCTAACCAGGATCCAAACGGTTTTACACCGTGATAATGTTTGTTGAAAATAAAGGGAAAATGGAGTAATTCTTCAAACGATATTGTTTTACCTTTCTTCAAATCGCCCAAGAAACTGGCAGAGGATTTTTCTGACTTTTTCACTAACAAAATAGAGGCCATTAGGTGTGACATATCTTCAAAAACGCAAACTGAGTGTGACTACCCGAATACTGAATCTGATACGGCTCCATTGAAAAATGCATCTTCAAAAAAGCAAGTTGAGCATGATTACGCGAATATTGAACCTGTTACGGTTCCAGTAGAAAATCTGACAACATTTACTCCTGCTACATCAAAGGGGGTGAAACAAATCATATTACAGTCCCCAAATAAATCCTGTGAATTAGACCCGATACCAACATGGTTATTAAAATTATGTCTCGATGAACTTTTACCAGTTTTAATGAAAATTATCAACCTGTCTCTTGACTCAGCATATGTACCAAAGGCATTTAAGATCTCACATGTCAGACCTCTCATGAAAAAGCCAAATCTGGATCGAAACTCTTTTAAAAATTACAGACCTGTGTCAAATCTCCCATTTATCTCAAAGATCTTGGAGAAGGTAGTGGATAAACGTGTTGAACAACACTTGTCAATAAACAATCTTCATGAGGAACATCAGTCGGCATATAGAAAGTTTCACTCAACTGAGACTGCTCTACTCAAGGTCCAAAGCGATATTCTAGAGTCACTAGACCAAAACAAGGTTACTGTCCTCGTATTACTGGACCTCTCCGCTGCATTCGACACTATTGATCACAGCACACTGCTTGAACGTCTAGAACATGACTTTGGAATAGGTGGTACACCGCTTGCATGGATGACATCCTATCTCACCGATCGCTATCAAACTGTGTGCATTGACAAAGAACTCTCTGAGCCAGTCCTCATGAAATACAGTATACCACAGGGATCAGTGTTAGGGCCAAAAAACTATATTATGTATACAAAACCCATAGGCGCAATTTGTAGAAACCATGGACTTAATCATCATTTTTATGCAGACGACTCACAGCTATATATATATCATTTGAACCCATTGACACTACTACACAAATGGAAGTTATAAGGCGAGTGGAAGCCTGTCTAAACGATGTTGTCTCCTGGATGCACCACAATATGCTAAAACTAAATGCAGATAAAACAGAACTTATACTGTTTAACTCCAAACGTAATGCAGAACGTGTATCAAACATAGAAATCAAAGTTGAACATGCTGAGATAAAACCATCAACGTGGGTTCGAAATTTAGGAGCATTCCTCGATTCCAATATGAACATGGAACATTAGGTGAATTCTGTTTGTAGGTCTTGTTATGCCCAGCTACGACAAATAGGCCATATCAGAAAATATCTTACCATTGATGCTACTAAAACCCTAGTAAATTCTCTTGTTACATCCAGACTCGACTATTGTAACTCCCTGCTTTGTGGTTTACCAAAGACAACTTTGAACAAACTGCAGACTGTCCAAATGTTGTAGCTCGTATCATTACCAGGACATCTCGTTTTGACCACATAACACCAGTGTTAAAGGAACTTCACTGGCTCCCAGTGGAACACCGGATTGAATTTAAACTTTTGACTCACACCTATAAAGCATTGAATGACAAATCTCCAAGTTACATCACAAACATGTTAAAGATATATAAACCACAGCGTGATTTAAGATCAAAAAATGACTTTATGGCCCTCGTGATACCAAGATCCCGTACAGTTACCTATGGTGATCGTAGCTTTGCAAAGGCGGCTCCTAAATTGTGGAATGAACTACCGGTGGGAATACGGAAGTCAGCTTCACTTGAGTCTTTTAAAAGAACTCTTAAAACTCATTTCTTTTTAAAGATATATGGTGGCTGATGTATATTTTAAACCCAAATAGCTGTTGAATGTTTTAACTCAGCTACACCTGAATCTTTTAAAAGATCTCGTAAAATCGTTCCTTTTTAAAGTATTATGGTGGCTGATATATATTTTAAGCCCAAACAGCGGTTGCATGTTTTAACTATAGAAATAGTATGCCATCAACATTGCTTTATTCTCTTATCATAATTGTATTATACCTAACTAGGCATATGGATTTTAAATTTTGAGTTATGCGATGTTCTTTTTATACCTTAGAAATACACTGGATTGAAACTTCATATATGGAAAGAGCATAATGAGAGGAAGTGTCATGCGCAAGGTCCATTACTCTAGCTTCACTAATATAGGAGTTATTGTCCCTTGAATTTTTTTCACACATTTTTGTCCGGATGAAAACTCCTATATGGCTCATGCCATTGGATGGAAACTTCAAATATGGAAAAATCATGATGAGAGGAGGTGTCATGCTCAAGGTCCATAACTCTGACTTCACTAATATTGGAGATTTTGCCCCTTGTAAAATATTTTAACAATTGTTAGTCCGGACGATAACTCCTATATGGTTCATGTCATTGGATTGAAACTTCATACATGGAAAGATCATGATGAGAGGAAGTGGCTTGCTTAAGTTCCATAACTCTTGTTTAACTAATATAGGAGTTATTAGCCCTTGTACTTTTTTCACACTTTTTTTTGTCCCGACGATATCTCCTATATGGCCAGTGCCATTGAATTGAAACTTCATACATGGACAGAGCATGATAAGAGAAAGTGTCATGCCTAAGGTCCATAACTCTGGCCTCACTTATATTGGAGTTATTGCCCCTTGTAAAACATTTCACACTTTTTGTCTTGACGATTACTCCTATATGGCTCATGCCATTGGATCATGATAAGAGAAAGTGTCATGCACAAGGTCTATAATTCTGGCTGCAATAAATTGAGAGATATTGCCCCATGTTCATCCGTTTCACACTTTCTTAGGATAATAACTCCTACATGGCCCATGCCATTGTATTGAAACTTCATACATGGAAAGCGTAGGAGGAGAGAAAGTGTCCCTCGTTTGTGAGGGCATAAAAAGCACTCGCCGTTTTCAACACACGTTCCAATAAATAAATCAATTTGCATGATTTATTTAACTAACTTAAGATGGGCGTCCGAATCGGGCGCTGGGCTTGAGGGAGTGATTGGTGGGGGTCCAGGTATGTAGTCAGTTGGTTTAATCTGATATTACCATGACATCTAGGGACGGACCGATTTCTAATATTGGCAAAACGTGTGGCCCAATCCTTTTGTACATGTATTACATACATAAAGTATTATCAACATGATTTGATTATATATTGCCTTCATGAATGTTTGTATATTGTTGAGTGAGTGAGTGAGTTGGGGTTTACGGCACTGCGACACTGAATACGCCATATAGCGCCAATGAATGATGAGATAACATGATGATATCAAGAAGATGATTTCGGCTAATCTCATTATATTGTTGACAATTTACAATAAAATGTGATTAAACTAAACTGTTAGTGTAAGTTCCGCCATTTTGATTGGATTTTAATCGACATCAGAGCTTGATTAATCTGATTAAAGAACATGTTCGTGATTCGATAAAAACCCCGACCGAATCCCAATTACGATCTGTAATCCTGCTTCAGATTTTCGATAATAAAACACACCCCAGGACACTGCCACACTAAATTGGACAGTTTGAATCTAGGGCACAGCAGCACTGAACAGGTCAGACCGAAGGATGTCGAGAATACAGTAGGACTCTAAACCGGACGTTATATTTAGTATAGATATCGGTCTTCGAGACAGGTGGCAGCTTAATGCAGGGCGAAAGACATGCAGAAAGCTCCTCTAGGAGCTTTCTGCATGACTTTCACCCTGCATTAAGCAGCCACCTGACTATTAGTATCTAACTTCTTATCTACTAGAAATCCGGTTTAGAGCGGTTTTACTGTAACAGCAAATGAAGAGCACGCGCATACGTACAGACATACATACCACATACATACACACCATACATACTTTCATAAAATTATGTAAAATGACGAAAGATACCAGATGTAAACATAAAATGTAACTATTCTATATTGAAGCGAACAGTTGTAGACATACAACGAAGCTGAACAAACGTGTTTGGTAGCGACATTGCCGTTGAAAACTTCTAGTGGATTTATCATTATATACGCTAGGTCCGATATTATAACAACGACAATACTGAGAAATGAATCTCCAACCATACTATGACATGTACTCAACACAAATTGCACGCTGTGTCCATTAATGATCTGTCAAATAAATCCATTACAAACTTCATGCGACCAATCTGTAAAACCATGATATAATACGGCCGTTGAGGAATATGGTGAACAATTGAATAGACCACACGTGATTAGATAAACATTTATCTAACATTACTGCTATCTGGAAGCCAAGTATGTTCCGGGAGAACATTTGATTTGATTGTACAAATGTATGTATAGGCTTTCAGACGTTGACAAAAGTGATCAGTTGGAAATCAACCGAAGCTATGCTGATTTTTGATCCCTTAGCCGCTGTTAAAATATTGTCTGTTCAGTGTTGGAGTTCGTGAAATTTGACTAACTCCGATTCGATCAAACCCTATTGAAACAGCTTAGATAATTTCTAGTAATTTAGTCAACTGGTTTCTCTAACTGGTTTACCGTTCAATATATAAATTGGAAATGGGACTGGGTCACAAAAGTACAAATATGAGTCATGTGGGAAACACCAATTACAAAACAAACAGCCGCCCGAACAGCACCACAACAAGAAAACACAGCAAATGTACATAACTATCAAAGTACAAAGAGGCGCACAAAGACAAAACAAACAAACAATAGGAGGAAGATGGAAGTATCGCCTTGGGACAGTCAATGACAATAGTCACGGGGGGGGGGGGGTGTTAAACCGGTTTAAGGGCGCTCAACCTCACACTTATTCCATCCCCACCCTAAAAGACAAACAAGTTCTGACAACACTAGATTCGACCCGCCACTGGTCTAATAAAAAAGATAACAATTGAAAACTAGTGATGTAAAATGTCTAATATATATAATTTTGGTGTATAAGAAGTGTGTATCTAGTCATTCGAGTAGTTGCGACTCCTTTCGAAATGTCCTTATGGCTAAGTTTACCCTGCATGTAGTTTGTGCTAATGTGGACAGTTACGTCCGTAATTCAGCATTCAGACGTTTCAATGTAATAAACATTTTTTTGGGAACGACAGTGTGGAATTAGAGCGTCTTTCAAGTGTCGTTCGGTGGATAACGATAAGGCAGGAAGTGCCAATCAGACCCAATCATGTTCAGCTTTCAAATAGCTCGTTTGAGTGTGAGTGCGTTTGCTGTTGTCAGATATTGTTTTCTGAGACTTCTTTCGATAAAGAACTGAGAGAGAGAGAAAGGGAGAGCGAGAGAGAGCGAGAGAGAGAGAGAGAGAGAGAGAGAGAGAGAAAGAAAGAGAGAGAGAGAAAGAGAGAAAAAGAGAGAGGGCGTTCTGTTTTACTTTCACCTTGCTTTAAGCAGTCACCTGCCTTTAACACAAAATAATTGATGTAATTTAGTTGCCGTTGTAGATAGGGTTTACTGTATATATGGAAATAAGGGTTAAGAAAAATAGTTAGACATTATTTTGAGATCTGTTATAAGCCTTATAAGCGATAGTGCCATTTTGGATATCAAGACGTTCTTTTTATAACGACACATGAACTGATGACAGAAACTGTAAAATCACATCTATATCATGCTTGAAACACCCAGAACAGACCCTGAGCAGATGGTTTCTCCAGAGGCCACCTAATATGGGTCAACTCTGTTAGCAAAGGCGTACAGTAAAACCTCTCTATAACGACCACTAAATTATGTTAATTAGTTGGTATTTAGGGCAGGTGGCCGCTTAAAGCAAGGAGAACGTGAAACAGAACGATCCTATAGGAGCGTTCTGTTTTACTTTCACCTTGCTTTAAGCAGCCACCTGCCTTTAACACAAAATAATTGATGTAATTTAGTGGCCGTTATAGAGAGGGTTTACTGTATATATGGAGAAAAGGGTTAAGACAGGTATTTAGACATTATTTTGAGATCTGTTATAAGCCTTATACATAATACACGTACGGAATGTGCTGTGTTAGTAAAATACATACATGTACGATATGACCAATGCTTAGAATATTACCCTATTTACATGTACAAAGCAGATATGTGACTATATGTTAATAACCAGTTACTAAATATTCCTAAACCAGTACACTATGAATAGTCATATACAAGTACAAAAATGAGTCATGCAGGAAACACCACATACAGAACAAACAGCCGCCCGAGCAGCAACACAAGGAAACAGCAAAGGTACATAACTATAACAACATTACTCATGACATCGTGAATAATAGTTAGATTGCTGGTTATAGTAGCACATAGACACACGAATCTTTTGAAATGACAGAAACTGTATAATCATCTATTTCATAGCTTTAGCAAACAGAGCAGACCCTATTCAGACGGCTCATATAATCTTGATATTCTCTGTTTGGAATAAGGGATCTAAAATGCATTGCATACTCTTCTGTTTTAGGTAATTCACATAGTATGTTAAATGTGTTGATTCAGCTAATCTTGAAAGCAAAATGCAAACATATCAGAAGAAGCTGGTCTCTATGTCGCACTATATTCCTAGTATAAGCGATTGAAACACCTCGTAATCCTTTTCTCAATGGAATGTATTCATGGAAGAAATAATTATCTTAAGAATATTTATTAGATTAATTGTTATAATAGCACACGAACACGTGATATTTTTTCCATGGCAAACACTGTAGAAACATAACATTATATTGTTATATCATACTTTATTGTGAAAACAGTAGACCCCGATCAGACGGCTCCCATAGAAGGAGACGTTTGATCGCGGTCGTCCCTGTTTGCAAAAGCGTAGAAAGGTGTCATTTATGGAGTAAAAGGTTAATAATCAGCTAATATTTATTTACTGCCTGTGTCTTGCGTTCAGGCTAATAGGTGGTACATTATTATCCATGTAACACTTTCACGTAATGATTTATTTCTTTGTTTTATCCCCATTTAGCCAGTACATTGGGTAATAATGAATGCCATCTCCATCTGATTAGTATCGTGTGAAAATAATCCAACTCGTCCGTAAACAAGGCTACTTTGAAAACATGTTTGATGGGTTTTCAAAGTGATTGCTAAATGGTTTAATATAATATCAACAAGTGCACTTCGAGAGGCTTCTTACGTTAGTTCTGTCATGCAATAACGCTTAACACATCATGGAGATACATCACAGAGACAATAAACCTTCCTTGTATGGTCTTTTCGGTGATATTACGCCCTGACTGTGCCATTATATGTACGTGGCACTGTACAACTAGACCCTATTCATATCACTATTTTACCTGAGACACACTTGCAGCTCAAATGCCTTTTTAATGTTTAACTCATCCTTTCCTAGGCTATTTCTAGAACCAACCTCATTGAATTAATCTACCGAAAAGAAGCATTAACTATAGAAAAGCAGAATTTTAGAAGCATGTAGTTTTGAAACCATCGTGATAAATACCGGTAAAGCATTTGCTCCTATGTGACTTTTACAGAGGCGTCAGAATGCGTCATTAGGAGGGAATGTGTTAAATTGCAGTTTGTGAAAGTAAACCTCACATATACTAAACAGGAGAATGTGACATTGTGTCTGAAATATATTGTTTGAACACACATATAACATAACTGATAGAATGTACGCAAATCACCCATTCATTGTCACGACTACGGGTTTGTAAGATCATATGCAAACCATTTAGATTCCGATGAGACAGCTAGTAACTAGGCGTCTCAGCAGGATCCAAACTGTTTGACGCTGTTTGTGTTATTATAAAGACACTGAACACGTGCTCACTCTAAAACTCAACCCATTTGCTCCCAGTGGATTCTTCCATGCTTAGATGTCTGGTCTAAATTTTCATTTTTGTTTTGTTTTATATTGAATTTCCTATCAGCAAACAGTGTAGACTCTGATCAGACGCCGCATTATGCGGCGTCTGATCATAGTCTACACTCTTTGCCTACGTCCCATATATGGGATCGTGAGAGCAAATTGGTTAAAACAGATGAAAATGTGTCTAGTAAACGACAATACTAGCATTGAAAGGGTTAAGTATTGAATATCGTGGCATCACTGTCAACCCTACTGACGTGCAGTATTATGCTTATGACATGCTATAATAACCTATTGATGTCATAACTAAATTTAGTTATATACTTTGTCTTGCGTTTCAGTAATTCTAAAATTATGATTACGAGATTATTTGAAGACATTTAACCCTTTACTCGATTGATATTCATGTACAGTTGAACTTCGATATCTCGAACTCGGATAATTCGAACTTCGGTATAACTCGAACTAAAAATTCTGTCCTTCCAAAATATACAATACAGAATTGTTCTAAAATGTATCACTACACATATCTAGAAAAAAAATATGTGATAGCTTAATGCAGGTCGAATGTAATGCTGAAATCTCCTACTGGAGCTTTCAGCATTACTTTCGACCTGCATTAAGCGGTAAAATTGAGATATTTATCAGATTAGAAATCAGATGACTCGAACCTCTGTTATCTCGAACTAATTTGTATGGTCCCTTGAAGTTCGAGATATCGAAGTTCAACTGTATATAATAATGGTATCATGGATATTATTTAGTATTTATTCTATAATTGAACCTAAACACAGGACAATAACACAATGACAGAACACGTAGATGCAAAAACAGTAGAACATGATCAGACGGCTTCATTTGCATCCGTCTGGTTTGGATCTACCCTGTTTGCAAATGCATTAAAATGCGTATTTCTGGAGAAAAGGGTTAACCCTTTCCTCAAAAATACGCCTTTTTACGCCTCTGTTATTACCACTTCTTGAAACCATTGTGATCAATAGAGCATTTGCTCCTATGGGAGCAAATGCTCTATTGATCACAATGGTTTCAAACTACAAAATTCTAAAATTTTACTTTTCTCTAGTAAACGCTCCTTTTGGGTAGATTCAAAGAGGTTTGATCTAAACATAGCCTATGGAGAAAAGGGTTAAACCAACGGAGAGGCAATGTGTGTTTCCGTACTCTAAGACGTTAATTCTAAGTTGCATGTAAGTGCATTACGCTCTCAGGGTATTGTATTAGTTATACAGATCATTGGCGGGGTATCTGACTTTTTGTTTCCTGCTGAGGAAATTCATGTTGCCCGAGCCGTTAGGCGAGGGCTACATGTATTTTCCTCAGCAGGGAATGAAAAGTCAGATATCCCGCCAATGATCTGTATAACGATTTTATTATACTGCAAAGTTTAATATTTGTAGCAGTTAATTAGCGTTGTTAATTTAGGCGTCGTTTTGCTTCCCCTTAGGGGCCTCATACTGTAAGGTAAGGGCTTATAATATATGTATAATAGCCAGCTCATTTTGTGGATAGAAAGGGGTATTCCAAGTGCATTAGTTTCTCAAAAGATTGAAAGAATCAGACGTTAGTAAAACTTCCAGCATATCAGCGGTTAAGCAGACACTATTTTTCAGCATGAGAACAGTTAAACCTTATAGAGTGATTGGCGCTATTCCGACGTCATTTGGATGACGTCAAAGTGACGGTTTTATAATATTCAAAAATGGGCGTTGGAAGGAGCGGCTATACTGCAATTTACAGGTACGTTTACTGTACATGTGCATAAATAAAATCTGAATCGAAATGGGTGTGGATTGTCTTTGTAAAAGTGGGGGTTTAGGGCCTAATCAGTACTTGCACAAGCACTTTGACAACATTTTCAGCATCAGAGCAGAATAAGACCTTCGCCACGTATCGGGTTCATTTGCATTGTTATACAACAACTATAACAAAAATATTTCTCAATGGATAACTTTGTTCCGCCCCAAACTCTTGTTATTTCGTTTGAGAGCGGTTGTTTGGATCGAATCGACGAAGTAAAGCTGGTCGGCCATTTTTATTTTATAGTAGTAATGAAGTGAGGCCCTCGACGGGGGAAATTCCATTGTTGCTCATGACTCCGTATATACATCAGAATTTAGAGGGATACACGGCTTTTATACATGGCTAATTGACCAATCAAAATCTAGGATTTTACTTTGCAGTATAATAACAATATTTATACCATCTAAGTTGTGTCTCATAACCAACAGTTTCTAAATATAAAGCTAACATATATCAACAAAATCTGATCTGTGTCGTACTCTAAAATGTCTGATAAAGTTCGACCTAAAAGCATTGTTGACTTTCTTCCGATCCGTCAATCGACACTTTGGAAAAGTATTGACTGTATGTCATTTTAGCAACCTGTGTCCTGATTTATTGGATATCTTATTTGGATAACTGCTCGCAAATGACAGCCAGGTCACACGTAGAATGATAACGGTTACATTATGAGTTCTATATGAATGTTTGACCTTTCAGGTTTCTATTGATAATATTTGACAATCGCACTAATGTTAACCCATTCCCTCGTATTGACGCCTTTTGACGCCTCTGTAAAAGTCACTTTATCAAACCATCACACAATGCTTTCAAAACAACACAATTCTAAAGTTTTCATATTTTCTCTAGTAAATGAACCTTTTCGGTAGATTTTTGCAAAGAGGATGTGTCTAAAATAGCCTATGAGGGAATGGGTTAATCCACAAACTCCCATGATCCAGTGCATGGAACATAGGCAAACAGTGTAGCCTAGATCAGAAAGCTCCAGAAAGAGTCCTCTGATCAAAGTCTACACTGTTTGCAGTAACAATTAGTGTAAGAGGATTTCATCAGCCTATAACTATATTGTTTTGTAGGAGCTTCTTTACATTTAATGGCTTCCAATCATTAACCCTTCGCTTGCTCAATTTTAAAATACAGTTCTCCTTCTTTACCCATGCCCTGTTGTATAATTACATATATCTCCACTGTGTACACGTATTTCGCTGTGCAATCACTGCTGTGGAGTGCACTGGTTGCACAATCAACTTGTAAATAGTACAGACCCTGATGAGACAGCTCCTGCAGGAGCTGTCTCATCTGGGTCTTCACTAGTTACAGGTAGGTATATTGACGTGAATAGCAAGCGAAGGGTTAATACAAAACAAGATATGACCTGTTATTCTTTGATTAGTAAATGAGTGTATATATATTTGAAATCTGTATTTGATTTAGATTAATAAAATGTTAATGCATCCATTCAGATCTACAGATAACGGTGAGTACTCAAATACTAAAATCGTCATTTATCCACCTAACCCTATGTTCATTTAGCAAAGATGCATGTGACGCGTGTCCATGTTAATTCAATCAGTGTCACACACCAATACACCGATCTTATCAGCTTATCGGCGGTACCTGTGATCTCGGAGTGGACATTATTGACACGTGGAAATACGTAAGCAGTGGATGCCTTAAATCAATCAGCATTATATCCAAGGGACATCGATAATGATACGCGTATCATTTTTAATTAAAAAGTGGGTTTTGTTAGTTTTATGTGTATACTTGTACAGTTATTACAGTATTAAAATCTTTCCTTACTAGTGTTGCATGTTCTATATCCTGCAGCTTTGCCGACAGTTGTTTCAACGCAGATATAATAATTAAATTCATTTTAAGTCGATTTTTATATTACATTTACATAAGGTCTGTATATCTAAAATACACATCATTCATTCACACATAACACTTTATTTTTCCCATATTTCTATAACTCTTTTTTGGTATCTGAATACAAATATTTATTCTATGTTAATAAATTCGACTCTCAAATCACTAACCACCGCCGCAACAATATTGTTTTTCCTATTAATTCGACAGGTAGCGAAACGTACAAGTAGCGAAATGGTCAGGGTAGCGAAATGACATCCCGCTTGGTAGAGAAATGACTGTAGAGAAATGGTCAGGGTAGCGAAATGTCCGACAGACGTATGTTGTGACCACTCTTTAGAATCGTCTCTTCCACGAAACCCTTTATTGTGACCACTCGTTAGAATAAGTGAGTGAGTTGGGTTTTACGTCCGACCAACAGTATTTCTTCGAGACAATTCTAAAAAATGGTCAAAACATAGGGTTTCGTGGAGAAATAAAGAAGTTATACCTGGAAATATCTGGAGTTGTGACATCCATTCATATTAAATACTTAATGCTAAATCTTACCACGCTTTGCAATGGACCCTTGTATATTTGCTATAGGTTGGACTGCCTCATGCCAATTTTGGACGGACAATATTTCCATAAAACGTAATCAATTGTAAAATTGCAGACCTTTATCAACAGCCATTTGATCTGAGTGTACACTATAAGGCGTGGATGTAGAGGGGGCGGAGCCGGCGTACGCCCCCTAAAATTGACGAAACATTTGTTTTAGTAATATTTTAGATCTATATACAGTAAACCTCTCTATAACGACCACTAAACTGTGTTAATTAGTTGGTATTTAGAGCAGGTGGCTGCTTAAAGCAAGGTGAAAGTAAATCAGAACGCTCCTATTACTTTCACCTTGCTTTAAGCAGCCACCTGCCTTTAACACAGCTCTTTTTCAACATGTATTACAAACACACTATTTATGTACCAAACATAAAAATCTACACCCCCCCCCCCCCTTCCAAAAAACTTCTACGCTCCCCCTAATCTGAAATCCTGGATCCGCACCTGACTATTTGCAAAGTCTATCGAACTCGGTTCCCGCATTGAAAATGATTACACAGTCATATCGTTATAGCCCTATAGGAGGTACATTGTATTGTAATCGGCTTTAACTGAATAAGTACGTTTAATTAGCTATTTCTAAAATTACGAAAAATCCTTTTGATCATTATTCGCAATCTTAAAAGCATTTCCAGAACTAATGTGTTCAATTCATTTCATTATTTGAATAAGAGTATGTACGGCTTACTGATAAATTGGCTTTATTTATTCATTCATAATTATGGTTTGTCTAGAAAACCTCTGATTTGGGTGTACACTGTTTGCAATCGAAATTGCATTAATTTCCATCATTCAATGGGTTTATTGACTGTTTCTAATTGACCCTTCAACTACATTGTTATCTGAATAAACTAATAAAATATGTGATCTAAGTACTGTTCCCTCCTAGTGATGCATCTAGTGCCTCTGTAAAAGTCACATTTTGAAATCATTGTGATAAAAAGAGCATTTGCTCCATAGGAGCAAATGCTATATTTATCACAATGGTTTCAAATCTACATAATTCTGAAACTCTCCTTTTCTATGGTTAATGCTCCTTTTCGGTAGGTTAGTTCAAAGAGGTTGTGTTTAAACATCGTCTAGGAGGGAATGAGTTAATACCAGTAATGTTTGTACCAGTCGTGTTTCATTAACCCTTTCGCTGCCAAACGCTGTCGTCTGCTAACTTTGTCGTCTGCTAACTTTGTCGTCTGCTATAAACTTTCATTATTTTTATTTTTTTAATTTTTGTTTAAAAAACATAGTAACAGTAACAAACAGTTTGGATCCTGATGAGACGCCGAGTTACTCGGCGTCTCATCTGGATCCAAACTGTTTGCATAGGTAATCACAGATCCGGCATTGGCAGCGAAAGGGTTAAACCTCAGCACATATAAGGTGCAGTGCACACAACCATGGTGCCGAAATGCAGCTTACACTTCAATATGTATTGGTGTTGATGTCTAAGGGCATATTATCTAATATTTCAAAGTAAACTGTATATTGCAAGCGTGGTTATGCATGATCTATTTGATCACATCAAAATCTATTGACGCCGCCCGCAGAGATCTAGAAATATTACAATTCTGATACTATTCAAAAATACGTGTTCGTTTATAAGAAACCGGGTTTCTCTTAGAATACAGACATGCATGTACGTGATTAAAATTGTTATTAGATTACTATCCTGGATAAACTACATTTGTGCATCACACCAACTTATAGTTTTTATTTAATACCAAGATGTCCAGATAAGATGCGTAAATTAAAGCATGTTCAAGAATAACTTCCTTATTTCTCCACCAAACCCTATGATGTGACCATTCTTCAGATTCGTCTCTTCGAGACGATTTTAAAGAGTGGTCACAATATAAACCATATAGTGTGACCACTCTATAGAATCGTCTCGAAGAGTGGTCACAGCATAGGTGGAGAAATTATGATTTTAGTATTTAAGTACGCACCTATATCTGTAGCTTTGAACCCTATGCACAATTTGTTCTCATCTTTGCACCCTGATTGCGACAAAATACCCAACGTACAGACGCAGTTCGTAAAGGTATGTGTACAATTTTCTGTTGTGTCTTTTAACATGATTACAATATATAGGACTAGACATTTACTTATTAGAATTTAACAATTTAATTACATGCCTGCCAGGAACAATCTGTAGTAGTTGCGACAATTGAATTATAAACTAATATACATTTATATTGCATTTAAGCATTGTTGCATTTTTAGAACGGTTACAGGCAATCTCTAAACTTGAGCGTTTTGTAAAATACTTAATCTTAACGCCTACAGGGTCTGGTCGTTTTGTGATTTGTCTCGCTCTTATATCGCCTGGAAATAAACTGACTGTTCGAAAAACACTGTGAAGGTATTACTAAGGCATTTCGTCTAATAAAATTGGTACTAGGAATGTATCTAAGCACTTCAATCTTTAGTATGTGGGAACCGAGTATGTAAAGATATTTACAAACAGTATCGACCTAGATCGGGAACTCTTTGACCCGGGTCTGCACTATTTGCCATAACAATACTTTACTTCGGTAAACACAACATTTTGTTTGATTAGTATTTAGAGAGGGAGTTTTAATTATTAGAAACATAAGGGTTAACAGTAAAAACACTCATTATATAATGTTTGTACATGTACAACACTCACTAACCACATGTCCGTGACAGTATATTAGCGAGGAATTGAAATGCGAATGATTAACTTTTAACCTGCTATGGGCGGATGGGTGTATACATTTGCAAACAGTTTGGATCCAGATGAGACGCCGAGTAATTCGGCGTCTCATCAGGATCCAAACTGTTTGTTACCTACGTCCTTGATTGCAGTTTGGTAGACAAACTGACCATAGCTTGAAATGTGTTAAAATAATTTGCTCAGCAGGCTAATGGTTAAAAATGTTTGTATATCACTATATATATTCACAAACCATATCTACATAATTATTGAACTAATTACTGAAACTCGTTTAAGCAGTGTCACTCGTTTCCATGAATTTGTATCACATTCAAGGGTAAATGATTATGACTTTTTTACCTCAACTCTGAAAACACAGACATCATATCTGTTCTAGATCTATTCCACTTGCTTCTTTACCCGTCATCTTGACTTATATTTTTGGTGATACGATAGGCTATGTGTCTAACAGCTTGCTCCGAATTAGATTCTAAATTACTCAATTTCTTATGTGTATGCATTTGCAACTCTGTTCCTGATTGGTAACTTAAAAGATCTCAGTGGAAAACGAATTAATCATTATTGATGCAATTTATATGCCGTCAATATCTTGTTCTGGATTCAATTATGTTTGTTATGTCTGTCTTAAACTGGCCTTTACTGTTCAAATTACAGTAACACCCCGCTAATGCGACCACCTAAAAGAGGTATAATTCTGGGTGCTAGATGCAGGTGGCTGCTTGATGCAGGACAACAGTAATGCAGAAAGCTCCTAAAGAAGCTTTCTGTATTTCTTTTGCCCTGCATTAAGCAACCATCTTATATGTATATAAAGACATCCATGCTTATTATTAAGTGGTCGCAATAGAGGGGTTTTACTGTATACAAAATGAGTCTTTCGACAGATATGTGTACTGGTACTCGTATTGACATACATTTGAAACATGTAGTTGTGTCATGTTAAAGGTCATAGTTGGAGGTCACATATCAAGTGTTATCGTTTTGTTGGGGACACGGAGTTGAACTAGACTACTGTCGAGGAAGGGCCCAGTCCGCGTAGGAGGTACCGCCCATGCATGCATATTGTAAGCCTGATTTTCCTAATGTGGAACTGCAGCAGCATAATTGAATATGCATGTAGTTTGCTTAACTGCGTACTCTTTGCTATGTACTATAATAATAAGCATATAGTGAGCAAGTTAGATAGAAATTGGACCAATCTTTCAGAATATATATGTCATATAAATAATCAGCCAACCTGATTGTATCATCATGAATAAGTATATGCAGAACATGCCAACCACATAACCCATATGAGATAATTGGATATCAAGTACACTGAGCAAGTTTGGTGAAAATTGGACCATTCCTGCAGGAGATATTGCGCGGAAACCAATTGGCTAATCGGATTGAAGCTGCCTAATTAAAAATGCCCGTAATTTACCAAAATAATGGGCAGAAATTGCCGAACACAGAACCCATGCGAGGAACTTGGATATCAAGTACACTGATCAAGTTCGGTGAAAATTGGACCATTCCGTGAGGAGATATTGTGCGGTCACCTAAAACGGACAGACGGGCGGACGGACGTTCTAACAGATTGAGTGTATGTGGCTATTCTTTTGTTCAAAATAGCCACACAAACTGAAAATGAGCTACATAAAACCGATGAGAACAAAATATCTTTTGTTCTCATGCAATTATTTAGTCACATAAACCGGAATTGTTAGCGCGGACAGACATTAAGACTGACGGACGGACAGACGGACAAGCTGATTACTGTAGGGCCCTTGATTACATTTACATGTAGTACGAGACCCATGCTCGAGAAACATTTTGGCACACAGCACGCATTTCCGCAAATAAACCGTACGTACATGGAATATTGATAGCATTGTGTTTGTTAATCCGAATAGGTGTTTTACAATATCCTAATACTGTATGGGCGCATATAAGCTAAATGATTAATAATTGCAGGACGCTCGAAAGTTATCAGGTTTTAACCGGTTAATGTGTAAGGTACACGTTCATGGGGACTGTTTACGAGTTCCTTGCGGGCTTCTTAGATTAGTCTAAGATATACATGTGTATGCCGGCTCCCTAAGATTGCATTATCAAACTAATTATCTTTATTATCTGCACGGGACCCGTTGGGCACAAAGCAAAGAAGTCGATTGTACGGATTACGGTTAGATTAGGTTTTCTCATTTTGCAATGCTGCTTTTGCTTTCGAAGGATCTCCTACTTTCAGAATTTATTTACTTCACAACTGCAGGTGTTAAGTGCTTGTGTGGCGGCCGTAAAAGTCGCCCCGTACTTCATTCGCAGTGTTGTTTTACTTTCTGGTCCGTCGGCATAATTAGTTTCGATGTTATTTGTTTTGAAAATTGAATACCGCTTAAGCCAGTGCTAGGGGCAGTGTTGCACTTACAAGTACTACTCATGGACAGACTCAATAAAACCGAGACTCAGTCTGCACTTTTCTCTTTTTGCATTGTTGCTTTTGCTTTCGAAGGATCTCGTACTTTCAGAATTTATTTAGATTCGTTCACACTTTTATAAATTCTATAGGAGGTTCCGTATTGACCGAGACCGAGGTAACTCCGGTTATTCCAACATTAGACTCAACCTCTTTGAATAAATCTACCGAAATGGAGCATTTACTACAGAAAAGGAACAACCTAACATTGTGTAGTTTTGAAACCATTGTGGTAAATAGAGGATTTGCTTCCATGGAGCAAATGCTTTATTTATCACAATGGTTTCAGAAAGCGTCAAAAGGCTTCAATATGAGGCAATTGCTAAAGAAAGCCCAGTTCCGGTCAAATTTCGGAATCAATTCATATATCATATTTAGGGGAACATCATACACAATAGTTACTGGTATATGCTTTAATATATGATTGACATCCATGAGTTCAGCAACCAGTACATACTCTGATCAGAGTTACATGTATCACCCTGTTCCTTTGTTCTTTTTAATCATTCACTCCATGAATGTAAACACTAATTACATCATGAATATTAATTAGATTAATATCAATAATGTCACATAGACACGTGAATGTGTGGCCATATATAGTAGTAACTGTAGAATCATTTCTATATGTCTTCATCAGCAAATAGAGCAGACCCCCATCAGACGGTTGCTAAAGGAGAAAAAGGTAGAAAGGCGTATTTAAGGAGTGAACGGTTAACCCATTCCCTCATATTGACGACCTTTGACGCCTCTGTAAAAGTCACTTTGTGAAGCCATTGTGATAAATAGAGCATTGGTTTCAAACTACACAATTCTAAAATTTTCCTTTTCTCTAGTTAATGCCCCTTTTCGGTAGATTTATTCAAAGAGGTTGTATCTAAAATAACCTATGAGGTAATGGGTTCAGAGATTAAGCGTCAATGAATCACACATCGTGACCTCGATGCTCGTACATTTTGTTTTTGTGACAACCCCATGTGTTGGTTCAAATGCTACTTTCATAGGGTCTTTACCCTAGATGAGAACGAGACATCAGTTCGAAAATAATGCTCTCAGTAAACAGTTTGAAATTGTTGGATTTATATTTTGATACCATACAACGATGACATAATTCCTCTTTAGCTGTTGAATGGGATCTACAGTAAAACATCCTTGTATTTTGTTTGTTTGAGTTAAGTCCGTGCATGATCATTATGGGTTAATTACACGCCCCAGAGAGAGGGGAGAGGACGTCAAATTCAGTATCAATGCTGATATATAATGCAGTGTAAAGCAATATGACAGTCATGCAGAAAGCTCTACTGCCATTATAAGCACCAACCTTCCTGAAAATATCAGAATTATTGTTTATTAAATTTCCGGTTTAGAGTATGTTTACTGTATGTTCTAATGGATAACCCACTTGACGATACGAAGACAGCATAACATCACACCGTATCACCACCTGCTCACTGTGTAGAATTAGATGCCACCATAACGAACAAAATAAATGAAACCAATAGGATTGAATCCGGGATATAAAGTATTTTTAGTTTTGCATCATGATAATATAGAGTACAACCTCTCTATAACGGTCACTCAATTACATCAATTGTTTTGTGTTAAAGGCAGGTGGCTGCTTAAAGCAAGGTGAAAGTAAAATAGAACGCTCCTGTAGGAGCGTTCTGCTTTACTTTTACCTTGCTTTAAGCAGCCACCTGCCCTAAATACCAACTAATTAACACAATTTAGTGACCGTTATAGAGAGGTTTTACTGTATACCAAAATGATTATGGTATTACTCTGCAATTTCATTAATATGTGTGCTTAAAATGCATACATATATTTCTAAAATGTACTCCATACAGTATACATGTAGTTCATTATCGATCTAATAGATAATTATTGCTTACATGTCTGGTCAAATTCAAGAAGCTTTTAGACATTTGTCAAATATTCAAATCGGCCAGTTATTTCCCTAAATGTCAGACACATTTGGGTATTGCAAATATTTTCATGTGCTATCTGGTCGGTGTCAATGCAATGTTGATGCACAGCCACGTATGCATGTATACTATTTATAACACTAGACAGATATATTTGTAGATAACTGTAACATACAATTTCAGCATAGATACAGAACAAAAGAACCACATGCGGTCGCCAACGCTCGCCTGTTCAACGGTAGCCCTTGTGACGGTGAACAAGTGTTTGAAGTTTCATAATACAGTAAAACCCATCTAATGCTACCGCCAAAAAGGGGTATATTTCACTGTGGAAAAGGCAGATGGTAGCTTAATGCAGGACGAAAGTTATGCAGAAAGCTCCTATAGGAGCTTTCTGCATAACTTTCATCCTGCATTAAGCAACCATCTGCTTATGAAGACAGTCGTGTTTGTTCATTAAGTGGTCGCATTAGAGGGGTTTTACTGTACAGTGAAGCTCATTTATAACGAAGTCCTCGGGACCCTCTGATTTCTTTCGTTATATCCAAATTTCGTTATATCAGGCCCGTTTTACTATATGTTAATTAGAGAGGGGGTATCAATTTTGCTTTGTTATATGCAATATTTCGTTACATCCAAGTTCGTTATAAGTGAGCTTCACTGTAGTTGTATAAATAGTAAAGAAGTAGCAACGACAAAGACGACAACAGCGATGACAAGGACAATGCGGATGGTGGAGTTACCACAAAAGTTATATTTTATTCGAAACAACAGACAAACAACCAATGACAAACGTCAGATGCTTGAATTGTTATTAGTGTTGAATATTGATTGATCTGTACGATTCAGCTGAAAGAAAAATCAAACACACCAAAACACAGAGGGAACACAGGCGCACTTCAAGTTCAAACAGGCCAGCAGAATATTACAGGTAAATATATCGTCATTCACTAATTGCTTAACTCGTTCCATCATATAAACACTTTTACACGCATTTGTAAACAGTGTAGACTCAACTCAGACGGTTCCTTTGATCTGATCAAGGTCTGCTCTGTTTGCTTAAATAATTTGATAGTTCTGTTTCTTGACTTTCTAAAATGACCATTGTAATTCCACCTTGTATATTTCTTTATAACTATTTTGTCCATTGATATTCAGTATTTCAGGTATTGAAATTTGGAATAAACAGAGAACAGGGAAAGGGTTAGCTGTGTCCGTCCACGTGCAGGCAATTGTTTGCCTGCTTGTGGAGAATATATGACTGTCATCAAACAACATAATTAGCTGACAGTAATGTCGAGAAAAACATAGGAACGTCGAACTTCAGAATTGTAGCTAACGCTCCTCTTCTTGGGTGAAAGTTATTTTCATGCAATCGATGTCACCAATACAAATGTATCATCCCTGCAACATGGTGAGTATGTAAAAAAACCAATCACATGTACGGATATGCCAATTTGAAACAAAAGACTGTCTAATCAATTCCCAAAACCTTTATTTCTAAATTTACATTTAATTTCTTGTAACTTATGTTAGCTTTAACCCTTTCGCTGCCAAATTGTGTCATCTGCAACATTTGTCCTCTGCTACAATTTTCGTTTTTTTTTTAATTTTTGCTTCAGTTTTGTTTCAAAAAACATAGTCACAATAACAAACAGTTTGGATCCTGGTGAGACGCCGAGTTACTCGACGTCTCATCTGGATCCAAACTGTTTGCATAGGTACATGTAATTACAGATGATATATTGGCAGCCAAAGGGTTAATAGCATATAACCTGTACTAAAAGTCCATGTTATCGGCTTGTGCAAATACCACCAGAACAGAAAGGCTTTTACAGAGCTGTATACAGTTAAACCTCTCGAAACAGGACGTTTAAATTTGGTATAACTATCGGCCATGGAGACAGGTGGCAGCTTAATACAGGTTGGTTTAAACATATTTATTTTTTTGCAATTTACAACATGCATAAATATTATTATATAACTTTAATTAGGATTGGAATGGAGGTTAATGCAGGTTGAAAGGCATGCATAACTTTCACCCTGCATTAACCAGCCACCTGCTGAAAAGTATATAAATTCTTCTCTACTAAATGTTCGGTTATAAGTTTTTGTCTGTATAAAGCATATTGCATGAGTACTGATTTGCCATTGATTTTTACAAAACGAGTTACCTCAATAAAACAAATTTGTACTAAGGAAAGAGTTAAATGATTTCAAACGTACTTCAACGATACATCGTGCTTTTAGGATATAATTACTTCACAACAGCAGGTGTTAAGTGCTTGTGTGGCGGCCGTAAACAGTCACCCCGTACTTCATTCTCAGTGTTGTTATATTTTCTGGTCCTTCGGGATCATTAGTTTTGGTGTTATTAGTTGTTTGATTGTTAAAATGAATACTGCTTAAGCCGGTGCTAGTGGGCGTGAGTAGTGTTGCACTCTTACTTACTACTCATGAACAGACTCAATAAAACCGAGTCTGCAATTTTCTCTTTTTGCATTGCTACTTTTGCTTTCGAATGATCACCCGCTTTCAGAATATATTAACCCTTCGCTTGCTATTCACGTCAATATACCTACCTGTAAATAGTGAAGACCCAGATGGGACAGCTCATGCAGGAGCTGTCTCATCAGGGTCTGCACTATTTACAAATTGATTGTGCAACCAGGACACTCCAGAGCAGTGATTGCACAGAGAAATAATTGTAGACAGTGAAGATATATGTAATTATACAACGGAACATGGGTAAAGAAGAAGAAATGTATTTTAAAATTCAGCACGAGAAGGGTTAAATACAAATACAAATACACCAGATCGCGTTACAATTACATGTATAAGATCAATCTCAGACGCATCCACAGTCAATTGGACAAACAGATATCTGTAATTCTATTAACCCTTTCTGTGCTGGAAACGAGTAACTGATGTTCAGCCCTCTCACCAGGATCTGCACTAATTGTCATTAGATTGCAGTTTTCTTTAAACATCCCAAAATATTCACAGTAAGCTTGGTCTGTGTGAATTTAGGACTAGCACATTTGACAAATGAGCGTTGAATGTGTTAACCCACTACTGTGCAAAGTAGAGCCAGCATTAATATCTTTATATTAGAAATAAACAACTTTAACCTTTAGCCTGCTGTGGACGGATGAGTGAATACCTATGCAAACAGTTTGGATCCAGATAAGACGCCGAGTAACTCGACGTCTCACCAGGATCCAAACTGTTTGACGCCCTGATAGCAATTTGTTTGACTAAGTGATTATAGCTAGAATTTTGAACATGTAGTGGGTGAAAAGTTGTTTAAAACTTATTTGCTCAGCAAGCAAAATGTAAATCTTTACCCTTCTCTTGCTAAATTTTAAAATACATTTCTCCTTCTTTACCCATGCTCTGTTGTATAATTACATATATCTTCACTGTGTACACGTATTTCGCTGTGCAATCACTGCTGTTGAGTGCACTGGTTGCACAATCAACTTGTAAATAGTGCAGACCCTGATGAGACAGCTCCTGCAGGAGCTGTCTCATTTAGGTCTTCACTATTTACAAGTAGGTATATTGACGTGAATAGCAAGCGAAGGGTTAATATTTAACTTCGTCATATGCAGGGTTGAATGCAAACTCGAAATAAGGCCTTATATAACTTTAAACTTCCGTGATGTTTGATTAAATGAAGCCACGCGGGGTGATGAATCGCAGTAATTACTGTTTATTCAAATTTTAATCCGCTGCATGGTGTGTTGTACGTCATATTAATATCATGTATTTCTTTGAATTAGGAACATGTTTTAATTCGTTATTTGCTGATAAAGTAAACTTAACTGCGACATGGAAATAGTGAACCCCAGACGTTGTTAGTGTAGCATCGATTTAAACTGTGTTTTGTCTTTCAAGAGTTCCAAGATATATTCAAGTGTCCAAACCGCGTTTATAAATCCGCGACTTCCATTTTCTATTATTTTACTCAGAGAATCTGATTTGGTAGAGCTGCGCATACTAGGTGTTACTAAATTGTACATGTACATTCATATCGCGAATCGTGAAAAAAAAATTCAATCAACCTGGAATACACTGTACACTGCGCTGTCAAACTATCCCAATGCCAACACCCATAAAAGAGTGAGTCTGGTCAGATTAATTAACCCTTTCTTACATATATACGCCTTTCTACGCCTCTGTAAAAGTCACTTTTTGAAACCGTTGTGATCAATACAGCATTTGCTCCTAAGGAGCAAATGCTCTATTAATCACAATGGTTTCAGAACTACAAAATTCTAAAATGTTTCTTTTCTTTATTTACTGCTCCATTTCGGTAGATTTATTCAAAGAGGTTGGGTCTAAAAATAGCCTGATGAGGTAATGGGTTACAATGGGACGAAAGTCATACAGAGAGAAGCTCCTGTAGAAGCTTTCTACATTACGTTCGTCCAGCATTAAGCAGCCACCTGATGTTCAAATGCACACACTTTATTTAATAAGAAGTCGGTACAGATGGATTTTCTACATTACGTTCGTCCAGCATTAAGCAGCCACCTGGTCTTTAAAGACACACACTTTATTTAATAAGAAGTCGGTACAGATGGATTTTCTACATTACGTTCGTCCAGCATTAAGCAGCCACCTGGTCTTTAAAGACACACACTTTATTTAATAAGAAGTCGGTACAGATGGATTTTCTACATTACGTTCGTCCAGCATTAAGCAGCCACCTGGTCTTTAAAGACACACACTTTATTTAATAAGAAGTCGGTACAGATGGATTTTCTACATTACGTTCGTCCAGCATTAAGCAGCCACCTGATGTTTAAAGACACACACTTTATTTAATAAGAAGTCGGTACAGATGGATTTTCTACATTACGTTCGTCCAGCATTAAGCAGCCACCTGATGTTCAAAGACACACACTTTATTTAATAAGAAGTCGGTACAGATGGATTTTCTACATTACGTTCGTCCAGCATTAAGCAGCCACCTGATGTTTAAAGACACACACTTTATTTAATAAGAAGTCGGCACAGATGGATTAAACTGTATTGCTAATAGTAGTGAAATACATGGCTGGATTTAACCTTTTACTCCATAAATATTCATGTAAGAGAGTATGACATTATACATATGCATTAAATATAGTTACAATAGCACATACACACAGGAATGTTTGGCCATGGCAGGCGCTATAGAACCATATCTTTATCCGATCATAAGCAAACAGAGCAGACCCTGATCAGGCGGCTCCTATAGGCACCGTCTGATATAAATCTACTCTGTTTGCAAAGGCGTAGAAAGGCGATATGGAGTAAAATATTCAGTCAGTGTCTTGAAACCTTACATACCTAAACACTTGATTGGTATAGCATCAGCCACACATTCGCGCTTCTCTCTAAAATTAGCCTACGCCTGGTAAAACAAGTAAGAAAGTGTCGTAACTATGGAGACATGTACAGCGTCCTTGAAGTACAGTCACTGTGAAACACTATCCGGGAACTCTATAAGTTACATGTACCTTGTAAAACTTAAATTTTCTTATATCCGTGTAATTTCAAATAAACAACGAAGACGCGCCGGGGAAATAAATGATTTGTACAAATGTTACTTATTTTATAATTCTCTATAAGTAACACCTTATTTTTTCCCATAAATACGCATTTTTGTGTTGTTGCAAACATAGCAGACCCAGATCAGACAGCTCCTGCAGGAGCCGTATACTCAGACTCTGCTCTGATTGCTTATGAACTAATATAGATTACCATTCTATAGTTTCTAACATGGCAAAATGACCAAAATTGCATGTGTTTATTGGCAACTATAAATCAATAATCTAATTGATATTGATGTCCTTACTTCTTACATGTACTTTCATGTTGAAAGCGGTTAACCATTTCCTCCATAAATACGCCTTTCTACGCCTCTGTAATAAACACTTCTTGAAACCATTGTGATAAATAGAGCATTTGCTCATATAGAAGCAAATGCCCTATTTATCACAATGGTTTCAAACTACAAAATTCTATTTTGTTTACTCTTCTCTAGTACATGTTCCTTTTGGGTAGATTCATTCAAAGAGGCTGGGTCTTAAAATAGCCTATGGAGGAAGGCGGTTAATATTCTATTTATACTGGTGTGACAATATTTTATAACAACATTAACTTTTCGAATACAAAACCATAATTCATCAGCATGTAATGTTGATAGGATGCACTGCTCTATTGCGTTAATATTTAAATTTCGATTTATCATCGTTATACAATGTATTATCTCGTTTTTCTGTGTTATCTCTGTATTTCTCTCGTGTCTCAGTAAGGTTAAATAGATGACAGGTTAATTCGGGCCATATTCTTCTATATAACATTTTAGGCTAATTATCTTACTAAATAGCGCGTTTTTGATAGGCTAATATTGTTTAAGCTAATAGTAAGACAATACCATTCTCAGCCATTTTACTCCATGGATATCCATGTAAGAACAATCAATGGAAAAGTAGTAAAGTCAAGCAGGCAAAGCGACATACAAGACGCAACCACCACCATAACACCGATATACAGCATGACACACATACACACACACAACCACACACACAAACGTACACTCACACACGAGATGAACACAGAAAACACCAACAGACACACACGAACCAGAGACAAACACTCCACACATGAACAAAATCACAAGCACAAAGACGTAAGGCAAACAAAAGGAAGGGTGACAAAGAGAGTACCGCCTTGGCACGGTCAGTAGCAAAAACACCACTGGGGGTTTAAACCGGTTTACGGACGTCCTAACCTCACACTTTTCTCAAAGTCACCCTAGCTTTACAAATAGTGTAAATAAAGGTATCGCGAGACGAATTGCTTAGAACTTTGATCACAGGATGTGAACATAATTCTGTTGACCATGTCAGATCTGTAGAATGAGATTTATATTATTCCATACGCAAACAGAGCAGATCCATATCAGACGGTTCCTATAGTAGCTCTCTGATCTGGTTCCAGTGTTTGTATGAGTGAAATGCTTATGATAGCGAATTGATGGTTTCAGCACACTAGCAACGTTGCGTTTACTATTATAAGAACGATCATGTATAACTGTTACATGTACTACCCCATACACGGGCTCTCCACATTCTATGCACGCAGTGCTCAGCATTACACAGTAGTGTAAAATGCATAAACTTTTTCGTTGAGTTCAGTCTACATTACGTGAGTACCTGTGTGTTATAATACATGTAAGTGTCATAGTTTTTCATTCAACTACCGCCATAACTTTTTACGTCATGAATACTTATACAAGAATGGATGTCGTCATGAATGTTAATTTGAATTTTGCATATGCTGGCATAATGAACACATGGGGCATTAGAAACTGAAGAATACGATAATAAATTTTAAGATATATAGTCCTATAACACACATAGCAGGTCCTTATCCGTCTGATCTGGATCTACTCTGTTTGCAAAGGCATGGAATGGTGACTATATGAGGAAAAGGCCAAAGTATGCGTCTACTCTTTTAGGCGTGCAAGGCATCTGTGATTTTTTCAAACTTCTTTCAGTGTCTTTGAGACATGCAATGTGGTTACAATATCTATGTTATCCATATTCTGATTGTTAGCAACTCAAATTATATTCGTTATCAAATAAGATCAATGTCAGCCCATCAATAGTATGATGACCCATGTGAAGCTATCTCTATTCAGAGACAATCGCACACAACCTGGTCATCTACGTTAGGTGATTTATACCATCGTTAAGCCTTGCAATGCTGACGTTTCAGAGTTAAACAGCCCAACAGTGATTAACCTTTAGCCTGCTATGGGCGGATGAGTGAATACCTATGCAAACAGTTTGGATCCAGACGAGGTCTCATCAGAATCCAAACTGTTTGACATCCTGATTGCATTTCGGTAGAAATAAATATTACATCTTATATTTTGAAAATGTAGTCGGTGAAACATTCTGTGAAAATAATTTGCTCAGCAGGCTAAAGGTTAAATAAACAGTAAAACCTCTCTAAATCGGACGTAGTATTTAGCATAAATGTCGGTTTGGAGACAGGTGGCAGCTTAATAAAGGGTGAAAGTCATGCAGAAAGCTTTCACCATGCATTAAACAGCCACCTGCCTAAAAGTATCTCAATTCGTCTTTTCTAGAATTCCGGTTTAGAGGGGTTTACTGTCTTGTCTACTCAATATGGAAAGCTTACACGTGCTAGAGGAATTTGACTGAGAAACAATACAAACCCTGATCAGAGGGCTTCACCGGGAGAGCTCTGAGCTGGATCTACAGTGTTTGTAAATGACAGTTCATGAGTGTCTCACAATTAATTACAATAAAACCCCTCTAATGCGACCACTTAATGAACAAACATGGATGTCTTTATAAGCAGGTGGTTGCTTAATACAGGACGAAAGTTATGCAGAAAGCTCCGCTGGTAGCTTTCTGCATAACTTTCATCCTGCATTAAGCTACCACCTGCCTTTGCCGCTGTGAATTATGCCTCTTTTGGTGGTCGCATTAGAAGGTTTTTACTGTAGTTAATGTTATACTAAGACTCTTTATAATGTGAATGGTTCTGTTCTCTTGAAAACGGAACCCGAGGGATGTATAGATTAAGAGAAACTTCAATTTACTAAATGACCATTGGAACTGCCTGTTGACACGTGTAAACTCTAGTGTCTACTAAAACGTCATTGTATTTATTACTGACCAAGTCTTTTATACAAATGGAATGGAAAAACAAATGTCTGGACAGCGTGTAATGCCATCTGAGTTTGGGGAAAATGAGTATTAACGCATTGCATACATTGTAGACACAATCCTGAAAACTAAGAAACATATTAACATTATATTTTTACACGGCAGAAATTATCATATTAAGTTCGCAAATGGAAGTTTATTTCTGTCATATGATATGTCGTAAAACGGAACCCTGGTGTTTAAAAAGTGACAATGGAGTAATGTTACTACCATTAAATATTTCATTTTGAAAAATATCTAATTTTGAAAAATGTATCACATTTCTGCAGACAGTCCTTTGTTAAAAGTGTTAAATAGAATTAAAATGTTTGACTACTTTCATTACGATGATCTCCTACTTATTAACTCAGCTAATACTATCAATTAACCATTTCGCTTCCAGTGTCGTATCTGTGATTACCTATGCAAACAGATTGGATCCAGATGAGACGTCGAGTAACTCGGCGTCTCATCAGGATCCAAACTGTTTGTTACTGTGATTGTTTCTTCAAACAAAAATGAAGAAAAATCAAAATCGAAAATTGTAGCAGACGACAAGGGTTGCAGACGACAAAATTTGGCAGCGAAAGGGTTAATAATGTAATCATTTACAAGTTTTAAAAGTGGTTATCAGTTCAATTTCTTTATAAAAAGATAAACATACAGTAAAGTCCCTCTAATGCGACCACAAAAATGAGGTATAATTCCGCGTCTTAGAGGCAGGTGGCAGCTTAATGCCGGATGACAGTAATGCAGGAAGTAGGAGCTTTCTGCATTACTTTCATCCTGCATTTAGCAACCACATGCTTTTAAACAAACCCAATGTTTCCTCATGAGATGATCGTGTTAGACGGGTTTTACATTTACAGTAAAACCTCTCAATAACGACCACTAAATTACATCAAGTATTTTATGTTAAAGGCGGGTGGATTCTTAAAGCAAGGTGAAAATAAAACAGAACGCTCCTATAGGAGCGTTCTGTTTTACTTTCAACTTGCTTTAAGCAACCACCTCCCAAAAATACAAACTAATTAACACAATTTAGTGGTCGTTATAGAGAGGTTTTACTGTAGTATCAAGCAGCTTGGACCCTGATGAGACGATGTGGTACTCATATAATATCATAGAACCGTCTTCATGGCAGCGAAGGAGTCAAATGGAGAGATGTACACCAATAGACTGGAGTAGCGTTCTGCACAGTTTTCATATAAAAAAAATAACAATAAGAGTTGTACATATAGCCATAGCATGAAAATAGTGCTATAACCCAGAGCTACAGATAAAGGGGCGTACCCAAATACAGTGCTCCCTCCCTACAACGGCCCTCCCAATAACGATTCCCTCCTTACAACAACGCATGTCATTGTTTCCGAAACAACAAGGCTCCAGACACTTTCACTCCAGACATTTTCCATCGTATTTTCTGCATGCCTCCATCAAACCCTTTGTTGTGACCACTCTTTAGAATCGTCACTTTGTGACGATTCTAAAGAGTGGTAACAACATAGGGTTTGATGGAGGCATAACAGTTTTAGTTCTCGAAATACACCTTATCTGGGGATCTGCAAACAAGTTAATTGTGTTTTATTTTCCCTCCCTATAACAACTTACTCTGAACAACACATACAATATTCGTATCCCAAAGGTTGTCGTTGTGGAGAGGGAGCACTGTACTAAAAAACAGCATTTCTCCACCTAACCCTATACTGTGACCACTCTTTAGAATCGTCTCGAAGAGACGATTCTAAAGAGTGGTCACAGTATAGGGTTTGGTGGAGAAATAAAGAAGCTATTCCTGATTTTTTTTAAAAAATTACACATCTTATCTGGACATTTGCTTTCCGTTCTTTTTCCAACGGTATAATTAGATGCATTCAGATAAATATGACCGATGCCTAAATATGGCATAATGCTTAGAAAACCGCCGTCGTTTAAAGAGGCAGAAAACTGTGAAAGTCACTGCAGTTATTTAACGAAGCTCCGAGTGACTCCGGACTAATTTCGGAATCAGTTTTAAGTCAAATAGACTCAGATTCATTTCGTTACTAATACAATTCGAAACTATGAGCCGAGTACATATTGAAGTAGAGTACGCACAGAATCTCAAAGTGTGCACACATGTTGCACCTATTAACCCTTTCCGTCATGAATATTAATGTAAATAATATTGACGTCATGTTGTAACAGTTCGAGGGTATGTTTTGTATTTTTCGATATAAGTTCTAATTGACAATCTTCATATGAATGATTAAGCATTACACCTACCATCGGAGCAACAGACAAGTGTGTACTCAAATACGTAAATCGCATTTTCTTAACCAAACACTATGTTGTGAACACTCTTTAGAATCGTCTCTTCGAGACGATTCTAAAGTGTGGTCATAAAATAGGACTTGGTGGAGAAATAAAGAAGTTATTCCTGACAATGTTTTAGACCATTTGCTCCCACGATCCCATATATGGAACGTAGGCAAACAGTGTAGACGTAGGCAAACAGTGTAGACTCTGATCAGACGCCGCATAATGCGGCGTCTGATCAGAGTCTACACTGTTTGCTGAGAGGAAATTCAATATAAAACAAAAATGAAACGAAAATTTAGACCAGACGTCCCTTAGATAAAAGTTAGACTGATCCAATATATAAGCATGGAAGAAACCACTGGGAGCAAATATAAGCATGGCAGAATCCACTGGGAGCAAATAGGTTAATGTAGACATCTTATCCGTAGCTCAGTGCCATGTTCAGTGATGCTATTGAAAACATGCGTTGTTTTTGTCGGGGCTATCACTTGTAGTCATATCATCTATAGACAACTCGACCAAAACTGATTTTGGAACCCAACCATTCAGATCACAAATAGATATGCATGCTTGACAGATAAATGTGCGTACTCACCATGTACGTGTGCGTACTCACCATGTACGTGTGCGTACTCAACATGTACGTGTGCGTACTCAGATACTAAAGTCGTCATTTCTCTACAAAACCCTCTGTTGATTTACAGATAATTGTGCGTACTCACCATGTACGTGTGCGTACTCAACATGTACGTGTGCGTACTCAGATACTAAAGTCGTCATTTCTCTACAAAACCCTCTGTTGATTTACAGATAATTGTGCGTACTCACCATGTACGTGTACGTACTCAACATGTACGTGTGCGTACTCAGATACTAAAGTCGTCATTTCTCTACAAAACCCTCTGTTGATTTACAGATAATTGTGCGTACTCACCATGTACGTGTGCGTACTCAACATGTACGTGTGCGTACTCAGATACTAAAGTCGTCATTTCTCTACAAAACCCTCTGTTGATTTACAGATAATTGTGCGTACTCACCATGTACGTGTGCGTACTCAACATGTACGTGTGCGTACTCAGATACTAAAGTCGTCATTTCTCTACAAAACCCTCTGTTGATTTACAGATAATTGTGCGTACTCACCATGTACGTGTACGTACTCAACATGTACGTGTGCGTACTCAGATACTAAAGTCGTCATTTCTCTACAAAACCCTCTGTTGATTTACAGATAATTGTGCGTACTCACCTTGTACGTGTACGTACTCAACATGTACGTGTGCGTACTGAGATACTAAAATCGTCATTTCTCTACAAAACCCTCTGTTGATCTACAGATAATTGTGCATACTCACCATGTGCATGTGCGTACTCAACATGTACATGTGCGTACTCAAAATCGTCATTTCTCTTCGAAACCCAATGGTGTGACCACTTTTTAGAATCGCATCGAAGAACGACTCTGAAGAGTGGTGTCAACATAGGGTTTGTTTGAGAAATAAAGGAGTTATTCTTGAACATGTTTTAATTTATGCATTTTATATGGATTTCCGCATTTGTGATATTGGGGTCGCACACACAGAAGATTCTGGTTCCATGTTTATAAAGCTGTTAAGTTGAATCCGAGTTCCTTCTCAATCTTTTGATTGGTCAGATGTGAGCCAAAAGGCTCATATCTGACCAATCAAAAGCTTGAGAACGAACTCAGACGCAACTAAAACGCTTTATAAGCATGTACCCTTGTATAAAAGATGGACACCCACGCATTCAACAGACAGTATTGACCCTGATCAGAGGATTCATCCAAACATTCCCTCTGACAGGACCTACATGTATATGTTAACCTCACGCATTGCTTGGTAGCATTTGGGTTTCTCCCGACCCAACAACCTTGGCCCAAGGTTATAAAACATCCGATTCACAGTGCATTCTCAAGTATCAAATTCGACAGGATTTTGAGCAATCTCCAACATTTGACCAATCAGATGCTTTTGAATGAACACAGGCTCAAATAAAAAGTTGAATAACCTCTGGGTATGGGAGCACTATTTTCTGCTCATTAGGTATTGTAACCATCATTCTATCATATTCAGTCTAGTAATCATTGGCACTTCATGAAGAGTTGCTAATCGGTAAAGCACAGTTCATTCACACAAGCACATTCACACATGCTTAATTGATCATACATCGAATTCAATAACCAGTATGCCTTGTCTTTTGCCAATAGCGAGTCAGGAAAAGCTCTTTAAAGCGCCGAATGAACCGCAGAGGATTAAAGAACGATTACAGAATCGGATGATAATGCACAATATATTACACTCGTTTGTATTGGTTAGACAGAGCTTTAAAATCAATAAGCAATTTCGTGCCTTATTCCGTAATGATGTATGTGTATGATTGCATTTAGGTTTCCTCATATAACACTCCGTGGAAATGTCGAACAAATAAATCTAGAAATACAATGTAACCTCTAACAATCAACCACGTAATGTAAAAGTCTTTACATGTATATGGTTGATTCATACATGTCGAAAGTAATGCAGAAGGCTCCCACAGGAACCTTCTGCATTACTTTCGTCCTGCATGAAGCTACGACATGTTCTTATGTCCTTGAAAAATATATATTGGTGGTCCATGTAGAGGGATTTTATGATAGTTTCCACAGCGTGTACAAATAGAACAAAAAAGACACAATTCATCTTCATTTCTGAGTAAAGTGCCCTTGGTATATTGAAATTCCATGTAAATCAAAGCTTAATACCGTGTGATGAACGACTGTACATGTATATAGACAAAGATAATGTCGGATATTCAAATAAATACCACATTAAAAAAATTGTCAGTGCAGTAGGTCACCCAACCCTATGTTGTGACCTCTCTTTGGAATCATGCCCCTCAAGACACTTCTAAAGAGTGGCTACAACACAAGGTTTGATTTGAAACTACACTTGATTTAAGGAGTTATTCTTAAGAATATCTTATTTACATATCTGTGTCTGATGTTTTTTTCTTGTTTCGCTTAACATGTGGATATTGCATAAAGTTGCCGAGTGAATAGTGATGGGATGATGCGGTTTTTTTTTCATTTCTTTTTTGTGCCCGTTATAACAGGACTGGTGAAACAAAATGCAGCAAGGCCGGGGATCGAATCAGGGACCCCTTACTTATAGCGCGAGGCCTCTAACCACTGAGCTGTCACACTATTCCCCCTTTTCCCCTGAGATTCTCGCCGAATCTGCAGCAGAAATGATGGGCGTGCACAGGGTCCGATTTTCAAGTTGGGCACCAACTGTAACAGGACTGATGAAAAAACATGCAGCCAGACCGGGGGTCGAACCCGGGACCCCTCACTTACAAGGCGAGTGCTCTAACTACTGAGCTATCCGAGCCGCTTACTGTCTTTCACCCAGTAACTGTACCCTGCCTGTCACACCGTGAATGTGTGTGTGTTTGGGGCCTTTTGCTTATTAAATAGCATAGATATTATTCTTCATCTTCTGCCATTGTCAGACATGTCTTCGCCTCATATGCCATAATAATAATTCAGCTAATTAATATTCAAGATGTAATCATTTTTTACATTAATATTCATGGAGGAACAGGTTAACTTCTTGGTAATGTCCTTGTTTATTTTAAATGAAATGTGCCCTAGTTGTAAATGGAAACAATATTTTAATGTTTAGGTAAATGCTATTATATACCGAAACGCCGGGACGCTGGGCGTTTGCTATCAAAGTTTGGTTAGACTTTGATAACCCAGAATCCTTTTTATTCGAACATCTTTACTAATTAGTTTATAAAAAACATATCACTAACAACATTTTCAATATTCAATTAGGCTGTCAAACAGTTTGGATTATGATGAGACGCTGAGTTACTCAGCGTCTCATCTGGATCCAATCTGTTTGCAAATGTACTCATGTATACGGCAGAAGCAGGCTAAAGGCTAATTATATGATTGCATGATACTTCCTTCAACCATTGTACTGCCAAAACGCAATCTAATTGGCATTTACAGATAAATTCGATTCAAATCAGACACCGGGCACCTTGGTGTCTAAACATTGTCCAAGCTGATTGACATTCGGTCAACATTTACAGGAATGCTGTCGCGACCTAGAAGAAAGAATAAAATGAATAATAAAATAAGCAGAAAATATTTCATCGCATGAAAGGGGATATAATGCCAAAGGTTTATCAGCATACCTAATACCACCATCAATGCTGAAATAACACACGCGGGCGATAAAAGTGCCCGGAAAGAGATTCGGTAACGATTAGAGACGAACGTGATAAAGCATTTAAATTTATTCTTCTTGCGTTTTAGCTTGAAAGACTGAACAATTCTGTCCAACCTTTAAATCCAATAAAACTTTTTCGCTACCGGTTCTGCGCGATACATGGCTTCCGTTACACTTGAGACACTCTCACAAAACACGCGTCAAATGCAAAATAGCTCGAATCTCTTCATTAGACATGAAGTTTTAATACCAAATTGTGCATGGAAGACTTTTTATTCTAAGGCAAAAAACGCATAAGTTGATGCCTGGATAGAATATCATGGCAGAACAATATCCGCTTAAAGCGTGAAGATAATGATAAATAGATATTTGTGTGTCTGACCACGTGTAAGAGGATCACCCATGCTTACTATAGTCGGTCGAGTTACTTAGTCGTAATTAGTTTTTTTCGTTCGTAATTTGCATTGTTTTATTCTGTCCAGTTCGTGTGCATTTTATGCTTATGTATTTAATCCCTTCCTTGTTCAGATGTTTTAAGAAATAATAACACGATGGACATATATTAGTTAGTTGAAATATACACCTGCATTTATAGTATTATTAGAAACTAGTAAGATATATCATAGCTTCATAGGCACACAGAGCCGACCCAGATCAGACGGCTTCTACAGGGGCCGTTTGATCTGGGTCTTGCAAATGCATGAGAAAGCCTTTATATGAAAGTGTTAATACACTGTCGTATGATCAGTTTCCATTTCAAGTAAATATGTTTCTATGAACACTTCAAGGTATGCATGTAATGTTCAAAACTGGAGTCTGAAATAGGTGCACCCATGTCAGATGTAAAGCCAGATATAACTTGTTTCGGTGAGCCCTTTCAAACGATATCTTATTTGCCGAAGTTAACAAAACAAGTTTGTTAACCATTTCCATAAAGAGTTAGCTTGACAATTGTCAAACATATAGTTTGGCATACATGTGAGATATTCTATTTCATTTTATTGCTAGAAAGAGTATCACAGTTTAGACAAGGTTTCCATACCTTTGAAGGGTGATGACACTATCAAGTGGACACCAATCCGAATTAGTGCTCAAACCATAAATTCCCAATGTTTCTCAATGTCCCCAACCATTTTATGTACATTTTATTGTAGCGTCCATTGGTAGCAGAAATTTTATTCTCACCAACATTTTTAAATCAGACGTTTGAAGTTTCAATGCAGAAACATACATAAGTTGAGATTAAAAGGCATAACCAGATATGGAACTGTTATGAAGAGTTTTAATCTATTTAATAAATTCATACAAATACACTGAGATGCTAAACAGTATTTCTATTGGTGTCCAAAAAGAAAGTTTACAGTTTCAGTGCCTATGTATAATAACTGAATGTGCTGTTATAACTATGAAAATGTGCATATTTATAGACAATAGATACAAGTTTTAGCTAATATCATTTTAAAGATTGACATTCATATATCTTTCAGAAAAATGACAATTTACTAAATTTTCCTTATTTTGCCCAAGACGTCAATTCAGTTAGTTTTGACGTTTTCAAGATGTCTGCCCATTTGCAGTTTCCATTCTCGCACACTTTCTTTGAAACAGTTGATTACCTTGGCAAATGTGTCTATACTGATCAGCTTAACTTTTCTCCTAATGTTTCGCTGGAGATTAGATTTGTCCGTTAGTTTTTGAGTTGTACACTAACGACTTCAGATAGCCCCACAGAAAAATATTTTGGAAAGCATCGCATAGTTCTCGACGACGTCAGAAGCCCAACGACAAATTGTTATTTTCCATTTTATCAGTTATGGATCAACTTTGCATTATTTGTATTTTGTATGGGAAAAGTTCTAAACACTTTCTTATTATATTATGCCCAGAAGATTTGGAAATACCGGTATCTGATGATGTGCGCCTTAATGATTTTTCAGGACTTTATTACAGCATGCCTTGGAGCACGCTAACATTTTTGTTACTTCTACTGGTCTATGGTTGACCCGAACTTGGAGAATCTTTTTCTGTCCCACGTTCTTCAAACTTTCTTATCATCTTGTAGATGTTCACTCTACTCACACTCACACTTTTATATGCATATTTAAACTATGTTTGAACATCAGTAACACTTTCAATTTCATAATAACTTTTCACGACAAAAATACGACGTCAGACGCCACATCGTGAAATTACAGGTTTTTGAATGACGTCATAACGTCGCGACCTTACATATTTAAGCGCGTAAATTTTATGCGTAATAAAAACTTGAGTATGTATGCTTTAAAATGATGTATTTTTCACCAATATAGTTCAATATTTGACAAAGTTATAGGGGGATGAAACTGTAAACTTTCTTTTTGGACACCCTGTACATACAATCATGCTAATATATCTGGCGATAGAGGTAGTTATATACATGCCAATATATATCTGTCAAAAGAAGTAAAAACTCTAATATTTAACAACAACGAATGACATGTAAATGTACAATAGAATCCCCCAACCCCACCCCAAACGACCTATTATGAATCATCATGGGTTTATCTAAATTCATGCAGCTGCCTAATGGATTGGATACACACATTTATTAGATGGTTATTTAGAGAGATTTTACTGTATATTTAAACAGCCATCATTAACAATGTTGAAAACGCACATATCATCCCTCTCCTCGATTATGAGATGATACCATATTTTATCATGTTATTTTATTTACCAGTTCGATATGCTATTTGGGGGTGAATAATGTATTTAACCGAGTGTGACAATGCACTAATTTATACAGTATGTGTACCAATATCATATGTATTGGGCGACATTGCCACCTACTAGATAACTAATCAAAGTGTTTTAATGTGTCTATCATCATTAAAAATATCTATTTCCAAAGAACTATAATGTATGGATTATTAAATATCAGTCTGAATAACAATGAGCAGAAGAGACAACCCCTCGTATGTTCTACTAGATCATTTTTGAAGCCATTATGCATACGAACCATTTAAGCTGTTCATGGTTTGCACTTTAAGCGCTGATGCAACAAGTAAACTTTTACACTGCGTATTTTAGCGATAAACTTTATTACTAATTCATGGTAGCAGATCAAAGAACACCGAAGTGCAATTTCCCAGATGTACTTCATCTGAATGCTATTAAAGTGTTGTTGTTTTATAAAACTAAAACACATCTAAAATCTATTGTCTTGCACTTTTTGAATATTGGAAGGGAATGTTCGTTTTAAATTTAAAGATAAACAGATAAGATCTGACCTGTTACAATCTTTACTCAATCCAACATGTGTGAACGAATGCACATCATTTGTGCTTCTGGCCTTGCTCTGAGCTTTCGTGTCTGACGTCCTTTCTATGTTTATATTAAATCCGTTAAAATCTTTGACGAAAAGGGAATTTGTCATTCGTATAGGAAGTATGGTGGCCGTTTGTATGTGCATATAAGACAACAGATGTATGTAGGATGAACATCACTCATATGTGTTGACGTATACTTTGAAATATACTGCGTCAAAGGATGCAGCTCTGTAATAGCCCTATGACTTGAATGAAAGTGAAATGTTTCAGTCATTCAAGAAACATCACATGCAACAAACACTGTCGCATGAACAGAATATGACAAAAAGAACAGCAAATATATCTGTCTAACGAAAGACAAAATAGAGACGCACAAAAACGTAATAAATACCACATAGTGGAAGATGGAAGTACCGCCTTGGACCTGTCAGTGACAAGCGTCGCTGGGGATTTAAACCGGTTTAGGGGCGCCTTACCTAACTCGTATTCCATCCCCACCCTAAAAGACAAACAGTGTAAATAAATACAAACTCCCTCTCCGACTAATGTACAAACTCGCAAAGGCGAATACAGCGGTAAAGTACATGTGAAACAAACTGGATCCACCTATCGCTAGTGTACACAGTGACTGAGCTGCAATCAGAGTAGCTGTAGAAAAGTAATAAAGGGTAGGAGAAAAATGAGTATAAGTATAATATAAGTATCTGACAACCTCGTTCCATTTCCGGATTTAAGATGGTGTCGTCATACAGTACTAAACTAAGGCTTTCCTGTCGGGGCACATGAAAAGAGTGAAGCGTGATTGCCAACTGTAAAACGGTTGGCAGGCAGTATGTTGTAGTATTTTAGGATTATTTATTTAATGAATTTTAATGCATTTGATGAGCACAGTATGAACAGGGGTATGTCAAATAATTTACGGATGTGATATACATTGTCATAGAAGAGCCTAAAGATTGCACTTAAACTAACCAATAATTGGGATATTTCGATGACTAAAGGTTTTAGAATACCTATGACCTTGCTTTCAGCAGCTTTTCAGTTCAACTGAGATTTCGATTCGTTAAGCTCGTCAACAGAAGAACACCATCTAGTGAAACGGATAAGTTGTACAGCTGTAAAAGGATACATGGGGAACATCTCCGTCAAGACGAGGATAATTTACAGTATTAAAATCAAAATAATTTTTTCTGTAGCAAAATAATTTAATTACTATTTGAAAACTTGGTTCGGTTTAACTATCCAATATATCAGAGGTTACAGATTGTGCTTGAGATTGTTACTGTGCGCCATTTTCACCGGTGTGCTTAGAGTGATAGTCTATAATTGCAACGCTCTTTAAACTGCTTAACGATTAATTAACTCATCTCCTTATACATGTATGCTGAAAGAAGTATCTGATAAGAAAGCCAGCCGAATAATTACCGAAGAAGACAAGGCGTCCGTGTGTTTGATATCCATCACCAGATGTAATTCGCGCATGTAGTTCGTTTTCAAGTTTTTGATTGGTCAGATTTGAGCCTTTGGCTCAAATCTGACCAATCAAAAGCTTGAGAATAAACTCAGACTGATATTTACTGTTCGAAATGGGCCGAAACTATTTTGTTATAAACCAGCAAACCACAGTAAAAACTCGATTATTCGAATCCTTAAATGCGTTTTATCATCGATCTTTAAGACAGGTGGCAGCTTGATGCATGATGAAAGGCATGCAGAAAGCTCCTGTATGAGGTTAACAGATGCATGATTTTCAACATGCATTAAGCTGCCACCGGCCTAAAAGGGTCTAAATTATTCTGTAAAGAAAATTCGAATATTCGATATTTTACTGTATAAGCACCGACGAAATGCCCCTGTTGAATATAAGTTCAAATTTACATCCAATAGATTACGTTATGTTTGTCGTTCTGTATGACAAGTATAATGTATTATCACCGTTTCTTTCTAATCAGTCTATTATTGCCTACTTCATAGATATCTTGTGTTATCTGTCTTAACATTTCGAAAACATACACTCGCTTCTTTTCAAATTAAGGACGCGTTTAATAAAATGATCAATATGAACACTCGTGCATGTTTCTATTTATATGATATAGTCCTCTTGTTTCAGTATTTCAGAGGTTTTCTCTTCTCTTCTCCTATGCCGTGTCTAGAACATTTATCAAACGCTAAAGGATGCATTTTAGTTGTATTCATAGTCGTCGGGAAAATAAGCACTGCAATCGTGTTAGTGTATGACAACGAATTGCATGCAAGCTAACAATATCAGCCGTTTAATCATTATAGCATTTGAAAATTATTGTTTGCATGTGCATTTCACTATTAATCGAACTAAACATAATTGGAATAAAATGCAAATAATTGATCACAAAAGCCCTGTAAATTCAAATTCATACGTGGCATGCAAGTGAGCACGTGCCTGTCTCAACGGAAACATTAACGCTCAATATAATAATGCAAAATAATAGGCCAATGATGCCGCCTTGTGGAAGGAATTGGTAGCATTTCGTCAATTGTGTAGTACATACCATAATTATACAGTAAAATCTTGATTATGAGAACACTCAAGTAATTTTCATTATAGATCTCGAAGACAAGTGACAGTTTTATGCAAAGTGAAATACATGTAGAAAGCTCATCTTCACTCAGCATTTGGCAGCCACCTGCCTAAAAGGGTCTATATTAAAGTTTTGAATTATCGACGTTTCACTATACAGTGCTCTCTCCCTACAACGGCCCTCGCAATAACGATTCCCTCCTGACAACAACGCATGTCACTGTTTCCGAAACAACAAGGCTCCAGAAACAACTTTTTCCATCGTATTTTCTTTATGCCTCCACCAAACCCTATGTTGTGACCACTCTTTAGAATCGTCACTCTGTGACGATTCTAAAGAGTGGTCACAACATAGGGTTTGATTGAGGCATAACGGTTTTAGTTCTCGAAATAAACCTTATCTGGGGATCTGCACACAAGCTAATTATGTTTGAATTTCCCTCCCTATAACAACTCCCTCTGAACAACACATACACTATTCGTATCCCAAAGGGTGTCGTTGTAGAGAGGGAGTACTGTAATGCAAAATAACAGGCCAATGATGCCGCCTTGAGGAAGGAATTGGTAGCATTTCGTCAATTGTGTAGTACATACCATAATTATACAGTAAAATCTTGATTATGAGAACACTCAAATAGTTTTCATTATAGATCTCGAAGACAGGTGACAGTTTTATGCAAAGTGAAATACATGTAGAAAGCTCATCTCCACTCAGCATTTGGCAGCCACCTGCCTAAAAGGGTCTATATTTAAGTTTTGAATTATCGACGTTTTACTATAATACATAGAAGGAATGGAACCTTTGTGCCAGACATTTGATAAGAGAAATGTCTTTCATTTAGACGTTTATATCTTTATTTGTAAACGATTTGTCTGTCACGTCTCCGTATTGAACCATTTCTGGTTTTTAGATTGCCTATTGCCTTGCAATTGCTTTCATAGACTTTCATAGACGTATTTATTGTAGACATGCATTTCAAGTTTTATGTGCCTCATGTAATGATACCAGCATATATCTAGATAAGTATAGTTTACTAGTTACATACGTACGTGTAGGTTAAATGTAAGGTTTTTATATCCTTATTGTAGTTTCTCAAATCCTAGTGTCATGTCACTTGGTAAATATTTTCTAAAAAAAATCTAGGAGCTTTCTGTATGACGCTCACCATGCATTAAGCAGCCACCTGCCTAAAATGGTCTAGACATTATTCTAACATTTCGAATAATCGAGATTTTACTGAATGTTTCGAATGAATATTTCAATGACAATTACACACACGGAACTATGTACATAATATACAAACCATTGGAATAATCAAAATTTGCATTCAATAATTCACGTAGAACGCCTAAACGCATTCACCCATTGCATCATGATAATCCATTTGCATTTAGATGCTCTTATGAAGTGCACGTAGTTTAACATCTTAAATATATGACATTTATGTTGTTTTAATGGTTACCCTTTACCTCATAGACAATCCTTTTAATGCCTTCCCTCATTTAAACACATGTTCATGCATTTTCAAACAGAGCAGACCCAAATCAGACGGTTCATTTAGGAGCCGTCTGATCAAAGTCTGCTCTGTGTGCTAATATGTTTGATATACATGTATCTTCAGTTTCCAAAATGTTTACACTGATCCACCTGCCATAGTTCATCATTTGTTCATGATTGCATAGTAGGTATTGAACAAATGGACTGAATATAGAACATAAAAAGGCTTGAATATTTCCCTCATATAAACGTGTTTTCACGCATCTGCAAACAGAGTAGACCCAGATCAGACGGCTCCTATAGGAGCTGTCTGATTAGGGTCTGTTCTGTTTGCTAATAAAATTTGATAGATCTGATTCTCTTCTTTCTAAAATGTTTACAACGTTCTTCCTTCCATGTTTCGTTATAACTAACCTTCGCTTGCTATTCACGTCAATATACCTACCTGTAAATAGTGAAGACCCAGATGAGCTGTCTCATCAGGGTCTGCACTATTTACAAGTTGATTGTGCAACCAGCGCACTCCACAGCGTAATACTTGTACACAGTGAAGATATATGTAATTATACAACAGGGCATGGGTAAAGAAGGAGAAATGTATTTTAAAATTCAGCAAGAGAAGGGTTAAGTAAGTATTGAAATTTGTAATAAACATAGAAAGGGTTAAGATAGTAGCCTCATATCAACCCGTACCTGTAGGAGCCGTCGGACCATGGCATGCTCTGTTTTGTTATGTGATAATATAGATCAGGGTCCTACTTATAAAGCTTTTTAGTTGTGTCTGATTTTGTTCTCAAGCAGGACAATGGTTAAAGGAAGTATCATGCAATCATATAATTATCCTTTAGCCTGCTGCTGCCGTATACATGAGTACATTTGCAAACAGATTGGATTCAGATGAGACGCTGAGTAACTCAGCGTCTCATCATAATCCAAACTGTTTGGCAACCTGAGTCCATGCGTTTGATTGATCAGATTTGAGTTCTCAAGCTTTTGATTGGTCAGATTTGAGCCAAAGGCTCACATCTGACCAATCAAAAACCTGAGAACGAAATCAGACTCAACTTAAAGTTTTATAAGCATGGACCCTGATATACAGGTTATACCGTGGTCAAACATTTGCTTCCTCATTATGCCCTATGTACAATTCAGCTAATTAAAGATTTATTATGCGCACTTTTCGTATTACATGTGTAATCAATCACGACCAGATGTTGTTCACGTATAATATAATAAAATTAATGTTTACAGCCCATCTTCCGACAGGATATATTTGTTCAGCTAAATATTATCGCTATCCGAATACTGCTAAATCCGTTAAAGGAGCCTCTTTTTATAGAAACGGGGACGTTGTACGGAAATCAGCGGTCATCTTCGGACAAGTTTCGAATTACCCCGATTCCATTTCGGAACAACGCTTTGAATATTAATTAGGTTGTTATTACATGTAACAAAGGCCGACACTGGTTGTTGACCTACATAATCATACATCGAATGAGTACTTCCGGTATGCAAATTTGAATCTTACGATATATTCCGGTCAATGGCGAACGCTGTTCTGTTGACTTCCACAGCAATCTATTTTTCTAATTTTGTTTCGATACAAACAACTTAACTTACCGTGCTGTTTAGTCTTAAGTAAGTACAAATTACATAGATTCCGATTCTGAAAACAGTTTGAAACGCAAACTTTGCGGAAATTAGTGCAGCATACATCTTTAACGCTCATACATTCGTTCCTGTTCCTACTAAGTACTCATCAGGTAAACTGTTATTTATTTCATTCATTTATTCACAGACATATGTTCTTGGAAAAACTGCATGTGCAATAGCGTGTCCGAACACATTAGTAAAACATTTAACGAGGTATTGGACTATTATTTGATGTATGGGCATTTCAATCGATGTAGTGTTACAAAAACTCTCTTCCGGTCCCAGTTTCACGAACAAGCTCAAGCAATGTCACCAATGAGGGTGCTAGTTCACCGGTCTCTAATTGCTAAACATGACAACACACCGTAATGTTTCTGTCCTAAATGTCTTTTCTCTGACATGTGACTCTACTTGCTGGAATGATGTTGAATATACGCTAGTGAATTACAGAACTATTCTGAAATGGCTTGTCTGTGTCGTGGAGTTTCATATTTATTTAGTTTCTTTTAGAAAGAGTAGGAAGAATGTTTAAACATGCATTTACACGTGTGTATATAATACAGTACAAACATGATAGTTCGAAGTTTTAGTAATGAAGAATGAGAATTGTTTTACGCAGGAGCTTTCTATATGACTTTCACCTTGCCTTAAAATGTCATCGGAATTAAGGACCAGTAATGATATTTGTTTTAGCATTGGAACGATCGGGGTTTTACCGTACGGTGCTCCCTCTCTACAACGACACCCTTTGGGATACGAATATTGTATGTGTTGTTCAGAGGGAGTTGTTACAGGGAGGGAAAATCAAACATTATTAGCTTGTTTGCAGATCCCCAGATACTAAAACCGTTATGCCTCCATCAAACCCTATGTTGTGACCACTCTTTAGAATCGCCACAGAGAAAAGTTGTTTCTGGAGCCTTGTTGATTCGGAAAAAGTGACATGCGTTGTTGTAAGGAGGGATTCGTTATTTGAGAAGGCAGTTGTAGGGAGGGAGCACTGTATCAGTAAATAGTAATAAATGTTGTTTACAATAGATAACAGTACATCGTTTATGAGTTCGACGTTCCTTTCTTATAACGCCCATAACGCTTTAATATTATAAAACTGTAATATAACTGATACATATTTTCATTTACATAACTGAGTCTTATTTCTGCCCGCCTGTGTATAATTTGCAAAAGATAGGATTTAGTTCAATATTGAGGCAAACTCAATGGTACAGATACAGTAGACCCTTGTAAACCAGTCGTTAAGGTTTGTATCAATACTGATCTTTAAGGCCCGCAACAGCTTAACCAATTACCTCATATTTTTTAGATACAACCGCTTTGAATAAATTTACCGAAAAGGAGCATTAACTAGAGAAAAGGATTTTTTAGATAGTTGTAGTTTGAAACCATTGTAATAAATAGAGCATTTGCTCCTATATGAGCAAATCCTCTATTACAATGGTTTCACAAAATGGCTTTTACAGAGTCGTCAAAAGTCGTCAAAATGAAGGAATGGGTTAATTGAAGGTTGAAAGTCATGCGGAAAGCTCCCAAAAGGAACATTCTGTATGACTTTAAACCCAGCATTTAACAATCTCCAGTCTATTATGTTCTCTTTATTAAAATTCCGGTTTAGAGGGGTTTTGCTGTATGTTATATTTCTCCAAAAATAGTTTTAGAACATCGTAAGGTTACAAGTTCATTAACAAATTAATCATACTGTTTCTGCCAAAATACCTGTAAAAGTTTACTTTGCAAAACATAATAGATGTACTTCATTATATACTATTCATAACAGCATGAATGGTTCATAATTACAATGCAATCTCGCTTATGCAGTCACGTACTTTATTAGCACATATGTTTGTAAAAGCAAGTAGTTGCTTAATGCAGGGACAATGTTATGCCTAAAGCTCCTATAAAACATTTCATCATACTATTAAGCTACCACCCGTTTAACAAATCAAGACTAATACTTCTTTTGAGCAGTCGTATTGGTGAGACTTTCCTGTACAATGAATCATACCGACTGTTTACATAAACTTTTGTTACGAGCCAGGCGCAACAGAAAGACAAAGCCAGCAACAAACTTTACAGACTTTATTAAATTGAAATGACAAGTTGAAGAAATACTAAAATACCTGTTATTTAAAGTCCAAAAATATTCCAAATAAATCCAATTCCAGTCCTTTTGAATAATAAAACACTAGCACTTTTAATTTTAATATCCCACACTTTTAATAATCCAGTGAATCTATTAGTATCCAAACTATTCACAAGTAAACTTCAAGTACACTGATGTTTGCCAAAAGATCCAAGATGAAAACAGTGAAGTTTGAGTTCCATATATATAAACACTATTACCATTCTAGAAGGCTATTGAACAATCATAGAATTTCTTGAAGATCACATGTCTACTTGTTTACAATGAAGTTACTAAATATAGACTTTCTGGAAATTTCTATCAACAAAACAAGATCATGTGACTGCTTGTTTACCAACTGATTATCAAATATATATTTCTAGAACAATCTACATAATTACATATTATTCTCTTTAATATTCCATGACCTTCTAAAAGATTCTAAAAACTTCCAAAAGTTCTATGGATACAATAATGCATTTTAAGACATTTAAATACTAAGTAAACATCAAATTCAATTTATAAACATGTTTACATAACACTTTACATTCATATTAAAGATAGCATAGTCTATTATTTGGGGTAATTACTTAATATTCTTAACCAACTTGTCGCAAGTAGACATTCATCATTTTGACTTTCTCGCCAAAGCTGTTGAAAATGTAACCCGTGTTCCGCTGTCGAAATTTGGATATGCTGCACGCGTGACTACTTCCATTAAGGTCAAACATTTAACCCTTCGCTTGCTGAATTTTAAAATACATTTCTCCTTCTTTACCCATGTCCTGTTGTATAATTACATATATCTTCACTGTGTACAAGTATTTCGCTGTTCAATCACTGCTGTGGAGTGCACTGGTTGCACAATCAACTTGTAAATAGTGCAGACCCTGATGAGACAGCTCATGCAGGAGCTGTCTCATCTGGGTCTTCACTATTTACAGGTAGGTATATTGACGTGAATAGCAAGCGAAGGGTTAAGAACTATCAACAGAGTGTCAAACAGATTGGATCCTGATTAGAAACCGAGTTACTCGGCGCCTCATGTGGATCCAAGTTGTTTGTAAATACGGACAATGTCGCGGCTAATAGGAAAAGGGTTAGACAAATCATTATCATCTAGGTTCAGGCAAGAAACTTGGCTATCTTTTATTGATATTGACATCAAACATGTTTCTCGTTTAGCTGAGAAGTGTTAATATGGAAACTCTTTTACGTTTACAGATCGATAGGAAACGTGTTGCAAGTTGCGATAATACAATCGAATGAAACTATATTAGGTCACCGTGACATATTCATTTTTACTTAACCATCGCATTGTATAAAGTCCCGAAAGTAGTAGCTGGCATGCCACAAATCAAGTTTGTAATTCCAAAACGTCTTGTTTGAGAACGACAGCGTGGAATTACAGTGTCGTTCAAGAGCCATTGACGGCTAACGAGGAGAGCAAAAGTGGCACTCAGACAATACAGGCACTGCTTACAAATGGTTCATTACAAAGTAAAACGTAAACGCTATTGTTATAGACAATCAGGCTTTGGTATGTTGACCACTGATAATGAACAATCTGGTTGATTTGGTCAAAGACGGAATTTTATACCACGTTCTACATTCTGTAACCATTAAAACTCCGCCAAGGATCAGCGTCTGCACTGTTTGCTAATGAACAAAATAATAAAATATATAGTGTCTGTCATGCTTAAACGTCTTGTGTTACAGTCGTTATTTTTTAAATCAAATGTCATTGAGTAAATTATTAAGCAAACCAATAAACGACAATAGTTTCCCAATGCTCAGACAAGAGCTGCACGGATTCAGTGTTTTAACCCTTTCCCTTATGTAAGCGCATTATGACGCATCTGCAAACAGAGTAGACCCAGATCAGACGGCTCCTATAGGAGCCGTCTGATCAGGGTCTGCTCTGTTTGCTTATGGTGTAATATAGATCTGATTCTACAGCTTCTGCCTTAGCCAAAATGTCCTGTGTTTATTATCCATTATAAAAAATAATCTTATTGATATTCATGACGTCATTATTTATTACATGAATATTCATAAGGGTAAGGGTGAAGTGCAGATGGTGGTTTAATGCAGGGCGAGCGTAATGCAGGGAGCTCCCGTGTGACTGCTGTATTATTTGCAGTATGCTTTAATCAGTTCCTCCAAATGCTTTCCATGTCTTTGCAAACAGAGTAGACCCAGACCAGACAGCTCCTGTATGAGACCTCTGATGAAGGTCTGCTCTGTTTGTTTATGAAATTATAATAGAGCCGACGTTAAAGTTTCTATCAATTCCAAAACATATCCTGCGGCAGGGGTATTCCAGTGAGGCAGCACTATAACTTGTCTCATGCAGATGCCGCCTGCAAATAACTGAAATATTGTTCGCCGGACGTAAACCCCAACTCACTCACTCAGCTTCGTGATATAATTACGTCTTACGTGAATATGTAACAAGGAAATAGTTCTGCATTCAGTGGTCTCTTAAGAATGACACTATTGCATTTTGTATGAACACATGTATAACAGAAACGTCCATACAACTGTTCCATAGCCAAATGACCCCTGGTCAAATTATCAGTACGCATGCGACCAATATTAAATGTCTGACGTGTCAAGTGGCAAACACATCATTTCAAAGTATCGCATTAGTGTCAAATAGCAACAAGTTAAGTGTGGTGAATTGTGTATCTGATAGACCAATTCAAACATGATACGAATTTAACCCTATCCTCCATAAATACGCCTTTCTATGCCTTTCCACACAGAGAGGACCCTGGTCTGACGGCTCATATAGGAGCCGTCTGACCAGGGTCTGTTCTATTCGCTTATGAAATAATATAGATCAAATTCTATAGTTTCCACTTTGGCAAATATGTTATGTGCTAATATGCAATTTTGAAAATAGATTTAATTGATATTCATGAAGTTATGATTTCTTACATGAATATTCATTGAGTAAAGGGTTAAAGTGATAATCCTTGCAATAAACGTATATGATCAATAACGTCATAAAACTTGGTATTTGCTATGTTCAATCATTATTATGAAGATTGTCAATGTGAACGTATATTGCACAAATACACACATGATACAAAATAAACCGTTTCCTTAGATTCCTATCGTTTTTGTTTCACAACAAAATAGTATCGTCCTACATGTATATGGAACAGTTACGAAACTAATACGCACTAATACATGTGCGAGTGGCGTCAGGTCTTTCATATCAAACATGTGATAGTGTTGTCTTCTTCAGCATTTATTCGATGGTGTTCTTGCTATATCATTCTTTTCAGCATATAAACAAATGATTTTTGTCACTTAAGGCATTTTAAAACGAGTTGCAAGTAGAGAACATTATTTTAAAAGTATGGCAATATTGATGTAGTTTTATATGCAATCTACTTTATACCACACATAACGCTTTCTCTGTTTAATATTCATCAGTTCCAGGTAAGATGCGTACTTTATAACTTTTTTATTTTCTAACGTTATGTTGTGACCACTCTTTACAATCGTCTCTTCGTTTGGTGGAGAATTACTATTTTAGTATTTGAGTACGCATCTTTATCTGTTGCTCTGTTCATGTGGATATTTATTAGCTGAATTTATAATGGCATACGGACGCATGGTTGTCTGCCTTGGTAGCAAATGTAGATTTAGATAAAATTATTATAATTTCGTAAGCAAACAGAACAGTCTCTAATCAAATGGCTCCTATTGCAGCCGTCTGATTTAAATTCTGAAGGGAGGTGATCCACCGAAAGCAAAAATTGCAACACAAAAAGAGAAAATTGCAGACTCGGTTTTATTGAGTCTGTTCGTGAGCAGTAATTGAAAGTGCAACACTGCTCACGCCCCCTAGCACCGGCTTAAGTGGTATTCAATTTTCAGAACAAGAAGTACTGAAATACATGATCTCGAAGGATCAGAAGGTATAACACTGAGAATGAAGTAGCCTACTTTGTTTATCAAAATCTTTTTATATGAGGAAGAGAGTTCACGTTAATATTCTGATTCTATTTTCATATGACTGTATCAATCCCCGGTGGTACGGGAAGTAGTGTTCCGTTTCAATGTCTTCATGAATGCTAATAAACAATAAGCATAATTATCAGTGTATGGCTGTCCGTATTTCAAAGTAGGCATACTATTCGCAGCTGATGTGATTTAGCAATCAATAGTAGCATAGCTACCACGGAATCTTATGTGTAAACCTTAGTGCAATGCTCAGATGATAGCAAATCGGCTGCGATCTATCGTGAAAATGTTGTCACGGTTCAACCCAGTGTCATGAATATCATTTTAATGACATGTGAAGACAATACATGAATGTCATGGTAGTATTGTAGAACCGGATTTCATATTAAGCAAATTCTGATCCGACGGCTCTTTTATCATGCAACGTCACGAAATACAGTCACTTCCTACTAGCATAATATTTTCCACGTCGGCGCTGTATTTTGTGAGGTACAGTGCATGTGTACTGACCCGACTGGAATGCAAGTTTGGTTCAGCCAATAGGAGGAACACAGAAGGACGAAAAGGGCATAATTAAACATAAACAGCAAATTAACACATTTTCTCACCTTTGTCTCAACTATCTGTCCATATAAAAGGATTAAATCAAGTTTGTTTTTGTTGTAAAAGTCGATGACGTCACTGCATACCAACATGACGTCACGTAATTCGTACTTGCATGTATTTTCATCCAGGGGACGAAACCGCTTTAGCAATCTTTCTATTTCTTCATTTTTTCCATTTTTCTTGGTGTTGCATGATAAAAGAATTACTATGCTAGTAGTTTGGAAGTTCAGCTGTATTTTGGCTCGTCAGAAAAGTAGTTAAATGCTCGCCAAGGCTCGCATTTAACAACTTTTCTAACTCGCCAAAATACAGCTGAACTTCCAAACTACTAGCATAGTAATTCTTATATATGTCTTCTCTGTTTTCAGAAGCGTTAAAGGGCGTTGTGATGTCGTATAGATGTGTTGCCGAAAAAGCACAATTGCGCCGCATAGACGATACCGAATACATACCATTTAGCGAGTCTGTTTTACTGTGCCACAAAATAAAATGACATAGAAGCAATTATCTTTTCCAGCGGATTGTTTTCTTTTTATCAGAAACTGCTCCCTGGATGTAGAAAATAAGTGCGCAAAAAGTTTTCTTTAAGAGACAAAATGTATTCCTAGTTCATTTTTAGCAGAACTCTAGTGTCCGCGTAAACCAAATTGATGAACTTAATGTAATGTCATTTAACAAAAACAAAGCAACCACCATGTTTCAGTGAATTGTGCACTTAATAATAATTCCTTTGGTGTGTTTTTCAACCACAAATATTGTATGATTCTTTTTGCTATTTTTTCTAAAACGCTTAAACAAAACTCTGTACTGTTTGGTTACTACATGTCACACACTTATGGAGCACTGACTGACAAAATTAAACCCAATTGACTAAGTCAGGCACCATAACTCTGTCTTAAATGATGTAAAGTTAAAAAACAAAAAGGCGCACACAGCTTCACATGCAAGTGAATATTTATGTAAATTTTGTTGACTCTGCATAAGGTAGTAAAGTTGCCATACTCGCTAAAAGATTATACAGTACAGACACAATCAATTAAGACAAAGTCAAGGGCTAGTTATGCTGTCTGTAATGCAAATACATGTATATGAAATCAAACACCAAGGTTTACAATTTCGAATTCAAATGAACATACATTGCATGTGTAAAGTTTAGTCAGTATAATAATTACGTTAGGTTGTTGATGAGATACTGTGGCAATAACATCATATTATATAAGATAATATGGTGTAGAAGATCTTCATTTTGCCTTAGTCAATGGCTGTAACTCTGTCAGAACACACGTTCAAAACTTTGCATTTCAACAAACATTCGTGTAAAGGTTTGAGACTCTATTTCTCAAATAGTAAAGCAGCTACGCACGCATAACATTTTGGAACGTTTGGATGAACGGACGAACAAGAGGAAATATCACCCCTATAGAGGGAAGGCCCTTAAACGCTGGCGTCAAGAAACAACACTACTGCCACTACCGCCACCACCACCGCCGCCGTAATCATCATCATTATCGTCATTATCCTTATCACCATTAACATCTTCATCATTATCATCATCTTCATTGAACTTGTAATATTCTCCGTTTTTTAAACGTATGATGAATACTTTAAGTTAGACCTGTCTGTGCGGCAAAAGACAGGGCGACCTGTGTATTCGCTGCGCGTTGCAGCATAGATGAAACCGCCCTGTCTATGCGTTGCAAATCACCGCATAGACGGAATCAGTCTCGTCTATGTGGCGTCACGTCTATGCGGCGTCACATGGCGTGTCTAGTTAAAGTTTACGGGCAAATGTTCCATATGTTCCGTATACAGCACGTGGCTATTGCTTACTAATTAAATGTAAAATGCAGAGGTCCAGGTAAGATGCGAAATTAAAACATTTTCAAAAATAGATTCTTTATTTCTCCATAAAACCGTATGTTGTCGCCAACAACTCGGAAACGCTCGGCGAATCAATTAGATAACCACCGAGTACTTACGATTAATGCCGATGAAAATGTTTCTATAACGCAGAAGAATAACTATGGAACGCCATTCTGCCATGCTGTTTGCTAAATGCAAAATGCTTTTTGTCAATTGTGGAAATTGCTAGGGAAAGAACCGGAATGTTCCAAATGATAGATGTAAATGACAAATGCGAAATGAAAAATGCTTATTGCTAAATGCATGTTTGCACTACTAGCATTGAACAGCGACATTTTTAATTTAGTTGTGCAATAAGCAATAAGCTTTAATGTAAATAAACATGCATTTAGCAAATGTACAGTCACTTTAAAAATCGCGCTGTTCAGTGCCAGTAGTGCAAACAAGCATTTAGCAATAAGTATTTTGCACTTGGCATTTGTCATTTACATCTTTCATTTGGAACATTCCCTAGCAATTTACACAATTGGCATTTTGTATTTAGCAATTAGCATGGCAGAATGGCGTTCCATAAATAACATCGACGGCGTTGATATTTTAACATTAAACTTTCATAAATTCATATGAGTATTCATGAGTATTTCCACTTTTTGTATTCGTTAAAACAACATATGATTTTTACCTCTTTTACAGACGTCTAGAGCGCATCATTTATGAACCCTTTCCCAGTTCAATGTGTTTATTTCAAAATTCATTACCTACTGAATATTCTTTGACAAACTAGTTATAATGAAAGAAAAGGTGAACGGAAATAAGAGACTATTCATATCTAAATAGTGGTTGCTCTGGTGATGTTTTCACATCAACTCAAGACTTACTAATTCTACTTAATATGCTATGAATGACGCTGTAATTTACGAGTACAGTGAAACCCCGATAATGCGACCACCTAAAAGAGGTATAATTATGGGTGCTAGGTGAAGGTGGTAGCTTAATGCAGGACAAAAGTAATACAGAAAGCTCCTAGAGGAGCTTTCTGTATTACTTTTGTCCTGCATTAAGCAACCACCTGCTTATAAGGACACTCATGTTTATTCATTAAGTGGTCGCATTAGCGGGGTTCTACTGTTTAAGTATTAAGGCCATGGGCTAGGTTTATAAATCATGCAATAATTATTAATCTAAATGTGTTTACTTTAGCTATACAATATTTGCAGTTTTGTGAAGAATATGATCAAGGTCTGGCCCGCTTGCTTGTGGAAATGCATTCACCTGATTCTAGTTTCCGCCTTAACAACCGATACAAAAATGTCAGATATCGACTACGAAAGAGGCCACACTTTTCTATCACTGTTTCATTCAATATTGCATTGTATGTCATAGGTGTCGAATGACATAATATAACTTATATTAGGATTATGAAAGACAAATAGTGCAGACCCTGAGCAGAGGGCTTCTCGAGAATGCCTGTGATTTGGGTCTACATTATTTGCAAATGACCGTGCACTCGTTTGCCGTATTCAAAACGTTTCTAATAACAGGATTGCGCATAATTGCGCACCTTAAAAGTTTAACCCGTTCAGTGCCAAATTTCTAATTGTCATCTAAATAAATACAAATTTCAAAGGAATACAACACACAATTATATAGAAATAGAGTTTGAGACACAAAGTGTAGTCCCTGATCAGACGCCGTCTTGATCGGGGACTGCACTATTTGCCGTGGTGCATTTTTGCGACTTTGGCGGTGACTGGGTTAAAGGTTACATTGCATGGTGTCAAGCCATCATCCGGCCTGTCGATATGGACTATTGCTTGCACAAGTTGCAATAATATCCTGTCATAACACGGCAAGTTACGAGGAAACTCTGCTGGGAATTATGTAATGATGCATTAGTGCGCTTCATAATATCGTTGCAGTTGTATTTATACTGTTTCCTCAAATGAATACGAGTTGTATTGTTTGATGCGCGTTAATCCTATTAACGCTGCATTTTCAAACGGACTTATCTAATTTAGAAATAGGCCAAACTTACCGTACATATTTCGGGAGTTTGTTAAAGAAAGTACAGAGCCCTCTCATCAGTGGATCGTTGTCCGTACTGAAATGGTCGAGAGGTACAGAAACTTACGGAATCCCATTAGCGCTACCGCTGTCCCAGTACTCTTGTTTCAAATATCGAGACAACGAAAATACGAGATCACGATATTTCAAACGCGAGAAACCGCACAGTACGACGATTATATCACGATAGTATGGTAGTGATAGCACGAACACACTATACTGAAAACGCGAGACATCGACAGAGAGATACTGAAAACGCAATATAACATCGTTGTCACTATGAAACCATCACCACCATACCCTCGATATATCTACGTCTTGCGGTACAACTTCATTGCATCGCGCCATGCGTGTTGAGAATAGTATAGTATAAGGAAATAATTTGGTGATTCGCTGGATCAATGTTTTTACTTCTCGCAATCTTGAAATCACACGCATGGTTATTACAGTAAAACCTCTCTATAACTGCCACTAAATTACATCACGTATTTTGTGTTAAAGGCAGGTGGTTGCTTAAAGCAATGTAAAACAGAACGCTCCAATAGGAGCGTTCTGTTTTTGTGGCTGTTTAAAGCAAGGTGAAAGTAAAACAGAACGCTCCTATAGGAGCGTTCTGTTTTACTTTCACCTTGCTTTAAGCAGCCACCTGCCCTAAATACCAACTAATTAACACAATTTAGTGGCCGTAATAGAGAGGTTTTACTGTATAATGGAAGTAATATCGCTAACACCGAGGTCATTCGAGTACAACAACGAAACTCTACGGACGACAATAGGTTGGTTGGCTGGTTGTACTGTTTATCGTCTGTTTCTGCCGACTATCTCGTTGTCTAGTTTCCGTTGATATTTTCACCACCACTATCGCAATCGCGTCGGGCGAGATAGCGATGGCCCCGAGTGATATCTGTAGATAACTCATTTAACGATGCTGTTTGTTGTGTATGTATGACGGTACATAATTATGGTGTAGTATTTCTCTGAACGTCTGTAATTGTCGCAATATTGCATGCATAGTGCATAGTAATTAAAGTGTTGATATCAACTTCAGTTCGTGACATCCATCAAATTAATTGTCTGTTCAACATCGTAACTCGCGGTTGAATTATTCTAAACCTAAACAAATATACATTTAAGGTAGCTACATTTATTTAAACGTCTGGAATAAATTGCGATGTCTATTTCCCAGAATCCAATGTAATTTAAATGTGAACATACATATAAAATGAAATGTGCAATTTGAAGCGTATTTGTATTGGTTTTTGTTCTTACTGTTAATGACACATGATGATGTAATACCTTGAATGCATCGAAATAATTAACTCATCTAAATATGGGTACCAGCATAACGTTGTTGATTGACATACGGGTTTGTCCTTGCCAGCCACCAACCTTTAGTAATATAAATATGGGTACAGTGCTCCCTCCCTACAACGGCCCTCCCAATAACGATTCCCTCCTTACAACAACGCATGTCATTGTTTCCGAAACAACAAGGCTCCAGACACAACATTTTCCATCGTATTTTCTCCATGCCTCCATCAAACCCTTTGTTGTGACCACTCTTTAGAATCGTCACTTTGTGACAATTCTAACGAGTGGTAACGACATAGGGTTTGATGGAGGCATAACAGTTTTAGTTCTCGAAATGCACCTTATCTGGGGATCTGCAAACAAGCTTATTGTGTGTTTTTTTCCTCCCAATAACAACTCCCTCTGAACAACACATACAATATTCGTATCCCAAAGGTTGTCGTTGTGGAGAGGGAACACTGTACCAGCATAACGTTATTGAACGACATACGGGTTTGTCCTTGCCACCAACCTTTAGTAAATGGGTCTTGAAATTTTTTACATCGGAACCCGTCTTAAGCGACCATCAAAACGATGTCGAATAATGGGTATGTAAGGCTGGTGGTGGGAGCTTTTTAAGATTACTGTGTCCAATCAATATGAGGTCGCTTATGATAGGTTCTGCAGTATAAATCGAGCCATGCCCACATCTTTCAAAGACGGGTGGTGTATCATTAATAACATAATTGCTCATACAGAATCTAGAGAACTATTACAGAACAGAACTATTCTAAGGTGACAAATAAAACTGGACTGGTATATGAATTGGTGCTTTTAAGCAGCTGGTTGCTTAATGCAAGACAGAAGTTATGCAGAACGCTACCATGGGACTTTTTTGCATTAATTTCGTCCTGCATTAAGCAACAACCAGCTGTGTTATATATTGTTAAGACCAAAACATCATACTTATGATGGCACATGTGTAAAACAAAACAAATGTATAAGACAGAACTATTATATGATGGCATTTGTGTAAGACAAGACATTACTTATGATTTTCTTAACCCAGGAACAAGTATAATTGTTTAATAAGCATAACAACTATTTAAAGGCTATATAATATAGTATTATTTTCTTTTCTTAGCGGTTGTATAAAATAAAGCATGACCACTTCCCATAGTATATTCACATACTTGGGAGAAACGATGTTTGTAGCGATGTTAATATTGAAGCCGAGTTTCTCAAAACATTAAAACTATTTAGAAAAAATATTGAAACAGCTCGAAGTTTCATCATTTGATTGCGCCATTTACAAACAATATAGACCCCGATCGGAGAGCCCTCTCATCAGGGTCTGCAATATTGTCATTCAAGCTCCTCTCACAAATATACCCTTTCATGCGGAATGAGCTGGTCCTTTAAAACTGTGATAAACTATTCCACTCTGTTATATCGGCGTTGATAGAGTTAAACACTCGTGATTGCTAGATGGGTTACTGTCTATTTAACCGTTTGCTCCGTAAATATTAATATACATGTACGACTCAATGACATTATGAATATTAGATTAATTATAATATTAGTACATTGACAGAGGAATTTGTGATCAAGCCAGAACAATAGAATCATATTTATGTTATATCATAAACAAACAGTTCAGACCCTGATCAGACGGCCCCTACAGGAGGTGTGCATGGGTTATGATAAAGGTTTCGGTTGTACGCCGTGATACACTGCTATCTTAAACGGGTAGTGTAAGACTGGGCATTTGCGATCGTACCCGGTTCATCCCCGGTAAACACTGAATCACTGTTCCGGAACACGTCTGGAGCTTAAACTAGGAAAATAGTGCTTATAAAGGAGTGCGACATTTAGCGTTGATGTTGCGACATATAGCGGTAATACAATTTGTTGCAACATTTGACGTTACAGATGCGACATATAACGTCAAGAGATTTTGCGACCTTTAGTGTTGGTTCCGACATTTAGCGTCAGCATTGCGACATATAACGTCAAGTGCGACATTTAGCGTCGGTGCGACATTTAATGTTGCTACAATGTTAAATGCCCATAGAGCCAATTAACTCCTTTAACCCATTACCTCATAGGCTATTTTTAGATATAACCTCTTTGAATTAATCTACCAATAAGGAGCATTAACTAGAGAAAAGGAAAATTTTAGAATTTCGCAGTTTGAAACTATTGTGATACATACAGCATTACCTCCTATAGGAGCAAATGCTCTATTTATCACAATGGTTTCACAAAGTGATTTTACAGAGTCGTCAAAAGTATGGGGAATGGGTTAACGGCGAAATCGCCAGAAGGAGATTCGCAGGGATTAGAGCAATTGGCGAATATGTGATTACCTTTGAAAATATAAGATAAGATAAGGTAAGATGTCGAGTAACTCGTTGTCTCATCAGGATCCAAACTTCTGACAAACCACTGGAAATTGGAGGAATGTCGACTCTAAAACCTAAAGCATACGGCACAGGTGACTTTGTTTCCAGACGAAATCCAGTTGACGTCAAAGGAGTTAAACGAACACATTATTTGTGTGTGTGTGTGTGTGTGTGTGTGTTTATAATTGATGTGTGTCACCTAGTTCATTGTACAATGTGTTAAGTGGTCCATATGTGTGTAACTAGTCAGCAACTCAACGGTAAATTGGCTGTAACATTACACAGGAAAATAATGTGTAACCGGGGTTTCTCTGATAGACGATATACCCATTTGGTGTGGTGATCGAACTCCACCGCATCGCCATAAAAGCCGGCTTGCACAGCAAGACTATACATGTACAAGGGGTGATACTGGTTAACTACACACAGCGTCAATGCACAGTGTCATTCAGCAATTGTCAGTGAACAAATATGTATAATACCGTACAACACATTTCATCTACAATTTACTAGTCTCCATGCTTCTGCTGTACTGTTTGAATTATACTGATATCCATATTTGACTAATTTGTTTTTCTTAATTATCCAGTCAATAATTTATCGCATTATGTAAACTTAATTACGCAATGTTAACCGCACTAGTTGGATATGGAAAGCTCTGCAACTCAATTTCCGGAAACATTTCAGCAAATATTGGTTTTGTGACAGTACAGTAAAACCTCTCTATAATGGCCACTAAATTACATCACGTATTTTGTATTAAAGGCAGGTTGCTGCTTAAAGCAAGGTGAAAGTAAAACAGAAAGCAAGGTGAAAGTAAAACAGAACGCTCCTATAGGAGCGTTCTGTTTTACTTTCACCTTGCTTTAAGCAGCCACCTGCCCTAAATACCAACTAAATAACACACGTTAGAGGCCGTTATAGAGAGGTTTTACATTACCTTGTAACATACTATGCCTACCCAAACACTGACGTGGTGCAAGTTTACTTCAATCAATCAAACTCGAGTAATCTTTTGCTAAACTTCTAACTGACCGTCAAATACAATGTACATGTAGCTTACACGGCGTCTCATCTGGATCCAAACTGTTTGCAATATAAGCTAGGTTGCGCGCATAGCGGTTTAAGGGTTAAGATCGACTCAAAAATCCCATACATTTTGTTCAGTTTATATTATATTAATGCCAGGTATAGACACGTCATACATATTTGTGCCGCGTAACGTACTTAGGTGTACATGTAGTATTATATATAAAGGCGAGTAGGTGATTCGTTTCTAAATATATATTATTTATTTTCTTTTTGTGTGTTTGTTTTGAGGTTTTACGTCGCTTTAACCCTTCACTTGCTGAATTTTAAAATACATTTCTCCTTCTTTACCCATGCCCTGTTGTATAATTACATATATCTTCACTGTGTACAAGTATTTCTCTATGCAATCACTGCTGTGGAGTGCACTGGTTGCACAATCAATTTGTAAATAGTGCAGACCCAGATGAGACAACTCCTGCAGGAGCTGTCTCATCTGGGTCTTCACTATTTACAGGTAGGTATATTGACGTGAATAGCAAGCGAAGGGTTAAGAGTAGTTCAGTCATATCACGATGCGCTACCATTTGCCTAATTAATATTCATGTGAGAAATGATGGCACCATGCATATTTTATTAGCTGATGTGTATAATGGTATACGATAACAGTATTTAGCAGAAAGTGTAGATTCAAAACTATATACATGCATCCCATAAGCAAACAGACGAGACACTGATCAGGTGATATGATTCTACTCCGTTTGCACTTGTGTTAAAATGCGGTATCTATGAAGTACAATGGTTATGTTAAGGTGATTATTATAAATACAATAGAACCTCGATTTATTACATAACCTTGCTTGTCTCCATGTAAATATATAACCATAATGTATTTGTTTTTATTATACCTCAATATATCCTACAATGCAAAACTCCCATATACCTAAAATGTGATCTTATGATATATCACTCTCAGTATGAGCTTTCGGGTGAATATATCAGGATATATCACCCTCACCGATATTACTCGCTCGATATTACAGCTTAATGCAGGTCAAAAGTAATGCTGAAAGCGCCTGTAGGAGCTTTCAGCATTACGTGCGACCTGCATCAAGCTATCGTGTGCCTTTATAGATACGTACAGTGGTGAGTTTTAGAACAATTCTGCATTATAAGTTATAACTACATTAAGCTGCTTTTACCATTTCCCTCATATTGAAGACTTTTGACGACTCTGTAAAAGTCACTTTGTGAAACCATTGTGATAAATAGAGCATTTGCTCCTATAGGAGCAAATGCTCTATTTATCACAATGGTTTCAAGCTAAAACATTCTAAAATTTTCCTTTTCTCTAGTTAATGCTCCTTTTCGGTAGATTTATTCAAAGAGGTTGTATCTAAAAATAGCCTATGAGGTTAAGCATAGTATCGTAAAGCGTGTCTCGTTACTTTGCAAATAGTGAAATTGTGATTAGTGTACAGGAAATAGATGCAAACATGGAAGATGTGCTAAGCGCAAACAAAACACACCCTAATAAAAAACACTTCACTCTGAAAACAGCGACTCAACTATTAATTCCGTATCTACTGCTTCAGAAATACTCAACGAATGTGCGATACTGGGGTCCTTTTTATGAGAAGTCGTACAACTGAAATTGTCGTACGTTGTAACATACGACGACCGCAACTATAGAAGTGGCGCACGTGATACGTTAGAACGCACGGCAATTTCGCTCATGATACGTTAGAACGCACGATAATTTCGCTCGTGGTATGTTAGAACGCACGGTAATTTCTCTCGTGAAATGTAAGAACGCACGGTAATTTCGCTCGTGGTATGTTAGAACGCACGATAATTTCGCTCGTGATTTGTAAGAACGCACGGTAATTTCTCTCGTACGAAGATAAAATAACTTGTCGCATACTAAAATGTGTGATGATTATCGCTGTGTGAATTATCATGAATGTCGTAAATTATGACTTACGACTAAATTGGTCGTACGGTCTTTCAGAAAACGGGGTATCTGTAAATTAAGGAATCCATTGTTTTACGCCCATGTGCAAATGACTCGTACATTTAGTGTTTTGCTATTACATTCTCGTTATTTACCAGACAAAACATGTTTATATCCAATTTACTTCAAAGGTCAAGGAACGTTTATAAACAACCAGAGGTTTTCGCGCTTGCCAGACGTAGTAAAACTTTAAAGAATGTTTAATCCTACATTACTGAATTATTAAAATTGGCGCCTTCATTTCTGAAGAGTAATTAAATAGAAAAGTTGTACATGTATCATAATTGACCACTGCCAGAAATGGTTTGTATGAGAAACAGTGCAGACCCTGATCAAAGGGCTCTCTCAGGAGCCCTTTGATCTGGGTAGACACTGTTTGCAAAAAAATCATATACTCGGTTGCCGAGCATTCAGGGGTAACACGTTAAATAATGTTGGTGGAAATGTCTTAATCGAGGTGTCTTGATCATTTTAATATTTAAATTGCCGAATACATTTCTAGCGCAAACATTCTCCTTTTCGTTCAGAGTGGATATGTCTTCATATGTTACTTAAAACATAAATTGATAATACAACAGCTTTGATCTATATGAGACACCGAGTGACATGTCTTATCTGGATCTATACTATTTGCAAATTAGATTACAGATGACCCCAAAAGCAGCACTCCATTTTACCATAATTCTAAGGCCTTTCTACGCTTTTGCAAACAGAATAGACCCAGATCAGACAGCTTGTGTAGGAACCGTTTGATCAGGACCTTCCCTGATTTCTTATGAACTAATATAGAGATAATTATAGTTTCTGACATGTTCGAAACTTTCTGTGTCCATATGCCAATATAAATTGCATCTAATTGATATTCATGATGGCATTTATTACGACATAAATATCCATGCAATAAAAGGATAAACCGTGGTAGTTAAAGACTCCGTATGATAACATTTCCAACCTATATGTATCTAGAAGATAACTGTTAGTTCCATAACATGAACGAATGGAGCGTATTCATTGTTCGCTTAGAAAGGTAGAAAGGGGCATTCGCTAAAACTAACATGTGTTATCAGATTAAATCCAAACTCATGTGCAGTAGAACGTGGACCAAGCGGCCATTAATTTATTGAATAGAGAAGTGTTAAAACGAAGGTGGTTGCTTAGGGTGGAGCAAATATTATGCAGAAAGCTCTTATTACTTAATGCATTACTTTTGACCTGCATTAAGCTACCATCTGTCTTACAGACCCAACAGCAAATCTTCGTTTGATGGCCGCTTAACCGTATTTCCTGTCCTATGCTTATTACAAATGTCATTACCCAATGAATAGTCATGGACAAAATGGTTACATGTATAGTGAAATATGGAAGGTGGAACATTTATCCATTTTAAAAAGTAAGAGACAGATCGATCAAATTACATTAGCAAACAGAGCAGACCCTGAACAGACGGCTCCTATTGGAGCCGTCTGATCTGGGTCTACTCTGTTTGCTGATGCGGAAAAACACGTTTATATGAGGGAAAGGGTTAAGACAGGTTCTACTGAAAAGTGTCTAGATAATATAAACAAATAAGCTCATGCTATATTTCTGAGAGAGATTCATAAATATTGTCTATAAACAGAAGTGTTTACATTGGGGAATATATTTTATCATTTGTATTAAAATAGATGAAAAAATATTAAGATGCCAGAGTGCCGAGTGTCCTAAAATTCGCATTTCTAATTTAATAGATATTATAAAAAAGAAACAAACAAGATATAACTTGGTAATTTAATATCTTTTACGATAATTGACGTCTTGGCGTGTGTAATTGACATTAACTCTTACACTGTAAAATAAATTTCGTTTGTTAAGATAATGGTTAAGATAATTCAGATTTCAAATTCGAATTGTCTGCAATTTCATTTAAAGAAATTCGTACGTTGTCAAATAGTATGGATACTGACGAGACGCCACTGGCAGCTTAAGCGTTAACACATTAAACCATTCCTCCATAGGCTATTTTTAGACCAAACCTCTTTAAATAAATCTACCGAAAAGGATCATTAACTATAGAAAAGAAAGATTTTAAAATTATGTTGTTTTGAAACCATTGTGGTAAATAGAGCAGTTGCTCCTAATCACAATGGTTTCAAGAAGTGACTATTACAGAGGCGTAGAAAGGGTTAAGGAATCGTGTAAACTCCTATTGGTTAAATGATATAATTGAAATGAATAGGAATCGTTTGAATTTGCATAATACAACTTGATAAACTGAAAACAGAACAGGTAACCACACGCGATTGTATTAATACACATACATTTTGAGAGCAATTAAGTTGCACTTGAGCATTAAGCTAGGGATTCGTTTAATGTTTAAGTTTTTACATTTTATATCATACAGCAATACTTCTCTATAGAAATGATGTAATGATAAACACATATTTTCATGAGGACAGACGATGGTTTAATGAAGACAGTAAATATTGATCATAGCTGCTGACTGAGCACCTTGTATTTAGCTACCACACGTTTAAAAGCACACACAGAGTTATGACATACTTGCAGTGGTCACTGCAAACAGGGGTTTCTATATTCTATAAAATCCCGATTATTCGAACACTTAACACATTATCCCCTAGTGACGCATTTTTGCGCCTCTATAAAATTCACAATGTGAAACCATTGTGATAAATAAATCAATTGATCCATAGAAGCAAATGCTCTATTTATCACAATAGCATCAATACTACACAGTTCTAAAACTCTCCTTTTCTATACTTAATGCTCCTTTTCAGTATATTAATTAAAAAGGTTGGGTCTAAAATAGCCTAGGGGAGAATGAGTTAAGTACGTATCAGTATCGATCTTTAAGACATGTGACAGTTAAATGCAGGGTGAAGGTCATGCAGAAAGCTCCTCTAGGAGCTTTCTGCATGACCTTCACCCTGCATTTAGTAGCCACCTGCTTAAAAAGGTCGGAATTATTTTATATTAAAATATCGAATAATCGAGGTTTTACTGTACTACAAGCTCTAGGAGCTTTCTGCATGACCTTCACCCTGCATTTAGTAGCCACCTGCTTAAAAAGGTCGGAATTATTTTATATTAAAATTTCGAATAATCGAGGTTTTACTGTACTACAAGCTCTAGGCGCTTTCTGCATGACCTTCACCCTGCATTAAGTAGTCACCTGCTTAAAAAGGTCGGAATTATTTTATATTAAAATATCGAATAATCGAGGTTTTACTGTACTACAAGCTCTAGGAGCTTTCTGCATGACCTTCACCCTGCATTTAGTAGCCACCTGCTTAAAAAGGTCGGAATTATTTTATATTAAAATATCGAATAATCGAGGTTTTACTGTACTACAAGCTCTAGGAGCTTTCTGCATGACCTTCACCCTGCATTTAGTAGCCACCTGCTTAAAAAGGTCGGAATTATTTTATATTAAAATATCGAATAATCGAGGTTTTACTGTACTACAAGCTCTAGGAGCTTTCTGCATGATCTTCACCCTGCATTTAGTAGCCACCTGCTTAAAAAGGTCGGAATTATTTTATATTAAAATATCGAATAATCGAGGTTTTACTGTACTACAAGCTCTAGGAGCTTTCTGCATGATCTTCACCCTGCATTTAGTAGCCACCTGCTTAAAAAGGTCGGAATTATTTTATATTAAAATATCGAATAATCGAGGTTTTACTGTACTACAAGCTCTAGGAGCTTTCTGCATGACCTTCACCCTGCATTTAGTAGCCACCTGCTTAAAAAAGGTCGGAATTATTTTATATTAAAATATCGAATAATCGAGGTTTTACTGTACTACAAGCTCTAGGAGCTTTCTGCATGATCTTCACCCTGCATTTAGTAGCCACCTGCTTAAAAAGGTCGGAATTATTTTATATTAAAATATCGAATAATCGAGGTTTTACTGTACTACAAGCTCTAGGAGCTTTCTGCATGACCTTCACCCTGCATTTAGTAGCCACCTGCTTAAAAAAGGTCGGAATTATTTTATACTAAAATTTCAAATAATCGAGGTTTTACTGGAAAAAAAACAAAAAAAAACTGTACTACATGTACAGTGTAGTCACTCTGAAATATCAACTTAGTCATGAACCATTGACATCTTTTAAAGGACGTGATTTCTTATGGCAGGACGAAAGTAATGGAGAAATCTACTCTAGGAACTTTTGCATAACTTTCGTTCTACATTAAGCTGCTACCTTAAGAATGCTCCTGGAGGAACACTATGAATAACTCTCGTCCTGCGTTACGTTCCACCTTAAGAAAGCTCCTGAAGGAATTTTATGAATAACTTTTGTCCTGCGTTACGCTCCACATTCAGATAGCTCATGTAGGAGATTTATGCATAAATTGTGTCCTGCCTTAAGCTACAACCATCAGAAAGGTTAGTTTGTCCTACAGTAAGCTACTATTTGCCTCTAGAACTATTAGAACTATTTTGGACGGGTTTAACTGAAGGCCTGGTAGTCATGATCAAATTGCCAACTGCTTCATGGATGATATTACAATGAGGTCGGAATGTACTATTATAATAACTGTAGATCGTTTTACAAGTCATGTGCGCCTTCTTATATTTAGAACCGTATCTTGAATATATAGAGCCCATATTCATAAAGCAAACGTAATACTTCTCAGTTTTTTAGTTCTTTATTGTTATAAAATCTCTAGTTAAACAAGTTACCCTTGGAAAATAAAGCTTAATATGAAATATGTATTTAACACAATATTCAAATTATTTACTCACTAGTTTCTTCCTTCACCTTTAGACAGCACGAGTTTTCCTTGATTAAAATGTTCCTATATAAGGAGCTTTACGAATATGGGTCCGGAACAATAGATACAAATGTACAACTTCGTATTCACATACAGTATACAGTAACCTGTCTTAAGTGAACGTCTAGCTTAATGCAATACAAAAGTTATGCAGAAAGCTCCCGAAGGAGCTTTCTGCATAACTTTTGTCATACATTAAGCAACCACATGCTTTTTTTTGTTTCTTCATAAAGTGGTCGCATTAGAGGAGCTTTACTGTATCTCCCCTAAGCACAAAGTTGTAACCGCTCTATAGAAGCAGCTCGACGAGACGATTCGAACGAGTGGTTACAAGTTAGGGTTTAGCGAGAAATATGAAAACTGCTCATGAAAATGTATTAAATTACGAATCTTATCTGGTCCCTCTGTGTAGAAATATATCGACATGCGGGTGTTGTGTCCAGACTAATGGATGGTGAGTGATCAGACATTTTACACGCCATGATAATAATCCACCTTCATAGATAATCGTCCATCTCACCGCGATCAAATCCGTTCTGATAACAAACCGGGAGGTATAATCTTGGGCAACTGTTCATTCACTCAGACGTTTAGAGTTTACAGGAACGCGTAATAAGCACCATGAAGAATCTGTTAGAATACCCATTCCCTCATAGGCTATTTTTAGATCCAACCTCTTTGAATAAATCTACCAAAAAGGAGTATTAACTAGAGAAAAGGAAACTTTTAGAATTTGTATTTGCTCCTATACATTGGTGGGGTGGAAATTTGATTAAAGTTCTATTGGTGGGGGTATTTCAACATCAGAAATTAAATTGATGGGGTGGTTTGTCAAGTTAAACGCTTCATGCAAGTCGTTTTCTTCGACAATAATAAAAAATAAAGGTTGTGGTGGCACCAGGTGGCGGTGGTCTAGTGGTAACGCGCTTGACTATGAGTCCGGAGGTCCGGGGTTCAAATCCCGGTCCCTCCCGGAAATTTCAGAGACGCTTTTCCGTGTCTCCCACCCGCACATCCTCTCCACCCAGGGGTTAAAATGGGTACCTGTGAGGGTCACTCGCCGGTACTGCGGCTGCATGATTGCGCCATATGTTAGCAGTGCTCAATATTGTAGGCCGATGACTCAATGACCAGGGGAGTAAATGTACAGTCGGCTGAGCGGTCATTCGGACTGAAAGTAGACTATACGAGTCTAGGTACTTTTTTACTTTTTTATGCTGCAGATACTATCATACCGGCAGGTCCCTCAGTTTGCCGTTCGATAAAATCAAGTTGAAAGATTCGAAAGGTCCACATCATATAAGATTCTCTATGTATAAGTACAGTAAAACCCCTCTAATGCGACCACAAAAGGGGCATACCTTTGAGTGGAAGGGGCAGGTGACAGCTTAATGCGGGACGAAAGTTATGCAGAAAGTTCCTATAGGAGCTTTCTGCATTAATTTTGTCCTGCATTAAGCAGTTGCCTGCTTACAAAGGCAGAAATGTTTATTATCGTTGTAATTTGTTTTGGCTTGAAACTACCAGTGATGATATAATAATCTTCAGTATTTCACTTGATATCAGGTACTGGACTATGCGGTATCCAATGAAATTAATAAATTGCCATAAACCACATTACTTAACCCTATTATGCGAGTCACGAGTCACTAATGTCATTTGTAAACAGTGAACACTCAGATGAGAGGGCTCCTAGGAGCAACCCTCTCATCTGAGTCTGCACTGTTTGTCATGTTACACTTAAAACAAGTTGGAAAAATCCCTTTATATTCACCATAAGTTCGATCTGTATGAATTTTGGAATAGTCCATTTGAAAATTCAGCGTCGTAATGGTTAACCATTTCAACGTAGAATTCTCAGAGTGGAATAGCTCATACGTGTTTATCTATAAAGTACATTAGGTTTGCAGGATTTTAACTTACTAAAGGATTATGCAAAACGAAACGCGTATATCCTGATCAGATGGTTCCTCTGTTCAGGGTCTACATTGTTGGAAAATATAAGTGCATGCGTTGACCACATTCCAATGGTTAATTGAAATACTGAAACAGCTGGGTTATGTCAGATAAATGTTTCACAAACTCCTTAACCTTTAGCCTGCTAAAGGCGGATGAAAGAATACCTATGCACATAGTTTGAATCCAGATGAGACGCCGAGTAACTCGGCGTCTCATCAGGATTCAAACTGTTTGACATCAAGATTGCATTTTGGTAGACTCATTGATCATAACTTTAATTTTGAAAATATAGTAGGTGATAAATTCTGTAAAAACAATTTGCTCAGCACGCTAAAGGTTAATTAAGTTGCAGAGACTTGCTACTGTGTTACTAATGAACAGCTATTAGGTTTTTCACTCCAAGTTATATTTGATTTTAATGAAGCAAATCGCACATTTTCATTAACTAACGTTTAATTTCAAACCTTGAAGAAACTACATTGAAATGGTTTGGCGCTGATGTTTAGTTTTCTGGATACTAAGTTAACTGTATTTTTCTCAGAGTATTTCTTTGATATTGATATCAATAACTTTTGTCGCGTTATTATTGTTAATTTACTTGGTCGCGCTATCACATTTAAGTTATCTGGTTCCGCTATTGCAGTAAAATTATTTGATGGCGCTATCACAGTTAAGTTACTTGGTCGCGCTATTACAGTAAAGTTACTTTGTCGCTCTATGACAGTTAAGTTACTTGGTCGCGCTATTACAGTAAAGTTGCTTGGTCCCGCTGTTACAGTTATGTTACTTGGTCGCGCTATGGCAGTAAAACATGTGACGTCACATGTTACAACTGTTATATATATATAAACAAACGCGTAATGGTTATACATTAACCCTTCTCTTGCTGAATTTTAAAATACATTTCTCCTTATTTACCCATGCCCTGTTGTATAATTACATATACATTCACTGTGTACAAGTATTTCGCTTTGCAATCACTGCTGTGGAGTGCACTGGTTACACAATCAACTTGTAAATAGTGCAGACCCTGATGAGACAGCTCCTGCAGGAGCTGTCTTATCTGGGTCTTCGCTATTTACAGGTAGGTATATTGACGTGAATAGCAAGCGAAGAGTTAACCAGGAGACAAGCAAAATCTGCCGTTATAAAAGATGTGTATTCAAAAACTGAATTCGTCATATCTCCACTAAATCCTTTGTCGTGACTACTCTTCAAGACGATTCTTAAGCGTTGTCACAGCATCGGTTTTGGCGGAGAAATAAATCAGCTATTCTTGAAATTTCGAATATAGTTACGTATCTCATATTGGCCTCTGGAAACATGTAACACACTGAATATGACGTATATTTCCAATAGATATCCCGGGCTGATACAACTGTCAAACCATCTTCTGTCATAAACAATAGCATTTCCACAGGGTTTGCTATATGATACTTGGACTGTCAACTCATAAATAAGTCGTGGTGTCATTATTATGTATGGAGTACTTTAAATAATTTACAGTAAATCAAATTGAAATTGTCACTACAATTTGATTTGCAATCAGATAAACTATCGTCTTTGAAAATATTTCCCTAATCTACCATAAATCAAAATATCATTTAGCACAAGCAAGATTTCAGACGTGAGAGCGGTACATATTGCTTTTACAGTACAGATCTTTGATCCGAATTTTAGAAAAGAAGAATTTACAGTAAACCTCTATATAACGGCCACTAAATTGTATTAATTAGTTGGTACCTAGGGCAGGTGGCTGCTTAAAGCAAGGTGAAAGTAAAACAGAACGCTCCAACAGGAGCGTTCTGTTTTACTTTCACCTTGCTTTAAACAACCACCTGCCTTTATCTCAAAATATAAGATGCAATTTAGTGGCTGTTATAGAGAAGTTTTACTCTGGTTTGCTTAGGCAGATGGATACTGAACACTTTCGTCGCCAAGGCAAATTTATGACAGACTTTTCAAATAGTTTAGATCTGGAAGAGGTGCCGAGTAACTCGGCGTTTCTTCGGGAACCAAACAGTTTGACACAGGTTATAGTTTTGTAAAGAAACCGCCACTTTGAAATCTTATGCAAACGCTGATTTTATTTGATGCTGAAAGAGATGACGTTGGGTGAAAATCAAGCAGAAATTTTCAGGATTTTTGTACATGATTGTATTAACCCATTTCCCTCATAGTATATGTTCAGATCCAACATCTTTTAATAATAAATCTACCGAAAAGGAGCATTTACTAGAGAAAAGGAACATTTTTAGAATTTTGTAGTTTGAAACAATTGTGATAAATAGAGCATTTGCTCCTATAGGACAGGTGACTTTTGCAGAGGCGTCAAAAGGCGTCAATATGAGAGAATGGGTTAAGATGCTACTTGTCCTAGAGACTTATTTCAGTGTTCGAGCTACATGTAGTGTGGGTCTACCTAATACATTGTATATAAAACAATTGTTCAACGCCTTTACAATTTTACCTGGTGGAGACTTCAAGTGTCTTTCAAAACAAAGAACACTTAGATTCTACGACTCCTGTAGGAGCTCTCTGATTAGAGTCCGATATATTTGCTTATTAACCCTTTCCCTCATATAAACATGTTTTCACGCATTTGCAAACAGAGTAGACCCAGATCAGACGGCTCCTAGAGGAGCCGTCTGATCAGGGTCTACTCTGTTTGCTAATAGAATTTCACAGATCTGTGTCTTTACTTTCTAAAATGGCTACAATTTTCCATCTTCCATATTTCATTATAATCATTTTATCTATGAATATTCAGTAGGTATTGAAATTTGGAATGAACACAGAACAGGGAAAGGGTTAAATACTAGAGATCTGAGGTTAGAGTGTCTACCATGGCCAACATTTCCAGTGGTCATTATTAAAGGGAGAGTCCCTACATTTGACGCGTTTCAAAAAGCACCTAAAATATACAAAACTCATTTGTTTATATGCTGAGAAGTAGTATATTGCAAGAAACCCCATCTAATTACCGTGTATAATGACAAAACATCCATGTATTTGATATCGCCGATCCCGACTTTACTCCCGATGTTTCAGTTTTATTCGGCTTGGGTTATGGTTTCGTAACTGTTCGCCTTATTCGCGTTTCTTCGACCACTTCCGAGAAAAGCTAATACGTAAAGAATGGAGGGATCGGGTGATCATCGGCAAAACGCGGAAATATTTAACGGAAAATGCCGATAATATTGTGTTGTAGAACAAAAATTACAAGTATTGATGAAATCGGGTTTATTTGTATCACAGAGGCATTTTTCGATATAAGTTCAAATTGGCAACCTTCATAATAATGACTGAGCATAGCAAATACCACGTTTTGTGATATTATTGAAAATATGCGTTCATTGTAGGGACTTCCTCTTTAATGTTAATATTAATGCAATAAATATTCATGATGTCATTACAGTTTAACTCCTCTAATACGACCACCTGAAAGAGGTATAATTATGGACGGTAGAGGCAGGTGGTAGCTTATTGCAGGACAAAAGTAACGCAAAAATATCCTATAGGAGCTTTCGGCATTACTTTTGTCTTGCATTAAGCAGCCACCCGCTTACAAAGACAACCATGCTTATTTATCAAGTGGTTGCATTAGAGAGGTCTACTAAAATTCATCAGGTAAAAGGTTAAATACAGTAAAACCTCTCTATAACGGCCACTAAATTGTGTTAATTAGTTGGTATTTAGGGCAGATGGCCGCTTAGAGCAAGGTGAAAGTAAAACAGAACGCTCCTATAGGAGCGTTCTGTTTTACTTTCACCTTGCTTTAAGCAGCCACCTGCGTATAACACAAAATACTTGATGTAATTTAGTGGTCGTTATAGAGAGATTTTACTGCAAATAGATTCAATCTGTTGCAATCTAGTTAACCATTTTCCCCATACAAACCCCTTTCAATCCCTTGCAAACAGTGGATACCCAGATCAGGCAGCTCATACAGTAAAACCTCTCTTAACCGGCCGTTAAATTTAGTATGAATATCGGTCTTGGAGACAGGTGGCAGCTTAATGTAGGGTGAAAGTCATGCAGAAAGCTCCTCTAGGAGCTTTCTGCATGACTTTCACTCTGCATTAAGCAGCCACCTGCCTAAAAGTATCTAAATTCTTATCTACTAGAATTCCGGTTAAGAGAGGTTATACTGTATATGAACCGTCTGATCAGGGTTTGTCCTGTTTACTGATTGAGTTTGATAGACTTGTTTCTTTGATTTCTAAATTGGCTATGATGTTTCACCTTCCATATTTGAACTATTTTGAACATTCAGTAGATATTGCAATTTGGACTAAATTTAAAACATGGAAAGATTTAAGACGATGCAATACTGTTATGTTTAATCTGCAGCCTAACTGATTATAGTTGACGATATGAACTCGTCTCTAGCATAGCTCTTGTGTACACTAGCTGTCCAGGCGTCGATACTGTCAAAGTGAAGCTCACAGTATTGCTATGGTGCTCCGAACTGTTTAGCCATAAACCATTTGTCATGGAAGTGTACGTCAGCTAAATTCCCCAGACGATACCCTAATTATTTTCCGAATATATTTATAACAGATTTCCAGTGAATAGAGATACCAACAGCCAGTTTGCTCGGGGCAGTAGGGATTAAGTGACCGATTTAGACAGATACTTTTGGCGTATTTTCTACAGTAATCTAGTGCTTAGTTTAAACACTCCAGCATTGAAGTGACTGTAAATCTGAACATATGATTGTTATAATATACGGGGATGTTCTATTGTATTTTAATAGGAATGCTTAATTCCATTAAGGTAAGTGCATTGTTGTGGATTTAACCGTTTCAGTATCAATTAAATTGCATCTGCTAAGATTATGGTCTTCTTCATGTTTGAAATTGGAGCTGTCTTCAATTTCATTTAAAAACAGATAAAGTGTGCAACATTTTGATCCTGTTAACACATTCCCTCGCCCTTTGACGCCCCTCTAAAATCACTTGTTGAAACCATTGTAATAAATAGAGTCGTTACTACATGTAACATGAGTATCGATGGGGGAAATTAAGCAATTGACCAATCGAATAGACTAGTTTTAATCTAACCCATTTCATCAATATATTAAATACCCTTTCCCTCGCATTTGTCAACAGAGTAGACCCAGACCAGAAACTCCCGTAGTATCAGCCTTCTGGTCAGAGTTTGTTGTGTTTGCTTATGAAATGATATATGTATGGTCCTAGATTTTTTTTCTAAGCAAACAACGCCCTTTTAAATGTTTACCATATAAAACTTAAGGTAATGAATATTCATGGGGCGATCAGTTGATGGATAAATGTTCATCGGAGAATGTGTTAATTTAGCACAAACTACTAGTTTCTTGTTTCGAAACGTCTCTAAAACACATGTAGAACCCCTCTAATCCGACCACCAAAAAGGGACATAATTATGGGTGGCAGAGGCAGGTGGTAGCTTAATGCAGGACGAAAGTTATGCAGAAAGCTCCAATAGGAGCTTTCTGCATTACTTTCGTCCTGCATTAAGAAACCACCTGCTTTATATGATGCCAGCGGCTGTTTTTAAGTGGTCGCATTAGTGGATTTTGCTGTACACATAGTATGCTAGAACTCATGTACCGTAAAAGTAAATTTCCTGTATCAGACTTGCTTAACCGTTGGCCGTATCTCAGCTGCTCGGATTTTGATCGTCACCTGATTTGAATACTGATAAAGGACAATGAGATTGGACATATTTATTTATGGCCTACAGGAGATTTAGGGATGTTAATTAATGAGAGATATCGAGTGTGTGGGTTGGTTGTGTACCAGTATCTGGAAAAGACCCACTATGTAATGGGCATTTGTCGAAACCAGTGCTTCATGAATATCCATGTAAGAAGTAATAACGCCATGCATTTCAATTAGCTGTGTTTTGATATAGCTACTGCGCAAATATTGAAATACATTAGAACTTCGATATATCGATCTTCAAGGGACCATACAAATTAGTTCGAGATAACAGAAGTTCGAGTTATTCGCTTTCTGATCTTGACACTTTCTTAAGTTCACAGCTTAATACAGGTCTAAAGTAATAGTAAAAGCCCCTGTATTAAGCTGTCACGTGTGTTTAAGATTACCTTACTATATATAACAGCTCATACTGACAGTCCATTGCACACAATTCGAATCAAGATATGGCCCTGAAAACTTCCGCTTTTCACCAAGATCTAAATTGTTTCACTGTCAATACAATGTACCTTTAAATAACAGGTTTAAGTTTAAAAGGTAGCCCCTGCTGGTTTTTTTTTCAATAAATAAAACATAAGAAATTAGTCTAGTAGGGTTGAAATTCTTGAGTTATAGCTATACATTTAAGCCTCTTTTATCACGTTGTTTTGATTCAATGAACGCGGCCAATAGCTTTTAAAATCGAAAGTAACACTAGCAGTAAGAGTGTTTGTTACTTTACATATAATGTTTGAAGAATCAATCGTTCTTGACACAATTAAAATATACGCTATATCGGTTGTTGGCACTAGTCACTTAGCTCTTTCAGTGTTGGGAAACAAATTGATGTCTTAAGCTTTCAAGAAACTATTGACAGGATGTCAGACAGAGTAGATACAGATAAAGCGACGTAAATCCAGATAAAAAAAACCCAAACCAAATTGTATGCAAATGTGAGTCAGGCGGCGGATAGCGACATGCGATTTAACCCTTTCCCTCATACATGTATAAACGTGTTTTCACGCATTTGCTAGAGGAGCCGTCTGATCAGGGTCTGCTCTGTTTGCTATTGGACTTTGAAAGATCTGATTCTTTGCTTTCTAAAATGGGTACAATGTTCCACCTTCATATGTTCCATAATTCATTATAACTATTTTGTCCATGAATATTCAGTAGGTATTGAAAGTTGAAATAAACACAGAACATGGACAGGGTTACATGTAACAGGTCACATAACATTGATAACTGACATGATTAACGTGTTAAAAAGAGTTACAAGAGTCAAAACAATACACGGGACTAAAAATCCTTTACGTCATATTGCATGTAGTGCAAAACAGTACACTGGACTAAAACCACACTTTCGCCCATCTGTTTATTTTTTATGGGACATGTTTTGTCTACAATACAAACACTTTCCAAGAGACAACTGATGTTTTGATGTACATGTAGCACATGGACACCACATGGATACATGTAAGTCATGGCATGACATGTAGAGTCATATCAATTATATTTTATAATAAATATGGCAGAAGTTGCCGCCTGAAGTGGATATATAGTAAAACCTCCCTATAACGGCCATTAAATTACATCAAGTATTTTGTGTTAAAGGCAGGTGGCTGCTTAAAGCAAGGTGAAAGTAAAACAGAACGCTCCTATAGAAGCGTTCTGTTTTACTTTCACCTTGATTTAAGCAACCACCTGCCCTACGTACCAACTAATTAACACAATTTAGCGGACGTTATAGAGAGGTTCTACTGTACATTGTTTGCAAATACGTCCATATAATGTTCTATCAATTAAAGAGTTAGCCCTTTACCTGCTCCATATTTATATAAGAACTAATGAGAGAGAGAGATAGAGAGAAAGAGAGAGAGACAGAGAGAGATAAATATAGACACAGAGAGAGCGAGAGAGAAGAGAGACAGAGACAGCCAGATACACAGAGAGAGACACAGAGTGAGAGAAAGAGAGAGAGAGAGAGATATAGAGAGAGATAGATAGAGAGAGATAGAGAGAGAGAGAGATAGAGAGAGAGGGAGAGACAGCCAGATACACAGAGAGAGACACAGAGTGAGAGAAAGAGAGAGAGAGAGAGATATAGAGAGAGATAGATAGAGAGAGATAGAGAGAGAGAGAGAGATAGAGAGAGAGGGAGAGACAGAGACAGAGAGACAGAGACAGAGAGACAGAGACAGAGAGACAGAGACAGAGACAGAGACAGAGAGAGAGATGGGGGGAGAGAAGAGATACAAATACAGACACATACACAGACAGAGACACATAGTGAGAGTGAGAGAGAGAGAGAGAGAGAGAGAGAGAGAGAGAGAGGGGGTTGAAATAAGAGGTTACATATCTATTGTAGAAGTAAAGGTGTCAACACGAACTTTTAAGAATTACGTGGGTACCGAACTAAGTTCCAAACCCTCAGTGGTCATTTGAAATGATTATTACAGTAAAACCTCACTAAACCGGACGCTAAATTTGATATAAATATCGGTCTTGGAGACAGGTGGCAGCTTAATGCATGGTGAAAGTCATGCAGAAAGCTCCTCTAGGAGCTTTCTGCATGGCTTTCACCCTGCATTAAGCAGCCACCTATTTTAAAGTATCTAAATTTTTCTCTACTAGAATTCCGGTTTAGAGGGGTTTCACTGTATACACTAATACAGAATGGAACACTATGACCATTAATTGTATATTGATCTTTATTGAGTCTTTAGCCTGCTGTCCACGAATGCATGCTTACCTTTGCAAACAGTTTGAGTCCACCTTTAGCGCCGATTTACTCGGCGTCTCATCAGGATCCAAGCTGTTTAACTGAATAAAATTTGAATTTTGAACTTTTAACCTTTAACGCCGAGTTATTCGGCGTCTCATCAGGATCCAATCTGTTTAACAACCTAATTGCACTTTGGCAGGCAGACTGAATAAAATTTGAATTTTGAAAATGAAGTGGGTAAAAGATTTTTTTAAAAATACTTTTCACAGCAGGCTAAAAGTTTAATGGACTTATTTGTGACTGTTCTCACTTTGATTCTTTTCTAATGACGGACTAATTTGTGACTGCCCTCAATGTGATTCATGTCTAATGCCATTTTATGTCAGCTAATAAGTATAATTTTCCACACAATCGTACTATCAAATAAGACGCGCCGTTAGCTGCCATCAACAATATTTAACCCTTTCCCTGATGAATATTCATGTAGGAAATAGTGACGTCATGAATACTACTAATATTATTTTTTATAATGGCATATGAACACAGAACCTATTGTCCTGTATTAAGCAGACACCTGTCCTTTAGGACAATCGCTCATTCATTGTGTGATCGCTTTGAAGGTTAAATATTGTATATATTTCGATAAAATGTGTCGGCTTCAGACCTAGATTTAATCCCATCCATCAACATTTTATTTATTATCCTACCCAATTTATGCACTAGATAATATATGCAGTTGGACTCGAACTTCAAGGGTTAGGGTTAGAGTTCAAGGGACCATACACTTTACCTTGAGATAACAGAAATTCAAGTCGCACGATTTCTAATCTGAATAATATCTCGCGTTCACAGCTGAATGCAAGTCAAATATAATGCTTTACGTCAGTATTACTTTAGACGTGGATTGAACTGTTGCACGTATTTCTAGATATGTGTGGGATATTATACGGTCTAATATGTCCGTCGCGATAGCGACGGACATGACCGTACAATATCACACTTGTCGCCAATTAACCTTACTAATAGGTAAATCCATACAACTCTACACCGTTTAGATAAAATTCTCCAGAAAAAAAGATAAAATGGTGGAGGTTTTAATTGCTGCTGACAAATACAGATAAGAGACTCGACTGCAAAAAAACATATGCCCATTTTAATAAAAAATCTCTCTCTTTTCACAATAAACTGTTATGAACCAGATCACTGATACTGTTCTCAGTGCGTGTTAATCAAGATATGTTCATACCAAAACTTTTATACCAATTTCTTTAGTATACATGTATGTATCAACATATTGAGAATTTGTCACATTTTATATTCTCACGTTTTAGCAGACATCATATAGCTCTCGCATTAAACCTGTAAGCATAATGCATTTTCTGTTTTCACTTGTAATATTGTCTTGAAAAATTAATTACCATGACCATATGTCGTCTACTTAATCTGACTCTTATCCATTTTATCATTGTCTCCAATTAGAAGGTCAGGCATAAATGACAGGTCTGGCACTAGATTTTTTTGTACAGGAATTTAGACCTAAAAGTTATATCAGTTGTTGTATATTGGCGACAAGTGTAATGATACATTTTAGAACAATTTTGGAAGGATCAAATTTTTAGTTCGAGTTATCTCCGAGGTTCGAGTTATCCATGTTCGAGATATTGCGGTTCCATTATACATGCGAGCATAAATTACTTATAAACGAAATATCGCTCATCTGTCTACTCTTAATTAAATTGCCCGGCAGGTGGGGTTTATCAGAACAAGATTTGATAGAGGCTACATTCTCCCGAGGGCGTTTATTTGTCAATGATAGTTAACTGCTGTACTAGCAATTCGCCCTTAACCCATTACCTCATAGGCTATTTTAGATAAACCTCTTTGAATAAATCTACCGAAAAGGAGCATTAACTAGAGCAAAGGAAACATTTTGAATGTTTTAGCTTGAAACCATTATGATAAATAGAGCATTTGCTCCTATAGGAGCAAATGCTCTATTTATCACAATGGTTTCACAAAGTGACTTTTACAGAGTCGTCAAAAGTCGTCAATATGAGGGAATGGGTTAATACGCTCGTAGCATAGCAACAGGTGAGTTTTCCAATATTTTAAATTACTTTCGTCATTTTTCCACCACACCCTATGCTGGGAGCACTTTTAAGAATGATTCTAAAGAGAGGTCACAACATAAGGTTTGATGCAGTAAAAAAGAGTTATTTTTGACATTGTTTTTCTCAGCGCATCATATCAGGACCACAGAGTACAGTAAATTCTGCCTTAAGCGGCTATCCAAAGGAAGCCTCATTGTTGGTCTGTGAGGTACATGTAAGTGGCAGCTTAGTGCAGGTCAAAGGTGATGCAGAAAGCTCCTATAGGATATTTTTTTTATTACTTTTGACCTGTGTTAAGCAATAATCTGCTTTGTACAGTAAAATCCCTCTAATGCGACCACTTTATGAATGGATTGAAATGTCTTTAAAGCAGGTGGTTACTAAATGCAGGTCGAAATTTGTGCAGAAAGCTGTCGACCTGCATTAAGCTACCACCTGCATTTAAGACAAATAATTATACAATGTTTGGTGGTCGCATTAGAGGGGTTTTACTGTATCATACCCCTATGTCCAATTAACAGATGACCTCTTAGGACATGTTTTAATGTAGTATTTAGCTTGTAACAATGATACATTATGATCTCTCCAACAGTATAAGGCTGCGATCAAAGTTCGTTCTAAGTTAACTCGTTTACCTTTAACGCCATTCAAAACAGAGTAAACTCAACATTTTTGTCAGGACCTATTCTTTCTATTGTTAAGACTGTCGGCGCCAAAATTCTATTTGTCGTCTGCAATCCAAGTTTGTTAAAATTATTCAGTAAAATAAGGAAATAAAGGCAACTTTCAGAGGAATAAAGCACAGAAATAGAAATATAGTTTGAGACAAAGAGTGAAGTCCCTGAACAGACGCCGCCTTGAAAAGGCGGTGTCCGATCTGGAACTGCACTATTTGACGTGGTGCATTTTTGCGACATTGACTGTGAAAGGGTTAAGACAATCTGAATGAATACATTTCGTACTATGTACTATTTACCTTTCGGTATAAACTTGCGAATATCTTGATAATATGAATTACAAGTCATGTTTTCCTCAACCTAATTAAAATTAATGAATCCAAGAGTTCTTTTAGAATTCCTGGATTTATGTGTTATGCAGGCTTGATGCATGTTTTTGTTGCTCGATGGCTAATAGAAGACGTAAACTATAATTGGTATTGAGAATATATTAACCCTTTCCCGTTGCATATTCATGTAAGAAAAACTGACATCACATCATGAATATTAATTGGGTTATGTTTTACAATGACAAATAAACACGTGACATTTTGGCTTAGACACGAACTGTATAATTATTTATATTACACCATAAGCAAACAGAACAGTCCCTGATCAGACGGTTCCCACATGGGCTGTCTGAACTGGGTCTACTCTGTTTGCAAATGCGTGAAAATGCGTTTATATTAAGAAAAAGTCAGTTTCAGATTATTAGAATTACTGGTATCTATTATGAGTGGCTGTGCGATTGAATAACTGTCAGGAACAAGAACAATAACAACAGCCAGCAGCAACAATAACAACTTTATTCAGATCTTGCATGGCAATGTCACCGGTATAATATACAGGTGGTTCAGTGTTTTGTTATGCGTGCTACAACCCTACAGAATGCAACATGCATTGCGTCTCCAACGTTTGAAGGAGTATTTCTGGCATGTGGCAAGCAAAGAGTACAGACACTCATAAATTGGGATTGTTAACCTGTTCACGCATATTGACGCCTTTTCACGCCTCTGAAAATGTCACTTTTTGAAACCATTGGGATAAATAGAGCATTTGCTCCTATGGAGCAAATGCTTTACATGTATTTAACACAATGGTTTATAAACTGCATAATTCTAACATTTTACTTTTCTCTACTACAAGCTCTTTTTCGGTAGATGCATTCAAAGAGGTTGGGTCTGAAATAGCCTACATGATTGTATGAGGGAATTCGTTAAGGAACTCGGTCCACAGTGTATGCCTACGCTCGTTTAAGGGACAATGTGATTATACACATAGCTTATAAACTTTGCAATTTGATATTTGTTTGTGCTATTATCAAATTCAAATATCTTACATGTGTCGTAGATGTTTGTATAATGATACATGCATTATGTACGCTGTTAATGAATTTACTAAAGTAAGTAGTGTCATTCGGAATTTCAATACATGGGGTTATATAATACATGTAACGACGACTCCAAGGCTATGGCAATAGCGCATACATAGTGAAAAAAATTGCACTTGATAATGTGTTGTGCAACAAAATAAATCAACACTTTACTACATACTGATGTCTTGTTCTATCTTAAAGATAATTTCCAATGACCTTATCGTTATTTCAATATATTCGGGATATTAATGAACACATGCACATGAGAACTGCAACGTTACGGCAAATTTAATTCTCTTAAATACTTCATTATATTGTAACAAAGTATTCTGTCATTTGGGTCATTCAGCAGAAATAATATTTATTCGTTTGTGCTTTTATAGCCGACTTTAGACAGTGCATTTCATAGACTGATTTGTGTTCAAATTATTTGTCAATGAACGACAGTTCCCTTATCTAAATCGTAAATAAAATTTCTTATCGTCGATACACAATACACCCAGAGGAGTTACATGTATCATCAATGTCCCCTTTTTATATCCGTCAACGTTTCTTGATTTTAGCAAATAGGTGACTCAGTATCCAAACAACAATTTGGACTGAGAACATGCTACTTCACGTTAATTAATAAAGCGTTCTATGTAAGTCAAATATTGTGGACAATATAGTAATTACGATCCCAATATTTATTAGGAGTTCTCTGGTGAATTATCTCCGTAGCTGATTGCTGTCAGTGTGCCTATAGGGCTACTGGAGTAAAGTGAATGTTTAGTACTGGCGCTAGTACTGCCTCCGCTATACGGCATCATTCAGGTGATATTGTATTTAAATCGATTCATCTATTTACTGAAGAACAAAACATGTAACGGTTTGGAATCAAGCAGTTTATAGTGGAATTTATCTGACAACTTCAACTATGATTGGCTAGGCTAAAAAGGTAAGTCAGCAATTACATTGTATACGTATACATACATTTTAACATACTGACCGAAGATTAATCTTTTCACGCCTTAGCAAATAGAGTAGACCCAGATCGGACATAACCATAAGGAACCGGTTGATCAGGGTCTACGGTTTGCTTATGCAATTATAAAGATATGATTTTACAGGGGTTAATTTAGATGCATGTAATCCTAGATTTATATGTATAATTATGTTTTCATTTTGTTCAAAAGAATGCGTTTCGTGTGGAGAATTGAAATTCCCAATTTGTATTTGATTTGTATAGCACTTGATAATATTTAAAGTTGCTTCATACATACAGCAGAACATTGCAAGAATGACCGCTTGATAAGTTCGGATTTTGAGCGCAGGTTGTTTAAAAATGCAACGTAAAACACTTACAAATATATGCTAATCGAATACACATTCAGCCTGCTTAGCAAACTATTATACAATTAGTTTTCAATTGCTACATTTTCAGCCAGCACTCTGGTCAGACTCTGCATTGTTTATCATGCAACATTTTTTAGTAAAGTATACCTTGTCACCCTGAATATTAACGTATTTTCATGCATTTGCAAACAGAGATGACCCAGATCAGACGGCTCTTAGAGGAGCCGTCCGACCAGGGTCTGCTTTGAATGCTAATAAAATCTGACAGTTTTTTTGCTTTACTTTCTTAAATGGCTACAATGTTCCATTATCAATATTTCATAACTATTTTGTCCATGAATATTCAGTAGGTATTGCAATTTAAACTAAATATAGAACAGGGAGTTGGTTAACCCTTTCACCGGCAATGTCGCATAAATGCACCACGACAAATAGTGCAGTCCCAGATCAGACGCCGCCTTTTCTTATTTTTTTAATTGAACAAAATTGGATTGCAGACGACAATTAGAAATTTGGCGCCGAAAGGGCTAAAGACCAATGGGTAATTCTGTTACGAATATTCACCATACAAGCGGTTAACCATGCGTCCCTTAAAACGGACATAGGCAAACAGTGTGGATCCAGATCAGAAGGTTCCTCAAAGAGCCCTCTTATCAGGTTCTGCACTGTTTTCTGAACCCATAAATGACAATGGCAAATATTTGGTCTGCTGTGCCCCCTCATGATGAACAAACATGATTGGTTCCAAAGTACAGCCTGGCCGAGTTTTCTTTAAATATTATAGGAATAAATGGGTTTAGTTATCCCCTACTTTAACGAACGGATAATAATAATAATAACGAATCAAACATCACATACATAATACACTCTAATCAAATGCATACATGTGCCTTGTATAACGTTATTGTATTGTGTCACATGAAAACAACACTGTTTCCTAACTTTTAAAGGATTTTAACGGTTTTGTTTGTAATGCATTTGATACGAAAACAAACAGCAATGGAAGTATATCAAAGTAGGTCGTCGTATATCTACTATTCACCAACTAATATTAAGCACCTTTAACCCCGTCCCTGTTCTCTGTTTGTTACAAATTTCAATACCTACTGAACATTCATTACCAAAATAGTTATAATGAAATATGGAAGGTGGAATATTGTTGCCATTTTAGAAACAAAAGAAACAGATCCATCTTATTCTATTAGCAAACAGAGCACACCCTGATCAGACGGCTCCTCTAGGAGCCGTCTGATCTGGGTCTACTCTGTTTGCAAATGCGTGAAAACACGTTTATATGAGGGAAAGGGTTAATTAATACGTATCCCGCAGTGAAAATGAATTTTTGCATTTAACACAAAACACTTGATGTCATTTAGTGGCCGTTATAGAGAGGTTTTACTGTATTTATATCATTTACCTCATAGAAATGTACGCACTAAGAAAACTGGCATCATGTATATTATTTTAATGGCATACACTGTATGAATACACGATTTGTTAGTCTTGGCCGAAACTGCAGAATCAGATCTGTATTATTTCAGAGGCAAACAGAGCAGACCCTGGTCAGAGGGCTTTTACAGGGATCGTCTGATCTGGATTTACTCTGTTTGCAATATGCCAATACACGTCTATACGAGTGAACGGGTTTGAGCGAATCTAGTCGTAATAGTGTGGGTTCTTGTTTTTTTTAAACTAACGATAAGTTCGTATCGTCGACATAATGGTTATTTACGCTGGTAATAAGTGTTTTTATATCGATATATATTCTCAAAATGCACTTTAGAACTAAATCAGGGTTTTTTGCAGTTTAATGCGTTATATACTTATTAGTCAAGAAACATAAAATAACTCTGGCCTGCATTTAGCGTGAGATATTAATCCTTTTTAAGTTTTAAAAAGTGCCATTCGATGGCAAATAATTGCGTTTACGGAAATTGGTTTAAAGCTATAAAAGCTATTGGCTTGAACTTAGAGTGTTTCATATATCTGCAGAACTCCATCAACAAAACCTAATAAATCTATCATGCGTTCAGTATACATTTTATGGCTTTTTTAACGTTGAACTACCAATTATCTGTTATGGTTTGTGTTTTGTTCAAACGTTTGTTTGGGTAATATAAGAAACCACAGCACAAATGTAACACACTGGACATAAAATGCAGAAACTCTGATAGTATGCATTTCAAGAACAGCTCCTTTATTTCTCCACCAAATCATATGTTGTGACGATTCTAAAGAGCGATCACAATATAGGGTTTGATAGGAAAATAACGATTTTAGCATTTGAACATGCGTCGTCATCTGTTGGACATATGACTCAAGAAACACATGTACATGTTTGTTATACAGTATAACCTCTCTTAACCGGAATTCTACTAGATAAGAATTTAGATACTTTTAGGCAGGTGGATGCTTAATGCAGGGTGAAAGTCATGCAGAAAGCTCCTCTAGGAGCTTTCTGTATGACTTTCACCCTGCATTAAGCTGCCACCTGTCTCCAAGACCGATATTCAGACTAAATTTAACGGCCGGTTAAGAGAGGTTTTACTGTAGTTGTATCTTCGGTATATATCCAATTAGTTATGATCATTTATGAATTTGGAATTTACATTTGTTTCCAGTCACATGAAAATTGTGTACAGCTAGTATGTACATGTAGCTCAAAACCAATCAAGCCTAACTTCGGCCTAACTAACAAGCTGAAATACATGGAATGTGGTATTTGTATATTTATGGACCAACTGTGAACACAATCTTTGTACAACTCACTAAGCGGCCGCTTAAGACAAGCACTACTGTATTTTGATTGAACATTTTCAAATTCTTGCTTGCTAATGTGTCGCCATACAATCCTTATTACCAAACAATTTTGTGAATAGGAATGATGAGCTGAGGAGCGGTAGCTGGGATGGGTTGGTTTTATGAAGAACTGCCAATATTTTGATAACGCGTATGATGACCATATTCACATACAGTAGAACATTACATGTATCTTAAGCGGCCATCAAAAATAAGTCTAATTATGGTTGTAGCTTAATGGAGGTCAAATGTAATGCAGGAGGTGCTACATGTATAGGAGCATTTTGCATTATATGCGCCCTGCATTAAGACACCCATGTTCAATAAATGCATGCCTGCTTTAGACATGTTCAATCTACAATGTTTTACCATATTAACTATTTCTTCCATGAGTATTAAGTTAAGAAGTGATTTCTGCATGTATGAAGTAATGTTTTATAAAAACGCATTGATAAGGAACCATGTGGTCATTTGTTTTCCATAAGCAAACAGAGCAAACCCTTATCAGACAACTCCTACAGGAAATAGTTAAAGTATCCCAAATTGAACACAAACTTTGTACAACCAAGCAGTAAAGAAACTGCTGCATACGTCCTTAGAAACATGTATAACAAGTTCCCTTATGTAAGCGCATTTTTACGCATATGCAAACAGAGTAGACCCAGATCAGACGGCTCATATAGGAGCCGTCTGATCAGGGTCTGCTCTGTTTGCTTATGGTGTAATATAGATCTGATTCTACAGCTTCTGTCTGAGCCAACATGTCATGTGTTCATAATGTATACCATTATAAAATAATCTAATTAATATTCATTATGTCATCCTTTCTTAGATGAATATACAACAGGGAAAGGGATAATGCTTACAGCTATATATTCAATTTTGAAGAAAAAATCACGAAAGCGTAGCAGCTATGTAATATGAAATTCAAATCACATGCAAATCGCTAAATGTATAGAGTATAAAGTGAGTTTATTGAAAACTATGTAAATAGCTAATCTCTTAAAGTTTCCAACATATTAAATATTGAGGATTTAGCACAAGTAGATTGTAACCACAATATATAGTGCTAAAAGGTGATTCAATTAACAAACAGTTTAGATCCATATTTAATGCCGAGTAAACTGTTTGACACTCTGGTGGTGAATATGGAAACCCCTAATGAATCTTATTTTCAGAATTAAAGAGGAGGGTACTTGCTGTTCACGTCAATATACCTACCTGTTCACGTCAATATACCTTGCTGTTCACGTCAATATACCTACCTGTAAATAGTGAAGACCCAGATGAGACAGCTCCTGCAGGAGCTGTCTCATCAGGGTCTGCACTATTTACAAATTGATTGTGCAACCAGAGCATTCCACAGCAGTGATTGCACGGAGAAATAATTGTAGACAGTGAAGATATATGTAACTATACCACAGGGCATGGATAAAGAAGATGAAATGCATTTTAAAATTCAGCAAGAGAATGGTTAAATACGCAGATATTACTCTCCCAATTTGACCTGAGACTCATTTAATCTTCGCTGTTTACCCGGATTGTTCGTAATACTCTGTGAGAACAAAATAGCAAAACAAACGCCGGTAATATTTATGTTACACGAGGATTGTGTTCTTATAGCGCATTCTTATACATTCGTAAAATTATCCGAATATTACCGACGATAATAAATGGAATATGCACGAGTCTTAAGTCAAATTGGGAGAGTAATTTAATAATGTCGCGTCCTCTAAATAAACATACAGTACACACTGCCTTAAGCCGCTATTCATTTATTAAACATATGCATATTAATAATGTGGTTATTTAATGCAGTACAAAAGTAAGGAAGAAAGCTCCTATAGAATAGATTAGATGCGAGATACAGTAGAATATGCCTTAAGTAGCCTATAGGAGTTCTGCATGTACCTTTACCCTGCATTAAGCTGCCACCGGCTATACAGACTATAATCAGACCTCTTTTTGATGATCGCTTAAGACAGGTTCTACTGTACATATTTATTTCCGCCATGGTGGTTTAAATTATATTAAAGCGGAAGTACCTAGAATGAACGCTTATTTTCAATAATGCCATAAAACTTAATATTTGTTATGTTCAATCATTATTATGAAGATTGTAAATTTGAACTTATATCGAAATTATGCCCCTGTGATACACAATAAACCGTTTTCATTGACACATATTTTTTGTTCTACAACAAAATATTATCGACCTTGGTCGAACAGTTAGCCGAAATAAATACTAATACATTGCCGAATAAAATATCAAACATACGGAAATTGTGTCTTCTTTTCATTTGTTTTAAATATTCTATACACATTATATATAATCAGTTTTGTACATGCAATTTAATCATGTAACACGCTTTTGAACGCACATATCATGTGTGAAAAGAGCGCCATATAAAAGTGGTATAATAATAATAATGAAATTCAATATAATAACATGGAATGTTTTTCCCAGATACGTTTTGTGTGTACGTAGCTTTAGCAGTATTTCAGTCCTATAGCGCCGTGCAGCTAATTAACCTTTCGCGTGCTAAATTTCAAAACACATTTCTCCTTCTTTACCCATGCCCTGTTGTATAATTACATATATCTTCACTGTGTACAAGTATATCGCTGTGCAATGACTGCTGCGGAGTGCACTGGTGCACAATCAATTTGTAAATAGTGCAGACCCTGATGAGACAGCTCCTGCAGGAGCTGTCTCATCCGGGTATTCACTATTTACAAGTAGGTATATTGACGTGAATAGCAAGCGAAGGGTTAACAGTGGAGGATGAGACCTCAAAGGTGCATGGAGAGCACAATGAAGTAAACCCTGTCTAAGGACATCACATAAAAGAGGCATAGTGCTGCCTGTTAAAAGTCCGATGGTTGCTAATGCTTATTCAGCAAATGGTTACTTTAAATATGGGTCCTGCTGAATTTTCTGTTAAATTGCAAGATGTGTTAATTAAATATTGATCCCATACATGCATGGCACACTAGCGAAAACGGGCGCCAACATGTAAACTTTTGTATGCTATAAATTGACAGAAAGGACCATGTTCGATCCATTTAAACATTCTCTCTTAGGCTATTGTCAGACAAAACTCTTGGAATAAAATCTATTGAAAATGATCATTTACCAGAAATTCTTTAGAATAGTGTAGTTTAGAAACCAATGCGACAAATAGAGCATTTGCACCATTGGAGCAAATGCTCTATTTATCACAATGGTTTCAAAAGGAGACTACAGAGGCGTAACTATGAGGTAATGGGTTAAAGTGATAATTAGTTATTGGTAACGTTTGAATCACGCTTCTGACAGATGTGTTCACTCGTGGGTATCCTTTATGAAGTTATATTAACCCTTCTCTTGCTGCATTTTAAAATACATTTCTCCTTCTTTACCCATGCCCTGTTGTATAATTACATATATCTTCACTGTGTACAAGTATTTCGCTGTGCAATCACTGCTGCGGAGTGCACTGGTTGCACACTCAACTTGTAAATAGTGCATACCCTGATTAGACAGCTCCTGCAGGAGCTGTCTCATCTGGGTCTTCACTATTTACAGGTAGGTATATTGACGTGAACAGCAAGCGAAGGGTTAAACAAAATACAGACAAGTCTCGCTAATACGATCACTCAAAAGAAATCTAATTCTGGATTTTCTAAAACTGGTGGTATCTTCTTGCTGGATAAAAGTTATATATAGGAGTTTTCTGCATCGGTGTTGCCATGCATTAAGAAACCACCTGCTTTTAGAGTATTCGTTGTTAAAAAACCATTGGTCGCTTTAGTGAGACTTTACAGTATGTGGCAAGAACAAAGATGCAATGTATAAGATGCCACTTTGCGTGTAATCAATAGTTATCATCATTCCCGTCTGTTGTCTTTCCAAAATTCATCCTCATTGCCCTAATTGGGTTTGACGTGATGAAGATCCAGTCCTAGATAACTGACATATTAAATCAAAACAAGTTGTCGGCGATTATTATTGACATTCATCAGAGGTATTTAAGTATTTCTTTCCTATTTTGATATTCTAGAGAAATACTGGATTTGATCCCATATGGATTGTTGTGCGAACGATTGACCACGTACATCTAACCGCAACAACCGGCTATAACCATTGTCATCTTATGTATCGTCTTCAATGTCTTCATCATCACTACACGTAGCATTAAAATCATCATCATCATCATAATCATCATCATCATCACCAGTCGTGATTTCTCACCAGCTGTATTTTATAAATGTTAATGAGTATTTTCTTATATTAATGTAATATGTATCTGCGCGCAAGGACGCAGTATCTCCAAACACAATCATTACCTAAACTATTGAATTATCGTTCACGAGATTAGATACGGATACTGAAATTACACAAGCGTTTATCATGAACATGCATCAGTAGGGATTTGATAGGTGATATTTAACATTTATACTGCTGATGAACATGCTATCCGTTAAGCACTAGAAGCCTTTGAATTACGGAAATGAGTGTACTGATATTTTCAAACAGTCTAGACCAAAATCAGAGGCTCCCAAAAACCCTGTAACGGTTATAGCTAAACAGTGATGGCCTATACCACACTGCTTAATTATTGAGCGTCGGAAAGGTTAAGTACTACAGTGCTCCCTCTCTACAACGACACCCTATGGGAAACGAAGACTGTATGTGTTGTTCAGAGGGAGTTGTTATAGGGAGGGAAAATCAAACATAAATAGCTTGTTTGCAGATCCCCAGATAAGGTGTATTTCGAGAATTAAAACCGTTATGCCTCAATCAAACCCTATGGTGTGACCACTCTTTAGAATCGTCACAAAGTGACGATTCTAAAGAGTGGTCACAACATAGGGTTTGATGGGGGTATAAAGAAAATACGATGGAAAAAAGTTGTGTCTGGAGCCTTGTTGTTTCGGAAACAGTGACATGCGTTGTTGTAACTGGGAATCGTTATTGAGAGGGCCGTTGTAGGGAGGGAGCACTGTATTTCTATTTCGATTGACCTCCTTTGTATGTGTGATGTGAATATGCACGCATGCGCGTACGTGTATGTTGACGTGTGTGTTTGAAGGAGAATATCGACCTATTGGCAATAAATTGATGAGTATATTTGCAAAGACCAATCAAGCCATGCTTAGCTCGATCAAGATTATTAATTTCTAGCAACCATATTTGATCATGTCTAATGGAATAGTTTATTAATCCTTATCTCCCTGTGACAAAATAATAGTGCTTGCTCAAATTAGATAATTGGCAATTTCGTCTACTTTTATTTCCATCAAATCCATGAAAGTCTTGATCAAACGTCAAACCGCTTGAATCCTGAGTTACTCGGTGTCTCATCAGGATCCAAACTTTGTTCTAATGCCGTTCAAGTCGTACACAGGGGAAAAGGGTAACGAATTGTTTAACGTCAATGTTTTGTTCGAATTCACTTGAACATACGAGAGTGTTTCCGAAATTTCAACATCATTGCTGAAGAGGAAACGTACATATAGAACATTAAATGCATGCTGATATGTTTATCAAATATGTCAGTCATTTTTCTACAGGAAGCATTGCACTGGCAGTGTTTATTATGTATGCACAGTTATTGCATGTAATCTAGATATGTAGGGAGATAAGAGAGAGAATGTTTTAAATTACGCTTAACCAACACAATTCAGGCCTTTTGCAAACAGAAGATCAAGACAAGAGCACCGCAAGCGGGTTCGAACGCTCGTCTGTTATCATTTTGGTATGTATGGATAGGCCTTGTCAAGATGAACATGCATCCCAAATATGAAGGTAGTAAATGAAAAATGAAGAAGTTATGGTCAATGTTAAGATTTCGGACGACGACAACGACGACGACGACAACGACGACAACGCGGACACCGGAGTTACGACAATAGCTCGTGATTTCTTCGAAATAGACGAGCTAATAAGACGACTCTTGCAAAAGCGGTCTGACTAGGATCTGTTCTGTTTGCTTATGTCATTGTGTAATGTCTTTTTTTCTATCGTTTCTTAGTCGGCTAAAGAGCATATTATACACATATACAGTAAAACCTCTCTATATCGCCCACTAAATTATGTTAATTAGTTGGTATTTAGGGCAGGTGGTTGCTTAAAGCAATGTGAAAGTAAAACAGAACGCTCCAATAGGAGCGTTATGTTTTACTTTCACCTAGCTTTAAGCAGCCATTTGCCTTTAACATAAAATATTTGATGTAATTTAGTGGCCGTTATAGAGAGGTTTTACTTTACCAATATAAGACAATTAGTTTTCATACATGTACAGTAAACCCCCACTAAACCGGACGTTTAATTTAGTACAAGAATCGGTCTCGAAGACAGGTGGCAGCTTAAACAGGGTGACAGTCATGCATACAGCTCCACTTAGAGCTTTCTGTATGACTTTCACCATTCATTAAGCAACCACCTGCCTTAAAGTATCTAAATTCTTCTCTACTAGAATTCCGTTAAAGAGGAGTTTTACTGTATCAATATTAAAATATCAGTTCATATTCGTGTTTATTATTTCTCAAATGACTATTCATCAAGCAATGGGTTGATATAATCGTTGAACTAGCCCAGTCATCTGTAGATATTACTGTCAAACAGCCTACCAAATGCCATCTTTTGTGAACATATGTCAAACAAAAGTGATACTTTACAAATATGATATTGACTGTTGCAAATGCAGTGAGGTTCAATTACTGAATATTTTGTTATAAACAAAATAATTTCGCAGGCCTAGATTCTGGGGAAAATTCGATACAAGTTCTTCAAATCGATCAAAAAGTACGTAAACACTGACTTATTTTAAAACATCGTTAGCTGTCGGTCTACTCATAAACCAATCTCCTGTATAAACTCTTTTTTCGCTGACCTTGACCCGAGTCACATTTGCAAATAGCAATGAGATGCCACGTAGATGGGGGCCTCATCATGACCAAGGCTGTTTAACCCTTTCCCTAATATAAACGTGATTTCACGCATCTGCCAACAGAGTAGACCCAGATCAGACTACTCCTATAGGAGCCGTCTGATCAGGGTCTACGCTGTTTGCTAATGGGATTTGATAGGTATGTTCCTTTACTTTCTAAAATGGCTGCATTGTTCAACCTTCCATACTTCATTATACCTATTTAGTCCATGAATATTCAGTAGGTATTGAAATTTGGACTAAATATAGAACAGGGAAAAGTTGAACACTTTTTCAATGATTTCACAAAAGTAGTAAAAGAGTGGGAGAAGGGTTAAGCTACTACATGTAAGGGTCTCATAGGTCTATGATTAGACATATTTTCAGTTTTCATTGTATGGTGATTTTACTGAAGGTAATCAACGTTCAAATCGGCCTAATTCGATTATTGTCACTGCGCGATTTTTATATTGTACCATATTCTCCCAAATAAACGCCCATTCTAAAAAATGGCATGGGACGGGGCGGGACGCGACGGGGCGGGGCGGGGTGGGGTGATGGGGGATGGGGAGGAACCATCAATAAAACAACTAAAACCCTATAATAATAACCATTAAATAAGGGAATACATTTTTAAAATAATATACATATGGTAGCTTAGTGACGACTAGAATCAATGCAGAAAAATCCCCATGGGAATTGTTTTTGTTTGTCTGTTGTTTTTTTTAATCAGATTTTACGTCGTTTTAACAGTATCTCAGTCATATCACGACGTCCAGCAAATTACAGGTGAAGGAAGACCCAAGAGGTTCTTTTGTGCACGGAACAAATTACAGTCATTGTTAATTATAAGTTATGCTTTATACATAGTAATATACTAAATCAGACTTGAATACAGATTGAGTTGTATATACTTTTAGAGATACAGTAAAACCCCGCTAATGCGACCACCTAAACGAGGTATAATTCTGGGTGCTAGATGCAGGTAGTAGCTTAATACAGGACAAAAAGTAATGCAGAAAGCACCTAGAGAAGCTTTCTGCATTACTTGTGTCCTTCATTAAGCAACAACCTGCTTATAGAGACACCCATATTTATTCGTTAAGTGGTCGCATTAGAGGGGTTCTACTGTATGAATAACCCATGGTGAGTTCTCGAATTAACCCTTTACTCAATGAATACTCAAGTAAGAAATAATAACTTAGATAATGTATTAGCTTTTTTTTGTATAATAGCACGTATACAAATGATGTGTTTGTATTTCAGAAGCTCTCTGTTCTTGGTCGTCTTTGTTTGCAAAACCGTTGAAAGGGAAATTTATGGCTTAACCCTTCACTTGCTGAATTTTAAAATACATTTCTCCTTCTTTACCCATGCCCTGTTGTATATTTACATATATCCTCACTGTGTACACGTATTTCGCTGTGCAATCACTGCTGTGGAGTGCACTAGTTGCACAATCAATTTGTAAATAGTGCAGACCCTGATGAGACAGCTCCTGCAGGAGCTGTCTCATCTGGGTCTTCACTATTTACAGGTAGGTATATTGACGCGAATAGCAAGCGAAGGCTTAAAGAATTAAATACTTTATAATTTTTTACAATCAGTTCGATACAGCTTTATATGTAAAGTTGTGTTTGTTTTGTTTTACGTCGCTTCACCGACCTAGCAAAATCAAGCTGGAAGACTTCCTAACTTGACAAATCCTTATTTTACCAAGGGATTCGAACCAAACTGCAGAGAAGCTAACTGATTGTCAGTCATGGGCCATAACTATTAAACCATGGATATTGTATATTGTCATAATCAAGAAGAAGTTATCCTCGTTTATACTTTAACTTGTGATTATTCACGTAAGCAATTGCGTCTGTGTGACTATTAAATTTTATAGTGATACCAGGAACAAGAGGAGGGTTTGGTCATGGCAGTAACTGTAGAATCAGATCAATGTCATTTCTTAACCCTTCGCTTGCTATTCACGTCAATGTACCTACCTGTAAATAGTGAAGACCCAGATGAGACAGCTCCTGCAGGGTCTGCACTATTTACAAGTTGATTGTGCAACCAGTGCACTCCACAGCAGTGATTGCACATCGACATACTTGTACACAGTGAAGAAATATGTAATTATACAACAGGGCATGGGTAAAGAAGGAGAAATGTATTTTAAAATTCAGCAAGAGAAGGGTTAAGAATCGGATCAATATTATTTCATAAGAAAGTGTGTCTGTATCTGTATATAGAGAATCATACATGTATCTGTATTGTTTAATCATAAGAAAATATAGAATCAGATTTATGTCATTTCATAAGCAAACAGAGAGGACCCTTATCAGATGGCTGTTAATACAGAAGGCGTCTGATCTGGATCTTCCGTGTTTGCAAATGCGCAAAAATACAGTGGAACCCATCTAATGCGACCACTTAATGAATAAACATGTGTGTATTTATAAGAAGGATGTTGCTTAATGCAGGACAAAAGTGATGCAGAAAGCTCCTCTGGGAGCTTTCTGAATTACGTTTGTCCTGCATTAAGCTACCGCCTGCCTCTACAACCCAGACGTATACATGTACCTCTTTTAGGTGGCCGCGTAAGCGGTGTGTTAATGTACGTCTATTTCTGTCAAATGTTTCAATTCAGTTGGTGATATTATGTAATGTCAAAAATAGAATTCGTTTGACATGCGTAGTGTGATTCATTAATGTATTTTCTGTAATTTCAGTTTTTGTTAGGTTGGTGATTTAATGCCCGCAGTGCAAGGGCCGGTTTGATGCTAATATTTCAAAACCACCGGTGATTGACTGCTGCTTTCGTTACACAGAGATAATGTCTGCTAGCGACTAAGAAAATAGTCCAATTTCTACGAACTTTATGTCGCTTCGTTCTCAAATTTAATGAGAAAGAGACTCGATTTATATATATGCACTTATACCACATAAATTGATTTCCTAATCCTTTCTTTCATACCAACATATCTTTCACGTCTTTGCAAACAAAGTAGATCCAGATCAAATGGCACCGGTACGGATCGTCTGATCAGGATTTACTGTGTGTGCTTATGTAAATATGATAGTTCTGCCTATACAGTTTCTACCAATACCAAACACACTCATACATACATAATTATTCCATTGTAAAGTAGATAAATATAATGAATATTCATGATGTAATTATTTCTTACATGCATATTAAGCATGGTAAGGGTTAATGTTTGTGGTCAACGCAGTGTTAGGCCCCTTGCTTAACCCTCATTAAATAGTGCATATAGTAGTGTGAAACATGGAGAGGGGGGTTAAGAATAAAACGTTTGGAATATTGAATTATTCAAAAAGATCTCCTTGCCTATTGGGTAAATAAAGATCTGATACTGCAGTGTCTTCACTGGTCAATAGTGCCGGTGTTCATAAGCCATTACAGTAAAACCTCTCTATAACGGCCAATAAAGTATGTTAATTAGTAGGTATATTAGGAAAGGTGACTGCTTAAAGCAAAGTGAAAGTAAAACAGAACGCTCCTACAGGAGCGTTCTGTTTTACTTTCACCTTGCTTTAAGCAACCACCTGCCTTTAACATAAAATACTTGATGTAATTTAGTGACCGTTATAGAGAGTTTTTACTGTATATGAAAAAGCACCATCACATTAATATTCATATAGCAATATTTTTATTACAAACATGGAGGAAAAGGTTAAATATCAACATTTTCTTGCCAATGTTGCCATTTATTGTCATCCATATGCGTCTCTGTAATCCTTTGAAACACTTCGCCTCTGAGGCTTTAAACTGTATTCCCATCACGATGTACAACATTCCAATTCCAGGGATATTGTTTTATCGCATTATATTAACCCATTCCCTCATAGACTAATTTTAGATACAACCTCTTTGAATAAATCTACCAAAAAGGAGCATTAACTAGGGAAAAAGGGAACGTTTAGAATTTTGTAATTTGAAACCATTGTGATAAATAGAGCATTTGCTCCTATAGGAGCAAATGCTCTATTTATCACAATGGTTTCGCAAAGTGACTTCTACAGAGTCGTCAAAAAGTCGTCAATATGAGGGAAAGGGTTAACTCCAATCCCGATAATCGCTATCAGCCTCGCAATCACAAACACCTTGGTTACTGATAAGATGCCGAGTTGCTCGGCGTTTCATCAGGATCCAAGCCGTTTGACACTCGAATCGGAAGTAGTCAAATTTACACAGGTCCAAAATTGAGCAGAGATTATTTTTTATTGACATCCGGGTAAGGATTTTAAAACTTTAGCCTGCTCGGCAAATTAATTTTTGCAACTTTTTTAACCTACTACCTTTTCAAAATTCAATCTATATGTGTCAACCAAAATGAAATCTAGATGTCAAACGAGTTACTCGACGCGTGATCTGGACCCAAACTGTTTGCTAAGGTATTCACCCATACGCCCAAAGCACGCTAAAGGTTAACGATTTGAACTACTTGAACCCTTTAGTCCATCCATATTCATGAAAGAAATAATGATATAATAGCTGTCAATTAGTTTATTTTTTATAACGACAGATCAGCACAGCAATGTTTGGCTATAGCAGAGACTGTATAATCATTTCTATATTATTTCAGACGGCTCCTATAGGAGCGGTCTGACCTGGGTCTACTCTGTTTTGTGTTTGCAAAAGCGTAGTATTATTTATGGAGTAAAGGGTTAAAAGATGTTTACACTGTAACCCTTTAAATCGCTGACCTTTTCAAATGGACTATTCCAAAAAGGCAAATATGACTAGCTTACGATAAATATTAAGGGGTGTTTTAACCCTTATAATGTTGAATTTTCAGATGGACTACTCCAAAAATCAAACAGTTTAAGCTTAAAGTGGACTATTTAGGGATTTTTCTATAGACACGTGTAGCATGACAAACAGTGCATACCCTAATGGGAACCCTCTCATCTGTGTTTAGTCTGTTTGCAAAGGGCAATAGTGACTCGTTTTCTGCACTGAAATAGTTAACCCTTTCCTTGTTCTATGTGTATTTCTAGGAGCCGTCTGATCTGGGTATACTCTGTTTGCAAATACGTATGAGGGAAAGGGTTAAGTAAATGTCAATGCATTACTGAAATACGTTTTTATTATTTTTGAAAGTGTCTGTATTGACAACATCCTTGTACTTTGAACGAACGCAGAGGTATGGTGTTTGTAGTAGAGATGTTTTATGCATGTAGTTTTGTATTTACAGTAAAACCTGTCTGAAACTACCATCGATTGGACATAGGAGGTATATAAGGCTAAGTGGTGTTTGCGCAAGAAATAAAAAAAAATGTTGCAATCGCAGCATTTTGGTCTGTAAAGTTGCGAACAGCTGCATAAACCTGTAATGGCTACTGTTACATGTGTACATGTAAACCCATTTCCTCATATAAACGCATTTTTACGCATTTGTAAGAAGCCTAGACCCAGATCAGACGGCTCCTATAGGAACCGTCTGATCAGGGTCTGCACTTTTTTCTGTTGGCATGATATAGATACATGTATAAATATACAGTTGTGTAAAAGTAAAAATTCACTGGAAAAGTTTGTATTATACAAATTGAGCTAATATATATTCATGTTGTTATTATTTCTTACATGAATGCATAACAGGCAAACTGGACGCAGACCGGGTGTTCAAATCATTTACGAATAGAATCATTAATACAAGTATGTTGCGGATATTTTCATTAGTTTTCAAAAAAGCAAACTTACATTTTACGCGTACAATATGAGTAGTGAGTTTAACATGTGTTGCATGAGCGTGACGAAATATAAATAATCGTAGAGATTCATTATTGAAACGCATTGTGCGGACGAAACAACGCACTTGTAAACAACAGAGGCTCGGGGGAATCTGCACAGTTGATACAGAACTCTGTGTATATTGATAGTGACCGTGACAGTCATATAATTTGAATACTGATAGATAACGATAGAACAAACCATAGTTATTTATTGTCTATCGGGGGCTATGGGAATTCTAATTAAGGGGGCACAGATCGATTGTTTTCTGCTCGTTTCGGTCGTACATGTATGTTGTTCTTTAACTCTTAATCAGCTGAATTATTAAACGTTTTAATTAACTCATTCCCTTCTAGACTATTTTTAGACCCGACCTCTTTGAATAAATCTACCGAAAAGGAGCATTAACTATAGAAAAGGAGAATTTTAGAATTGTGTAGTTTTGAAACTATTGTGATAAACACAGCATTTGCTCCTATTGAGCAACTGTTCTATTTATCACAATGGTTTCATAATGAGAATTTTACAGTGGCACCCACTTTAACACTAGAAGCAGACGATAATGTGTCTGGCAGACGACAATGTTGACATTAACCATTTCCCTCATATAAACGTGGTTCCATGCATTTGTAAACATAGTAGACCCAGATCAGACGGCTCCTATAGGAGCCGTCTGATCAGGGCCTGCTCTGTTTGCTAATGAAATTCAAAATATCGGTTTCTCTACTTTCTAAAATGACTACAATGCTCCACTTCCATACTTCATTATTTTGTCCATGAATATTCAGTAGGTACATTGCATTGAAATTTGGAATAGACACTGAACATGGAAAGGGTTAAACAAACGTGAATCAACAGTTATCACTGAAGAAAATGATTCATATGACAAACAGTACATACCCAGGTCATATTGTTCCTCAAGGAACCCTTTTATATGGGTCTACACCGTTTGCCAAGGTCTTATTTGCTCAGTTCCCACACATTAACCCATTCCCTCATATTGACGACTTTTGTCCCATTCCCTCATATTGACGACTTTTGACGGCTCTGTAAAAGTCACTTTGTGAAACCATTGTGATAAATAGAGCATTTGCTCCTATAGGAGCAAATGCTCTATTTATCACAATGATTTCAAATTACAGAATTCTTAGATTTTCCTTTTCTTTTTAACGCTCCTTTTAGGTAGATTAATTCAAAGAGGTTGGATCTAAAATATCCGATGAGGGAATGAGTTAAAGGGTTAATGTTGCACGTGTTGATGCAATGTTAAGGTACATTTGTACATGTTACTGTAGAAAGGTAAATTGTTGTTGTTTTTGAAAGATGTAAGGGTCCAAATACTTATGTCAATTTATTGGCTACAATATATACACCGGCCGCATGGTTTTCTTTTATACATATCAATTTATATATTTATATGTTTGATGAAACTGAATACTGGATGTACAGTGAAACCTTTCTAAACCGAACATGTAGTAAAGAGAAAATTAGGTATTACAGTAAAACCTCTCTATAACGACTACTAAATTGTGTTAATTAGTTGGCATTTTGGGCAGGTGGTTGCTTAAAGCAAGGTGAAAGCAAAACAGAACGCTCCTATAGGAGCGTTCTGTTTTACTTTCACCTTGCTTTAAGCAGCCACATGCTTTTAACACAAAATGCTTGTAATGTAGTGATTGACTTTGATGAAGGATACAAGCCATACAGAAAGCTATTTTGGAATATTCTTGACTTTCACATTGTATTATGCTGACACCTTGTCTTAACACTTTCCTTCATATACTCGAATTTTCACGCGTTTGCACGCAGAGTCTACCCAGTTCAGACGGCTCATGTAGGGTCTGCACTGTTTCCTTATTGTAATAAATAGATATATTCCACATTTTTCCCCAGCAAAGCAAGTTAGCAACCCCTGTTCACCTAAAAAAATTAAGGCAATGGATTTTCATGTATGTAGCGACTATATGACGAATATAGGTCCATAAGAATATTTGGTTGTTCAAGCCAGTAGGTAAGTGATGCGGAAAGCTCCTAGGGGAGCTTTCTGCATCACATTCGCCCTGCATTAAGCTACCGCATGTTTAAAACACATACTTAGATAAGTCGTTAATGGTTGTTGTAGACATGTTTTACACAACCATCAAGTTTTTTTTGTGTATTTCATCCGATAATTAGCAGACGAGCTTTCTGCATCACTTAATGCATTAAGCTACCACATGACATAAAACTCCTATGATTATCATTTGTTTGGTGGGTGCCGTAGACACGTTTCACTGTAACGAGAATATATTTCAGACGTCAAGTATTTTTCATTGTTTTTCGATCATTAGCAGAGAGTTCGTGTACAGGCACTTGGGAAATCTATTGGTATCAGTTAATCTACAAATCAAGTATGAATTTGCAAAACGAGTCATTTAGAGGGGTAACTTTGATTTGCGATCGCGCAAGAACAATAAGAAGTACTGCAAGCAAAAATTCTCACAGTCAAATAATTATAAGGATTCTGATCAATTAACCCTTTCACCGCCAATGTTACATACATGCACCACGACAAAAAGTGCAGTCCCAGATCAGACGCCGCCTTTTAAAGGCAGCGTCTGATCAGGAACTTCACTTTTTGTCTCTATCACTATTTCTTTAGTTGTGCTTTATACCCTTGAAATAGACAATTAGAAATTTGGCACCGAAAGGGTTGAGTAGATATTAGGATCTGAAACGAAAGCAACATTTTGCCAAACGTTCCGCCGTATTTTTTATCTTAATTTGATGCAAGATATTAGTGCAAAACAATAATTTAAGTACATTGATGGTAGCCCAACACACTATAATAAAGAACAGACAGTTAAACATAATTGGTTTACTACAAACGGCTCTTTAAGGACCGCATACTTTGTGGTGCACTATGGCCATAAATTGCAATTCAAAGGGGGTGAAGTTTTTACTTGATACAAACGCATTGTTATGCATTTAAAACAAAGTAGACCTAGATCATGTTAGAGCTGTCTTATCAACATATGCCCTGTTTATTTATGAACATATATACGTCTGTATTTTCTGGTCATACCAATATAAAAAACACCCATCTGCATATTCATTGTGTCATTTATTCTTGCATGAATATTTCGCAGGTAAAGAATTAAACCGGAGTAAGATTCATTGCATATGTACCATAGTGTTATTAATGAGTTAACACCTCAACGGGTGACATAAAACTATACAACTTCGCCTACTGCTGTTAAATATATACATTGTCAAAATGTGTACTACCGTGTTTGTCATCTGGCCCATAACTTTGAGAGAGTAATGTTACCCATTTAGTGCAAAGCATCCCTTAAAGTGTACATAGGCAAACAGTGTAGACCCTGATGAAATAGCTCATAAATGAGCTCCTTGATAAAGGTATGCAGTGTTTGCTGAACCCGCTGATGTTCAAATTGGTCGACTCTTGGTCAATAATTTCTCAAAACCTAGCCCATTCACCGCCAATGTCGCAAAAATGCACCACAACAAATAGTGCAGTCCCAGATCAGACGCCGCCTTTTCAAGGCGGCGTCTGATCAGGGACTTCACTTTTTGTCTCAAACTCTACTTCTATATATGTGCTTTATTCCTTTGAAATTTGCATTTTTATCTCATTTCCTTATTTTACCGAATGATTTAACAATACTGGTTTGCAGACGATAAACACCAATAAGAAATTTGGCGCCGAAAGAGCTAGATCGAATCGGATTTAGAAAGAGCCAACTTTAATCAGCGCCAACTTTGACTTTTCATTCAGAGCTCCAGATGATACACGTACATTTAAACAGTTTCAACAATTCCTTCTTTTTTTGTACACCAAACCCTATACTGTGACCACTCTTTCGAATCGTCTCGAAGAAACGATTCTAAGGAGTGGTCACAGTATAGGGTTTGGTGGAGAAATGACGATTTCAGTACTTAGGTACGCACAGTTATCTAGTGCTCTGAACTGTTACATTTTGTTTATATAGAATATAGAAATATTGCAAAATTTGACAAGATGTATGTATCTCCTGTCACATCCAATTTAATTACCATATATGTGTTAGCAGGAGTATAAAGAATATTTGAAAACGGTTTACAACACACAGTTTGAATCCAGAGTAAATCTGGGTCTCATCAGGATTTTAGCTTCTTGACCCTTTTTTTAAAAAAAACAACCTGACCAACTAGGTAGTACGGTAATCCTTGGGCTAGACGGCCATCCATTAAATAAACTACGGAGTCTTAAAAAAGCAGGTGGCTGCTTAAGACAGGTTCTGATGTAATTTACATTTATAATTTACAACAAACTTAAACGACCTTTATTCACATCAATGTAAGAGTTTTGCACCATGTGTCCAGATAAGATGCGTAAATAAAACCAATTTCAAGAATAACTTCTTTGTTCCTCCTCCAAACCCTTTGCTGTGACCGCTCTTTGGAATCGTCTCTTTGAAACGATTTTAAAGAGTGGTCACGGCACAGGGTTTAATAGCGAAATGACGAGTTTAGTATTTATTTGAGTACGCACAATTATCTGTAGCTGTGCCCCGTCATTATAAAGGACAAATCATATATATGATCATAGATGTGTGTCAACCCTTCCCTAAAATAGATTCCCTTCAACGCCTTTGCAACAGATGACACCCAGTTTAGACGGCTCCTAATCAGGGTCTGATTTGTTTCATTGCACAATTATGCACATCTTATTCATGGTCCTTTTTACAAATTCGGCTAATTAATATTCGTGATGTCATTACGATTGACATCAATATTGTACAGGTACAGGTTTTGTTTAAAAAAAAAAGAATAGATGGTACAGCGCTGTCATTTTCAAACCTTGTAGACCAGACCAGAAGACTCGTCATTCAAAATATTCCAGCACGTTTAAACCCATCACACTTAACCCGTCGCTTGCTAATCGCGTCAATATACCTACCTGTAAATAGTGAAGACCCAGATGAGACAGCTCCTGCAGGAGCTGTCTCATCAGGGTCTGCACTATTTACAAGTTGATTGTGCAACCAGTACACTCCATAGCTGTGATTGCGCAGCGAAATACTTCCACACAGTGAAGATATATATAATTATACAACAGGGCATGGGTAAAGAAGGAGAAATGTATTTTAATATTCAGCAAGCGAAGGGTTAATAGACTCTATGGTTAAACATAAATGGGCTATCCCACTCCCATAATTCAAACAGTGTAAAAAGTGTAGAGGAGATACATGTAACTGATCTGGGTATTCACTGTTTGTCATTCAAATTCCTATAGCAAGCTTTCGCCTTTCATATTGCGTGTTCTCTGTGTAAACATTTTCCATCTCTCATAATCCAGGGTTAATTCTCCTGGGTAGGCGTTCATCAGTTTTCTAGTACAGCGTGTTGAGTTAGGAATCTAGACAAACGTGCTGGTCATTATTAAAAACATGTCTTCATTTGCACGATATCACTAATCTGGATGATGTTGTCTCATACTTATTATTAAGCTAATATGTTTTGTTGTATATTTGCAATATCCTTGGTAAAGAAGAATTTATTTGTCGTGAACAGTTTTTGCGGATTTCAAATAACAAAATAGAACATTGTCAACAGTCCCTTGTGATGTTGTCATATCAGCTGACTACACGACAGAGAACATGCCACGCAATGCCATTTCAAGAATAACTAGACAGTCGTATTATTTTCCCCAGTTTTCCCATAAATAATTGTAAAAAAATCAGACAGGCATTAAGGTACTTACGTGTTGTTTTGAGCTGCCAGTTTCTACCGACATTTGCTTTGTTTCATTTTATTATTAGTTCGATGGAATGACTTATCATGGAATTGACAGTTCGTCTGTTTTACACATTCCCTCATATTGACAACTTTTGACGACACTGTAAAAGTCAATTTGTGAACCATTGTGATAAATAGAGCATTTGCTCCTATAGGAGCAAATGCTCTATTTACCACAAGGGTTTCAAACTACACAACTCTAAACATTTCCTTTTCTCTAGTTAATGCTCCTTTTCGGTAGATATATTCAAAGAGGTTGTATCTAAAAATAGCCTATGTGGTAATGTGTTAACACTTTCAACACTGATATGTTAGAGTGGAATGGCTTATCAGTGTTTAGATATAGAGTCAACTCAGAATGAAAATATAAACTTGATATACATGAATTTGAATGACAAACAACGCAGACCCCGATCAAAGGGCTCCTGGTCTGGTCTGCATTTTTGCAAATGTTAGTGCTTATGTGTTTTCTTAATTCCGATTGGCTGAAGTATTTGAGAAACCCATGGCTGAATATGAAGCAGTTTGGATTCTGAGCACGTGTCGTATAATATGGCACCGCAACTAGATATAATATGTTTGCATATGTTACCCAGACCATGACACGGTTTAAAGATGATGCATTGTAGTGCATTACCTTTAATCAACGCTCCGGGGGGGGGGGGATGAAATCATTGCAGAAATATCTTAGTAGAGCTTTCTGTATTGCTTTTGATCTATTTTGAGCTAAAACCTATAGTTTGAAAAAGGATTTATAATGGTTATCATATATGTTTTTTATGGTCGTTGGGGAATTAGGATGATACGGTATCGCCTTGTAGCCTGTTTTGCCTATTGACACATATTTGGTTATTGTTGGTAAACTTGAAACTTGAAACACCATGTCTTTTCATCTGGATTTAAACTATTTGCAAACAAACATCAGTCCCGTTGAATTAAGTGCTGGGTGGGTTTTATTATTTCGCCGCCATGGCGAAGTAGTGACAGCCTTTGAAAACAGTTTGGATCACCCAGAGGAGATGCTAATACATGTAACTGGAGCATTAACTAGAGAAAAGGATGTTTTCAGAATTTTGTAGTTCTGAAACCATTATGATAAATAGAGCATTTGCTCCTTAGGAGCAAATGCTCTATTTATCACAATGATTTCAAAAATACTCTATTTATCACAATACTTTCAAAAAGTGACCTTTACAGAGATGTAGCAATGCCTATTTATGGAGGAAAGGGTTAAAGACATTACGGTAAACGCCACTTTGAAACCCGACGCAAGCCGCAATCTTAGTAGATGAAATTTACTTGGCGCCGAAAGAGATTAAGCTTTTCACGTAGTCAACAACATTTGAACCTATTATATGTATATTCCGACAACTGTAGAATATCGTATGGCGACAGTTTTACTTTGTCTAATAAACGTACCGGCAGCATAAACCACCTTTAAACAAAATGATCATTTTTCCCAAATACCTATATTTAATATATTTTAATATATCTAAATGAAAATATATTTCAAACTTATATCATTCTAAATATCATTTTAAAGAATCAAAATGAGATTGATAAAAACATAAACGTTGAGGGAAAGGCAAAATAGAACTTCAATGTATGAAGCATAACATTTGAATTGAAAACATCTTTGTTTAAATCATTTTGTTAGCTGACTTCGTTTTCCTTACGTACATGAATACGAAAATCAAAATATCGTGTAACTGTCATTTTTGAGGAATTATTACCTCTGTTTATATTCTTAAAGAGCATAATATTAGAAAACCTAAATGTTCTTGGATGTTTTACGACTTACACAGATGACAGGTATTGCTATGAAGAGGCGAATACAATACAGTGCTCCCTCTCTACAACGACGCCCTTTGGGATACGAAGATTGTATGTGTTGTTCAGAGGGAGTTGTTATAGGGAGGTAAAATTAAACATAATTAGCTTGTTTGCAGATCCCCAGATAAGGTGTATTTCGAGAACTAAAACCGTTATGCCTCAATCAAACCCTATGTTGTGACCACTCTTTAGAATCGTCACAAAGTGACGATTCTAAAGAGTGGTCACAACATAGGGTTTGATGGAGGCATAAAGAAAATATGATGGAAAAAGTTGTTTATGGAGCCTTGTTGTTCCGGAATCAGTGACATGCGTTGTTGTAAGGAGGGAATCGTTATTGAGAGGGTCGTTGTAGGGAGGGAGCACTGTACAAATATCGGAGATGTCACACTTACTTCAATGCATATTGCTAGAATCGGTTTGCCATTATGTCTATCATGGAATATGAATTACCTTGAGCGATAATGTCTGCAATAGACAAGTGGCCTTTACCTCGCTGTGAAACATAAAACAAGCTCCAAATGGGAGTTTAGAGAAAGTTTGTCTAGTTTCGATAATATCAAGCTTTTAATAATCTTTTTACCGAGTTTCTTAACTTTGAGCCTGTTGAGTAAATAATATTTGCAGAGTGTTTCACCTACTACATTTTCAAAGTTCAAGCTATAATCAACTTGACCACCAATATGCAATCAGGGTGTCAAACAGTTTGGATCCTGATGAGACGCCGAGTTACTCGGCGTCTCATCTGGATCCAAACTGTTTGCATATATATTCACCTATCCGCTCATAGTTAAAGCTTAATAATCTTTTGACTGAGTTTTTACTTAAGCGGTCATCGAAAAGGGTTCTTAATTTAAGGGTCTGTAAGGCAGGTGGTAGCATAATAAGGTGACATGCAACGTATAAAGCTCCGATATGATATTTCTGTAATACATTTGCCCTGCATTAAGCATCCACCTGTTTTAAGGCTTCTATGTTCAAAGCCCAAGGAAATGATTTCTGTAATGTATTATTGATACTTAGATAGTGCAACCACTTTCAAAATTGAGTTAGCGTGAGTCGCTGCACTCAATGTAATTGCTTCTCCAAGTACCCTGTCCTGTGATAATTGCATCGCTTGTTCTTCGAAAATTATAGCCATCTCTAATGGCAACAAAATTAGACGTGATGATAAACTGGTAACAACACTTCGTTGGCGGCAGTTTGTTTGCAAGAAATGAAACTTGCGAAGACGAGTTATGTACACACTTGCTGTGTTTTATTAATTGTTTCGTCGCTATAGGCGAGTCCGTGACAACCTTTGCAAACAGATTGGATTCACATGAAACGCCGAGCAACTCGGCATCTCATCAGTATTCAAACTGGTTGACACGTTGAAACGTTAGTAAAAGAGATGAAAACCTGTCTACATCGACCAAAAAAAGCATAATTTTGTGTTTAATCCATTCCCTAATATTGACGACTTTTCACGACTCTGTAACAGTCACTTTGTGAAACCATTGTGATTAATAGAGCATTTGCTCCTACAGGAGCCAATGCTCTATTTATCACAATGGTTTCAAACTACACAATTCTAAAATTTTCCATTTCTCTAGTTAATGCTCTTTTTCGGTATATTTATTGAAAGAGGTAGGATCTAAAAATAGCCTATGAGGTACATGTAACGGGTTAAGACAGGTGGTTACTTAATTTAGGACGAACGTGATACAGGCAACTGTTCAAAGTGCTTTATGCATTACTCTCGTCATGTATTAACCATTTTGCTGCCAATGCCGGATCTGTGATTACCTATGCAAACAGTTTGAATCCAGATGAGACGCCGAGTTACTCGGCGTCTCATCTGGATTCAAACTGTTTGTTACTGTTACTATGTTTTTGAAACAAAAATGAAGAAAATTAAAAAAAATGAAATTTTGTAGCAGACGACAAAGTTAGCAGACGACAGAAATTGGCAGCGAAAGGGTTAAGCAACCATCTCCTCGATGTGTATTCATTGAATATTGTATTCATACACGGAAAAGCGTTAAAAACGATTATACCACGTTTGTTAGATCTAGAAACAAATACTCTTATCGAACTGACTAGATCCAACCCTCCTGCTGTGAAAAATAATATCTGCCCAATCTCTGATCTTTTGAAGTTTTAACCGTTTCCTTATTGTATAAAATATAGACCTGTCTTCATGCATTCGCAAACAGAGTAGACCCAGATCGGAGCCGTCTGATCAGGGTCTTGATTAGGGTATGTTCTGTTGTTTTTTTGCCAATATAATTAAATATATATGTTTCTTTACTTTCTAAACTTGCTGCAATGTTCCACCTTCCATATTTCATTGTAACTATTTTGTCCGTGACACTTCCGTAGGTATTGAAATTTGGAATATAAAACAGGGAAAAGGTTAACTAGATTCACAACTACGATGCAAGGCAGGTTGAGTTTTGTATGAGAATGGTAAAACTTTGAATAGCTAATGTCGAAGTGTCAAACAGAGATGCAGAGTTATCGGTGTTTCATCTTGATCCAAGCTGTTTACAAATTCCAGTCTGTTCGCTCTAGCATAAGACGAGAGGGATAGCTCAACGCCATAGGGTGTATAATTATATTGCCCCTTAAGTACTCATACTGGCGTGTGCTCTTTTTTAAATGTACTCATTTTCTCTGCAGACCTAATTGATCGAACAATTCATACTATTATCATGTTATTATCGACCTAAATCTAGGCTGCATACGTCTTAAATCCAGATGGAAACGCCATGTTACTCAAAATCACACCGAGAACCAAATCAGTTGTTCTGTCATTAGAATATAATCTTTAAGCGAGGTTTGCAATGCTAACGTTTTGGAGCAGACCATAGAATGGGCAGATGACAAAGTTAACGACACATTAAAGATTGCTTGAGAGTAGCATCACCGCGAGAATTACGTGACCAGTTCAATAAACTTCGTCTCAGAGTACTGCGCATTGTCGGCCATCTACGTCAGAAGTTTTGAATTCATTCGGATAACATCACCGCAGAGTTAGTAAAATGGAAACTTGTTTAACCATGACAAACAAAAAACAAGTGTATTATGTTTATATAAACGAGCACACTTTTCATGTAGGTAACGTAGTTTTATGTTTATTTCAAGGTAATAATATTATGTATACAGTAAAACCTCTCTAAACCGAAATTCTAGTAGAGAAGAATTAAGATACTTTTAGACAGGTAGCTGCTTAATGCAGGGTGAAAGTCATACAGAAAGCTCCTAGAGGAGCTTTCTGTATGACTTTCACCCTGCATTAATCTACCACCTGTCTCCAAAACCGATATTTATGCTAAATTTAGCGTCCGGTTTAGAGGGTTTTCACTGTAGTTTAATTAACCCTGTATTCGATTATCCCTGTATGTAAGAAACAACGACACCATTGCATTTTAATCAGATTTATCCTTATGATAGCACGTGGGCATATGGATATTTGGACATGTTAGAAACCTTAGAATCATATCTACATGTATATGACATCATACATGTAAGCAAACAGAACAAACCTGATCAGATGGCTCTTACATAATCCGTCTGATCTAGGTCTGCTGTGTTTGTAAAGGCATACAAATGCGTATTTATCAGTCCGATGAATGAGCACATGAAATACATGTACCACGACAAAATAAAGATCTGCTTGATAGAAGCATCACCGTGAGAGTTACGTGACCAGTTCAATAAACTTTGGTTTAGTGTATTGCGCATGGTCGGCCATCTACGTCAGAAGGTTTGAAATTATTCGGATAGCATCTTCGCATATTTAGTAAAGACAGAAACTTGTACACCAAGGACAAATTAAAAAGTGTAATGTGTTTATATAAACTAGTATAATTACTATTCAGGTAGGTAACGTCGTTTATGTTTGTATCAAGGTAAAAATGTTTATGTTTAGTTTAACTGTATAAACGTATTTTGTATGTTGTGTTTTTTGTTATGTCTCCTAAATTAAACGATCTATTTGTTTGTATGCGAGAGCATAGTTGCTGGTGACAATATATTTTCTATAAGTTATATAAGACAAATTAAGTTAATACATCTAGCAAAGGCGACCTATTCACTCTTTAGAATCGCTTCGAAGTGTTTGGTCACATTATAGGGGTTTGGTTGATAGGTGACGATTTTGGTATTTTGGTACGTATCTTTATCTGTAGCTCTGCCTATACTTTCACAAATATTTATTCTGCTTTATCATTTACTAGATAGATAAGCATCTTACGCCTTTGTAATCATAGTAGACTGCGATCAGATGGCTCATGTTGGAGCCGCTTGATCAGGGTCTGCACCGATTGCTTATTATATGATATAGATATGTTTCTACAGTTGACACAATGGCCAAAACTGTCTGTGTCCATATAGTATTATAAAAACTATTCTAATTAATATTGTACATGACTATTCATGGAGTAACATATGTCTACCTCTACGTTTACTACTACTACTACTACTACTACTACTACTACTACTAATAATAATAATAATAAAACAGGTAAATCAGAATAAGAAAACAACTTTATATTAAACGGTACTGCTGCGTCGCAGTGCTAGAGTACGTGGCTATAAAATCTTCCAGCCGGGCGTTCTGTTGAATGTAATTGCTATTAAACAAACAGATTAATTGTTATGAGAGAATAATGTCGCATTTTCATGTTCAACGAATAACAGACAATAAGATAATTACGGCAAACGCTGCGTTTGATGGTTAATTGGAACCTGTTTAGAGTGGTCTGCGGGAAGTCTGTATGCAGCTGCTCTTTGATCTCTGGTCATGAATTAATTACAATGTATGGCAATGAAATGCACAATTCTTGTACAAGCATTCCAACTGGGCATTTACTAGTAATTGCGTTTTATAGCATGTGGCTGTCGTGCTATTAAGTACACAAACAATGAAGAACGTTGCAGATTTTCGGCGTTTAAGAATTGTAAACGAAATGTATGTCATTAGTCACACAATTTAAATCCATGCAATAACCATGAAAAACAGCACAATATATTAACAATAATTTATTTGAGTGTTCAATGTTTCATATTTGAATCATTGAATGGCTTTGCATTTTGTGTAATAGTAAAACCCCTGTAAACCGACCACCAAAAACGAGTATAGTTCTTGGTATTAAAGGCATGTAATAAATTTTAACCCATTTGCTCCCACGATCCCATATATGGGACGTAGGCTAACAGTACCGACTCGCATGATGTGGCGTCTGATCAGAGTCTACACTGTTAGCTGATAGGAAATTCAATATAAAACAAAACAAAAATGAAACTTTAGACCATATATCCCTTAGATAAAAGATATATAACTATATAACTAATCCAATATATAAGCATGGAAGAATCTACTGGAGCAAATGGGTTAAATTTTAATGTACTTATTGTTGACGGTTTCGACCACAAGTTTACATGCTGTCAACATATGCAATCATTAAGTTTCATAATTGTTATCATTATTAACTACTATTTTCTTTTAAATGCAATCGTGTCTGAACGTTTAAGCTGAATACGTTATGAGATATTGCTTATTTCAGTTGAAACGAGATCTCACGATACTAATATGGTATGTATGAACTGTAATAAATGTAGGACTGAAACATGTTTGATATTTGATTCTCATGAATTAACGTACAGTGAACCCTCATTATACCGGCATTCGTTACAGTGGCACCCTCGTTATACCGGCAGTATGCATTTAAACATAGTTACCGTTAAGTCTTTTAAACAACCACTGGATAAATAGGTACAATGCCAATAAGACAGATGATCGCTTAATGCAGAACACAAGAAGTGCAAAAAGCTCCCAAAGGGAGCTTTTTGCACTTCTTGTGTTCTGCATTAAGCGATCACCTGTTGGCACTAGTTTAAAACTGGCCATATAGTTCCTTTCATATTTAAACTCGTTAAAACGGCAACCTCGTTATACCTGCAACATGTCTTGAAACAAACACATCCGTTGTAACGAGGGTTCACTGTACAAGGTTCAAGATTTCTGGGTATTAAAATTTAGAAATACGTTTACTTACATATAGAAGCTCAACTGTATATATTCAAAGGAACATGTCTGTCAATACAACGGCTATGATCATTCTATAGACAACGTTATTTGTTTATGATAAGTTATTTGTAATATCATTGATGTAATGGAACATTTTAAATATATTGCACGATTGAAATTATCACTAGTGAGCACAAAACAATCAATCCCTCAGCACTAAACCAATCATTAAAACCACATTTCAAAAACACATTATGCATAAGTGTTGCAATTTTATTGTGAATATTGTTTCGGTCGTTGATTTAAAGCTTTACTCCACATATCCGCATTTCACGCATTTGCAAACAGAGTAAACGTAGCTTAGATGGCTCATTTAGGCAACTGCTCTATTTATCACAATGGTTTCAAAATGAGACTTTTCCAGAGGCGCCAAATTGCATCACTGGGGGAGGGGTGTATGTTAAGCTTTTGAGATGCAATTGATCCGATGGCAACATTATTTGATCATAATGAGACGCATATATATATTGGCGTCTTGTCAAGACAATTGTCTGTTTGAAGGTTCAGTACAGATTTCGCTTACATGGGTATGAAGAACCATGGACAATGCTGAATGCATTATAAGATATCGCGGTCAAATAATGTTCAAATTAATTTATCCCCATGCCTAAAGGTACCAAAAGAGTTTTTCTAAGGAAAACATTTGTTGATCGTTTTAAGTTGTGTAACATTTGTTTTCCCAATTATCATACAGTTCTAACATCATTCAAAATGTAAGTACAATTGTATGCAATAGCAATCAGTAAATAGATTTGCTGTATCGATTGTCATATCTGGGGAAACTGATGTAGTTTTAATGATTGGACACGATTACGAGTGTTTATCTCATTATAGATGAGTTACTAACTAACTTCCAGAAAAAAACATACTTAGATGTTTGAGACATTGTGAACTCTAGACGAATCTTTTCAGTCTTAAACCCTGTTAAATGAGGTGATGTATAGGTAGAAAATATCGAGTCAGATATATTATGATTCTAGTCGAGAACATAATTCTTCGATGCAGTTAGACCAATATTCACTCTCCATGTCAAATAATCCTGCAGAGTAAACCAGACAAACGAATTTCTAGTTCAAGTACTATTTTTGCTTAAAATTTATATTGCCAAAACCGAAATGTTTTAGGATTGCAATTATTTACACACTGTTGAACTTCGATATCTCGAACTTCAAAAGGACATTGCAATTTATTTCAAAATAACAGAGATTCTGAACAATTTCAAACGTTCAAAGCTTAAATCATGTCTAAAGTGATGGTGAAAGCTCTCGTAGGAGCTTTCAGCATTACTTTCGACCTGCATTAAGCTGTATGTATTTATTTCTAGATTCATTCATTTTGGAATAATTCTGTTTGAAAGGACCGAACTTTTACTTCTAGTTATCTCGAAGCTTGAGTTATCCGAGCTCGAGATATCGATGCTGGTAACAAAGTCCTTGTTTGTCTTATAGCGCACCAGCACTCATTCACTTGGTTAAGTTGTGCTAGAACAGATCAACATTATCGACCTCCTAAATTTGCTTTAACCTTTTGCCTGCTGAGCAAATTATTTTTAGATATTTTTTTTCACATGCTACGTTTTCAAAATTCAAGATATAATTAATTTGTCAACCAAAATGCAATCAGTGTGTCAAACAATTTGGATCCTGATGAGACGCCTCATCTGGATCCATTCTGTTTGCATAGGTATTCACTTATCCACCCATAGTAGGCTAAAGATATATTGCCTGTTGAAAATTAGTCTCATGTTAAGAACAGCGCATACATCTGCCGACGTTCCGGTACGCTGTCCTATGTGTGCTATTACGTATGTGTTATTACCGTGTCAAACAGTGTATCAACTTGAGTCAAACAGTTTTGATCCTGATGAGACGCAGAGTATCACAGCGTCTCATCTGGATCCAAACTGTTTTCAAACTGAAGGTTATCAATTTGTCAGTGGAATGCCGAATGTTAATGTTGCTGTTAAAGCGTAAGATACCATTATTTCATAATAATATTAAACACTCAATTCTTCCTACCATCATAAACCATTAATCGGACAGGGAAAGGCATCAAATCATTTGGAGAAAAAAAGGAATATCCATGCTATACTGTTCCTATCGAATATCTTTCCTGATATATTTCCTGATATTTTTACGGAAGGAGGGAATATTTGTGCGTGAATTGATCAGTTTTCATGAATATGCTTTACTTATTTTGTTGTAATTTTAACTTTGCAAAGTACATGTAATGTTTGGCTTAAACTTGTAAGATCAGTTCCATAAAATTCCAGAAGCAATCAGAACAGACACTGATCAGACAGCTGAAACAAGAGCTCCGGTCTAAGTCTACTCTGTTTATATAAGTGTAAAAAGATTTTTACCCTTTCGGCACGAAATTATAATTGTCGTCTATAATCCAATTGTGTTAAATCATTCAGTACAATAAAGAAATCAGATAAAAAAAATGCAAATTTCAAAGGAATAAAGCACATATATAGAAATAGATTGAGACAAAATGTGAAGTCCCTGATCAGACGCCGCCTTGAAGAAAAGTCGGTGTCGGATCTGGGACTGTACTATTTCTGGCGCTGCTCAGGAAATATCTAAACATTCCACCTAACATATAAAGTAAAATGGATATTGTGAAAAGTATTGTTTTCTGCTATTATGCAAATGACAAAATCGACCATCGCCATTTTTCCTGATGATTTTGTCTTATTATCATTTGACAACACGAAACCAGACATGTCACGCGATGTTATTTCAGAAATAATGAGGCAGTCATATTGCTTTTCAATGTTTGCCATAATTTTAAGTTGGCCTTACTAAACCCATCACGCTAATGACTTTACATTCCCTCTTTAACCCTTCCCGTCATATAATCGCTATTTCACGCATTTGCAAACAGCGTATAGGAGCCGTCTGACCAGGGTCTGCTATGTTTGCTAATGGAATTTAATAGTTTTGTTTTGTTACTTTCTAAAATGGCTACAATGTTCCAACATCCATATTTCGTTGTAACTATTTTGCCCATTAATATTCAGAAAATTTTGAATAAACATAGAACAGGGAAACAATCAACTGTTTAGTAACTGGCAACTGGCACAAATCTAACGTTGAGAAAATCGTCCGTGCATCTGAAAATTAACGCTTGAATAGAAGGTCAGCCTTGTTGGAATTAGTATGGAACGCGAAGCTATTCACAGAATGCCAGCATCTGTGCATTTATGCAATAATACTATCTTATTTCAAATGCACTGTGCAAATAAACTCTTGTCATGCTAAACCCGCCCTGACTGACATTTGCAAACCACCTGGATCCAGATGAGATGCCGAGTATAACGGCCGAGTATAACTCGGCGTCTCATCAGGATCAAAGTTGTTTGACATTCGGCCAATAGTTTCTCAAACGCCGATCGGATCGGAGGTCTGTGACAAGTTCAGCAAATTAGCGATTGAGCAAACATTATTTTAATATCAGCATGAGAAGGGCGACTCCTACTGATTTTGTAAATGCATACGAGGTTGGTAATGGTACCAAATTGTTCTAAAGGGGACGCTATATTTAACTTAGTATACTTTAACATATTCCCTCCTAGACTGTTTTAGACCCAATCACTTTGAATAAATCTACCAAAAAGGAGCATTTACTTGAGAAACTGAAACTTTTAGAATTGTGTAGTTTTTAAACTATTGTGATAAATAGAGCTCTATTATAACAATGGTTTAAAATACTTTTACAGATGCGTCAAAAGGCGTCAATACGAGCAAATGGGTTAACGCATTTAATTAAAACAATAAAAAACAATGAACGCATATTGAAACTGTTGTACATCGGCTTCTTAATTTTTACCGCGACATCAGATCGCCATTCGGTTCGATGATAATAGAACACCATTGTACTGGTTCGATTCCTTTGGCCATGCCAAAATATATTTCAACAAACAATAAAGTGTGAAGTATACATGAAATTACATTAATGAATTATGTGGATGCATTATCGAGAGGGTACTGTAATACTCTGTTAACTGAAATTCAATTATATATGCTTAAAAGATGGCTGATAAAGGTCTCATTATGCTTATTAAGATGAACTTTGAGAACTAATTACCGGTTTAGAAATTTCATTTATAAAAAGAACATTCAATTTGATGTTTTATATTGGAACACTTTTGTTTCAACATTGATATATCTGCTGGGTTGCTTGGTTTCAAACGTACTACTGGCAATGTTGTCTTCACTCATTACCAACCATCGTTTCATTACCAATAACAATTGAAATTGTTATTCTTGAAAACTATGGTTTATTGGATAATTTCAAAGCCGCTCCACAGTCAGTTTCGTCATACATGTATTTCATTTCCCACGCCTCACGTATCAACTTTTGATTGTAATAGAGTTGAAGAAACTATTGGAACTAACTGATTTCCGTCTTGTGTTTTGTCAAATCATTACATTGTGTCAAGACTTATTTTATAGACGATAATATTTATTTGAATACTATGAACAAACACTTTTCCTATGGGTATTTTCGCGTAAAGCATATAAAAGCCCTACTTTCAATACATTCAACTGATCTTATAGGCGATATGAGCGTATTAATTTGCTTGCGGCTTGTATTTCCTAAGAAGACACATAGTGAGACACTGAGTGAATATACCATTTGTCGTCTGGCCAATGATTTAAAAACGTCTTACGGAAAGTCTCTTTGCGAGCCTTTAGTCTGCATTAAGCAGCTACCCATTATACAGACTGGCATTTATACTAACATTTACGCCCGGTTTAGAAGGACATTACTATAATACAGTTTTTGAGTGAAAAATGGCAATACATCGTTGGTTATAATTGCTCCTTCTCAAACAACTATATGAAACAAGTTCAAATATATAATGATTATGTATTCATTTCTATGATATACAACATACATGTACCTCGGTATTCATATTTATCTTAATACAGTAACAACCGACCTTTAAACCGGACATTCATGCCAGTGTTAATACCTGTCTATAAGACAGCAGTCGGCAGATTGATACATGGAGAAAGCTATACAGATAGCTCCTAAGGGAGCTTTCTGTATGACATACATCACGCATTAAGCAGCCAACTGTATGAACAGATCTGAACTATTCTTTAATTTTTTGTTTAAAAGTGTGTTGTTGTACCCAACTGTAACTTAGCAAGATTGTTCCAATGATATGATAAGACATTTCATTAACTGTTAAATAGTTTTCTTAAACTCGTTTGCTTTCCTTAACCCTTTCAACGTTGGAAACGGGTTGGTTGTCGTTTACAAACAGTGTATATCAAGATCAGAGACCTGTGCTTAGGGTCTGCACAGTTTATCATTCAAAATCCTCTCACAAATTATACAAATTCATTATGAAAACACATCTGCCTTTAAACAGCGATGAGCTATTCCACTTGGAAAATTTACCACTGAAAGGATTATAATAAAAAAGGAATTAAAAAAGTCATCAACTTAGTTACGTCATAAAATATTTACGTGTCCCATGCGTAAACAATTCTTGCAATCATCATGTCTGTGAAACATATGATGATAGTAGTTGGGAATTGTAAAGCTGTGTTGCTGACTAAAGCTGTGATGCTTATATGCGTATATATTCGAAGCACTCCACTGCACTTAAGATATCAATGGACCCTTGGTGTCTCGTTATCTTATAATGTCTTTTAGGTCCGAGAACATATTAATCTAGCACAAGACTATTGTAAGACTGCAGTAAATATACTAAATGGATTCTTAATTGTTACTGGTCCATCCGTACGTCTGATTACTCTACCAGGACACATTCAAGCTTCTTTTCTGTCTTAGCTCGTAAGTACACATCTTCTGGTCTTCTTAATGGAAAAGTAGTAAAGTCAAGCAGCCAAAGCCACATACAAGACGCAACCACCACCAAAACACCGATAGACAGCATAACACACATACACACACAACCACACACCCAAACGCACACTCACACACGAGATGAACACAGAAAACACCAACAGACACACAAGAACCAGAGACAAACACTCCACACATGAACAAAATCAAAAGCACAAAGACGCAAGGCAAACAAAAGGAAGGGTGACAAAGAGAGTACCGCCTTGGCACGGTCAGTAGCAAAAAAACCTTAAGCAGGTTATCCATACCAGTAGTCGCATTTGCAAATAGCCTGGATACAGATGGGGTGCCGAGTAACTAGGCGCCTCATCGGTATCCAAGCTGTTTGACACACTCTAAATACTATCTTAATGCTTGGTCGAATTTGACGTCATTTCAATTCCACCAGCTTCAAATTGGGCAAACATTTAGGTTACAGTGGGGTATAGTAAACTGCTACATAACACTCAGTCTGCGGACGGAACGAGATCACACGAGATCACATGAGATCACGATATAGTAAACTGCTACAGAATAAATTCTGAAGGGTGGTAATCCCCCGAAAGCAAAAAATGCAACACAAAAAGAGAAAATTGCAGACTCGTTTTTTTTTAGTCTGTTCATGAGCAGTAATTGAAAGTGCAACATTTCTCACGTCCCCCTAGCACCGGCTTAAGCGGTATTCAATTTTCAGAACAAGAAGTACTGAAATTCATGATCTCGAAGGATCAGAAGGTATAACAACAGAAGACTAAGTCTGCGGACGGAATGAGATCACATGATATCACGGGTGTATTCATCGGTCCGATTATAGATAGTTTATTCGAAATAAACGTGATCATACATGTACTTGCACATACTTGTATGTGTGGAACGAAAATAAATTTACAATGAAGAAAATATTGCAATAAAGGGAGTTAATCTAATACATAAATACTTGAATTGTTCTGATCTAATAGTTCGACCACTAAGGGACTTTTTAAAAAATTATCATGTCAAAATACACGTTACATTTTTGTTACATGCATTCAGCCATAAATCAAAGAGAATTCGTTTTGATTTATTGCTGAATGCATGTAACCAAAATGTGATGGGTATTTTGACATGATAATCTTTGAAAAAGGCCCTTAGTGGTCGAAATATTAGATCACAGCAATTCAAGTATTTATTAAAATCTCTCTATTAAGAAAATTTTAATCTTAAACGATGACACATGTCAGACATGCCCATTAATGCATTATCGTTACAAGTTGCTTTGAACGTAGGTACGTACGTACATGCCATTGTATATGAAATCAAAGCGACATACGGCATAGTCGAAAAACTACAATAGTAAGAACCCTCTACTGTGACCACTGTATGAAATAAACATGTGTAGTAACCCTTTACACCATAACTACGCATGTCTACGCATTTGTAGACAGAGTAGACCTAGATGAACCGGGTCCTTATGACCAGGTTCTGATCTGTTTGCTTATGATGTGATATAGATCTGGGTCCATGCTTATAAAACGTTTAGTTGAGTCTGAGGTCGTTCTCAAGCTTTTGATTGGTCAGATTTGAGCCTTTGGCTCAAATCTGACCAATCAAAAGCTTGAAAACTCAAATCTGACCAATCAAAAGCTTGAGAACAAAACTCAGACTCAACTTTATAAGCATGGACCCAGATTTTACAGTTACAGTCACAATAAAACATCATTTAGTTCAATGTACAGTTGAACCTCGATATCTCGGACTCAGATATCTCGAACTTCGGGATAACTCGAACTAAAAGTTATAATACTTTCTAAACTTATAATACTGAATTGCTCTAAAATACATTACACACGCAAATCTAGAAACACGCATGACAGCTTAATGTAGGTCCAAAGTACAGGAGACCTGCATTAAGCTGTGATCTTAAGAAAATATCAAGATCAGAAATAGGATAACTCAAACTTCTGTTATCTCGAACAAGTTTGAGTAGTCCCTTGAAGTGCGAGATATGGAAGTTCAGCTGATCCATTATAGCATGTTAGTGAATTAATAGCAATGCTGTCATTATTTCTTGCCTGAATATTCATATAGTAAAGGGTTAATCGAGGGGATGTTTAAGGCAAGTAATTCTTTCCCCTGCATTAATTCATCACCTGTCAGTAAGATCCACATTAAACGTTGTTGTTGGTGGCCTCACCAGAGAGGTTTTATTGTATGTAATATTTCATGTAGTATACTTGTGGCCACGTCAGAGAGGTTTTATTGTATGTAATATTACATGTAGTATACTTGTGGCCACGTCAGAGAGGTTTTATTGTATGTAATATTACATGTAGTATACTTGTGGCATCGTCAGAGAGGTTTTACTGTATGTAATATTACATGTAGTATACTTGTGGCCACGTCAGAGAGGTTTTATTGTATGTAATATTTCATGTAGTATACTTGTGGCCTCGTCAGAGAGGTTTTATTGTATGTAATATTACATGTAGTATACTTGTGGCATCGTCAGAGAGGTTTTATTGTATGTAATATTTCATGTAGTATACTTGTGGCCTCGTCAGAGAGGTTTTATTGTATGTAATATTACATGTAGTATACTTGTTGCCACGTCAGAGAGGTTTTATTGTATGTAATATTACATGTAGTATACTTGTGGCCTCGTCAGAGAGGTTTTATTGTATGTAATATTACATGTAGTATACTTGTGGCCACGTCAGAGAGGTTTTATTGTATGTAATATTTCATGTAGTATACTTGTGGCCTCGTCAGAGAGGTTTTATTGTATGTAATATTACATGTAATATACTTGTGGCCTCGTCAGAGAGGTTTTATTGTATGTAATATTACATGTAGTATACTTGTGGCATCGTCAGAGAGGTTTTATTGTATGTAATATTACATGTAGTATACTTGTGGCCACGTCAGAGAGGTTTTATTGTACATGTATGTAATATTACATGTAGTATACTTGTGGCATCGTCAGAGAGGTTTTATTGTATGTAATATTACATGTAGTATACTTGTGGCCTCAACACTGACCAGAGCCACTGGAAGAAGTTATTAACAGTTGTCGCATCGTATGTCACTGTACTAAACACACACTACTTTCTTTCCAAACGAGTACCAATGTAAACCATTTTTGAATACAGCGTTCCAATGCGCATGCTTATCTAACTCTTTTAGCGCCAAGTCATTTTAACTCATTTTCTCCAAGACTATTTTAGACCCAACCGTTTTGAATTAATCTACCGTAAAGGGGCATTAACTAGAGAGAAGGATTATTTTTTTTAGAATTTTTTAATTTGTAACCATTGTGATAAATAGAGCATTTGCTCCTACATGAGTAAATGCTCTATTACTCACAATGATTTCACAATGTGCATTTTATAGAGACGCAAAATGCGTCACTAGGGGAAATGTGTTAGTTTTAGAGTTTGACATTTCTTATCAATTACAGGTAGTGTGTCAAATACAGTAGAATTTCATTATCTCGAACTTCACAGGACCATTAAAATTAGTTCGAGATAACAGAAGTTCGAGTTATCCAATTCTGATCTGAACATGTTCTAATGAGATGCCAACTTTCTTAGCGTCTTATCTGGATCCACACTGTACAGGAAAGCATTGATTCGCCCATTGCAGCACTCTCCATCAATGGGCGGCAGAATATGTAAAGCTAAGCCAAAAACAAATATCGATGTATCTTTTCCCTGTTAAAACTGTCAACCAATTGTATGTTCTGATATGAGAATTTCAATCTACCCAATCATTATTGTAAACAGATAAAATAGGAATGCATGCAGCACTAGAGTACATCTCTCTTTTACATGGATGCAATGCATTACTTGTCTAACTGATAGCAAGCCCGGCCATAACTCACACTAGGGATAAAATAGGCAGAAAGAAATATCCAAGAACGTTTAGAAACGAGCGGAATAACGAAAGCATGTTCATCATTAGTGTGACTTGTCCTAGAAAAGCAAAATTCAGTTGAAACTGCAAATTACAATTATCCATTTCGCTGCGATTTAGGTGCCTTGTGTATCATTCAATGGCCTCATTGGGTCAATGCAAATACATTATACTGAAAGTGTAAATTTGTTTATGAATAGGGTCCATACTATTTAACATATTGTTTAAGGATATGTGATATACTTTGCAAATGGGCTGTATCCAGTCAGACTCCCAGTAAAGATCCAAACTTAAAGACACACGGTTTTGCCCCCCTAGTGACGCATACATGTATTTGCGCCTCTAAAAATGCACATTGTGAAACCATTAGGAGCAAATGCTCTATTTATCACAATAGTTACAAATTACAAAATTATAAAAAAAATCCTTTTCTCTAGTTTATGCTCCTTTTCGGTAGATTAATTAAAAAAGGTTGAATCTAAAAATACATATATGAGTTAACGCCAAACCGTAAGAACTTGCAAGATACAAGAAGTTTTATTTAAAGTCGTTTAAGTAAAACATAATATCATTAGCTTTAGAAAAATCTTTTCGACAAACAAAACAAATAACTCTCAAGAATAATAAAAGAACAGCCCATATTGCATACCGAATTTCAATATTTGAAGTAAAAAGATAGTTTAGTGAAGAACTTGTATTACAGGAATAAGATAACAGTATTTTCATTGTGACATATTTTAAGATGGTTCCCTGATTAGGATCAACGATATTTTCCAAACATTTCCAATAATCCAATTTATAGACAATTGGTTCACAGCATGTAGGATAGTTTAAAATAGCGTATATGAATAAAAGAACACATTATCACAGACCCTGATTACATATTATTTGTTATCCGTGTCTATTCCATGTATTCTTTAAGGAGAAATATTCAAAAAATATTATTAGTTACACGGTTATTTGACAGGGTGTACGGGCTGGTATGACCGGGTTAGATCCCGTATTTCCTGAGACGTTAATACCAGTCAGAGATCCGATTTACCTAATTAAGAAACGAACAAAACCTATTTTTGCGGACATTAGATCTCTAATTAAATTACTACAAGACAAGGAAAACATGACGTCATCACAGAGCAAATATGACGTCGTCTCAGAGCCATTTCGAAAGAGGAATTCAAACTTCACTTGTAAACATTTGAGTTTAAACGGTTATACGTTGTACTGAGAAGTTGATAGTGTCAAATTGAGGAACAGATTTTTACGTTTATTATCGATCATTTGGTCGTAATCCGTCCAGAATTAATGGAGTAAGGACGATATGAAATTTCGAATGGACGCTAAAAACAAAAACAAAACGAATGACGTCACGCGTCAGATTTGAATTCTGTATTCTCCGTGGAAGCCACCGAATACGGTTCTGTACACCCCGGCAGTATTTGGCAAACTGACCAATCAAATTCCAAGGATTTACTCTGACTGGTAATAAAAGTATGTACACAGTAAGAACGACTAATTGCTGCTAATCGTTTAAAAGAACAGACGCTACCGAGGTTCCGGTTTCGATCCTCTGCCGGACCAAGTCCTTCGGAGAAGACTTTATAAACCGAGGTTTACACTGGGCATCTAAAAAAACTAGAGAAACTCTATCCATAAACTTGTATGACATCACGCCCGGGTTTCTGTGTATCTATGTCTCTGGAGCGTCCAATTAGCCACTAAATGGCAGTAACGGACGTTAATCGGCACATCCAACCCACCTAATGCTAATTGCAACTGCATTCCATGACTCAGTTCATTGCAAATTTCTGACTGTGCACCTGTGTTGTAGGATGTTCTCAGGGAGCGTTTATATTAACCATGTTCCTGCTAAGTTCAACCTGACTCGTATTTGCAAACAGTATAGATCCAGATGAGACAGCGAGCAACCCGGTGTCCAATCAAGATACTAAGTAAATAGGCCTACAGTAAAACCTCTCCATAACGGCCACTAAATAACATCAAGTATTTTGTGTTAAAGGCAGGTGGTTGCTGAAAGCAAGGTAAAAGTAAAACAGAACGCTCCTATAGGAGCGTTCTGTTTTACTTTCACCTTTCTTTAAGCAACCACCTGCCCTAATATACCAACTACATGTAATTAACATAGTTTTGTGGCAGTTATAGAGAGGTTTTACTGTAGTTTCCGAAAACAATCTGACGATTCAATAGTAAGTGAACCCATTCCCTCCTGGAAAAGAAAAGGAGAAATTTAACATTGTGTAGTGTTGAAACCATTGTGATAAATAGAGCGTTTGCTAAACAATGAGTTTTACAGATGTGCAAAAATGCGTCAATAGGAGAGAATGGATTAACCCATTCCCTCATATTGACGACTTTTGACGACTCTGTACAAGTCACTTTGTGAAACCATTGTTATAAAAAACCATTTGCTCCTATAGGAGCAAATGCTCTATTTATTACACTGGTTTCAAACTGCAAAATTCTAGTTTTATTTCCTTTTCTCTAGTTAATGATCCTTTTCAGTAGATTTATTCAAAATGGTTGTATCTAAAGATAGCCTATGAAGTAATGAATTTAAGTTGTAGCAGAGCAGAGAATGAGCAGACATTTTTATTCAACTAGCTAAGGATTAAGTTTCTGTACATGTATTAGTTTATATGTTTGTTCTTTATGAGTCTGTTTTCAATTTAAGCACGTGAACTATTGTGAACTATATGTATTATCGTATTTTTTGTTTTATTTTACTTCAAAGCTATACGGGTGTTCAGTTACTTGAACACGCTTGGAATGCTTTGATAAGTATTTGGCATTTCATTGCTATAGTTTTCACGATCAGACATCAAAGCGCAGATGCAGATCGTTGTCCTACTGAGCACTCGAAACACGTTGCAATTAACCATAAAATGCACCGTTAAAAGTCATTACCCTATTTTCTGGTAATAGTTAAAATGCAAATGTGACGGTATTCTCTCATTATTAATGTTTACATAATGACGCAGCAGAAACTTTTTTATATACCACATTATTGTTGTTAATATCTATATTTCGTTATTATCATTTGATATTATTGCGGTCTTTATCAGTTACTATTACTTACATTATTATAATTAATGTATTATTATTATTATTATTATTATTATTATTATTATTATTTAGGTGTAGGATTGTCTTGGTTTTGTTGTCACACATGTTTTGTTCACTGTTTACCCATTAAACTCCATTTGAAAACCACTCAATAGAGGGTTAATATACAGGCTTTTTTCGAGCAATAATATCTGCAGTGTCCGGAGGGGCTGTTGTTGTCCAGAGCCCGAAGGGCGTATACAACAACTGTCTCAAGAGACACTGCAGATGCAATTGCCCGATACAAACGTGTATAATCGCTATTAATGCATACAACCTTTTTCCTGTTTCCTGTGTTCATTTAATTGTTCAAAATACAACTATAACTATACGCTATATGTCTTTGACGGTTCCTTCGATGTACGCTGTTACCGGGCACTGCTAAAACGCTGTAGTACTCACGTCTACTGTTGACGTTAGGCCCCGCAAAGGTATAAGTGAAACCGGACAAAAACAGCGCGTGAGGACGAGAAACGCCTTGTTAATGCATGGGTAATCGGGACAATAACAGCACGTTTTGTGCAAGAATAACTGATCTAGATGAAAGTGCACGTGGTTTTTAATAATAATGATATAATACGCATCTATATAGCGCTCTTTTCACACAGGATAATTATGTGGTTTCAAAATTGGTTACTTGATTGCGAATGCCAGTACTCGATTTCACATCTCTCATTTTAAAGGTTGACATGGAAACGTGTGTACATCTTTAAAGAAACTATTATCACATTTTAGGATTAGTAATAAATCATCTGTTTGCATATATCGTATTTAACAGATACCTGCTTGCAAATAAATTACATGGTAGTATTTATATTTACAACGTACATGGCTGGTGTGTGTTAGCATACACACATAGTCGTAACGTTGTTCATATTACTGTGTTTAAGTTAATTGAGAACATGCAATTTAATTTTTAAAGTTGTCAAGATTAGGAACCCGTGGATTATTTTACCGTGTTGTTCTGGAATTATCATAGCCTTTGTTTACCATACAAATTCCAGACATTGGCATAGCTTCTCAGTACCCATTCACCTGTGTTAGCTGTGCTGGAAACTATCAACACATAATCATTATCAGCCTCTTAAATTTGATTTAAATAGTCTGTGGAAAATTAGGTTTCTGTCAGATACGGGGCGTTCACCTGCCAATCGTCTAATATGCCATACAATATATGGTTTATGTATAGAATGGTGTATTTGTTATAGGATTGTTGAATCGACATCCATAATTAAAAAAGCTATGCAACTTTTTTTTAGATACATACAAAACCCGTAGTAGCTGATAGTTTTATATGCCCAATGCAAAGCTCCATTAGCTCCTTACTCCATTAAAATACATTTCTCCTTCTTTACCCATGCCAAGTCTTATAATAACATATAGCTTCACTGTCTACACGTATTTCCCTGTGCAATCACTTCTGTGGAGTGCACTGGTTGCACAATCAACTTGTACATAGTGCAGACCCTGATGAGACAACTCCTGCAGGAGCTGTCTCATCTGGGTCTTCACTATTTACAGGTAGGTATATTGACGTGAATAGCAAACGAATGGTCAATACGCCTTTCTACGTTTTGCAGACAAAGTAGACTCAGATCAGATGGCTCCTACAGGAGACTTCGACCAATGTCTGCTCTGTTTGCTAAAGGAATACTATGGATCCGAATGTGTGGTTTCTGCTAGGGCCAAAAAATCTCGTGCCTGTGTGCTATTATAATTATTCATCCTATTAATGTTCATAATGCCATTTATGTTCTTAGATGGTTATTCACGGAGTAAAGGGTTTAGAAAACAAGTGTACATGTAGTATGCGATATAATTGGTACATGGTAATGAGGCAAAACTGGAGCATTAATTAACCCATTCCCTCATATGGACGCCTTTTGACGCCTTTGTAAAAGTCACTTTCTGAAACCATTGCGATAAATAGAGCATTTGCTCCGTAGGAGCAAATGTTCTATTCATCACAATGGTTTCAATACTACAAAATCCAAACACCCTTTACTATAGTTAATGCTCCTTTTCGGTAGATGTATTCAAAGCGGTAGAATCAACGACAGGCAAATATTAGTACTCATTTGGAACAGGGACATGTATCATATATCCAGTCCGAGGAACAGAAACGGGACAATTCTTGTCTTGATTCTAACGACAAGAAGGTTTATGCTGTCTCTCATAATCGTTCCAGTTTCGGTCCGAGTCTTGGTGAATTTTCCAATATATGCCCAATCAGGCCTCGAGGTTATAAAAGTTTTTGCTTGAGTTGAGTTCATTCTCAAGCATCTGATTGGTTAGACTCAAACAAATTGTTTTATAACGTCGGAGCTAAATTGTTTGTTTACTGGAAGAACATACTGGAGTAGACGCTACTTTTGTAATAGGTTGAAAACTGAAAACCGGTTATCAAAAGCAAATATCAAAAATACGTTGATTTGCACGTGGCCCACACAAACGACACCTTTGTTTCGTACAAATCACATATAGTTCCTTTAAGCGTACATTGTATTTTCGGAAGATTTATTTAAATGACAAGACTTCAATGAATATAACACATGTAAAGAAATGTAAACAACTCAGCTTTGGCAACACGTAAACAAAGAAAGGCGTTATAGACAGTGTGTTATACAACGTGTCTATGCTATTTGAATCAGAGAATACCTTACCCCCAACCTTCTCGTGCTGAAAAAAATAATGTCAATCTCTGATTTGCTGAAATTTTCTCTGACTTTCGTTCAAATTCTTGAGAAACTATTAACGAGTGTCAAACAGCTTGGATATTGATGAGACGCCGAGTTACTCGGCGTCTCATCTGGATCCAAGCTGTTTGCAAAACTCAGCCAATACGCGTTTAGTACATGTATGAGTTGGGTAAGAATTCGAAATAGTCATTCGTATGTTGTTTGGGTCTGTGCTGTATGCTATACACGGTTAATCTTCAAATTGTATTTATATTTATATATCCTCATGTATTCATGTTATGTGAACTGAGAGTAATAAAGTGAATTTGAATTTGAATTTGAATTTGTTAATCTTCAGCATTTTGTTTAGTCTTTAGAATAAGGTGTATTACAGAAACTTTCCATACACATTAAAGTGATTGTCCCCACTTGCAGCGCTAAAAATTACATAAAGCATTAATTGTGTCTATATAATGAAAAGAAGTATAGTGAAAGAAACCCAACCGCCCATAAACGGTGAAGAAGACACATTTGCATTAAATTTTGTCTCATATCATAAGCCCGATGGTATTTACCACGGAACTAGTATTATTTAACCCTTCGCTTGCTATTCACGTCAATATACCTACTTGTAAATAGTAAAGACCCAGATGAGACAGCTCCTACAGGAGCTGTCTCATCAGGGTCTGTACTATTTTCAAGTTGATTGTGCAACTAGTGTACTCCACAGCAGTGATTGCACAGCGAAATACTTGTAAACAGTGAAGATATATGTACAGTAGAACCCCTCTAATGCGACCACTAAATGAATAACCAAAGCTGACTTTATAAGCAGGTGGTTGCTTAATGCAGGGCAAAAGTAATGCAGAAAGCTCCTCTAGGAGCTTTCTGCATTACTTTTGTCCTGCATTAAGCTACCACCTGTATATAGCACCCAGAATTGTACCTCTTTTAGGTGGTCGCATTAGCGGGGGTTTTCTGTATTTATACAACAGGGCATGGGTAAAGAAGGAGAAATGTATTTTAAAATCCAGCAAGAGAAGGGTTAATTTGGGTTGCGTTTTATTTTCGTAACTGTTCTACAGAGGCCGATGTTTTATGGTGTTATTGAAAATATGCGTTGTTTTTGTAGGGACTATCTAACTATGGAGGAATGCTTTAGTTCGTAGTATCGGTTAATCAGTTAATCTACAATACGTCTAAATGTAGTAAACGGAATTTTTGTATTTTGTATAATTCGTTTAGTTTATACTTAAAGAACTGTTTTCATGTTTTGTCTTAATTATCTTTTATAATCGCACTGACCCTAATAAGATTGCTGAGCTAATTATTCACGCAGGCGGTGTTTTGTTCCATTGGGATCACATTCTGGCAAAAACTGGCGTGATTGTAGACCAATAACCTGGACTCAATGGTCTGTTTTTTAGCATTTGATATAAACCAATATCACCTACTTGTTACACGCTCCTTCATCGTCTTGAATCAAGTCAATGCTAATGCCGTGACCTATTTGGTATTCACATTTACCCATTATCCTGTCAAAAGAGGCCTAATTTGCATTTGCACAGACCTAGGATGCGGATTCAGGCAGAAGTTTTAACGAATCGGAAATGAGTGACACATGCGTCAAATCGGACATGTTTTCAGTATGATATTGATGAACGTTGATTTATCCGTGGATGACATGATGTTCTTGTATACATTACGCAATATGGCGATATATATTGTTTGTATGGTTGACATTTATTAACGTCTTCCCTGTTGAATATTCATGTTTGATATAATGACCAAGAATATTAATTAGCTGATGTTTTATAACGGTATGATGAACAAGTGATAGCAATCATATATTAACCCTTCGCTTGCTATTCACGTCAATATACCTACCTGTAAATAGTTAAGACCCAGATGAGACAGCTCCTGCAGGAGCTGTCTCATCAGGGTCTTCACTATTTACAAGTTGATTGTGCAACCAGTGCACTCCACAGCAGTGATTGCACAGCGAAATACGTGTACACAGTGAAGATATATGTAATTGGGTAAAGAAGGGGAAATGTATTTTAAAATTCAGCAAGCGAAAGGTTAAGAATATTTAACCCTTTCTCACAAATAATCGTCATTTCTAGCCTTTGCAAACAGAGTAGAACCCAAAGCAGACGGCTCATGTTTAAACCGTCTGGTCACAGTTTGCTCCGTTTCCTTACGAAATAATATAAAGCTGATTCCACCATGGTCATTACGAAACAATAGTTAACCCTTCTCTTGCTAAATTAAAAAAAAAATCTCCTTTTTTACCCATGTCCTGTTGTATAATTACATTTATAACATAACTCGTGGCTTCAGCGTGACGTAACACTATCATTTATTTTTTGATAATCAACGACCGAATGACATTCGAACGATTCATACGCGCTGTCAAAACAAACAAACTGGCGGACGGTGGTCGACCTACCTGTCCACGATTGAGTCACGATAGATGGCAAAGTATTGTTGGCACTTGCGCCTTAATTTCGATAAAATAATACAAATTGTAATCGCTGTCAGGAATCATATACAAAATGTATGCCAAAAAAGACCTACCAGCTACTATGACCCATACAATCCATTCTACATTTAAAATGCCTCCTCAACTTAGCATTTTCTTCACCGCATGTCCTTTTGTTTATGCAGATTTCTACTCATACAAATATCTCATCAATCAACAACTATAGTCATCTGAATCCAGCACAGCACAAACATATTTCAAATATGCTATACTCACTAACTCAGCTGATCGCGAAAATCTTCCTCCTGTTCCAACACATTTTATGCAGCAGTTCGTACTGAATCTTTTGTCCATTTCAAACATTTTCACTGAACTTGAATCGAGATTTTTTTCTCGGTGGAAATGTCCATGTCCATGTGTATACACTAATGAAGGGCTTAATATACCAAAACGAAGGCGCAGTTCGAATCCCATTGACAGTGAGTGTCGGACGTGTTGGCGACTGTATGTGGGTCTTCATGTAAATGGCGCGCTTTACATAGACACATGTTGTGTACAATGACGTCATAATGTGACGTGTTTGTAACTATGTATGTCAAAACTGTAACTCATAATTTATTTTGACGTGTTTCTGTATGTTTTTGTATCATAAACTATCACAGTTAAATTGAATACCAGAGAGGTCTGAATTAGATCCTGGTTGATATGACAGTAAGTAAAAAAAAAGTTGGAAAATTTGGACCTACTTTGTCCCAGTTACCTAGCGAACCTAATAACACCTTTCATTCATCATTTCTATATGTAAGGAGAATTTATAACAATCCACGTTACTGCTGAAATATTGGCTGCCAATAACATTTGTGTGTGTTATATTATAAATAGGATCTTGCATTCGTGTTCATGATTATTAAATTCGTCTTTTTAAAACGATAAAAAACTCGCTAAAGCTCGTTTTTTATCGTTTTAAAAAGACTCATTTAATAAATCCAATAATCAAGAACACTCATGTAAGATCCTCTATATATCTTCACTGTGTACAAGTATTTCGCTGTGCAATCACTGCTGTGGAGTGCACTGGTTGCACACTCAACTTGTAAATAGTGCAGACCCTGATGAGACAGCTCCTGCAGGAGCTGTCTCATCTGGGTCTTCACTATTTACAGGTAGGTATATTGACGTGATTAGCAAGGGAAGGGTTAATTTTTAGTCGTGATGACCATGTGTCTTGCATGTATACTCATGGAGTAAAGGGCTGACTCTCCGGAATAACAACTGTGCCGCGGGAATCTACTGATATAGATACTTAATCCTTCTCGATGTCCTTTGTCCAATCAAAACTGCGGAATTGTTTCTTCTAATTGATCTACTGGTTGTATAGCGTGTAATATATACGTCAACTTATCTTCGCATGACGTCATTAGCTATTATTAGATCACGCCTCTATCACGAATACACATTAAGCAGATTGATTATAGAAAGACAAATTACTTTTTTTTCTTACAGTATCTACTTAAACAAATTCCTCGTTGATATTTCAACCGTAATCATGGTACCCGCGACTTGACTTAACTTGACTTGACTTGAATTGACTTGACTTGACTTTGCAAACAGCTTGAATCCAGATGAGACGACGAGTAACTCGGCGTCTCATCAGGATCCAATCTGTTTGTCATTCAGCCAACAGTTTCTCAAAGGCTTGAACGTGGTCAAAGTTGTACGATATCAAAATTCGAGCTGGCGTTATGTTCTTTCACAGCGGGATAACAATTCGAATAAAATATTTATGAAAGCAATTTTGAGTGCGTCTATTTTTCATATCTCTATGTAATACATTTGTACTGTAATTATAAGGATATATAATACTTCCGCTCCTCCGTTTTTTCCCTGACAAATTACAATTTAGTAAACGTTATACCGAATGCAATATATAATAGGTACTTACTTTACACTGTGTCCTGCTGGCAGCTAAATGAAACTGACAAGAAGATGAATACAACTACGATGTTACGTCTTCTGATAGGAACTCGATATTCTAGGCCATCGCTTAGTAAGGTAATTTCAGTTAGAAATCAAAGACTGTGATCTTAACCCATTTATCCTCATATTAGGTAAGGAAACCGCACCCACGACCTTACTTTAGAACCCATCTATTTGTAATGTGAAGAGGCACAGCAAACACATTACAAATGAACTTCGATGTCTCGAACTTCAAGGGAACATAAAACTTAGTTCGAGATAACAAAAGTTCGAGTTATCCGATTTTTGATCTGGATAATGTTTAGCTTAATGCATGTCTAAAGTAATGCTGAAAGCTCCTACAGGAGCTTTCAGCATTACTTTAGACATGCATTAAGCTGTCACGCGTGTTTTTAGATATGTCTAGTTAATAGTAGTTATACATTTTAGAGCAATTCTGTATTGTAAGTTTTGGAAGGATTGAACCTTTAGTTCAAGTTATCCGAAGTTAGAGTAATCCGAGTTCGAGATATCGAAGTTCAACTGTAGTTGCTTTAATAAGCCATTTACATAGATGGTTTCAGCAAACAGTGCACACCCTGATCAGAGTACTCCTTCAGGAGCCCTTTGATTCTGGTCTATGCTGTTTGCCTTCCTACTTTGTAAGTGACAATGGACACTAATGGGTCAATTGACCAAGATAAATAGCTGATTTGGGACTAACTTGACCGTTCAGTAGTGGCATTTCTTTCTTAGACATTCCAGTTGCAAGTACAATATATTGGCACATATTTAACCATGTTAATGCTTTGCGCGACCTTAATGACGTAAGCAAACAGCTAGGATTCAGATAAAATACCGAGTAACTCGGCATTTCATCGGGATGCAAACTGTTTCACACTTGGTCAGTTATATCTGAATGGATTGTCAGTAAAATGCTTAACACTTTCCTCCATAAATACGCCTTTCTACGCCTCTGTAAAGTCACTTTATGAAACCATTGTGGTAAATAGAGCATTTGCTCCTATAGGAGCAAATGCTCTATTTATCACAGTGGTTTCAAACTACAAAATTCTAAAAATTTTCCTTTTCTCTAGTTAATGCTCCTTTTGGGTAGATTTATTCCAAGAGGTTGGATCGAAAAATAGCCTATGGAGAAAAAGGTTATACAAATCAGATACTAAAGAGAAGTATTTGAGCATGTAAAGTGTTAACCCTTTCGCTGCCAATGCAGGATCTGTGATTACCTATGCAAACAGTTTGGATCCAGATAAAACGCCGAGTAACTCGGCGTCTCATCAGGATCCAAACTGTTTGTTACTGTTACTATGTTTTTGAAACAAAAATAAAGAAAATAAAAATAATAAAATTTTGTAGCAAACGACAAAGTTAGTAGACGACAGCATTTGGCAGCGAAAGGGTTAATACGGTCATATTCTAGCAATACGTTATGTCAAATGTAAGTAATTTTCATATAAGCATGTCTAATGTAAGTGTTTTATATTGCAATGAGAATAGTTTACCTAATATATAAACCATATTGCTTGTGTGATATAATACAATATGAGCATAGGCATTTCGATTTCATACATAAGACGTTGCTGATGTGGGATTATTGTTTTCAGAATGGTTTAACAACGTAATGAAATAATTGTATGAACTAAGTATATCCCAACCCTTTAAATGCTACATACTTCAATCGGCTTCAACCCTTTCCAGTGTACAAACGCATTTTCACGCATTTGCAAGCAGAGTAGATCCAGATCAGACGGCTCCTATAGGAACCGTCTGATCAGGGTCTGCTCTGTTGCTAATATAATTTGATAGATCTGTGTCTTTAGTTTCTAAAATGGCTACAATGTCCCACCTTTCATATTTCATTATAGCTATTTTGTCCACGAATCTTCAGTAGGTATTGACATTTGGAATAAACATAGAACAGGGAAAGGGTTAACAATACCAGGAATATTCCCGATATTGTTTAAAGCTGTTTGAAATAGACAGCGTCATTCTCATAACAAACTGTTAAACAGACTATTAAATACCTCTGAATACGCGGAGTCGTGTTATTTCTGCGTTAACTAAGATAAATTTATCCGAGTGCAATACGAACACGCCGAACAAACTGTTAGAATCACCATCCTGGTTAATGTGCAGCAAATGGTCTGTGAAAAACGAGTGTTTAAGCTAGGTCTGTAGTCAATTTGGCTTGCAGGATGGATGATAAATGAGGTCTAGGTCACCAGGGGCTCTTAATTGCCTGACAAAGAATTCACGGCGGAAATATATTGGATGTTAGTTACAATATTTAGCAAACCATTAAAAGCTATGGAATGTTAAGTCTGGTCCATAAAAAATGCGTTTATTTGATTTTGAAAGCCTAGCGAGTTAATCACGGAAATAAATGCCCCTGAATATCCATAGTCGTTAAACTTCGTGTCGTGTAACACTTTCCTTTAGTATGCTGATTTAAACTGATTTAAATTATGATCTTTAACCCTCTGCTCCATGTCTATTCATGTGAAAAATAATGATATCACTGATATCACGTTAATTACTTTTTATAATAGCAGTGTTCGCCCATGGCAGAAACAGTACAATAATATATATACAATAAAACCTCTCTATAACGATCATTAAATTACATCAAGTATTTTGTGTTAAAAGCAGGTGGCTGCTTAAAGCAATGTGAAAGTAAAACAGAACGCTCATATAGGAGCGTTCTGTTTTACTTTCACCTTGCTTTAAGCAGCCACCTGCCCTAAATACCAACTAATTAACACCATTTAGTGGCCGTTATAGAGAGGTTTTACTGTACTATTTTATAAGCTAACAAAGCTGGCTCTCTATTTGGTCTTCTATGTTTACAACGGTATAGAAAGACGAATTAATGGAATAACACGTTACACACGTGGAATGAGTAGCAATTAAACACAACATAAACTAAATTATAGGATCGAAATCTACAAACGTACAAACCAAGCAGCAAAAGTCGCAATCTGATTACACAGTGCCAGAATACACAGTCACAAAATCGCGGACACTAAACCCTTAGCGTAAAATGATAAAGATGTGTCTTAACCATTTCCCTTATGTAAGCGCATTATTACGCATCTGCAAACAGAGTAGACCCAGACCAGACGGCTCCTGATCAGGGTCTGCTCTGTTTGCTTATGGTGTAATATAGATCTGATTCTACAGATTCTGCCTGAGCCAAAATATCATGTGTCCATATGCCATTATAAAAAATAATCTTATTAATATTCATGACGTCATTATTTCCTACATGAATATTCATCAGGGAAAGGGTTAACATCGATATCTTACATGTTTCACTTACTTCCGATTGGTTGGAGCTTTTGAGAAAATCATGAACCCATTACCTCATAGGCTATTTTTAGATACAACCTCTTTGAATAAATCTACCGAAAAGGAGCATTAACTAGAGAAAAGGAAACTTTTAGAATTTTGTAGTTTGAAACCATTGTGATAAATGTGAGCTTTCTGTATTATTTTTGCCCTGTATTAGGCTACCACCTGCATCTAGCACCCAGCATTATACCTCTTTTAGGTGGTCGCATTAGCGGGGTTTTACTTTAATTGGATATGAACACAGAACATTTTGACCCAAGCAAAAACTGTAGAATCAGGTCTAAGTTATTCCGTATGCAAACTAGCACAGCCCGATAAGACGGCCCCTAAAGGGGCCGTATGATCTGAGTTAACTCTGTTTGAAAAGGCATAGAGAGGCGTATTTATTGAGTAAGCAGTTTTGTTAATTTACATACAGTAAAACTTGACCTAAGGGTCACCTTAAATGAACGGTCACCTCGTCTTAACGGTCAGTTTGAAATCCTCCCGACGCAAATCAGTCTATAATGCACCTGTTTTAGACGGTCACCTTCCTTCCGCGGCCAGCGGCCACCATATTTCACCCCAAACCCTATATTTCGACCCCATTAGACGGCCAGCAGACAGCCTGGCGGCCAGATTGAAATGTGTGAAAACCCAATACACAGCCAACTGTTGACACATGTCAAAATGGTGACTACGCATCGTAACTTTCCGACATTACGGAAATCACCGATCGAAATATCGTGACCGCTTCGGAAAGTTCCGTTGTGTCGAGAAAGTGCATAGATTGGCCGCTTCGGTGTTTTTCGTTATGTCGGAAGTGAACGAAATAAACCAAGCGTTGACCTTGGCCTTAGGGCAAGATTATAATCGATGGCCTGCTAATCCTTTCAACTCCTTTACATGTTAATATGCAAATATGGGGGTGTTGAGAAGTTTGTCTGCACGTTACCGAATCAAAAGAGATAACATCAAAACAAAATATTCACGCCTTTTCCAAATGTAAGTTCCTCAAGTTAGAGAATCGAGTGAAGTGTAGACATGTACATTTGTATTTCCGGATGTGTCGAATGATTCTGCCTTAGGTTTATTTTTTTTTGTGCATGCAATTTACAGTACAGGTTGTATTTTACCTGTATTTACAAGGATAAAATACATAATGTTTTGGATAAGGCATTAAAGTTCATGTAGATATATTTTGCGATTGTCTGGCCAAACAGAAAAATATCCAAAAATATCCACCCCTCGATTAAGTGGTCACCTCGCTTAAGCGGTCAATTTGGCCGCTTCCCATGACTGGCCGCTTAACACAGGTTTTACTGTATATACATTATGTTTCAGTTTGAGAAGCAAGTGTCATTACACTGGCTAGTCATAGCGAATCATACTACAGCGCTCCCTCTCTACAACGACACCCTTTGGGATACGAACATTTTATGTGTTGTTCAGAGGGAGTTGTTATAGGGAGGGAAAATCAAACATAACTACATGTAGCTTGTTTGCAAATCCCCAAATAAGGTGTATTTCGAGAACTAAAACCGTTATGCCTCAATCAAACCCTATGTTGTGACCACTCTTTAGAATCGTCACAAAGTGACGATTCTAAAGAGTGGTCACAACATAGGGTTTGATGGAGGCATAAGGAAAATACGATGGAAACAAGTTGTTTCTGGAGCCTTGTTGTTTCGGAAACAGTGACATGCGTTGTTGTAAGGAGGGAATCGTTATTGAGAGGGCCGTTGTAGGGAGGGAGCACTGTATTCTATAATCATACTTTCCAATATTGGACAACGCCAGTTAGTTCACTATATGCTTAGCCAGATGAGAGCAACTTTGTTTATACAGTTGAGCTTCCATATCTGGAACTTAAAAGGACCATACAAATTAGTTCGAGATAACAGAAGTTCGAGTTATCCAATTTTGATATGTACAATTTCTCAGGTTCATAGCTTAATGCAGGCCTGAAGTACTGCTGAAAGCTCCTACAGGAGCTTTCAGCATTACTTTAGACCTGCATTAAGCTGTCACATGTGTTTCTAGATATGAATGTAGTGATGAATTTTAGAAAAATTCTGTATTGTAAATTTTGGAAGGTCCGAACGTTTTGTTCGAGGTATCTGGAAGTTCGAGTTATCAGATTTCGAGATATCGAAGTTTAACTGTAGTTATAGTCTCATTTTCATTAGCCCTCGTATACTGTGAGTAAATTATCTGTAAGCATTAATTTACTTATATGGATATGAGTGCACTGTAGTGTGTCGTTTGATTCATTTACTGTACAACGGACTGGCGAAACTACGTGCAAGTATGCCTTATTATACAATAGAGTCTTGCTAAAGCGTCCACATGATTAACCCATTTGCGCCCAGTGGATTCTTCCATGTTTCTTTATTGGATTTGTCCATTTTTTTTATCTAAGGGGTGCCTGGACTAAAATTTCAATTTCGTTTTGTTTTATATTGAAATTCCTATTAGCAAACAGTGTAGACTTTGATCAGACGCCGCATTATGCGGCGTCTGATCAGAGTCAACACTGTTTGCCTATGTCCCATATATGGGATCGTGGGAGCAAATTGGTTAATTAATATAGGATACCTTAAAGGCAGACTGTAGCTTAATAGTAAGGCAAAGATGATATAGAATTTATTGTACAGTAAAACCTTGAATATTCGAATATTCAAATACGTACCATTACCGATCTTTAAGTCAGGTAGCAGCATGATGCAGGATGAAAGTCGCCGCATGCCTAGAATGGTCTAAATTCTATTATATTAAATTCAAATTATCGAGGGTTTACTTAATACTATATTATTTCTGCATACATGTACCTATCGTATGAATCAAACAAAACGAACAGTGTACTCATATTCATATAAGTAAAGTAAAGCTTACAGATAATTTACTCACAGTGTACAAGGGATGTTTGGCAAGTTTCGGGACAAGTGTTGTCATATTCTTACTTCTTGATATTCCATATGATTGTTGTAGTAATTGCACGTAACTAAATGAATGAGGTAAAGTGTGAACAGAGTTTAAAAAATATATGTTACGGCACCTGTCCAAAACGCTTTCTGAACACCCCTCGTATATAAGAACAACATTGTGGATAGTAATGTAGTGCTCACAACAATTGTAAACGGGGGTCTCTGAATATATAAAACACACGCAGAGAACAGTATCCATGCTTATAAAACGTTTTAGTTGAGTCTGAGTTCGTTCTTTAGTTTTTGATTGGTCAGATGTGAGCCTTTGGCTCAAATCTGACCAATCAAAAGCTTGAGAACAAACTCAGACGCAACTAAAAGCTTTATAAGCAAAGACGCTGATCATAAAACTTCTGAATTTGAGTGTGCGTTCAATTTTAAGTATCTGATTGGTCAGATTCCAAGCTTGACAATGAAACTAAACTCAAGAAGACATTTTGTTACCTCACGCCATGAATCATCCGATATACATTAATTTGACCAACGAAAAAAATCCGTAATAACATTTTCTCGTTTTTCAATACACACAACTCTTTCCTCATCATACTCTTTAAAATGAAGTTAATTTCATGTAACGTAGAATCCAATTTTGATGTAATTTTGATGCGATAAATGTGCGAAAATATGCGCAGAATACTGAGCCCTTACTCCGCTATCCGCGGCTTGAACCGCAACTGCAAGAACTTGAATCTAGACGAGACGCAGAATTGCTCAACGTTTATCAGGATCCCAGTTGTTTGACATTTGGTCTATATTACATGTATCTCAAAAACTTGATCGAATTGCATGCAGTCAAAAAAACTGAACAGATTCAAATGTGAGTAGACACTTGTTTTGTTGAACAGCAGGGTAAGGTTCTACAGATATCGACGACGGAAGAACGGTTCTATTTACCCAGACGTACAGCTTTGGAATACATGGAATAAATACAGTAAAATCTCTCTATAACGGCAACTAAATTGTGTTAATTAGCTGGTATTTAGGGCAGGTGGTTGCTTAAAGCAAGATGAAAGTAAATCAGAACGCTTCTATAGGAGCGTTCTGTTTTACTTTCACCTTGCTTTAAGCGGCCACCTGCCTTTAACACAAAATACTTGACGCTATTTAGTGGCCGTTAAAGAGAGGTTTTACTGTAAAATGTTTTGTATTCTAGAGAACACGCGACTGATAAACGCAACCTTTACACTCCCTCTCATCAGAATGTGTCAGTCATTTCTTTAACATTGTAATAAATAGATATAGATAAAGGAGAGCATTCAAATACAGTAAAACCCCTCTAAACCGGACGTTAAATTTAGTATAATTATCGGTCTTGGGGACAGGTGGCAGCTTAATGCAGGGTGAAAGTCATGCAGAAAGCTCCTCTAGGAGCTTTCTGCATGACTTTCACCCTGCATTAAGCAGCCACCTGCCTAAAGTATCTAAATTCCTCTCTACTAGAATTCCGGTTTAGAGAGGTTTTACTGTACAACAATCGTTATTTCTCCACCAAACCCTATGATGTTACCCCCTTTAAACTGTCACGAAGAGACGATTCTAAAGAGGGAACATAGCATAATGTTTGTTTTAGCAATGAAGGAACTGTTTTTGAAAATGTTTTGATTTACGTATTCTATCTGGGGTATATGGTGATAGCAATCTTTTGATAAACAAACAACACTTACAGTTTGAGACGATCACAAATTCTCCGTTAGTCTTTGTTGCTATTGGAAACCAAATCTGAAATATAGACGTATTTGAAACTCTAAACATTTCCTTTTTATATGAATGGAATAATTAATTTACAGACAAAAACGAAACTATATCAAATAGGTGTATGTAAACACACGATAAAACCGAGTTTATGCATTTTACAAGCTGATGCTGATTTTGGACATTTTTATTCGTTTACAATGTTAACCCTTTCCTCAATAAATACGCATTTCTATGCCTCTGTAAAAGTCACTTTATGAAACCATTGTGATAAATAGAGCATTTGCTCCTATAGGAGCAAATGCTCTATTTATCACAATTGTTTCAAACAAATTCTAAAATTTTCCTTTTCTCTAGTTAATGCTCCTTTTCGGTAGAATTATTCAAAGTGATTGGATCTAAAACTAGTCTATGGAGGAAAGGGTTAACACCACTGCATTGTCAATGCTGATATTGATGGAATACTAGCATGTGCAAAGAAACATATAAATATGCGTACTTCGAGACGATTCGAAAGAGTGCTGACAGTACAGTTAAACCTCTCTATAACGGCCAAAAAAATGTGTTAATTACTTTTCATGTAGTTGGTATTTAAGGCATGTGGCTGCTTAAAGCAAGGTGAAAGTAAAACAGAACGCTCCTTTAGGAGCGTTCTGTTTTACTTTCACCTTGCTTTAAGCAGCCAGCGGCCTTTAACATAAAATACTCGATGTAATTTAGTGACCGTTATAGAGAGGTTTTACTGTATAGGGTTTGTTGGGGGAAATAAATAAGCTTTTCTTCAAACTATTTAAATTTACGCATCTTATCTGGACCTCTGAATAAAGTCTCTCAATGAAGATAACGGATATAACTGCTGCTGTTTCTCAAACCTTGGAACATGGTTTATATCATGTTTTATTACACGAAGTGCATTTTGCATGCACTCGGTTAGCTTTAATTGTTATTGATCAACTTTAACGGTTAGACGGATGTTGTCTACTTACTATCCGATCTGTTGTCTACTTACTTTTCGATTTTTTGTCTACTTACTATCCGATTTGTTGTGTACTTGCTATTCGATATATTGTCTACTTACTATTCGATCTGTTGTTTACTTGCTACCCGATTTGTTGTCTACTTATTATCCGATCTGTTGTTTACTTACAATCCGATCTGTTGTCTACTCACTAGCCGATCTGCTGTTTACTTACTATCCATCTGCTGTCTACTTACTATCCGATCTGATGTCTACTTACTATCCGATCTGCTGTCTACTTACTATCCGATCTGCTGTTTACTTACTATCCGATCTGCTGTCTACTTACTATCCGATCTGCTGTCTACTTACTATCCGATATGTTGTCTACTTACTATCCGATCTGTTGTCTACTTACTATCCGATCTGCTGTTTACTTACTATCCGGTCTGTTGTCTACTTACTATCCGATATGTTATCTACTTACTCTCTGACAAGTTGTCTACTTATTATCCAATCTGTTATCTACTTACTATCCGAACTGTTGTCTACTTTCTATCCGATTTGTTGCCGACTTACTATCCGATCTGCTGTCTACTTACTATCCGATCTGTTACAATTTTCACTTACTTCCGATTCGTTCAAGTTATAGTGTAACTATTAACCGAGTGTCAAGCAGACTGGATTTTGATGAGACGCCGAGTTACTCGGCGTCTCATCTGCATCCAAACTGTTTGTAAACGGCAGTTATACTATATCAGTCATATACAATACAATAATACACAATCAATACATATAGTCAACCGCTGTATACTGGCACATATTTCTCAACTAGTACAGTAAAACCCCTCTAAACCGGACGTTAAATTTGGTATAAATATCGGTCTTGGAGACAGGTGGCAGCTTCATGCAGGGTGAAAGTCATGCAGAAAGCTCCTAGAGGAGCTTTCTGCATGACTTTTACCCTGCATGAAGCAGCCACCTGCCTAAAAGTATCTAAATTCTTCTCTACAAGAGTTCCGGTTTAGAGGGGTTTTACTGTACATGCATTTCGTGTTTCATACGGTACATGTTTTGCACTTAGTTTATTTCATTAAGGTTGATCTATTCATTACAAGGACCGATTCATTTTCCAAATATATATCTGGTATTCCGCTATATATAATAACAAGGGATATAATAAAACGCATTTTGATGAATGTTCTATCTATTTGAATATAGTGGTCTGTGTATGGCTGAAACTGCGGAGAAACATAAAACGCATCAGTAATACATTGGGAAACACTTTCCGAATAATGTTGAAAAATCTCCCTGACTTGTCTTTATCTCATGATGTCCCATAGAGAATAGAGTGCAGAATATAAATAATGAGCCTAGTAGAATACCATTTGTACTGTTACAGTACACACCTATAAACAATTCACGCAGCGTAGGATCTACGTTATCTGTCACGGAAATGATATTGTTCATTGAGCCCAGCACGACAAGGAATAACAAAAATATTCTCAACGCTTTACTCCATAAATACGCTTTTCTACGCATTTGCAAACAGAGCAGACCCAGATCAGACGGCTCCTATAGGAGCCGTCTGATCAGGGTCTGTTCTGTTTGCTTATGCCGTAATATAGATCTGATTCTACATCCGCTGCCTTGGTTGAATAATCCTGTACTCAGATGTTATTATAGAAATAGAGCTAATTAATATTCATGATGTTAATACTTCTTACATGAATATTCATGGAGTAAAGGCTTAATAAACCCGAGTCTGCAATTTTCTCTTTTTGTGTTGCAATCTTTGCTTTCGGGGGATCACCACCCTTCAGAATTTATAATCTTCACAACAGCAGGTGTTAAATGCTTGTGTGGCGGCCGTAAAACGTCGCCCCGTACTTCATTCTCAGTGTTGTTATACCTTCTGATCCTTCGAGATCATGAATTTCAGTACTTCTTGTTCTGAAAATTGAATACCGCTTAAGCCGGTGCTAGGGGGCGTGAGCAGTGTTGCACTTTTAATTACTGCTCATGAACTGACTCAATAAAACCGAGTCTGCAATTTTCTCTTTTTGTGTTGCAATTTTTGCTTTCGGGGGATCACCACCCTTCAGAAATTTTAACCCCATTTCCCTGTTTTATGTTTATTAAAAATTCCAATGCCTACAGGGTATTGATGGACAAAATAGTTAAAATGAAATATGGAAGGTGGAGCATTGTAGCCATTTGAGAAAGTAGACAAACAGATGTATCGAATTCCATTAGCAAACAGAGCGGACCCAGATCAGAGGGCTCCCATAGGAACTGTCTGATCTGGGTCTACTCTGTTTGCAAATGTGTGAAAATGTGCTTATATAATTGAAAAGGGTTATCCCTTCAAATGCTGAAGAAATCATGTCTGCTCAAACAGTAGGCTCTACAGGAGCCGTCTGATCACGGTCTGCCCTCTTTGCCCATAATACACCGTAATATAGGTATGATGTTATAGTTTCTACTCAGGTCAGCGTTCATGAGTCCATGTGATATTATAGGAATTAATTAAAATAAATTAATTTTAATGATGCCTTCATCTAGCTCGTTTTTGTCATACCCGTAATTACTTTTCTACAGTTACTCAGTTTGCAGCTCAATCAATGAGTACACTAACGATAGGTGGATACAGTTTGTTTCACTTAAATATATTTTCGTTTTACATGCACTTCACCACTATATTTGCCATCGCGGTTGTTGTAGATTAGTCGGAGAGGGGATACGTTTATTTACACTGTTTATCTTTTAGGGCGGGTATAGAATAAGTGTGAGGTTGTGCGCCCCTAAACCGGTTTAACCCCCATTGACTGTTATCACTGACTGTTCCAAGGCGGTACTTCCATCTTCCCCGTATTGTGTGTTTGTCTTGTCTTTGTGTGTCTCTTTATGTTTTTTGGTTGTTATGTACATTTGCTGTGTTTTCTTGTGTTGCTGTTCGGGCGGCTGTTTGTTCTGTATGTGGTGTTTCCTGCATGCCTCATATTAGTACTTTTACATGAATGCACATGGCGTGAAGGGTTAAGTTCTACTGCACAGTGCTTGGTTTTAAGATATTGTAATAATCGTATTTATATCGATACATGTAAAGCTTGTATTGTAGGATTGTAGTTTATTTAATGCATGCAATGAAAACAATATCAGCCATTGTAGTAAAATAGAACAAATCGTGTTTATTTGAGCTTATTTTACATGTTCTATAGCAAAACAGGCTCATAGATAAATCCATCTTTCTTTGCAAAACTCCTCAAAATGGAATGTTGCTTTAACCCATTCCCTGATATTGACGACTTTTGACGACTCTGTAAAAGTCACTTTGTGAAACCATTGTGACAAATAGAGCATTTGCTCCTATAGGAGCAAATGCTCTATTTAGCACAATAGTTTCAAACTACTTTTCTCTAGTTAATGCTCCTTTTGTGTATATTTATTCAAAGAGGTTGTATCTAAAAATAGCCTATGAGGTAACGGGATAAACAAATTTTCAAACGATTTCTCAGAAAGAAATTGATCAAATAATTCAGGTCTTGATGAAGCAGCAGCAGGAAACATGTACATTTGAAAATATCATTTAGTTTTCATCACTTATCAATTCGCAGGACTATCGTATTTAAACACTTGCGTTGAACGTGTTTGCGTTGTTAATTGTCTGCGGGAAATCGGGTTTCTGTCAGACATGCAGCATTTTACTGCTCTCGTCCCTATACCGTAAATCTCAGCTAGCACTCGTGAGATGTAATGGTGTGCTTTCATGTCTACTGTGACTCGGACAACGCCAATGCAAGAAAATACAGCAGAACCTGTCCCAAGTGGCCATTCAGTTATTGAACATTGGAGTCTTAAAAGACATGTGGAGTAATGCGGGACAAGCGTAAATGCAGAAAGTTTCTATAGGAGCTTTCTGCATTGTGTTTGATTTACATTAAGCTACCACAGGCCTTATATACTCAAATGTTACCTTTTTTGATGGCCGCTTAAGGCATGTTCTACTGTATATATTTTGCGTTCTAGTATTATGTTTTACGTATAATATTCCTCTGATCTTTTCAATAGTCGGGAAAAATAGCCTATGTGCGTTATGTGTCTGATAGACATGTTTAAATGTCATCTTACAAGTGTCGATGACCGACATACGCACAGAAAAAAACAGCTATAAATAGCCAGCTACATGTATTTAACGTTGTTGAACACGTCACTTAAGCAGGCAATCTATATAACAAATTCCACCTTATGGTTCGTTTTGTACACTTCGTTTTATTTGTGTGAAATATTTTGGATTGCGATAAGATGTCTGTGTTATCTAGCACCTGCTATGAATCCAAACTGTTTGTAACTAGAAATACTGGGGCCCGTCTAATGAAAGGTCATATGACGAAATACAGTAGAACCTTTCATAGATGATCATTTATTTATTAAACATATGAGTCTTACACTGCCGGTGTTTGTGCAGTACAGGGCAAAAGGAATGCACAAAGCTCCTATGGGAGCTTTCTGTTTTACTTTAAACCTGCATTAAACTACCAACTGCTTTCCAGACTCATAGTTTAACCTATTTTAATGGCATCTTAAGACAGGTTCTACTGTAACCGTAAGTCCTAATCTACGCTGATCGCTACTATTCGCATAAGAGGAATAATGGTACATTGTAATGGGCCATAAGTAAGGTTATCTTTGTACGACACATTGTCATACATGATCATATACAACGATATCGGTCTCTATGTGTTATTCAATGCGGCTTAACCCATTCCCTCAAATTGACGACTTTTGACGACTCTGTAAAAGTCACTTTGTGAAACCATTGTGATAAATAGAGCATTTGCTCCTATAGGAGCAAATGCTCTATTTATCACAATGGTTTCAAACCACAAAATTCTAAAAACATTCCTTTTCTTTAGTTACTGCTCCTTTTCGGTAGATTTATTCAAAGCACTTGTATCTAAAAATAGACTATGGGGTTATGGATTAAGGGTCACATCGAACGCCAACATAGTCCGTATCAAATGTCTGATTTACTTACCACAAAAACGAAATTTTTCAATTTCATTGTCAACGATAATGTATCATGACACACTTGTATCGCTTATCTAAAACATATTCAGTTTAATGTGAACAGCCATTATAGGAGCCATTTTTCCAGTGCTTATAATATTATGAATACACATGGGAATAACCTGATGGTTTATAGTATAATCATTCATTGTTTGGTATTGTTTCGGTTACAGACGTTCCAGTTCGCCATTACAGGATTTACGCAAATCTATGATTCTGATATGAAACAAAGTATATATAAAGTAGGAGCGTTCTGTTTTACTTTCACCTTGCTTTAAGCAGCCACCTGCCCTGTATACCAACTAATTAACACAATTTAGTGGCCGTTATAGAGAGGTTTTACTGTATGTTTATTTACTACGGATTCGTTCAAACTGTTGGAAAAGTATCCACCGCGTGTCAAACGTCAAGAATTTAAATCCTGATGAGATGCGGAGTTACTCGGCGTCTCCTGTGGATGCAAGTTGTTTGCGTCTCCTCTGGATACAAGCTGTTTGCGCCTCCTCTGGATACAAGCTGTTTGCAAAAAGAGTGTTCTTAGCAGGCACAGCGTGAATTATCCATGTGCGTCACTAGTAATAGTGTTTGAAATATATATGTTTTTTTTGTTCCCTCTTTGATACTTTTGAAATTACCTTACCCCTTATCCCGCTATCCACGACGTGAATCGCACTTGCAAACAGCTTGGATCCGGATGGGACGTTGAGTAATTCATTAGGATCCAAGCTTTTTGACACTATGTCAAGGTTTCTCAAGCCGTGGTTGAATCGGAAGTACAGTAAAACCTCTCTATAACGGCCTCTAAATTACATCAAGGTTTTGTGCTAAAGGCATGTGGCTGCTTAAAGCAAGGTGAAAGTAAAACAGAACGCTCCAATAGGAGCGTTCTGATTTACTTTCACCTTGCTTTAAGCGGTCACCTGCCATACATACCAAATAATCAACATAATTTAGTGGCCGTTATAGAGAGGTTTTACTGTATACGAACTCCAAAATTAAGCAAAAGGTTGTTTGTTTATCACAGCGGGATAAAAGTTAAATTTGAACTCTATACTATTATACATTCGGTGATATTTCTGTTTAATCGGTTGCTTGATTGAGTTTGTTTTATTATTTATAGAAATGGTAATATAGATAAATGCCCTGATGTATTTCTGCAGTAATTTTGAGTATAGTTTCGAACGATTCAACCAATAAAATACGACTATCAGCGATGCAGACTGTCGGCAACCATCTTATCAGTTCTCAAAAGGTAGCTTGATTATAGTAATGGCAATCGTGCCCACTTCGTTTAAGAATGCATATGTTGGGACAAGCTGGATCCATATATAGAATATACAATAGTCTCTCTAAAGAACGACCTGCTCTAATAAACGCCATAACCCCCCCCCCCTCCAGCGGGAAAACTAACCTGACAGAGAGCCAGATAAAATGCGTAAATTTAAACATTTTCAAGAATAGCTTCTTTATTTCCCCGCCAACACTTTACTGTGACCATTCTTTAGAATCGTCTCGAAGAGACGATTGTAAAGAGTGGTCACAATATATAGTGTTTAGTTGCAAAATGACGATTTTAATACAATGTACTTGGGTACTCACCTTAATCTGTAGCTCTGTAACCATCAATAAAACAACTCCAGTTGATCTTCGATATGTCGAACTCGGATAACCCGAATTTCGGAATAACAAAAAGTTAAATCCTTCCAAAACGTAAAATGCAGAATTACTCTAACATGTACCGCTACATATATCTAGAAACAGACATGAATGCTTAATACTGGTCTAAAGTAAAGCTGAAAGCTCCTAGTTCGAGTTATCGAAGTTCAACTGAAAACCCATATATAATAACCGTCGAATAAACAGATACAGATTTGTGTTCAAAATGCAGGTAGTACATGTAGCTTAATACAGACTGGAACCAAAGCAGAAAGCATTGATTCATTCTGTATTCAGTAACTACTTGTGCACAAACCTCAAAAAGGTCCTTTTAAACTTTTCCCTTATGTAAGCGCATTTTCACGCATCTGCAAACAGTGTAGACCCAGATCAGACGGCTCCTGTAGCGGTCGTCTGATCAGGATATGTCCTGTTTGCTTATGGTGTAATATATATCTGATTCTACAGCTTCTGCCTGAGCCAAAATGTCCTGTGTACATATGCCATTAGGAAGTTAATTTTATTAATATTCATGACGTCATAATTTCCTACATGCATATTCATCAGGGAAAGGGTTAAAAAATGAAACGTGCCGTGGAAGGTCTTTTAGAGATAGTACGGCATGCCTTTTTTGCATCATCTTATTTTTTACATGATAAACCCGTTTAAGTGATATATCATCGTCAACAATATAAAAAGTATAAAAAAGAGAAAAAATAGGTCTGTTTTTAATGGGATTTTTCACTTTGAAAATAGAAATTACAAGTTTTGCTTGAAATGCCGTCATCAAACTGTCAGTTTTGTTGCATTCTTATCGATATTATGATAGAGAACATCATAAGTTTGAAATATCTTTATAACTGTTTCGCTGCCAATGTCCCTTATTTGGTGACCTATTAAAATAGTTTGGATCAAGGTGAGACACCGAGTAACAGGATACAAATTGTTTCGTGTATGAATATGTTTTGAAACAAAAAAAGAAGAAACTTAACCCTTCTCTTGCTGAATTTTAAAATACATTTCTTCTTCTTTACCCATGCCCTGTTGTATAATTCCATATATCTTCACTGTGTACAAGTATTTCTCTGTACAATCACTGCTGTGGAGTGCACTGGTTGCACAACCACCTTGTAAATAGTGCAGACCCTGATGAGACAGCTATTGCAGGAGCTGTCTCATCTGGGTCTTCACTATTTACAGGTAGGTATATTGACGCGAATAGCAAGCGAAGGGTTAAAAAAGTGAGAATAAAACAAGTTTTGAAGACGCAAATTAAAGCAATGACTGGTTGTCAAGTAAGGTATTAAATCCCAAATACTGAACACATATATTCATGAAAATGCAGCATACTGGCGTAATATAACGCACCTTTATCGACACTTGAGATGCATGACATCAAAGTTGTGAGATCAAATTACTATACTAGTGAATATTATCTCAGGACAACTCGACAATGAGACATAAAACCAAGACTTAAGTGTAAGGAAGCTTAAAATATGCATTAGATGATTTCTTATAATGGCATATGAACACAGACATTTTTCATAGCAGAAACAGTAGAGTATCTATATTATTTTATGAACAAACAGAACAGACTATGATTAAACGGCTCTTAATCTGGGTCTACCCTGCTGACAAATGCCTTAAAATGGGTACATGTAACTATGGAATAAATGGTTAAAATTTGCAATCTGGTCATTGCGTAAATGGTGTGATAAGATTTCACGTTTCCTAAGATTGTTGGTTTTAAGATCGTCTTTATTTTTTGAATCATTGTAGTAACTCTGACGTCCACGCTGTCTCCGTTGTCGTCCTGAAACTTTAACGTTGGCTGTAACTTCTTTACTATTCATGCAAATCTAATGAAACTTTACACGTGTGTACCGTTACAAGGTATACAATCGATGAGACGACTGTTAGCACCCGCATACGGTGCTGTTGTTTTGTTCTTTCGAAGTAGTTCAGCTAATAATATTTTCATTTAACCCTCTCGGTGCCTAATTTCTAATTGTCCTCTGCGATCTAATTTTGTTAAATAATTCGGTAAAATAAGGAAATAAGATAAATAAATGCAAATTATCAAAGGAATAAACCACAGATATAGAAATAGAGTTTTAGACAAAAAAGTGAAGTCCCTGAACAGACGCCACCTTGAAAAGGCGGCGTCTGATCTGGGACTGCACACTTTGTCGTGGTGCATTTTTGCGACATTGGCGGTGAAAGGGTTAAGGGGTTACCCTTTATTTCACTGTAAAAAGTAAGGTCTGCTAACATTTGAATCTGGTAACATTTCTACTACAGTGCTCCCTCCCTACAACGGCCCTCTCAATAACGATTCCATCCTTACAACAACGCATGTCACTGTTTCCGAAACAAAAAGGCTCCAGAAACAACATTTGTCCATCGTATTTTCTTTATGCCTCCATCAAACCCTATGTTGTGACCACTCTTTAGAATCGTCACTTTGTGAGTTTGATTGAGACATAACGGTTTTAGTTCTCGAAATACACCTTATCTGGGGATCTGCAAACAAGCCAGTTATGTTTGATTTTCCCTCCCTATAACAACTCCCTCTGAAAAACACACACAATCTTCGTATCCCAAAGGGTGTCGTTGTAGAGAGGGAGAACTGTACTTCCGATTTCAAGCGTCTGAGATATAATTAATAGCGTGGTTCTCTACGAGACCCCGAGTTCCACGCCGTTTGAAAATGTGAATCATATTAGGGATAGCAGGATAGTGGTTAATGCAAATTCAAAAATATCGAAGAGGAACCAAAAATAAATATTGTTTCAAATGCTATTCCAACTTGTAAAAAGCACGATTAATCCTTTGCCTGTTATGTGAATATGGAAAAATGGTCAAACAGGGAGAGCCACATACGAAATGGCACGGCATCAAACACAATCAAACAAGAAACGGTACAGCCACAAGACTAAACATAAACGGGACGCATATCAAGACGAAAAACATTAAAAATTAAGCATATTAAACAACACAGTTGACCATAGGCTGAAAGCAGGAGTATCGACTTGGAACGGTCAGTAGCCAAAAACGACTACTGGGGGCTTAAACTTGGGCTGGGGCTGAGACGTGTTTGCAAATTGCTTGGATCCAGATAAGACGCCGAGTAACTCAGTATCTCATAAAGATCCATCTGATTGACACTCGATCAGTAAATTCTCAAACGCTAGATCAAAAGACAACTGATCAAGTGTTTACAAATGCGAGTGAAGTCGTGGTTTGCGGGATAAGGGTTTACACGTTATACAATTGGCATTAACATACGCTGCATGGTAGCTTATTGATAACAAACATAAACACAATGTGTGTAACAAATTTGGTTTGAAGGCTTCGTGATTAATGAGTTTAACTGTTTTGCTGCCAAAGTTGTCTGTATACTATCTGCATACATTGCCGTCGGCTACAATTTTCATTTATTACTGATTTTCATTTTGGTTTCAAAAACACGGTAGCAAACAGCTTACTAGGTCCTTATGAGACACCGGGTTACTCGGCGTCTCATCTGAATCCAAACTGTTTGCAACATTGACAGCGTCCAAGAGTTAAGGAATCCGAGAGATCTAATGTCTTGACAAACCATTACCATTCGAACAGCAATCAAATATATTCAGTTCGAATGTGTGCACGGCGATTTAATCAACCATTGCAGTGCTACATGTATTTTGTAATTCTGCATGGACATTAACCCTTAGCTTGCTATTCACGTCAATATACCTACCTGTAAATAGTGAAGACCCAGATGAGACAGCTCCTGCAGGAGCTGTCTCATCAGGGTCTGCACTATTTACAAGTTGATTGTGCAACCAGTGCACTCCACAGCAGTGAGTTCACAGCGAAATACGTGTACACAGTGAAGATATATGTAATTACACAACAGGGCATGGGTAAAGAAGGAGAAATGCATTTCAAACTTCAGCAAGCGAAGGGTTAACCCTTCGTGTATATGCATGGAATAAATAATAACATCATAAATATTGATTTGTATTTTTCTGAAATATGATACTTTTCTCTGAACATATGACAGCTTTTTGAAAACTACGTGATATATATCAATTAACAAAATGTATATTTTACATATTGAAGCTTCATTATTTTTGTTTCTACACAACTTTAAAGAGTGATGTGTATATTGTCAAATTCTTCAAACAGAGGTTATGTTACAAAAAACATGGCGACCCTATACTTTTGATGTGTCATTTGCAGGAAAAATGCTTATACTTTGATTGTGCAAAGTTATAAAAAATTTCTCTGCTAGAAATCATTGTGATATACGCATTTAATGTTCCATTATAAACATGTTTATAATCAATATTCTTGATGTTGTTATTTAACATTTAATATTCAAAGAGAAAATGGTTAAATATTTATGGGGATAAACGGGCTAATAAATGCCAAGTTAATATTTGTGGAAGTTTTAAAAAGATAATGGCTTTTCATGAGATAATACTATAGGCCTAAGTGAATCAATTGTTGTATTTGACGGGGTTTTCAAGAGACAACTGCACACTGTTGGGGGTTCTGTCAATGTCATTATTGAACACTCCATTGCCATTTATAAGTCATACATTTTCCGGATGTTAAGTTGGTCTGTGTTTGGTTTTTTCTAAAACAGCGTTGAGGTTTATAAAATGAAGCTATATGAAATATTTAATTTTACATTTTCCTCTCAGAATACAATCAAGAGAAACACATAAAATGATTTATTATCAAGCAAACATTGCCCATACTTTCAGTGCATTAAATATATCTTGTGTTTTCAGGTTTTCCTAGACAATTTAAATTTATAGCCTAGATGATTGTCAGACGTAAATGCTAGTTAGAGAAATATCACCATTGATAATGGACCACGAAACACTAAAATACCTAAATATCGATAGACATGGATATCGTTCTGTAGCAATAAGGATCTCACTTTAACCACGTACTCAAATACTAGAATCGCCATTTCTCCATCGAACCCTATGGGGCCTACGTCACCGAGTGATTACGGTCTTCGACTGACAATCGCTTAGCCTCTCACCGCTGTGTGTTCGATTCATTTGGATTTCTCATTTGAGAAAGCCTTCAAGCTGGCTTGCGGTAGGTGGAGGGTTCTACTTGGATGTTCTTCTGTGCACGAAACAATGCAAATTATTCCGTGCATAGAAGAACATCTAGGGTCTTCCTCCACCTGTAATTGGCTGATATGACTGAAATACTGCTAAAAACGACGTACACCTGATCAAACCCAAACCAAACCGAACCCTATGTTGTAATCACTCTTTAATCACTCCTACAGGAGCGTTGTGTTTTACTTTCACCTTGCGTTAAGAAACCACCTGCCCTAAATATACCAACTAATTAACACAATTTAGTGGCCGTTATAGAGAGGTTTTACTGTAGCTATATCAAATGGAATGTCCGGTTTATATGGTTTTTTACTGTAGCTTCATTACACGGTTCGCACATGAGCCCTCTAATATGGGCATACACTATAAGCCTTAGTATGGGGTTGTGGGAATGCATGATTAAATAGTTCAAACAAAATGAAATACAGTGTCTTCGCTTCATAGTTTGCTACTGGCAACATTGAGACATCAATGACACTCTGTATATACAGCTGGCCGTTCAGACAGTCTCGACTGTACTATTTAACCTTTAGCTTGTTGTCGTCGGATCTATGGTTACGGTTGCAAGAACGCTGGATGCAGGTGAGACGCACAGAAACTCGGCGTCTAACAGGGATTCAAGCCGTTTGACACACTGGCCGACTGATTATTGCTTGTAGATGATGGAAACATGTGTAACAAGAGCTGTCTGCAGACAGCGCGCTCCACTTTCTTTAGTGCTGGATAGTGTAGTGGAAGTCTAAGTCAGAAAGGGGAGATAACAAAAGCAAAATTAATTTTAGGGTTATCTGCCCTTGTGAAACGGGTCCCTCTTGTAATAGTTAACATGTATACCCAAGTTGAACCAATTATCTTGGACAGTTTCTGAGACATGAACCTGAACATAAAACTTAACCAACAATGAAAATTCTAAGTCGAAAAAGGGGCATAATTATGACAAAATTAATTTAAGGGTTACCTACCCTTGTGAAATGGGTTCCCCTTGTGATAGTAAACATGCATACCAAATATGAACCAATATCTTTGATGGTTTCTGAGAAAAGGACCTTAACATAAAGGTTAACCAACGCCGACGCCGACGAGAGGGTCGTGACGATAGCTCCACTTTTTGAAAAAGTGGAGCTAAATAAATAAGGTCAGCAGGCTGAAGACAAAGTTTATAAAATGAATGAACATCGACAGCATAGCTTTGAGTGGTCGCTCTACAAAGGTGTTTCTGTAGATGAGAGTAGAAACACATAGGCTGGTTGATAATTACTTTTTTTTTTATCATTTAACCCATTCCCTCATAGGCTAGTTTTAGACCCAACCTCTTTGAATAAATCTACCGATAAGGAGAATTAATTAGAGAAATGATTACATTCAGATTTGTGCAGTTTTGAAACCATTGTGATACATGTAAATAGAGCATTTGCTCCATAGGGCCAAATGCTCTATTTATCACAATGGTTTCATAAAGTAACTTTCACAGAGACGTCGGTGTGAGGGAATGTGTTAAGGAAAGCGCCTCGTTATATTAATGACGTACTTTGGCATATTTCATTGTTCAGATGTTAAGAATTGGTTGGAAACAACTTATTATTGCTCAAATGTATAAAATTTGATTATAATTTGTGCACTTACATTACACTTAATACCAGGTGCGCGTTTCCAATTTTGCGAAGGTAATAAAAATGCATCACAACCAGTTTATAAATAGTTTATTGACATGATATAAATATAAATGTTATCTCACAGCTTTGATAATTCTGATGTTACCACCTGAAATGGTATTTTGATATTTCATTAAAACTTTTAAGAGATAGGTTTTTACAATATTTGTTTTAAAAAGAGACATTCACCTGCCTGTTTCTGCTATCTTTAAACGACCATATCTACCGAAAGCTGATACTAACGTACATAGTTATAATTTGATATGTATTTAGACATTGATATCTTAATGCAATTAAACAGTTTTTAGGAATTATATGGCATATATAGTGTAGCAAAAACTGTTTCATGTTCATATAACCTACATGAAATAATCTGCATGGTCCTTCAAAAGTGACCTATTCATAATAAAAGTAATTCCGTGCGGTGGGTGGCGGTGTGTATGAGCTGATAGTACGTATGGGTTACACAGATACGAGGAATATCACCTTTTCAAACGATTCCCATTTTTATACTTTATGTTTAGTAAAACATTCATGAGTGGATCTCCAACCTCAGCTTTGCGTTTCGTATAGCATTGAAATATTGCATGACAGACACATGTTAATAAAAATGCTGGCAAATTAATGTCTGTCTATTCTCCTCTTAGAAACTCCTGACTGAGTGTTGCAAATCCTCAATACTGATGTGATGAGTTACACAGCGTCTTCTTTTGATCAAAACGGTTCGCCAAAGCCAGTTTATTAACGTTTAACCATATCCTCTATAAATATGCCTTTCTATGCCTTTGCAAACATAGTAGACCCAGATCAGACGGCTCATATAGGAGCCGGTTGATCAGGGTCTGCTCTGTTTGCTGTCGAAATACTATATATATGAGTCTATAGTTTCTACTTTTGCAAAAAGGCACGTGTTAAACATGCAGTTTTAAAAATATGTTCTAATTTATATTCATGACGTCATCATTTTTTACATGAATATTCATGGAGTAAATGGTTACTCCTTTCCCGTTTGATGGTGCTTTTCAGTGGACTGCTGTTCCTATCTTGATAACAACAGAACCTGTCTTAAGCGGTCATTTATTTATTGAACTTGGGGGTGTTTAAAAGGGTGGTTTCTTAATGCCGGGCAAAACTAATGCAGAAAATTCCTATAGGAGCTTCCTGCATAACTTTTGATCTGCCTTACAGGCCCGTAATTAGACTTCATTTTGATGATCGCATAAGGCAAGGTTTTACTGCACTGAATCTTTATCAGAAAAATGGTATTTAGTATTAATTTTTCATTCGTTGTCTTCGTATGACATTTAGTATCACATGATATTTGCAACTTTTACATTATATCCAGCTCACTATGTTCCGTGTTTTTGTTGTCTTTATTTTTAAATAAAATAACATTTCAGTATTATACAGTAGTGTATAATAGTTCAAATCATTAACAATATTGTGAAGGTACACAGAGAATGTAATATACACTGAATATTCCCACATAATTCAACCATGTGTGTCCATACTATTAGTTTACATGTCTCTTTTCACAAATAGTGTAGACTCGTACTATTCCACTATGTTACTATTCCACAAACATTATAAAGCTTAATAAGCACTATACAACACTTTGTTACCACTCCATAACAACTATAAAGCTTAATAAGTTCTATACAACATTTTGTTACCATTCCACACATATTATAAAGCTTAATAAGCATTATACTACACTTTGTTACCATTCCGCAAACATTATAAATGTCAATTCGCATTATATAACATTGCGTTACCATCTCACATAGGGTAGAGGGAACTGTTATCTAACAGATATTGTAGATGATAATATTCAATCTTCTGTCGGCGAATGAGTGATTACTTTTGCAAACAGGTTAGACCCAGATAAGTGACTCGGCGTCTCATCAAGGTCCAAACTGTTTGACACTATGAATGTGATTTTGGAAAGGAATGCATGATAAATAAAGTTTGAAAACTGATGGAGACAATACTTTCTACTGCCAAAAAACACAAATAGTTCAGAAGGCTGAATGTTAATAATCCATATAGTGAAACACATCACGAGGAGTGCAATAAACATTGTGTCAATATTAATTATTGTGAAGATGATAGCTGTCAACAGCTACATTGCAGATACATTACCTTTTCCCTTCATATGCACGCATTCTCATTCATTTGAAATCATAGTATACCCAGATCGGACAGCTCTTGAAGGAGCATTCTGATCAGGATCTGCTCTATTTGCTTATGGTATAATATAGATATAATTTTACTCTCACTGCCATAGTCAAAATGGTCTTTGTTAATAATGCTTTAGAATAGTTTATCTCATTAAATATCCATGGTGTAATTATTTCTTTTGATGACACTCAACATGACAGTTTCAGAAAGATGATACATGTAGTTCGTCTGGGTTACGTGTTTCAAATAAGCAAACAGAGTAGATCCTTATCACAAGTTATCGGACGACTCATTAGGAGCCGTCTGATATGTGTCTTTACTGTATGTAAAGGCGATAAAAGGCGTATATAGTTATGGAGAAACGGGTTAATAGTTTCATGGCATACCATTGTCTGATCAAGTAAACCTGTATTGTGTTTTATTTTCTATTACATAACATTTTATTGCTTCCATACGAATCGAACAACGCGCACTCATCAAATATGCTATTTCTATACCTCTACATATTTTTTTTATATTTTATATATTCCTTACAAACACAATATATAGCTGAAAGATGTACCCTGCATTAACCCATTTGTGCCCACAATCCGATATAATTATGGGTCATAGGCAAACAGTGTAGACTCTGATCAGACGCCGCACAATGCGGCGTCTGATCAGAGTCTACACTGTCTGCTGATAGGAATTTCAATATAAAACAAAACGAAATTGAATATTTAGGCCAGGCTTCCCTCAGATAAAAATTGGGCTAGTCCGATATATAAACATGGAAGAAAAGATTGGGCGCAAGTGGGTTAAAGGTTTAATTATTCTGTACTGCTAATATAATATAACGAGAAGATGCAATTGAGTATCTGATACCATAAGTGCAGAACTTTAGCAAGACGATCGACATAATTCTGTGATTTAAGCTTAGCCTTCATTCTGTCCTCCTTGTTTTCTGTCAACGCAAATTATCTGCATCGAAAAATAAAATGAAAGGGTGGACCCTAAGCTTGATTCAGGATTGCTTTAGGGAATAACCTTATTCTTTATACCGTGTACTTTTTCTATAATTTTTCTAAAATCACAGAGTATGCGGATCGTTTATCAAGAGAGGATGTTCTTTGTCACATTTCGTGCATAAAATTGTTCACAGAATTTGTCACCGACGAACGCGGTCTTTCTTTTTAGTCTTCAATAATCTGTCCAATACTTTAATCTTGTACTTCAATTTTTTTTCCATCTAAAGACGCTTGCATGCAGATGGCAAATGCTGTATTTAGGTAGCAAAACGATGTAAATGGAGGCATTAGATACCCTTTGGCATGTACTAGCAAAATACTATATCAAATATTCTCAGTCATGTGTTTCCTGTCCTTGTGCATGTATATCTAAATTTCATTAATTATAAAACACTATGTATTTTTTTGTTTACGCGTTTTTTATTTACCTGCCACAAAATAAAACGTTTCCAGCAGGTATAAAATACGTGCATACATTGTACTTAGCAAAATAATATAATTAAAATTAAGTATTGTTTGAATGCTAGACTAGTTTCAGGGTCCATGCTTATAAAACTTTTAGTTGAGTCTGAGTTCGTTCTCAAGTTTTTGATTGGTTAGATTTGAGCCTTTGGCTCAAATCTGACCAATCAAAAGCCTGAGAACTCAAATCTGACCAATCAAAAGCTTGAGAACTCAAATCTGACCAATCAAAAGCTTGAGAATAGTTGTAGCTTCAAGACAGGACTATGATTATTTCTTGCAGCCCTTTGAAAATGCATGTGGAAAATAATGACATCATGAATAATTATTAGATAAAGTGTTAAAATATCATGTGAGCATAGGCAATGTTTGTCATGGCAGAAACAGTTGAATCTATAGTATTCCATAAACAAACACAACAGACCTAATTAGAGGGTCTATATAGGCGCTATCAGAGAGAGAGAGAGAGAGAGAGAGAGAGAGATAGAGAGTGAGAGAGCCACCAGAGAGAGAGAGAGAGAAACACACACACAGAGACAGAGAGACAGAGACAGAGACAAGGACAGACAGAGACAGAGAGAGAGAGAGATACAGAGAGACAGAGACGGAGATACATAGACACAGAGAGACAGCGAGAGAGACAGACATAGAGAGAAAGACAGGGGGAGACAGAACGAGAGACACAGAGACACACAGAGACACACACACATATATATAAACAGAAAGGGGAATGGAGGGAGGGAGGGACGTAGGGAGGGAGGGAGACAAACAGATACAGAGACAGAGAGACAGAGTGAGAGAGATAGAAAGATAGAGAAAGAGAGAGAGGGAGGGAGGAAAGGATGAAAATAGAGAGAGAGAAAGAGATGTGGGGCAGATAGATCGCATGCAATGCACTATCATTGTTTATTTAGTAGTCAGATTAATGCTTACCCTTTAATAAATAAATATTCATGCAGGAAATAATGACATCTTGAATATTAATTGAACTAATTGTTATAATAGTACCTGGATATAGGAATCGTTGGCCATGGCAGAAACATTGAAACGTATATCATTAACGAACAGAGCAGACCCTGATGAGACGGCTCATACAGGAGTCGTCTGATATGAGTTTACTCTGTCTGAAAAGGCACAGCGATTGCCGAAGATTGAGACTAATTACATGTACATGTATAAGTTTATGCATTGGTCGTGCGACTGGTCCGGTCTCTCTTTTCTCACCTTGGATGAATGTGTCTTATTCGGGATGGCTGATTAAATCGCTGAATAAATACGGAGACGAGGCACATAATTAAAAAACAGTTGCGTCGTTTTGTTCATAACAAATAAATGATACCAAACAGCGTAGAATCCATGCAATCTATCAGAATGATTAGGTCTGTCGATGCATACAGCACGAAGTAACAAATATTTCATTAAGAGAAATATGAACAGTAACAGTGCAATTTCATATACAAGTTTGTTAGTGTAAATCGTTAAAGGGAACATGTTGACAATAAATAGCACGTTTATTAAATCTTATTCTGTTCAGAAAATATAAAGCTTGTTCAGATTTGGATTTTATGTAATTGTTACTCCTTCCGATTGTATAAAGGTTTTGAGAAACTGTGGAACAAGTGTGAAACAGCTTGGATCCAGATGACACGTTGGTTACATCAACCCATTTGATGCACATATGTTCAACTTCCTTGTAGAAATGATACAATAAAAGCCAGGAATGAACACCGCCCAGTAGCCATTAATTTCGATAAGATTTGAAATGATGTACTTTATCCCTTAGATAAAAGATTGACTAACCCAATATATAAGCATGGAAGAATCCACTGGAAGCAAATGGGTTAATACTCAACTGGATACGCATTTGCAAACAACTTGGTGAGTTACTCGGCCTCTCATCTGGATTTAAGCTGTTTGTTAATCTGTCAACAATCATTTTTAAACAAATGTATATATAGTAAAAATAACGAGTATTCGAACACTAAAATACGTATTATTATCGATCTTTAAGACAGGTGGCAGCTTAATGCATGGTGAAAGTCATGCAGAAAGCTCCCCTATGAGCTTTCTGAATCACTTTCACCATGCATTCAGCAGCCACCTGCCTAAAGGAATCTAACTTATACTATACAGGTAATTGAAATAATCGAAATGTTACCGTATATTTAGCAGAGACACACAGTCCGTCATCTATGTGGACAGGGAATTAGTTATATGTCTTATTTATGGCTTATATGGCTTCGTTATGCATGTCATAATTCACCTTAGATACTGGTTGTATAATGGTATTGCAATTATCCAATTCGTATAAAAAATAATAAATCTAAAGCATCATTCGTATAAGCTGCCGTCGGGAAATTAGTTTTATATCAAAGCCGGTGTCTTATTACAATAAGTGACATTTATACAATATATCACCAGTAAGAATAACCATATACAGTAATACCTCTCTTAACCGGAATTCTAGTAGTTAATAATTTAGAAACTGTTAGACAGGTGACTGCTTAATGCAGGTTGAAAGGCATGCAGAAAGCTCGATAGAGAAACTTTCTGCATGCCTTTCACCCTGTATTGAGCTGCCACCCGTATCCAAGACCGATAATTATAATACATTTAATGTCCGGTTTAGAGGTGTACTTTAGTCAATATATACTCTAATCAAAGACAATGGGGAATAAGTATGTGTGTGCCATGACTGCTTGACGTGATGTTTCAATATTTCAATTTTTAACCCATTTGCTCCCAGTGTATTCTTCCATGCTTATATATTGGATTAGTCTATTTTTTATCTAAGGGATTTCTGGTCTAACTTTTCATTTTTGTTTTGTTTTATATTGAATTTCCAATCAGCAAACAGTGTAGACTCTGATCAGACGCCGCATTATGCGGCGTCTGATCAGAGTCTACATTGTTTGCCTACGTCCGATATATGGGATCGTGGGAGCAAATGGGGTAAATAACATACTATTTCACGCAGTGGTATAAGTAGCTAAACAAAACCGCCATTAAAGACAAACCCGTTGATTATTTGTTTGATATCATGTTTCATGATTGTACGTAATCGGGTGTAAGTATTTTGGATTTTTTGTGGACTGATGTTATGTCCGGAGTGTATGTAATGTTCTGAATAATAAAATCTAATCAACCTGATGATGAACCAAGAACAAGAGAACAATCTTCATAATTTCTAATACATGTTTTTAACCCTCGGACCAAAGTAGTGTCTGTACATATTTGGAACTCGGAGTCTCCTATAGACCCACCCTGTTTTCAAATGCAAGTGAGAACGGGGTTAGCGAGATACGGGTTATCCCTTTCCTTCATACAAAAACCTGTTCACGCCTTTGAAAACAGAGTACAGTAAAACCTCTCTATAACGGTCACTAAATTGTGTTAATTAGTTGGTATTTAGGGCAGATGGCTGCTTAAAGCAAGGTGAAAGTAAAAACAGAACGCTCCTATAGGAGCATTCTGTTGACTTTCCCCTTGCTTTAAGCAGCCACCTGCCTTTAACTCAAAATACTTGATGTAATTTAGTGGCCGTTATGGAGAGGTTTTACTGTAGACATAGTTCCAGAATAGACGGCTCCTGTAGGAGCCGTCTGATCACAGTCTGCTCTGTTCGTCTCTGACATGATCTATATGAGTCTACAGGTTTTGTCAAAGCAATCATTGAAAATGCTACATTATAAATCGTCATCTAATAAACATCCCTGACGTCATTATTTAAGTGTCACAGACCGATACTGATACGTTTTTGTATTCGCGAGACTTTGTTGTACCACCAAGTTTACAGCATTAATGTAAACCATCAAACACAGCAGTTAATTAAGAATTTAATGGAATGTGCACTGTATCATTATTCGTAACTAATATATAAAAACAACATCGCCAGACGCGATTTATGGAAAAACATATTTAATTCAAACATTTCATTAACCGACGGTCGTCTTCGATCGGGAATAATTGTTAATGACATTTAGTCTCTATGATGGCCTTTAATTCTTCAAACAAAATTCTGGAACAGGTTTAAACATTATTTAGTCTTTACTGAAAATATCAATCCTAGGAGACTAAAGTCTAAGAGATTGACAACTAACATGTTTTGCTCATTAACAACGTTTATTTAAGCCGAACTGACAATGTTTATCACAATGCATGGTTGGGCCTTAATCGACGCATAACAGCATTTTAATGACATTACGGAGGAAACCGGATGGTGCAGACTCATAAATCGTGCTAAGTATTGTGCAGTTCATTAGATATTGGCGAAACATTCAGCCTGTAGGTAACCGACATAACATGTACAGTAAAACCCCTCTAATGCGACCACCTAAAAGAGGTATAATTCTGGGTGGTATAGGCAGGTGGTAGCTTAATGCAGGACAAAAGTAATACAGAAAGCTCCTAGAGGATTACTTTTGTCCTGTATTAAGCAACCACCTGCTTATAACGACATCCATGTTTATTCATTAAGTGGTCGCATTAGAGGGGTTCTACTGTATTTTAATCCCCTTCATTCATTCAACAATGACGTCAGCTGAAACTTCCATTGCAATAATTTCTTTAAAACAATACCCAGTTGGCTTAAGTTAGAAAGTATTGACCGGGTGGCAAACAGCTTGGATCCTGATGAGATGCCGAGTTACTCGGCATCTCATCGAGATCCAAGCTGTTTGCTAATGTCAGTCAATATGCGCTAAGCATTTGAAGAGTTCAGTCAGATTTTCCATTTATTTTCCAAGGTGTCATGAAATAGTCAAATAGCTTGAAACCTGACCCCTTGCCGTTTGACTCCTGAACACTTGTCATTTTACTTCTGAACCCTTGCCGTTTTACTCGGCGTCTCATTTGGCTCCAAACGGTATGCAAGAGTTTTCAGAGATTAGATTAACCCTTATCATACACGTGCGACCTGTCTCGCATTTCGAAAAACATGTATATCGACGCATCATCAGGATCCAAGTTATTTGACACTCGATTAATAGCTTCTCAAACGCTTGTATGAATCAGAAGTAAGTCAAACAGCAATAATATATCAGAGTTCTGGCAGACATATTTTTCTCAGTTCGATAAGTGTTGACCTGGTAAATGTAACATGGATTCATGCCAATTAGAGTTCGTTCTAATCAGTCAGTGATCGCCGATTATTCAACATTTTTCCTATGGAAATCCAGGTCAACAAAACTGTGCGGTGTTTTTTTGTTAGATATTAAACATCACACCATTTTCATTTACCAAACACCTGTCTTGGAATCTTTATTGCAAAGTAATTTTGAAGGATAACATGCATGTTTCTAACTGACTATTTTATGTATGTTATACAAATACTTAGACACGTTTATCTTGTAAAGATAATCAGTTGCGGGGTGCTATGCATCGATAATATATTTAGCAGAAAAACACAGAAGTTAGAATCAAAGTACTTTTATTTACCAACTGGCTTTCGTAATCATTAGATACATATCTAAGTTTGTTTGCTTTACGACACAAAACATAAACGGTTGTTCGACTGTAATCACTGGGGGCCTACCACGTACTATCATCAAAAGTTTTGCTACGACAATTTATATGGGTATTTTAGACCAATTGTTTTCATACGAAGCCAGTGTATATATTAAGAAATGTTTTCCAGCGAAAGCAAAGTTGCATTCGCAGAAAAACAAATCTATTATAATACCTATATAAATTCTCGTAGCAAAACATTTGATAATAATATGTAGTTGGCCCCAGTGGGTAATATCAGCGCAATCTATTAAAACTCGACGTACACATGTTGATAGGAAGCTATAGTCATAATTATTGTCTTGGAATGTGAGCCAAGTCCGTCAAAATAGTTGATAAGCCTTTATAAAAACAACTGGACACCTGGCTGAGTACAATTATTCTGATTTTGTTGACAAAATACATTGCAATTGCACAATCCAAGCATTACGTTACACCAATACGTTTTACAAATATTTTTTTTAACAACATACAACATAACAACATACATCTTTTAACGTTCAGATGCACCCATTATATTCAAAGATAATTTGTTACATCATGGGAATGGCTGAAGTTCATTTTAAATAGAATGCATGCCAACTCAGTGAAACATCGTTAAAATACAGTAAAACCCCTCTAATGTGACCACAAAAAGGGGCATTATTCACGGTGGCAAGGGCAGGTGGTAGCTTAATGCAGGGTGAAAGTTATACAGAAAGCTCCTATAGGAGCTTTCTGCATAACTTTCGTCCTGCGTTAAGCAACCACGTGCTTATGAAGACAGTCATGAAATAAAAATACTCTTTGCTACAATAATTTGATTTCTTTGAATTCCAAACATAAACCTAATGCAATAAAATCTCTCTAAAGCTACCAATTTATGAATGAATATACGATTCATTAATAACAGGTGGCTGCTTAATGCAAGACGACGGTAATGCAGAAAGCTCTCACGGGAGCTGTTTGCACATCTGTCACCCTAAATTAAACTACCACCCATAATTATTTTGGAATTAGCTTTAGAAAGACTTTATTGCAGGGGCGTAGCTGGCCATACGCACTTACGCACGTGCGTAACATCAATCTGTAAGGTGAAAACATTATTATTGCCAAAATGGAACAAACCTCGGAGGCTAAGTGGGTACACTTTCATTTACGTTCTGTCTTGTCAGTTTTACATTCCTCCATATTGACGCCTTTCGACACCTCTGCTAAAGTCAACTTTTGAAATCATTGTGATTCAGCTATGCTCCTGTGTTGTAATTCAATATGTCCAAGAAATAAAAAAAATGATTTCAGATTAAAATTTAAGATTTATACACAACAGGGGTAATTGCTTACGAATTCAAAAGAAATGTCATTACATGTATCTTCGCTGGCAGCGTATACATATAGGATCATAATTCAAAAGGCAACCCCGATATGTTTTGTTTCACTCGAAAGGGTGTTGTATTATTTATACAAAGTTAATATTTCTAAGAGAACGAAAGAGAAAACGATGATTTAGTGTTTGTCGTTAATTTCGAAGACTACCAGTAAGTTTAGGAAATGAAGGGTTTGTTGGAAAGCATTACTGATATAATTACAAAAAAACATATCCAAAGTCGTGGTAAAAAGTATGATTTTGCATTAGTTTTTCGCCGTGTATGACAGCTGCTCGTTTTTCGTAATGGGACGTTAGATACCGAGAAACTGTTCAGTTTGGTAATGGAATAATTAACTTAGATTCTAAAGTTTCTGTAATGGCAAAATGTTCTTGTGTTCCTACATGTATACAGTTTTAACCCTTCGCTTGCTATTCACGTCAATATACAGTTAACTCTTACATGTACAGTTGAACTTCGATAACTCGAACTTCAAGGGACCATACAAATTAGTTCGAGATAACAGAAGTTCGAGCCATCCGAATTCTAATCTGAACAATTTCTCAAGGCCACATCTTAACCCTTCGCTTGCTATTCACGTCAATATACCTAACTGTAAATAGTGAAGACCCAGATGAGACAGCTCCTGCAGTAGCTGTCTCATCAGGGTCTGCACTATTTACAAATTGATTGTGCAACCAGTGCACTCCATAGCAGTGATTGCACAGCGAAATACTTGTACACAGTGAAGATATATGTAATTTTACAACAGGGCATGGGTAAAGAAGGAGATATGTATTTTAAAATTCAGCAAGCGAAGGGTTAACAGTATTTCAGTCATATCACAACGTCCGGCTAATTACAGGTGGAGGAAGACACCAGATGTTATTCTGTGCATGGAACAAATTGCATTTTGTGCAAAGAAGAACATCGCAATAGAAACACAGACCTACCGTAAGCCAGCTGGAAGTCTTCCACACATGAAATATTCTAATGCCCATATCGGATTTCGAACCCACAATGGTGAGGGGATAAGCAAACATAACCACTCGGCCACGTAGGCCCCCGTTATTTGCGCCTTGTCTTAATCAAAGCTGTCTACAAATACGATTTATGTAACGATTAGCGCAATAAATATTGAAGTGTTTTGCAACACTACGAGACGTCATTAGGCAGATTCATTCACTACAATAATGAAATATTACTAATTCAAACAGCAACATATTCATAAATCAGCCAAGACACATAGCAGCTGACAGTCATATCAGTTGTTAGAATATTAACCAAGTTACTTCAATGCTATTTACGAAAAGCACGTTCAATATGACTTTTGGACCAATCTATGTATATGTAGAGGGGGGGGGGGTGGCAGGGAAAATTATAAATCACGAACATCAACCGGGTTAGCAAATAGTACATACCCTCATCATAGCGCTTCTGTAGGAGCCTCCTGACCCGGATCTACACTGTTTGCATATGTCCCATTTATGGAATTGTGGGAGTACATTGATTAACAGGCGCACACAACAGAGACAGTGCCGAACGAAACAAATATATCAAAGCGAACGTCTCAAGTATGTGCATAACTAAGCCACAGAATAAAATCACAAACGATACCTAATGGACAATTAAACCCCTCTAAACAAATATTTTAATAAAGAACAGTTTCTGTCCTATTAAGCAGGTATATTCCTAATGCAGGTTGAAAGTCATGCAGAAAGCTCCAATGGGAGCTTTCTGCATTGCTTTCAACCAGCATTAGGCAGATAACTGCCTAAAACGATTTAAATTTGTTTGCATTAAATTTCTGGTTTAGAGGGTATTTTAACTGTGAATACTGCAAAACCTGGGTCGTAATTGGCAGGTGTTAGTTAAATATAGGATGAAACCACCTGCTTATACACCAACGTTAATTCATAAGAGTTATATTAGGCCATTTTCCATACAAATCAATTAATACCCACATATCCACATCATTAAAATTGTTCTTAGGACACATTTTCCCACTGTATAATTTTTTTTATTCAGTTAAATATTACTGGAATGTAAATACTGCTACATCTTTAGAAAACTGTCGCCGTTTTAAGAGATCGAAATCTGAGGAAGTCAACAGACATGATTCGAATATGAAATAGACTTTCAGAACAAATTCTGACACAGGGCAGTTGAAGGGAAGTGCCTACTGTGTAATAGTTTAACTACATGTACATTGAAATGAGTACGCCCAGTACACACAATTTTTTAGACATATTCAGGTGAACGGCGGACGCGTGTCCACTGGTTTCCAAAGCAATCAATTTTGCGTGATGCTTCTATACTGCTAGTACATTGTACATACCCATTTCGAATCATGCCGTAGCATATTGTAACTTTCAAGTCGCATACATTCAGATTTTCCGGTCATTTGTTTCACATTTTGTATGAAAATATGGCGGACTTGCATGGTTTCTGCTCTACGTTGTGCAAAATAATATGTGTGTACTATACTCTTGATGAATTAGCGAGATTATATCGTAACCATATTGTCATGGAACTCACTTTGGTCTGTGCAGATGCATGCCATGTACGCTTGCGCATTGCACGGAAACATAAACAATCTCCTTAAGCGCCCATCTTGTATTAAACACTTAAATAGAGTTGAATTTCGACAGAATATTGCATATCGCAGTTCATAACAATCACATAAGCACAAATAAAGTGCTCTAAGTCATATACACGCACAACCGTCACAGAAATGTTCCTTGCCTGTTCCTCGTCGTTAACACATGCTAAGATGTAGCGTCATAACTTCTAGAAATGTATGACAATATATGATGCAATACAATGCCTTACTGTAACATCTATTATAGAAGAAGTGTTCATTTAAGTTTATACAAATTAGCACCATTTGAAACAAAATCTACTAATTTGAAAAAACAACAACAACAAACAACAACAACAAAAACAAACAAACAAACAACAGTAGAGTTGATGAAAAGAATTACGGCTTTCTTTCATTGCATATTTACATGTCAGCATGCTCGTGTCATCATTTGTATACACAAAGGAAGCCAAACGTAAACAAGAAATTAAGGCAGCACACAGGTCAAACAGTAAACAGGTCTATATACAGTAGAACCTGTATTAAGCGGTCATCAAACAAGAGGTCTAATTACGGATCTGGTTTGTAAGGCAAGTGGTAGCTTAATGCAGGTAAACAATATGAGCTTTCTGTATTTTTTGCCCTGCTTAAGCAATCACATGATTTTTAAGATTGCTACGTTCAATAAATGAATGACCACTTAACCCATTCCCTCATATTGACGCCTTTTGATCACCTGTTTAAACCATTTTGAAAAATAGAGCAAATGCTCTATTTATCACAATGGATTCAAACTCCAAAAATCTAAAATTGTCACTTTCTCTAGTTAATGCTCCTTTTCGGTAGATTTATTCAAAGAGGTTGGGTCAATAAATAGCCTTTGAGGTCATGGGTTAAGAAGGTTCTCTTGTACACGCCTGTCTTAAGCCTAATATATGTATGTATTACAACATGGAATACGAATAAGTGTACATGTCTGTCTTCTTTTATTCATCAAAATGCAGCTTTCTTCCATTATAACGAATATTATTCCAGGAAGTATGTCATGCAGCGTGTTAAGACCAAACCAATCATATACTTTCCGTCTACGATTTATAACATAATCAACATTAATTTCTAAATAATTGAATTATATAGTGAAATCACTTAGGATTTTGATTAATTTCGTTACAGAAATTACTTCTGTGGCAATTATCGCATTGTTTCCCAAGCTCGTTGGTTGAGAACAAACAAATATAATTGTATCTGGAATGTTTGTAACAGTCCGTATATAGCAAAAAGTCATGAGTTATGAGAAAATTCTAATGATCTAATTTCTTTGTTGTAGTATTAACCGACAAACAGAAAGGACATATATGAAGCCAGCTCATTTGTTTATATAGTATGTTCCTTATGCATTGGGCATACCATCTAACCATGTCATTACCAGTTATTGGTATAATGCTAATAGCAAATGTATGGTTAAGTGCATTAAAGCTATATATATCGATTGACAGTGCTCCCTCTCTACAACGACACCCTTTGGGGTACGAATATTGTATGTGTTGTTCAGAGGGAGTTGTTATAGGGAGGGAAAATCAAACATAATTAGCTTGTTTACAGATTCCCAGATAAGGTGTATTTCGAGAACTGAAACCGTTATGCCTCTATCAAACCCTATGTTGTGACCATTCTTTAGAATCGTCACAAAGTGACGATTCTAAAGAGTGGTCACAACATAGGGTTTGATGGAAGCATAAAGAAAATACGATGGAAAAAAGTTGTTTCTGGAGCTTTGCTGTTTCGGAAACACTGACATACGTTGTTGTAAGGAGGGAATCGTTATTGAGAGGGCCGTTGTACGGAGGAAGCACTGTAGTTTGTCTCCTCTGCAAGCGTACACCAGGATTGATTATGTTTTTTCAATAAAGGGGTTATTTTACGTCTGGGACAATACAATTAAAAGTAGTAATAACAACACGGTGTATACTAAATATGTGCTTGTTTGTGTTGATTTATGTCCGTTTCTGCTCACTATGGGCTAAACATTGACTAATTGTAACACGTCCGCAAGTTGGTGTGTTAACACAAATGGATACGCACCAAAACAATTCACGAATGATCGGTATCAGCAGGTCATATCCAATTATTGGTGTAGAAACGTTGGCGCCAACGTTTGACAGATTATAATTTCCATAAATCCACAGTCTGCCCTGCCAATGTACAGACCTTGATGGGTAGCTTAGGTCATTTCTCACTAAAAAACCTAACTGTTAATGATGGCCATGCAGTGTTTGTAATTGGTATGTTTGTAACAAAATATATTGATCTGACGGACGATATCTCCGTGAACACATACTACAAAATGTAGTGATTATCACTGTAAGCATTGACGTCTATTTATATATCGTTACAAGTCCCTGGAGAACGTGTAACTTAAATGGAGAGCGTTTCTTTCCTGACACCAACCTTAAATACATGGCACTCTAAATGCTCTTTGAGTGCATGATTGAAATGTGCAGAGATTTAAGAGACCCAGTGGATATAACTGCCGTTATTGAAATGTGTTAATATATTTACAATAGTAATGGACGCACGATCCCATTCGGGAATAGCTTTGCCTTTAGATTGATGTAGGCAGATCCATGATTAACATTGCAGACAGTTTGGATCCAGTTAAATAAATCAAGAGTCTCGTCGGCGTCTCATCAAGATCCAAACTGTTTGACATTCATATTGCATCTTGGCAGACAACTATTTTACATAGAATTTGCAAATACAGATGGTGAAAGTATGTACCGGCTAGTGACTCTCAAAGGTACCTCTTTTTAATCCCTGGGTGGAGCGGAGGCAACATCGTGTGGGTGTGAGACACTGAAAAGCTTCTCTCCAATTTCGAGCTGGTCCAGCCGGGATTCAATACCCGGACCTCTTGGTTATCAGCTCAAACGCTCAACCACTAGGCATACCCGCCACCACAAAACATAGCATAAACTATTTATGACGTCACGATGAGAATATAGCATAAAATAACTATGATGACACGTTCTTAACACGAATGGCAACCCAGTTACCATGATTTGTTTGAAGATACGAACACTATTTTAACCCTTAGCTTGCTTAGCACGACTTGACATTTGCGTCTAATTAGGATCCAAGTCGTTTGACCCTGGTATCTCAGAAGCGTGAAGTGACAACGGCAACAAATCGGAGCTTAAGCAGACACCATTGTCCCAGCAGGCTAAGGGTAAACATCAGTCAATTTGATGCACATGTGTTCAACTTCCTTGTAGAATTGATACAATAAAAGCAAGGAATGAACACCGCCCAGTAGCCATCAATTTCGATAAGATTTGAAATGATGTACTTTATCACCCATTTCAAAATCGGTTTGTATTCAAATTAGAAAGGTTTGTAAATCTTTACAGCCATATTCCTCTAGTGTGCAATAGTATAATTATAAGAGGATTGTGTGTAGTAAACAGTGCAGACCTGATTAGAAGGACCATTGAAGAGCAATTGGTCTGGGTCTACACTGTTTGCCAATGATAGCCAAACTTTTTACCCGTATTCAAAGGGCTACAACCTTTCAAACGTAATAAAAACAAGCATCTTAGCGATTTCGATTTGCCTAGTTTACAGTATATTTATTGCCTTACAAATCTGGTACAGGAAGGCGTAGTAGATATATAGCAAATAATTAGATCGTAGAAACTTCTGATTCATTATAGTAGAATTCTCGGAAATTCGGAGAAAACGTGCTTATTACCTTGACATTACAAATTACACCTCATTTACAAGCCATTGGATAACTATAAATAATCATATAACGCTTCAAATTTCCGCGTGAACACGTTAACCATAAATTTTAAATACGTTTCTAATTACACAATGAGCTAATGTTATGTTGTTTTGCAGCATTATCCTTTTCTAGTCATTAGATAAATGCCATACTGTGCTTTCACTTTTCATTTTTTGTACGTAAAGATCATAAATCAAGCATAACTACTTTTTAAGATATAGACATTTAGAGAAAATACAAATTGCAAATCGACAACAATGAGAGCAACAAGTGATTTAAGACAAGAAAAGTGGTATTTGAAAACAGTTAATGGACCATTTGTGTTTCCACAACAAAACTGTAATATTATTTATTTCAGGTCAGAGCCAAGACTAATCTTTCACTCTTAATCCCATTTTCATTATGCAAAAATCTATCACTTCGTAAATATCTATTAATTGCATTTTAATGGCATAAAAGTGAATATTGTGCATATGAACTTTAGAAAATAGTTCTATATACAGTAAAACCTCTCTTAACCGGACATTAAATTTAGTATAAATATCGGTCTTGGAAACAGGTGACAGCTTAATGCAGGGTGGAAGTCATGCAGAAAGCTCCTATAACTTTCACCCTGCATTAAGCAGTCACCTGCATAAAATATCTAAATTCTTCTCTACTAGAATTCCGGTTAAGAGAGGTTTTACTGTAGTTTCATAAGAAAACAGAGCAGGCATTGATCAGAGGGTTCATACGTGACAAAATGCACGAGAGCGTCTACTGTGAAGAACAGAAGAGAGTACACAATTCAATGACTAAGAAAGTCGTTTCCGTTTGTTTCCATCGACATCTGGGCCCAAGGTTCCAAAAACGTCTGAGCCTGAGTCTGAGATCATTCTCAAGTATCTGATTGGTCAGATTCTGAGCAAGCTCAGAATCTGACCAATCAGATGCTTGAGAATGATCTCAGACTCAAGCAAAAACTTTTATATCCACGCGGCCTCATTTTTGTTTAGAATCGAACAACTGTTTTTTCACCATGCTCTTTAACACCAAGTAAGTTTCATGGATTCTAAATTAAGAAGCCATTTTGGTACGTAAAGGCTGCCACTATACATTTATGACCAGAATACATATGATCGATGCATATGATACACTAGCAGAACAACAGATACATATGAGTTCTCAGATATCGAAACCGTTATTTCCCCCCACAAACCCTATGTTGTCTCTTAGAGACGATTCCAAAGGATTGTCACACATACTTTTTGGTATGAGTTATTCTTAAAAATGTTTTAATGTACGCATATTATTTGGACCTCTACACTAGCACGTGGACACTCCATGCTGGCCAAAATAAAAAAAACAAAGGATAAGACTCCTAGTAACTCGGCGTCTCATCAGGATCCAAACTGTTTGGTACTCTGATCGTGCTTTTGAATAGAACTGCAAGGTAAATCAACTGTGACAACAGAAATCGATGAAGTTTTTCTACCAACAATATTTGCTCAACAGACTTAAGGTTAATTTGCTGACTTTCGATTCGTTCAATTTGTTGACAAACAAATACAGTAAAACTCCTATAATGCGACCAGCAAAAAGGGGGCATACTTCACAGTGGCAAAGGAAGATGGTAGCTTAATGCAGGACGAAAGTTGTGCAGAAAGCTCCTATAGGAGATTTCTGCATAACATTTGCCCTGCATTAAGCAACCACCTGCCTCAGAAGACAGCCATGTTTGTTCATTAATAGGTCGCATTAGAGGGATTTTACTGTAGTTTAGATCATGATGAGACACGGATATACTTGGCGTTTCATCTGGATCAGAGCTATTTGCAAATGCCGATAAAGCTCTGCCTATTATAGAAAGGGTCTCTACTTGCAATGTTGCAATGTATCTTAAAAATGCCTAACAATTAACGTGCTTATATGCTGAAATAAAAGTATATCGCACAAAAACCAGTCGAACCAACTCCGAAGAAGACAAAACATCCACTTGTAAGATATCGAAGAATCGTTTCGGCAATGTACAGTAAAACCTCTATATAACGACCATTAAATTGTGTTAATTAGTTGTTATTTTGGGCAGATGGTTGCTTAAAGCAAGGTGAAAGTAAAACAGAACGTTCCTTTAGGAGCGTTCTGTTTTACTTTCACCTTGCTTTAAGCATCCACCTGCCTTTAACACAAACCACTTGATGTAATTTAGTGGCCGTTATAGAAAGGTTTTACTGTATTAGATTTTCTTTCGGCTCGCGTTTTAGTTTCGTTAACTGTTCGACCAAGGCCGATGATATGTATATAATTATCGATGAACACTGTTTAATATATTGTATCACAGGGGCATGTTTTATATACAATGTAAGTTCAAATTTACAATCTTCATAACAATGATTGAACATAAAACATACCAAGTTGTATTGATATAATCGAAAACATCCACTCATTGTAGGGACTTCCTCTTTAAAAGTTGTCGAGTATTTTCTAGTAATTAATGCATTGCAGCTCCTCATGCAAGATTAAAACTTAGCTTTGCCTGCAGCAGGCGAAACTAAATACTATATTACCAGGGAAACTATTAAAACATAATCATAACCGGAATTTCAGAGGCGATGGAAATTGCACGCAAACGGTGTTTTTTGGCAATTTAACTGTTACGGTACTGTTAATTATACAGTATCACCCAAGACAAGATAAAGCAATTCCACTGTGCAGGCACACTGTTCTGCAAGATCCTCTTCAAAGATAATTTATCTGGCTGTTATAAACATCCTTATTTTTAACCCTGATCCCACTGTGAAAATAACAGTTGACATGTATCAATATTTACTACTTCGGTTCGATCGAGCGATTAAGATACTCTTGTTGACCAAGTGTCAAATAGCTTGAATCCTGATGAGACGTCGGGTTACTCGCCGTCATACCTTGATGCAAGCTGTTTGAAAATGTGAGTCGCGGGTAGAGGGATAATCTTTAAGAATTAAAAACAGTAAAACCGCTCTGAACCGGACTTAACCTTTAGCCTGCTGAGCAAATTATCTTTACAGAATGTTTCACCTACTACATTTCCAAACTTCAGGCTATATAATCGAACTTTCTACCAAACTGCAATCAGAGTGTCAAACAGTTTGGATCCTGATGAGACGCCGAGTTACTCGGCGTTTCATCTGGATCCAAACTGTTTGCATAGGTATTCACGCATCCGCCAATAGCAGGCTAAAGGTTACGTTTGGAATACATATCTGTTTTTGAGACACGTGGCAGTTTAATGTAGGGTGAAAGGCATGCAGAAAGCTCCTCTAGGAGATTTTTGCATGACTTTCTCCCTGCATTAAGCAGCTACCTGACCAAAAGAATCAATATTCTTCTCTACTAGAATTCCGGTTTAGAGGAGTTTAATTGTATAGGAAATTCGGGGACTATTGCTTAATATGCAAAAACACTATTAACTGATCACTTTTCGCATGGTAATCATCTGATAGTGTTCACGCATACAATCATCTGTCATAAAAGTAAATTATACTATAATATATCATGAAGGAAACTTATAAAACTTTACTTTCGTGCAATCACGCCGCACTGCATATTACAAGCGCTTTAAAATGCGATTTTATTTCATATTTGTAGAACGTTGGTCCTCATTCCCAGTGCATAATTATTTAACATATTTCTTTATTTCCAAATTGCCCATGCCTGCCAAAAATGAATTGAAACAATTACATTTGTAGACAAAACAAATCCTTATGCAGAGATTAGGAATTAGGCTCGTTGTGTGACAAATTAAATTACAACGTCCTTTCCAATGCATCATGACATCAATCAAGTGACACTCCGAGTGTTGACTATAATGATTAGTATGATATTTTTTCCAAGAACGTCTTACCTCCTTTAACGAATAGTATGCACAATTTATGCTGTAAATACCCTTTAGAGATTAATTTATGTTGAATAAACACAAAAGTCCTTAAAAGCAGAGTGTTGCTTAACGCAGGACGATATTACTGTAGACGCTTTGCACTTTTTATATACACGGGGCTTATGCTGTTGTGTTGGTTTTTGTTTGTTCATTCTACCTTTTATGTAAATGTTTCGAATAGCCATTTAAATGTTAGCCGTTCGCTTGCTGAATTTTAAAATACATTTCCCCTTCTTTACCCATATCCTGTTGTATAATTACATATATATCTTCACTGTGTACAAGTATTTCGCTGTGCAATCACTGCTGTGGAGTGCACTAGTTGCACAATCAACTTGTAAATAGTGCAGACCCTGATGAGACAGCTCCTGCAGGAGCTGTCTCATCTGGGTCTTCACTATTTACAGGTAGGTATATTGACGCAATTAGCAAACGAAGGGTTAAGATGTGTATAATGTGAACCAGGTACTTTATATAGATACTATAATGCAGAAATATTCATTTTCGTATTGCATGCGATCATAAGTGTTAACTACTGAAGAAATCCTTTTAGTACAAAAACAGTTGGACCATTTGATAGAAGATGCTGCTTAATGAAGGATGAAAGTCGTGCAGAGAGCTAATCTGGGAGCTTTCTGCACGACCTTCAACCTATATTACGCTGCAACTGTCTTACTGAGTGGAATTGATAATAATTTGAACGTCCAGTTTAGAGAGATTCTACTGCAATATGGAATCTTGATTACACCTAATACGATTTTCCCTTTATTTCAGGATGCCATATTGTAATATGAATGAAAACATAGCATTGTCCAGGTAAGTCTGGTTTAAAATGTGTATGTGTACTTTTATGTTTTGCTTTAAATTTCATTTTATTCTCCATCAAAACCGAGGCCGTAATTGAGGTGTTACAATATAGAATGTTGAGTTTATTTCTTAGGGAAATGTTATACGCGAAATATATGTGTAGTACATCATTTGTACACCAAAGGTATGGACCCTGGTTTAAGTTTAAGGTACATGTATTAGACCTTCAATCTGTAGAGATAGTTCCATGCTGTTTGTAAATATGAGTCATGACGCGGACAGCCAGCTAAAGATCACGTTAAATATGTAAATGGCATCGACTGGTATGTAAATGCGCAACCTATCAATATGTGAATTTATTGATATTTATATATTGAGTGATTTCAATGATAAGCTTCTAAACGCCATGTTCTAATTCCACCGAGGTGAACTTCAAGTGACTTTAAATAAGTCTTATATAAGCAATTGTCCATTGTTAAGATAATAATTGTTTGTTCTTAGTACGTTACTCGAATTCGTCGAATTTGTATGTATTGTCATCATATGGAAATCATCAGGCATGCAAATATTCCGAAACTTAAGTGGGCGCAAAGTGTAACGAGGGAACGAATGAAAAGATCTGGACACAGCCAAAATACGAACACAATACACCTGGGCCCATATTCATAAAGCTCCTTAAGAATATATTAGGACAACTTAGGAGAAATTTGTTGCCTACATTTATAGCAAACAAAACTATTGAGTAAATTTTTATTCAATGACTTCTAGAATAATTGGTTAAGTATACATGTATATTTTATATACGGCTTTATTTCTCTTAAATATCTTTACTTATATTGATTTTATAAGGTTAAGGAATATTCAAGAAACTAAAGAATTTTCTTAAGTTTCTCCTTAGGAGCTTTATGACTATGAGTCCTGGCCTATTGTACTGTCACTCTAGCCACTGGACTATCTAGTCGCATGCCTTCCTTCCTGTACTGGGACAATGGCGTGCTGTGTCTGATTACAGATGTTATATTATATACGACCACGTTAGACATGTCATTATTTGTGTTACAGACACAACAGCGCCTGTCTGAATGCAGACATTAATAAATAGATATTGTTTGTATTACGTATTACCTGCTGAAAGCCTGCTAACACTTAACCTGCTATTCAGCTTCTACAAACCTCTTTGATCCAGATGAGACTCCGAGTAACTCTGCTTCTCATCAGAATCCAAACTCTTCGACACTAGTACTATAATTTGTTTAAACATCTGTTTTGGGTCTGAAGCTTTCTGCATGATTTCTACCATCGCTGGTACTAACTGTAATCGTTTACTTCATAAACACGCGTGTGTGTGCCTCTACAAACAAAGTAGACCAATATCAGACCTCTCTTGTAAGAGCCGTCTGATCAAGGTCTGCTCTGTTTGCTTATGATATAATAAACATTTTATTCTACAGTTTTTGTCAAAGAAAAAACGAAATTGGTTACATGACAGCAAATCTAATTCATATTTATTATTGCATTATTTCGTATGTGCATATTCATGGAGAAAAGGCTTAATGTCTGGTTTAGTATTATTGATAATGACATCTTGAACTATTCTACAATCCCGCAAATTTTGTGCATCAACCGTTATTATCCTTCAATGACGATCATAGTTTTAAAACTCGTTAATGACGACATCTACATGATGCCACAAACCACCATTACTTTGAATGGGATAACATAGTAAAAAGGAGCATAGAATGTTCGAAAAGGTTAGCCTTAGTAGCAAATGTGCCACTTAGGCCAATATTCGAGGCATTTAGGTTTTGCTCCATTTACCATTTTGTCATATTGTTTCACTTAATGTGAAAACTTTACCACTGTATTTGCCATCGTGGTTGTTGTAGATTAGTCGGAGAGGGGATATGTTTATTTACACGGTTTGTCTTTTAGGTGGGGATGGAATAAGTGTGAGGTTGGGTGCCCCTAAACCGGTTTAAACCCCCAGTGACTTTTGTCACTGACCGTTCCAAGGCGGTAATTTCCATCTCCCCCCTATTGGTTGTTAGATTTGTCTTTGTGCGTCTCTTTATGTATTTGATGTACATTTGCTGTTTTCTTGTATTGCTGTTTTGTTTTGTACGTGGTGTTTCCTGCATGTATCATATGTGTACTTCAGATTCAATGGGTGGGAAATAAAGACGTTATTCGTTAAAATGTTTTAATTTACACATCTTATCTGGACTTCTAATACGGTTTTACAACAGTTCATGCTGGACTAATAGATGACACCCACATGGACGGTGCAAATAGAACTATTTCTTTAATTATAACTATGCCGTATATTTCCTGAGTGAGCTTCAGTATACCCCACTAGTTAGTCTAAATTCATTAATGTGAAATTATGCTGATCCAAAAGTCTGATATTACCTATATCTCATTAGCAATTACCCTATCTTTTCATACAAATTTAAACGATGTTCAGGTAGAAACTATTCAAATAAACATATTTTAAGTCACTCCTAAAACATATAAATTTACTATTCATGTTACTATTGCTCTTCTGTAATTTCATGTTTTTGCTTAAGTTGATATATTTGATATTTCACTAATCATAATGATGTATGTTTAGTTAAGAAAAGGATTGAATTGAATTTATTCCTATACAGCACATCATCAATAAAGCATGCATCTCTACTATATGTAGACAAATGGATTAATGCAGCTGTTTACCAACACTCCTGTAATTATTCGAGCACCCAGTCCTTAATCGTTATGGGATTTGTAAAGATAAATAAATCCATGAAGCATCGTTTTAAAATTTTAAAATAGACTTTAAAAGCCATTAGTGCATGCCCTGATCAAAACGGATGTTTAAGGAGCCGTTTGATCTCGGTCTGCACTATGTGTCTATGTTTGTCCGGATACATAAGGTAATAAGAGTACATAAGGTGGTGATATATGAACGTGTCTTTCCCAGACAAACAAGTTTATTTCGTGACATAACACATGCGAATTCCGTCCGAAAAATGGGGCGAACAAAGCAATCCACTTGTTAACCAGCTTTGATTAGTTATATAAAACATTTTCATGTTGATGTTTAGATAGCACGAACATTTGGTGAGCTTGATTAAACCAATCCAACTAATCAGATATGAATACATCTGCTTCAACATAGCAACACTCTATTCATAAGTGTTAGCCCTTTCACCGTCAAATTCGCAAAAATGCACCACGACAAGTAGTGCAGTCCCAGATCAGACGCTGCCTTTACAAGGCGTCGTTTGATCAATGACTTCACTTTTTGTCTGTTACTTTTTGTGATTTACTCCTTTGAAATGTGCATTTATTGATCTTATTTCCTTATTTTACCGAATTATTTATCGAAATAGGATTGCAGACGACAATTAGAAACTTGGCGCCGAAAGTGTTAATGCTGACTTCTAGAGAACAAACACTGCAACGTTAATGATTAGGGAACGAATCATACAGTTTTTGTATGGTATTTGGTAATACCTGTGTCGATATTTGTAAAGTAATGTTTGCAGTGAAAATGTCGTAAGTAGTTATTAAAAAGAGGTCTAATTATGGGTCTGTAAGACAGGTGGTAGCTTAATACATATCAAAAGTAATGCAGAACTTTCCAATAGGAGCTTTCTGTATTACTATTGTCCTGCATTAAACAACCACCTACTGTTCAAGACTTCTCTGTTAAATAAATGAATGTCCGCTTATGGAAAAGGTTCTATATCAACGCAATGACCAACCTGTATTTGTGTTGACGATTTAGAACACTTGACAAAGGAACACGTGTTCAAACACCGGTAGGGTTGTTAATTTTAATTAAATTGTATACCATTTTAACCCAATCCCGCAAAGGCTATTTTTAGACCCAACCTCTTTGAATAAAGCTACCAAAAAGGACAATTTAATAGAGAAAAGGAAAAATTAGAATTATGTAGTTTTAAAACCATTGTGATAAATAGAGCATACGAGATTGTTAACCCCTATTTGCTCCCATGATCTCATTTATGGGACGTAGTCAAATAGTGTAGACTCTGATCAGACGCCGCATAACGCGGCGTCAGAACAGAGTCTACAATGTTTGCTGATAGGAATTTCAATATCAAATAAATTGAAATTGCAAATTTAGACCAGTACCGCTTAGATAAAAATTGGACTAATCCAATATATAGACATGGAATAAAATACTGGGAGCAAATAGGTTAATACGCCCGCAATGTTTGTCATTCGTGTTTCATAAAATAATCGTGAATTACAATTATGTAGTTTTCCTGTATTTCCACCATGCATATTTCTCATAACATTATTGATGAAACTATACGAGTATATAAAGTAGTTGCCTATATTTGAACACATTCTCCATTCCCTTAAAAATATGGCAAAAATATTATAGCGCAAACCTCATTCATTTGCAAACGAACTAATGGGGGACTAACCTTATCGACCAATTAACCCATTCTTTCATATAAACACCTTTTCATGCCTTTGCAAACATAGAAGATCTAGATAAGATTGTTCATATTGGAACCGACTGATCAAGGTCTGCTCTGTTTGCTTATCTAAATATAGTAGAGATGACGCCACAGTTACTACCAACACAAGACAATCCAGTGTACATATTCAATTATCAATCTTAGCTAACACACATTTATAATGTCATTAGTTTTTATAATAATCATTAACCCATTCCCTTATATTGTGGACTTTTGACGACTCTGTAAAAGTCACTTTGTGAAAACATTGTGATAAATAGAGCATTTGCTCCTATAGGAGCAAATGCTTTATTTATCACAATTGTTTCAAACTACGAAATTCTAAACATTTCCTTTTCTCTAATTAATGGTCCTTTCCGCTAAATTTATTTAAAGATGTTGGGTCTAAATTAGCCTATGAGGTGATGGGTTAACAGAAAAAGAGTTACGAGCTCATATTGGAGTTGTCCTTTTCTTCTTCTTTTATCTTCACTAAACATACTATTAAATAAACTGTCAACCATTAATCCCCGACGTGTAAATCAATGACCAATCCAGTGTCACGTGTTTACAGAGGTAATTGCGGGTTCGATTATAGTGACGAAGTTTTAGACCGTTTTGCTAGTACTGGAAAAGTTATTCATTGCTTTGAAAAGGACCCGCGAAGCTATTACACTGGTATAGTATTATCTATCCATTAGTGGCCCTGTAGGATCTCCGCCCATTATCAATAACCTATCAAGCACTAATTCACATATTTACTTGCACTTCACGTACTGTGCTTTTTAATTACATATATTTTTAAGTTTCGTTGAACAGTTGGTACAAGGCATTAACTCTTTTGCTGTCAAATTCCGTCGTCGGCGAACTGTATCGTCTACTACAATCTTCATATTTGTGTTATAAATTATGTTAGAAGAAACGGCTGACCATGTGTACAATAGCTTGGATCTGGATCAAAACTGCTTGAATAGGTAATCATGGATGCGACATTGGCAGCGAACGATTGATTTAAACAATCTCTCATAAAAATGGGAAAATCTATGGTATGTCCGATAATAAATGAAAGACATATTTGCTTTGAGATTACGGTGATTTGGAATTGTTTTCAGCCACGTTATATTCATAGGACCTTTCCAAAGTTTATATTAAACCATTACCACATAGGCTATTTTAGATACATCTCTTTGAATAAATATATCGAAAAGGAGCATTAACTAGAGAAAATGAAATATTTAGAATTTTGTGGTTTGAAACCATTGTGATAAATAGAGCATTTGCTCCTATTGGAGCAAATGCTATATTTGTCACAATAGTTTCACAAAGTGACTTTTACAGAGTCGTCAAAAGTCGTCAATATGAGGGAATGGGTTAACATTGAAACGACTATTGTTTCGTGTTTCGACAAAGAGCTGTGTAAATGATGTTAACTATGATAAACATAAATCAAAATGACATACCTATTTTCAGCGCTAAATCAGCAATCGGTTAAATATTACCGATACCTGAACACTGCTATCTCATAAGATAACAAACGGCTTTTAACAGACGAAAGACTGCGGAAATCAACCTTTTCCTTTACCATGGACGATTTATAAAAGAACAAATATTTTGAGACCCGATTGGCACATGATTTGTTAAATGTTTAGAATATGGCACCCGAGTGATTTATACTTATTGCAAACGAACTCGCGCTTACTTATCTCGTCTGGTGTTCTAACTTGGCGATTCATTGTCATGAACGCTGGTTTTCTTTGGACTATATATCAAGAACGATATTTAGGACATTTGTCTTCCAAATTTCCACCTCGACAGAAATTAAACGGCACAAATACACACATGTATCAAATACCAACTCCCTGACGCAGACATAGTCTTGCAATTATGTAAACCGCGAGAAAAGTTAGATTACATTGTCTCCCCAAATAAAGACAAACATCAATCTGCTGAAGTTCTGATTACGATGAGGAGAACAATTCATTTGAACTGTTGTGTTCTCCTAAACGACACAACTAGCCCTTATCTCTTTGTCTCTTCAGGATCCCAGCTGTTGAATAATTTGGTCGATTGTGTTTTCAATGTTTATGTTATGACACTTGATTAATATTTTCCCTACAGCCAACAACAAATTAAGAAACAAATACAGAAACCGTTAGTTGTCCACCAAACCCTACACTGTGACTACTCTTTTAAATAACTTCTTTATTTCACCACCAAACCCTATGTTGTGACCACCCTATTGAATCGCCTCGAAGAGACGAGTCTGTAGAGTGGTCACAGCATATGGTTTGGTGGAGAAATAAAGAAGTTATACTTGAAAATGTCTTTTTTTACGCATCTTATCTTGAACTCAGCACATTAGTAAAGCTTGATCGTAACGTGCTTTTTCAAACTAGCACCACACCCACCCACCTTGTGGTCAAATTCGAGTATTATTGATAGTTTCCTACATATTCGTGCATGCATAAACAACTAGTGTAGAACAGAATAGTTTAATACACGACATAAAGTATCATGTCGTCAAAATAACATCGGCCTCGTCATAACGTTAAAGATGCAAGGTCATCATGCATGTATTAATGTATTATCCACATTGATATTACAGCTGAAACGCGTCTGCGTCCATTCAGTTCCATGTATTCGTCTCAAGTTTCTATTTGCAACAAAAAAAACCAACATTTAAACCTTTCGCTGCCAAACTCTGTCGTCTGCTAAATTTGTCCTCTGCTACGAATTTTCAATTTTTTGATTTTCTTCATTTTTGTTTCAAAAACATAGTAACAGTAACAAACAGTTTGGATCCTGATAAGACGCCGAGTTACTCGGCGTCTCATCTGGATCCAAACTGTTTGCATATGTAATCATAGGTGATCCGGCATTGGCAGCGAAAGGGTTAAACCAATGCTCTTGCAACATTTCTAATTAAAACATATTTGTATTTGTTCGAATGAACGTGTGCTGTTTTCTGCAATTTGTTGTATACACATTTGAAATAATTGTGACTCAAAATTGAAGTATCAGTTGCAATGTACCTAACCATTAGATGCATTGGTTAATATTAAATCATACCTGTGCATCGGTTTCTAATACTTCAGAACAACTTTAATCTTGAGAGGTAACAGATGCTTCCCATATGTCTTGCAAATCAATTAAAAGTTAAAGAAAAAGTGAAAAAATGTTACGCTGCCTAATTGTGAAATGTACTGGGCGAACCTGAAACTAATGACCGTTTACAACAAAATCCGTTCACTATTTAAATGCGGAACAGTGTAGACCAAGACCAGAGGGCTCCTAGTAGAATCAACTGAATAGGATCTACACTGTTTATAATACAAAATTGTCTAGTATCTAATCCAGTCATTTCCTTTCATACTGAATAGACTTTACTTCTAAACAATGATCAACCGTTCCACGTTAAAAATGGCAGCGTTTAAAGAGTTAATCCGATGATTGTATCACCATAAAGTAATAAAATGATATAACTTTACGGTTTATGTGGTGCTGAGAAACCTGAGGCATATCTGCATATCTGAAGCTGAAGCATTGTCCAACCATTGCATTTCAGACGTATGACTGATGTATTATCTACGCAATGCAATCAACACTACTCTGATACACACATAAAACATAAATTAAATCCAACAACTGCATATAGAACAAAAACAATTTAACTTTCGTTGCATTCATTTAGCTTAATAACATTCCACCTACACTAATTATATCGAAGGCAATCATTGTAACTTGTTAAATTTTAATAACGTTTTCTATCGTGTAACTGCCTGGTTATTTCAAAACTCTTTATAACGTGGGCGTACAGTAAAATCTGCCTTAAGTGGCCGTCAAGAATGGATCTAAGCATGCGTCTGTAAGGCAGATGGTAGCTTAATGCATGTCAAACGTAATGCAGAAAGCTCTTACAGGAACGTTCTGCATTACTGTTGCCCTACATTAAGCAACCGCCAGTGTTTCAACTTCACTTTCAAGGATCCTATTTTGAATACATGGATGACTTCTTCGGACAGACTCTACTGTATATAGTCACTAGCAATACCATAACGAACAGTGTTACTATAAGAGTCGTCTGGGCTGGGTCTACACTGTTTGTAAAATTCAGTACAATCGAGGATGTTTGAATGTGAAATAGACCAAATACGCTCGTAATCAACCGACATTTCTTTTGTATGTTTTCCTAAGTATTTATTATATATTTGTTTTAAGGCTGTATCACGTAATAATTGTATATCAGCTATATCGCAACGTCCAGCTAATTACACGTGGCGGAAGACCCCAGAAGGGTTTTTCTGCGTATCGAACAGATTGCTTTGTTTCGTGCACAGATACCACAAGGGTAGAGCCACCGACCTTTCGTAATTCAGCTGCAATGCCACCTAACTATTTATTCAGAGGTCAAGAACTACAGATAACGGTGCATACTCAAAAACTAAACTCGTCATTTCTCAACCAAACCCTAAGGTTTGTCTACTCTTAAGAATCGTCTCGAAGAGACGATTCTAAAGAGTGGTCAGACCATAGGATTTGGTGGAGAAATAAAGAAGTTATACTTAAACATATTTAAATTTACGCATCTTATCTGGAGCTCTGGAGGTCAAGATAAAATGAGTAATTAAAACATTTACAACAAGAAACCGCCAATGTCGGTATGGCCGGATTGCCGATTAAAGTGATATAGATGAACAGTCAATCATTATACATTTCTAGAAAATTCATTGAAGCATAAAAAAAGAGATGTTTGTAAAGCATGTATACCCCCAGACCCCCTGACCTTTGATCTAGTGACCTAAGCTATAGTGGTCATCTACTGGTCATGACTAATCACCACAGCAACTTTGACGATCCTAAGCCAAACCACTAATCATTTATTGATCTGAAACCATTTCACAAGTTAAGGTAATGGTGACCTTGACCTTTGACCTAGTGACCACAACAACTATAGGGGTAATCTAGTGGTTACGACCAACCACCACAGCAAGTTTGAAGATCCCCAACCAAACCATTGAGCAGTTATTAATCGGAAACCATTTCATCAGTTAAGGTCATGGTGACCTTAATCTTTGATCTAGTGACCTAAAAAACAATAGGGGTCATCTTGTTGTCATGACCAACCACCACAGTAAGTTTGAAAATCATAAGCCAAACCATTGAGCAGTTATTGATTGGAAACCATTTCACCTGTTAAATGTCATAATGACATTGACCTTTGACCTAGTGACCTAAATAACATTAGGGGTCATCTAGTGGTCATGACAAACCACCACAATAAGTTTGAAGATCCTAAGCCAAACCCTTGAGCAGTTATTGACTGGAAACCATTTCACCAGTTAAGGTCATGGTGACCTTGACCTTAGATCTAGTTACCTCAAAAACAAGAGGGCTCATCTAGTTGTCATGACCAACCACCACAGCAAATTTGAAGATCCTAAGCCAAACCATTGAGCAGTTATTGATCAGAAACAATTTTAACAGTTACGGTCATGGTGACTTTGACCTTTGACCTAGTGACCTCAAAAACAATAGGGGTCATCCAGTGGTCATGACCAACTACCACAGCAAGTATGAAGATTCTAAGCCAAACCCTTGAGCAGTTATTGATCGGAAACCATTTCACCAGTTAAGGTCATGGTGACCTTGGCCTTTGACCTAGTGACCTCAAAACATTAGAGGTCATCTAGTGGTCATCACCAACCACCACAGCAAGTTTGAAGATCCTAAGCCAAACCCTTGAGCAGTTATTGATCCGAAACCATTTCACTAGTTAAGGTCATGATGACCTTGACCTTTGACCTAGTGACCTCAAAAACAAGAGGGTTCATCTAGTTGTCATGACCAACCACCGCAGCACATTTGAAGATCCTAAGCCAAACCCTTGAGCAGTTATTGATCAAAAACCATTTTACTAGTTAAGGTCATGGTGACCTTGACCTTTGACCTCAAAAACATTAGGGGTCATCTAGTGGTCATCACCAACCACCACAGCAAGTTTGAAGATCCTAAGCCAAACCCTTGAGCAGTTATTGACTGGAAACCATTTCACCAGTTAAGGTCAAGGTGACCTTGACCTTAGACCTAGTGACCTAAAAAACAATAGGAGTCATCCAGTGGTCATGACCAACTATCACAGCAAGTATGAAGATTCTAAGCCAAACCATTGAGCAGTTATTGATTGGAAACCTTTTTACTAGTTAAGGTCATGGTGGCCTAGACCTTTGACCTCAAAAACATTAGGGATCATCCAGTGGTCATGACGAACCATCACATCAAGTTTGAAGATCCCAAGCCAAACCCTTGAGAAGTTATTGATTGGAAACTATTTCACCAGTTAAGGTCATTGTGACCCTGACCTTTGACCTAGTTACCTCAAAAACAATAGAGGTCATCTAGTTGTCATGACCAACCACCACAGCAAGTTTGAAGATTCTAGGCCAAGTCTTTTATTAGTTATCGATCAGAAACAAAAAGGTCAACCTGGAAATTCTCTAAGTCAATGAAGCGTAAAAACTAGGTCAAAAAGGGGTCATAATAACCTACTAACCTATGACATGTAATGTGACCCTCATTATGAACCCACATGCCAAGTTTGGTTACTGTAGGTGTTATACTTTGGCTATAACTAACACAAACAAAAAGGTCAACCTGGAAATTCTCTAAGTCAATGAAGCGTACAAACTATGTCAAAAAGGGGTCATAGTAACCTGCTAACCTATGACATGTAATGGGACCCTCATTCTGAACCGACATGCCAAGTTTGGTTACTGTAGGTGTTATACTTTGGCTATAACTAACACAAACAAAAAGGCCAACCTGGAAATTCTCTAAGTCAATGAAGCGTAACAACTATGTCAAAAAGGGGTCATAGTAACCTGCTAACCTATGACATGTAATGGGACCCTCATTCTGAACCCACATGCCAAGTTTGGTTACTGTAGGTATTATACTTTGGCTATAACTAACTCAAACAAAAAGGTCAACCGGACGGACGGACGGACGGACGGACGGACAGACGGACGGACGGACGGACGGACGGCATTCGCCAATCTATAAGCCTGGATTGCGAGCAATCCGGCCAAAAATGCAGTAAACTCTCTCTAAACTGGACATTAAATTTGTTATACATATCCCTCTTGGAGACAGGTGACGCCTTAATTCATGGCGACAGTCGTACAGAAAGTTCCTCAAAGAGCTCTCTCTACATGACGCTCAACCTGCATTAAGCAACCATCTGCCTAAAAGTCCAAAATCATCTCAATTATTCTCTACTAGAAATCTGGTTAAGAGAAGTTTTACGGCAATTGCCTTTTTTCCAACACACCCTATGTCAAAGAGACGATTCTAAAGAGTGGTTACAACATAGGATTTAGTGGAAAAAATGACGATTTTAATGTTTGTGTACGCATCTTCTTATCTGTTGTTGTCGAAGAGACAATTCTAAAGAGTGGTCACAACATAGTGTTTGGTGGAGAAATAATTATTTCAGTGTCTGAGTACGCATATACATCTGTTGATCAGTTTATTGATAGCCATATCCGTTACATTCCATGACCAAGCATATTCAATAAAGAAATCTTACAGTAAACCCTCTCTATAACGGCCACTATATTATGTTAATTAGTTGGTATTTAGGGCAGGTGGCTGCTTAAAGCAAGGTAAAAGTAAAACAGAACGCTCCTATAGGAGCGTTCTGTTTTACTTTCACCTTGCTTTTAGCTGCCACCTGCCTTCAACACAAAATACTGTAATGTAATTTAAATTCCGTTATAGAGAGGTTTTACTGTATATCCAGAGATGTTGTCAGTAGATCGTCTCCAATTGCACATGTTATATTGTCGGCGCCAGTTCTTGTCAGATTATTATTTGTACCATAGTCACGACATAGCTTGCCAAGATACAAATATTTATGAAAAATTATTATCTAGATAAAATAACATTCATTTAGATGTTAGTATATTGATTGATGGTGGCCATGTCAGGATAATTGCCTTGTTGCTTGTAACTACAGTACACGTTTCAGTGGGTGTCCATATCAACCCTTTACTTACAATAAAAGCTTCTTCACGTGTTTGCAAATATAGTAGACCCAGATCTGACAACTCCTATAGGAGCCGTCTGATCAAGGTCTACTCTATTTGCTTGCTTTCGAGATTGAATAAATTGAATCTGACCAATACCAAAGCAGTCTGTGACATGTTATCATGAAATCAAAAACTAATACATATTCACGAAGCCATTATTTCAGACATATTTTTTGAACTCTTTTTCTGCCAATATCCGGGCGAACAATTTGGATCCAAATGAGACGCCGAGTAAATCGGCGTCTAATCAGGATCCACACTGTTTGTTATTATGGTAATGTTTTTTAACCCTTTCGGTGCCAAATTTCTAATTGTCGTCTGCAATCCAAGTTTGTTAAATCATTCAGTAAAATAAGGAAATGAGATAAATAAATGCAAATTTCAAAGGAATAAATCACATATATAGAAATAGAGATTGAGACAAATAGTGAAGTCCCTGATCAGACGCCGCCTTGCAAAGGCGGCGTCTGATCTTGGACTGCACTATTTGTCGTGGTGCATTTATGCGACTGCGGCGGTGAAAGGGTTAACGCGAGACAATTAAACAAGTGAAAACTGTAATAGACGGCCTATGGTGCGGATGACAATATTTGGTGACACATTTGTAGTTATTAACCCTTTCACTGCCAATATCGAAAAAAATGCACCATGACAAATAGTGCAGTCCCAAATCAGACGCCGCCTTGATCAGGGACTTCACGTTTTGTCACAATATCGCCTATAATGAGGGACTTCACTTTTTGTCACAATATCGCAAGTTCATGCAGATGAAGGATGATTTCAGCATTCCTCAATCGACAATAATTGCCGACATATAATTCCTGTTAAAATTTAGACGATTCAGTCCCATTCGTAGAAATTAAGAGTTATTTATACCGGTGTGCTTTTTTAAAGCAAACGGCCAGATATTATTTTTCGTAGTTGTCCAAGTGTGTTACATAATCAAGGACTTTCGCTGGTTGCTTCAGATAAAACATCCAGCGTGTGCCATCAACACGAAATCCTATCTATAATGCTAATATCGACGTGGCATGGATGTAGTCTTATATATAATGCCAGTATAGATGTGGCATCGATACAATTTTATTTATAATGCTAATATCGACATGGCATGAATACAGTCTTATTTATAATGCTAGTGTGGCTATGGCATCGATATAATCTGATTTATAATGCTAACATCGACATGGATATAATCTTAATGATCATGTTGGTATCGATGTGACATGGATACAATCTTACTGATGCGATATTGTTACAATCTTATTAATAATGCCGGTATCAATGTGACTTGGATACAATCGTTTTCATGTGATATCGATACAACCTTATTTATAAAGCCGGTATCGATGTGGCATCGATACAATCTTATTTATGCGATATTGATACAACCTTATTTATAATGCCGGTATCGATGTGCCACAGATACAATCTTACTGATGCGATATTGATGCGATATTGATACAACCTTATTAATAATGCCGGTATCTATGTGACTGGGATACAATCGTTTTCATGTGATATCGATACAACCTTATTTATAAAATCTGCGTGTATGATGTATCCGATAATACCATTCGCATGTATGTGTTCAATAAAATATTGAAGTGTTGACTCCATTATAAAGCATTACTTTGTACGTTTTATTTGAACAGCATACGCTCAAAAGAAATGAGTGTTTTGCTTTGACATTTTGTCCCAAACGCTTCCTGTGACTTATGACGGGATACATTCTTTATATGCAATATTTCTTAAGATCCCATGTCCGTGTTAACCATTTATTGCTATAGTCTACTCCCTAACTGTTATATATACTGAAGCTCGTTTTATATACGATATATTCTATATACCGCCTGCGTATTAAACTTGTACTTCATTGGATTACAAATAATGAAATCAGCAACATTTAGCAGAAAACAACAACAGCATACCTTCCGCCGCAAAAAAGGCAATTAACAAATTGCACTAAATACTGAACAGTACTCACTGATTATATGTCAAAGTGTTGACAAGAAAGTGAATAATAATAATAATGGTGATCAGGTTTGTAATGGTTATTGCATAAATGTCGCTCTGTCGAATTTCCCCAAATATTCACACTTGTGCTCTTCCAATTACATATGTTTCTGGTTAATTACTCAGTCAGACGCACATAAATTCTACTGGGCTAGTCATTATTACAGTAGATGGGATGGACGGTGCTTTCGGCCTCTGGTCGAATTCCTATCGATCTTTGTAAGTATAATTACTATATAATAAATGCGCAATACATACACATTGACTGGACTTGATTTCATGGGTTCATCTTGGCATACTTTTGTAATGTATTGTTATGATGTCACCTGCTGTATGCACGAAAACCGATTGTGTTAGCAAGTCAATTTCATACATTTTTACCTCGTATTTCTTTAATCCCGCATGACAATGTCTACGGCCTATATGATCCTTTCACATACAAGTTGTACAATCGATCTATACTTCTTATTCGTCATGATTGTCTTTGAATTTGAAAATATTCATTAGCCAATCAGAGACGAGATAACAAATAATTCCACTTCCGCTTCAATCCGTCGATTGAAAGTTGTGTTTGTTGAGAGATACAAATTCATGTTAATAGACATATACCACTTACTTTACTTACACAAAACTATTTCTAATAAATGATGGTTATTATAGAATACTGGAGAACGATGCAGGTGGTGAAGACATGGTCTCCCGATCTCGGAAAGAGCATTGTACATCAGTCAAAATTTCTGAATCTATTGATATAATCTGTAATTTAGTATATTTACATACAATCAGGGTTTATAGGGTTAACCCTTTCACCACCGCAGTCGCATAAATGCACCATGACAAATAGTGCAGTCCCAGATCAGACGCCGCCTTTTCAAGGCGGCGTCTGATCAGTGACTTCACTATTTCTCTCAAACTCTATTTCTATATGTGCTTTATTCCTTTGAAGTTTGCATTTATTTATCTTATTTCCTTATTTTACCGAATGATTTAACTCAATTGGATTGCAGACGACAATTAGAAATTTGGCGCCGAAAGGGTTAAAGCCCTCCCTCTGTTTGCCTGTTAGTTTACGAAGATATATCCTTATCATGTACTCCATATACGAATCCAATCTAAAGTTCATTAGTCCCCCACCGGTTATCGGTTGGGGGACTATAGGTTTGCTCGATTCCGTCCGTCCGTCCGTCCGTCTGTCCGTCTGTCCGTCCGTCCGTCTGTCACGCTTCGTGTCCGGGCCATATCTCCTACAAAGTTATGCCAAATTCATTATAACTTCACACATTGAAGAAGCATGATGAGGGCTAGTGTCATGCACAAGGGCCATAACTCTAGCATCAATATTTTTGGAGTTATTCCCCTTTTACATATTTTTTGTCCGGACAATAACTCTTTATCTACTGGTTCATTTGATTTGAAACTTCACATATGGAACAATCATGATAAGGGGTAGTGTCATACACAAGGGCCATAACTCTAGCATTTGGAGTTATTCCCCTTTTTCATATTTTCTTGTCAGTCCGGATGTCACGCTTCGTGTCCGGGCAATATCTCCTACAAAGTTAGGCCAAATTCATTATAACTTCATACATTGAAGAAGCATGATCAGGAGTAGTGTCATGCACAAGGGCCATAACTCTAGCATCAATATTTTTGGAGTTATTCCCCTTTTTCGTATTTTTTTTGTCCAGACAATAACTCTTTATCTACTGGTTCAATTGATTCGAAACTTCACATATGGAACAAGCATGATGAGGGGTAGTGTCATGCATAAGGGCCATAACTCTAGCATCTATATTTTTGGAGTTATTCCCCTTTTCATATTTTCTTGTCCAGTTAATAACTCTTTATGTACTGGTTTAATTGATTTGAAACTTCTCATATGGAACAATCATGATGAGATGTAGTGTCATGCACAATGGCAATAACTCTAGCATCAATATTTTTGGAGTTACTCCCCTTTTTCATATTTTCTTGTCGGGACAATAACTTTATTTACTGATTCAATGTATGAAAGTAGGTACTAATACCATTCAGGTGGTCATGTATATACCATGGTCAACCACACCATGGGTGGGTGGGGTGGGGAGAGTGGAGGACTCATGTCTTGCATAGCAATACAACATGCCCTTGTTTTACCCTGTCCCTGTTTAATATTCATGTAAGAATATATAGCACCATACATACGTATTAGATGAATAAGCACAACAGCATACGCACACAGGGATTGTCGGATTAATGATATGAATTATATAATCAAATATATCATAATTTCATAAATAAAGAACATAGCCTATGACCAGGCGGCTCATACAGTAGCTGTCTGATCTAGATCTACTCTTTTTGTTAAGACATGTAAATATAAAAAAAACAGCTAATAATATTTAACATTAACCATTTACTTCATTTACTCAATACGCCTTTCTACGCCTTTACAAACAGAGTAGACCCAGGTCAGACGGCTCCTGTTCAGGGTATGCACTGTTTGCTTATGCTATAATATAGATATGATTATACAGTTCCTGCCAAGACCAAAATGTCATCTGTCCATGTACTATCATATAAATTAAAGTAATTGGTATCATTTATATTCATGGGGTAAGTGGTTAATAATATAGCCATGATGTTGCATAGCAGTTATCAATCGATTAATATTTATTGAACAAGGACGTTCAGCGTTAAAGGTATTCATATTTAGCCTGCTATAGGCGGATGAGTGAATACCTTTGCAAACAGTTTGGATCCTGATGAGACGCCGAGTAACTCGGCGTCTCATCAGGATCCAAACTGTTTGACACACTGATTGCATTTTGGTAGACAAATTGATAATAACTTGAATTTTGAAAATGTAGTAGGTTAAAAAAATATGTTAAAATAATTTGCCCAGCAGGCTAAAGGTTAATTGAATCCTTACCGTTACTACCTTATAACATTTGCTTGTAATTTGTTTTCATCGTTAGACAGTTGACAATGAATGATAACATTAAAAAGAAAGGTTATGATCCTATTATATTGCAACACACTGCATGTTTGGTTATCGACCCTTTTACAGTCGGTAGCTACGCTTCCCTCTTCGCTTGCGCGATGACAGGCCGAGGGTAGTACTCTATGATGGTATACTCTTAAACTTGGATACAGGAGGAGCTTACCAGACTCATGTATTACTTTTTCCCTGTCGTGCCCTTAACGGCTTACCTGCAGGTGCTCTGACTTCAGCAAAGTCATTGAGTACATATTTGACGGATTGTCACAGTTATTATGCTATGTTTTACATGTTGTCCTGTGTTCACCGTCGTCTATGTTGTGGGTAAGTCCAGCGGGGATACCTTTATTTACAATATTTGTAAAGCTAGGGTGACTTTGAGAGAAGTGTGAGGTTAGGACGTCCGTAAACCGGTTTAAACCCCCAGTGGTGTTTTTGCTGCTGACCGTGCCAAGGCGGTACTCTCTTTGTCACCCTTCCTTTTGTTTGCCTTGCGTCTTTGTGCTTGTTGTTTGTTCATGTTGTGGAACGTTTGTCCCTGTTTCTTGTGTGTATTTTGGTGTTTTCTGTGTTCATTTCGTGTGTGTGTGTGTGTGTGCGTTTGGGTGTGTGGTTGTGTGTGTGTGTCATGCTGTCTATCGGTGTTTTGGTGGTGGTTGCGTCTTGCATGTGGCTTTGCCTGCTTGACTTTACTACTTTTCCATTAACACTATCACGACAAACATATATGTTAGACAGAATTGCGTCAGACGGCTTTGATGTTAAATAAAATTGCAGTTCAGCTTGGACATGTCTGCACTTATACACGTATAATACTGACGCAAAAATCAATATGCTATAACACGTATATAACGAATAAAACTGTCCCTATCCATAAAAACGTTTAACCCTTTCTCTGTTCCAGATTCATTATAAATTTCACTACTTAATGAATATGCATGGCCAAAATAGTCAAAACAAATAAAGGAATATTGTAGCCATTTTAGACGGTAAAGAAACTAGTAGGCTCTATAGGAGCCGCCTGATCTGGGTCTATTCCGTTAACAAATACGTGAATATGCGTTTATTTGAAAACAATTATTAAACCAATGGCACCTCGGGAATCAGTGCATCCTTGTAACCTTTATAAAACGTCGTATTACAACATGCTTTAGGCAAACGATTGTTTTGTATCGTTTCTGTTTCTGCATCGTGTAATGTATACGGGTAACAACTAAATAAATCGTTTTTCTCCTTAGTTGTTTTTCTGTATTTTGACAACAAGATTCATAATAATATATGTAAAATTATTTTCTCGAATAGACGATTCTAAAAAATGGACAAAATATAGAGTTTGGGGAGAAATGATGATTTTTCGTTTGAAAACGCAACTTTATTTATTGCGTTGCATGCATCAGAAGCATTTAAAGATATGTTAGTAAAATGTCAGGCAATTGTCATTTAATAGCATAAATATGCTTGCTCAGCATATAGAAATAACCAATTCCTATGTTTAAATATATTGTGTATTAAAACGATTTTAATCCGTTTATTCCCAAACATGTTTTATCTTGACTATGGATGGATTTATATCGGCCTTTTATTCATTATAGTAGACCAAAATGATGTATCAGTATTGTTTCAATAACTCCATAAACTGTCGTGACCCAATAAATCAAGTCTAGGTATGAAGCCCCAAATGTACATAAACCGTTCTCATTACGAATCGCTTGTAAGTTTACGTGAAAATATCAGCGTATCGTCCCTATTGGGAAAATTCCTGTCGTAAATTATGTTCGCACATCAGGAGTTAGGACCAACACAATCATCCATGTGATATCAGACGTTGGTGCTTTTGAAAACCATTTGCACGTCGATTTGTTTTGAGTTATTAACTATTACACAAGCGAAGTAGCCGAAAAGTGCCTCAATGCAATCGCAAAACTTGTGATTACTTTAACCCTTCGCTTGCTATTCACGTCAATATACCTACCTGTAAATAGTGAAGACCCAGATGAGACAGCTCCTGCCTGTCTCATCAGGGTCTGCACTATTTACAAGTTGATTGTGCAACCAGTGCACTCCACAGCAGTGATTGCACAGCGAAATACGTGTACACAGTGAAGATATATGTAATTATACAACAGGGCATGGGTAAAGAAGGAGAAATGTATTTTAAATTCAGCAAGCGAAGGGTTAACTAATGTTTTGGATCCAGATGATACGCCGAGAAGCATTTAGCACCTTATTAGGAACCAAACATTTAGACACATTACTGGCATTTTAGAGAAATAATTCAGCAGTCATTCTGAAACTTAAACAATACGATATCATATACAAAGAACAACTATTTGGAGTATAAACAGACAGCTGTATGACTAATAATCATCATTGCAAAACATTAAAACATCGCTCAAAATTTAGAGCTGTTTTTTGTACATATTAATATGCTCCAACGTTCTGAAACAAACATACTTAAATAACAAACGTACTTAAATACTTCACATAAATCATTCCCACGCATAATAATAATGAAGACAAAACATTTAATGCTTTAGTCAGACACATATTGTGGTATACCTTCTTCATTTTCTTACGTTACACTTCTTCTAATACCATAGTACCCATCGATAACGTATTGCATATTTTTGATACTGTAACAGACTCAATATCGATCGACTTATACCTCAAACTGTTCTTGTCTGTTTAAGCTAAGCTCTGGGATATGCAATTTGAACAAATGTGCCTAGCTCGTACGCATGAAGAGTTCTCACTCAGGTTTCCTATTATACTTATTCCATTTTTTTCGATGTCGATGAGACTATGGGCCATATACAGATCTAAACAGTTTCTATAAAATAGCAACAGACAAATGTTCGTACTCAAGGACTTAAATCGTGATTTCTCCTCCAAACTATATCGAAGAGACGATTCTAAAGAGTGGTAACAACAAAGGGTGTGTCGGATAAATAAGGACGTTAATCTTGAAGATGTTTTAATTTGCGTACCTTATCTAAACCTCTGTATAAGTCATCATAGTTCTTCCACAGACATCACAATAAATGTCTATGTTGCTTTTTCTTTCTTATTTGTTCTACCATACTTAAGTTATTAAGGGACTAAAAGGTCGTTTGGGATCACGTTGAGAAAAATAAACAACACTCTGATAAGAATTAAACGTTAAAATTTGTCCTGTGGCGTTCGATAACAAAAGTCGAAGCACTATTCTGTAATTGAAGAGGTACCTGCAAATATGGTAGATCCTGTCTTAACCCATTACCTCATAGCCTATTTTTAGATACAACCTCTTGGAATAAATCTACTGAAAAGGAACATTAACTAGACAAAAGGAAAATTTTAGAATTCTGTAGTTTGAAACCAATGTGATAAATAGAGCATTGCTTCTATATGAACAAATGCTCTATTTATCACAATGGTTTCACAAAGTGACTTTTACAGAGTCTTTAAAAGTCGTCAATATGAGGTAAAGGGTTAAGCGATCATACATATATTCAATACAAGACTCTTAAAAAGCAGCTGGTTGCTTAATCAAGACAAAAATCAATACATACATCTTTGTATTGGTTGCTTAAGGTGCGTACGCAAATACTAAAATTGTCATATCTCCGCCAAACCCTACGTTGTGATGATTCTAATGGGTGGTCACAACACATGGGTTTGTGGCCAAATACGGGTGTTATTTTTTAAAATGTTTTATTTTACGGATCTTATCTGGACCTCTGAGCATGATACCCCTGATCTTAACAAGTATTGAACGTAACTGTTATCATAAATTATTTCAGTTAACCTTTTCTTTCATTTTCATTGACAAACGTTTTAGAGTGTAAAATAATTTGGACTGTTTGCAAAGGTCGTCACGATGCTCTTCATATATACATGTATTAGATATGACAGTTTTGCGGTCAATCATCTATACTGTAACTGCGGGCCATTATGTATCAAACACAAACAGAACAATGTTCTGATTGACTACAACACTTTTGACTCATGCGGTTTGTGGGACTTTGGTCTGCATTCGTCTAAACATGCTTTAGTGTTTTAGATACTACATGCATTCGCGTTTTATGTCATTGATAGAAAGACAACTCATTTAATTCATGGAATTGAATAATAAACCGTTTTTATGTTACTATATCCCAAGTTATTAGTCGTCTGTAAAGTAGTTTTACTTCAAAGATTGGCATCAACAGGTTGTCTCCAATTGCAAATGTTGTATTGTCGGCGCCAGTTTCTGTCAGTTGATCAGAATTTGCATCATAGCCGCGTTATAGCTTGACAAGATGCCGAAGTGAATGAGAAGCACTTCCTTCAATTAGATAGCATAAATGCTATATCGAATAGAATGTTGATCTACATGTCAGAAACATGTTTTCCTTGTAAATGTATGCAACTACAGTGCATGCTGTCTGTAATGGTAGCCTATTAATGTGGTTACAAATTTCAGCAAATCACACAGTCACATGTTTAATACTTGTTACTTATAGTTACAAACACAATAATCAATGATGTGATGAACATCACTCACTCCAAAGAATAGTTTTTTAACATAATACAATTCTCATTATAGAATGTATACTTCGAAATGTTTCTATATAGTCTACACGACATGAACAACTAAGTTGTATACAATTTGTACAAACATAATCCAAAATATATATGAACATATATATGAATATTCACGTCTATCATAATACGTGTATAAATAGTAATTCGCTGATTGTTATAATGGCATGTTAACAGGTATATTTTAATATTTCATCATTTTAGAAATGATCTCACTCTAAACTTTCAACCAATACAAAAGTATCATATGTACATTATTGCATATTCTATAATCGGTTCTTCATACATGACCTGAAACAATACATTCAGAGTAAAGTGTTAACGTAGGGCGGTATTTGTGTTATAGTCTGATATACATTCCAAGTGTCGGTCGATTACAAAACTGTGACGTCACCTGCTTTAATTGAAACGTTCAAATCTGTTTTGAATGAATGAAAACCTTACAACATGTCCTTACTTTAACTGATTAAAAATCGTTTGACATGCTCTTTTCACATTACGACAGAATTGAAACGTCAGAAACTTGTCAATGAAGCTAAATTATTTGCATGAGGTTACATGTATGTATCTTGTCGAGTCGTTCCTTACACACAAGTAACGAACATATTGCAATGCCAAGGTACTGCGTCGTGCACATGTTTAATTACTTGTTTAAAAACAGTTTTGCCTTCAGGTATTCGTAATTTATTAATATTTACAATAAATTCATTTTCACGCATTTGTAAACAGACTAAATCTAGATCAGACGAATGCATTTTGTGCTTGCCCTGTAGCATGACTTTTTTGTTTCTATTATGCACCTAGATTGTATCGATAGCCAACAGTCTTAATAATCCGTACTCCAACCATCCGTCCTTATATACGTTCGTCTCGAAATTCGTGTCTGTCAATATCTGATTTGTTTGTCTACGTATGGTAAATGTGATGTATTATTTGTATTTATAGGTATATAAACGTGTATAAGTATAAAAGGCAACTGTACAGCTACATACATATATTCATAACCTTACGTGTTAGATTGCTGTTAATCTCTTAGCTCAAGTATATATACCCAAAACTTCTTTTTATCCTACGTTTTAAATCACCGTTTTTGTTTTAATGATAAAAGGCATGGTGCAAAATCATATATGAAAAATGATATATTCGTACAGTTTTCATATAAGATATATAAGAAGGTTCTATGGGTCAATGTTTTGTTCTTACTTTAGGAATCAGTTGGCCGGGGTGTGGCTTCTCATCTGGATCAAAATTGTTTGAAGATACTATTCATTTCGCGTTTTAATTGACTAACGACGTTTGTTTTTCCACAGAAAAAAGTTTCACACGTTGCTTTAATGTAACAAACTTTACAGAAGTCCAGATCAGATGAATAAATTGAAACATTTATAATATAACTTCTTTATTTCTCCACCAAACCTTACGTAACAACATAGGGTTTGGTGGAGAAATGACGTTTTAGTATTTGGGCACGCACCTGTATTTGTACATGTAGCCCTGTCCTTTAGATATATCTATTTCTTCCAATCGATTTCATAAATAATAAACCCCTTCCACGATGAACATTTATGCTTGAATATTCATTAACCTATGTACAGTGTTTTTTGTTCCGACAAAAACTGAAGGATCAGATCTATAGTAAATCCTCTTTATAACGACCATTAAATTGTGTTAATTAGTTGGTATTTTGGGCCGGTGGCTGCTTAAAGCAAGGTAAAAGTAAAACAGAACGCTCCTACAGGAGCGTTCTGTTTTACATTCACCTTGCTTTAAACAGCCACCTGCCTTCAATATATAAATATCACATCCTATGAAGAGAGAAAGCACGTACTGTCAAGCCGAAGTTGGTTATGTCCACCTCGGCTAACGCCTCGGTGGACATTAGTATACCGAGGGTTGACAATACGTGCTGTCGCTCTCCATAGGATGTGATATTTATTTTATTATACCGAACAGCACAATCAATTTCGTCAGCAAAAATATTTATTCAATGACAACATTAAACATTTAACAAGAAACAAAAGTTATAGAGAGCTACTCGGTGCTTAAAAATCGCGGAACAGGTTCACATTCTATTCATTACACGTTAGAAGTACTGGCGGGGCATTTTTCACTTCCAATCTTGACAGAGCCTCCTCCGAAAAAGTCTCATAACGCGACATTTCTCAAATATATAAACAAAAACAAAGCAATTGTCATAATGACGTATTGTTGATTGAATTGCAAGCGTCAGATGACGTCAGTCGATGACGTCATCGGATGACGTCACGCACACAATTTAATAAGCGCTCACTGATATGGATGTTCCGTGTCTATGATAGCGGGAAACAGTATTTTTCCGACAGTAATTTTTTTCCCGCTGGGCCTGACAGTATTTCTATATCACGGTGGCCTATGGGAAATTAACAATGAAAATTGAGGTATAATAACACAAAATAATTGATGTAATTTAGTGGCCGTTATAGAGAGGTTTTACTGTATATAATTCCATAAGCAAACAGAGCAGAGCCTGAACGGACGGTTCCTATATGAGTCGTATGACCTCGGTTTACTCTGTTTGCAAATGCTAAGAAGGACGTTTATATGAGGGGAAGAGTTATTTCGAATTAACACATCTTTTCTATCGCCGAGTACAAACTGACACATTACATTGTGCAGTTATTCCTGACATTTTGCATTTTCACAGTAGTTTTTTATATGATAGAGATCTTTTTATGTGTTTTGTTATTTGTTCATACTTTTATTGGATTCTAGAGACTGAAAATACATCCTAATGCCTCTATGCACAGGCACCGTTGTAAACGATTAATATGAATTACGTTCATTACTTCAGCCCGTTATCAAATTTGTGTCAAAATGATGCAATTTGTGGTGTCAATATATTCTGAAAGTGGGTGATCCTTCGAAAGCAAAAGTAGCATTGCGAAAAAAAAAAGAAAATTGCAGACTCGGTCTTATTGAGTCTGTTTAAGAGTAGTAATTTAAAGTGCAACACTACTCACATCCCCTATCACCAGCTTAAGCAGTATTCAATTTTCAAAACTATTAACATCAACACTATTGATCCTGAAGGACCAGACGATATAACAACACTGATAATGAAGTACGGGGCGACTTTTTTACGGCCGCCACACAATCACTTAATGTCACTTGATATGTTATGTGTCTTGTACGGTTATGCAGTTCATAAATATAAACATTATTCAATTACACCGATTCAAAAGTAATGAATTAACTATTCTGAACGCATGGATATAACAGTCATTACATTATGGTTTAAACGCTTCTTAAGTCGCGTGGTGGGATGTGTCCTGTCCATACTGTGATAAGACAGGTTTAAGATGGGTAATTTTAATCAGTACCTAAATTGAATAAATAGTAATGGTCTAGTATGTGACATAGAGCCTAACGTTCACTAAACGTCTCAACTTGTTTCTAGCTAAACAACTGAGTCACTGCTGTTCCAAACTCAGTTGTCATGTTATGTGGTGTTATGAATGTTACACCCGAAATAATTAACACTTCTGACGCCAAACAGTTTGAATCTGTAAACACTGTTCATTGCTTAAGTTTCTGATATTTCTTCCTTCAACTTCTCTTAACCCATTTGTTCCCACGATATCATATATGGGACATAGGCAACAGTGTAGACACTGATCAGACGCCGCAAAATGCGGCGACTGATCAGAGTCTACGCTGTTTGCTGATAGGAATTTCAATATTAAACAAAACGAAAATGAAAATTAAGGTCATGCACCCCTTAGATAAACAATGGACTAATCCAATACATGTATATAAACATAGACTAATCCACTGGGCGCAAATGGGTTAACTATTGGAGTACCAAACAGTTTATGAGCTACTCGATGTCTTACGTATCTGGATCCAAACTGATAGCAAAAGTAATCCCATATTTTCCAATTGCATTACTCTTTCGGCGAATGCGTCGGTGAAATAGTTAACATTAACAGTTTTATAATGTACAGTAAAGCCCTGCTAATGCGACCACCTAAAATGGGTATAATTCTGGGCACGAGATACACGTGATAGCTTAAGGCAGGACAAAAGTAATACAGAAAGCTGAGGAGCTTTCTGCATTACTTTTGCCCTGCATTAAGCAACCACCTGCTTATAAAGACACCCATGTTTATTCATTAAGTGGGCGCATTAGAGGGGTTCTACTGTACACAGTATTTGAGCACGCACCTTTATCTGTTGATCTGTGTACTATATAATCAATACATGTAAATTGCATGACATTTCCGTTAATATTTCTTGCGTACTATGATTGATTCGCGAGAACAGACCAAAAGTCATTAACGAATTTTAAATATTCAAAATAGCTGATTTTATCTATGTATGTTTCACTGAAATCGAATCATTGTAAATTCGTTATGAAGCAATGCAGAGTATTAAAGAGACGTTGAATTCTTAAGGAGATGGTATCTAATAATTATTATGTGGGTCTTGTTTGAACGTCATTTCTTCCCACAGAAGCAAACTAATTCAGCAGTACATGTAGCAATGCAGATTGATATATAGCACATTTAACTCGCTCTTAATGTAAGGAACCGCGTATAAAACATATTTACAAACAATACAGACCCTGACAAAAATGGTTTCGCGAGACTCCCTTTGCTATACATATCATTTTCTTCCGTGATGAATGTTGTTTTGTTTTATTACTATTCAGAAAAGGAGGAGGAGCCAGTTTTGATTAATCAGCAGATTAAGGCTTAAATTTAATTTATGCCAAAACGTATTAAACGGACTAATTCTGAGGTTTGTTTTTGTTGTTGTTTATGTGTTTCTCTTTAGACACATGTGCTGTTTAAAATAAGACGAGGTAGCTAATTTTCTCATACGACCGTGGTAGTAACATTTAAAATGCAATTTCTAATGCGATTCTTATATATATTTAAGACATTGGCAGTGCTAGAGTACAGCACTTGATTTCGAGTTATAGGTTATAGCAAAGAAAGGCCAATAAAGCACCATAATGTCTCGGAAACAACTTGGTGGGTCCAACAAAGGCTTTCAGTGGTATTAATATTACCTGCGTATTGCCATGTATTCAAATGTTTCTGTTGGTAAAGCAATACTCTCTGTCGAGTTCTTGTAATTGCTCTGCGTGGCCTAACTGCCTCTCCGTATGAGCTAAGTGGTTATGCACACCTACGTACTGGCATTGGGAATGTTGACTGCAATTACCATATCGCTGTTAAACCTGTTGGTCATTGAATGATTGGCATGGTGCGTTTGTGTTACGAATTCATGGATGAAAGGTAACGGCGTTAGTATGAGGTAAGGTCATTAATCTATATTTTGTACTATTTCTTGAATATCTAGATCAATTAGTGTTTATGTATATTTATCTCATATTACAAACAGTGTACGCTCATCGTGTATTTGTCCACAATAACAGTTTATTACCAAATTGCAAGATATATGCAGGTACATTTATAATTGAAATTTCGCATTAAATTTTATACGATAAAATTTCAGGATTATTATTATGACAACGAAAACTTGATCTTTATTTAAAACATATTTAACTTTATACACCTTTTTACGCAAACAGACCAGTCCCAAATCAGACGGCTCCTGTAGGAGCCGTTTGACCAGGGTCTGCTATATTTGCTTATGATATATTATAGATCTTATTCTACTGTTTCTGTCATGATAAAACATAATTTTGTTCATACATGTAGTGCCATTACGATAATTAGTTAATCATTATTCATGATTTCATTATGCCTTGCCTGAATATTTATGGATCAATGGGTTAAAGAAACAGACACAAACCGATGGCTAAATTTGCAAAATGTTTGTGGTATTAGCCACCTATACGATTTGCCTGTACAGATAGTTTATTAGATAAGAAATCGAACCGCTTCTCTGACTTTTAGCTACATTTAAAACATTGTTATCTATTTATAAAGTGTGCTATTTAATTCATGCGGTCTTGAATTCGTCATGAGAGATCACAACCAGCACAGGTAAAACCAATCTAAAGTGACAACTTCTTGGTAAAAAGATAGATTACTTAAATGCACGTGGTTGTTTAATGCATAGCTTTCGTATAAACTACATTATGTCTTTAACCTTTTACTTTACTCCATGCATAGTCATGTAAGAAATAATGATACCATGAATATTAATAAGATAAAGGCTCAAATTTGACCAATCAAAAGCTTGAGAACTCAAATCTGACCAATCAAAAGCTTGAGAACGAAACCTACGACGTGTTGGCCTGGGCAGAAACTATAGAATCATATCTTATATTATATCATAAGAAAAACAAAGCATACCCTGACCAGACGGCTTCTATAGGAATCATTTGATCTGGTTCTACTCGTTTATCAACTGTACAGAAAGGCGTGTTAATGGAGTAAGTGGTAAAGACGTATGATTATAAAGTAAAACCTCTCTATAACGACCACTAAATTACACCAAGTATTTTGTGTTAAAGGCAGGTGGATGCTTAAAACAAGGTGAAAGTAAAACAGAACGCTCCTATAGGAGCGTTCTGTTTTACTTTCGCCTTGCTTTAAGCAACCACCTGCCCAAAATACCAACCTATTAACACAATTTAGTGGTCGTTATAGAGGGGTTTTACTGTACTTCTTTTGGGCATTCGTTTAAGACGGAATTTACTGTTAGAAGGAACTACAGTAAAACCTAACTATAACGGTCACTAAATGGTGTTAATTATTTAGTATTTAGGACAGGTGGTCGCTTAAAGCAAGGTGAAAGTAAAACAGAACGCTCATATAAGAGCGTTCTGTTTTACTTTCACCTTGCTTTAAGCAGCCACCTGCCTTTAACACAAAATACTTGATATAATTTAGTGGCCGTTGTAGAGAGGTTTTACTGTATGACGAAACGTGTCAAGGATACGGTTGGGGCAAACAGGAGCAGTACAGCGATATGTATACTGTCGATGTACCTAAAACATTGCGGACTACGATCAGTCGCCGTAACATTCACCTAAGCCTTTCCCTATAATTACTCTAAAAGTCAATACCTACTGACTATTCTTGGACAACATAGTTTGAACTTGGGACAGTGTTGCTATTTGAAAAAAGCAAAGAAACAATGCTATCAAATTCCATTAGCAAACAGAACAGTCCTTGATCAGACAGGTCCTATAGTAACTGTCAGATCTGGGTCTACTCTGCAAATGCGTGCAAAAGCGCTGACATAAAGGAAAGGGTTGACCAGTGTGTGTATTTCGTTGTCTTCCCAACACTCATATCACGATTATATACAAGCATAAATGTGTTGACTCAATTTACTTTTCCCAAATTATAACGGTAAATGTAGCCTTTTAATCATGAATATTCATGAAAGAAATAATGAACCAAATAAACGGTATTTAACCAATTTGCTCCCAGTGGATTCTTCCATGCTTATATATTGGATTAATCTATCTTTTATCTAAGGGATGTCTGGTCTAAATTTTCATTTTTGTTTTGTTTTATATTGAATTTACTATCAGCATTATGCGGCGTCTGATCAGAGGCTACACTGTTTGCCTACATCCCATATATGGGATTGTGGGAGCAAATGGGTTAATAAATTCTTTAAAAGCAATATATGGATAAGGGGTTGTTTGCGAATGGACGAATCCAAAGAGTCATTTCTATATGATTCCATACGCAAACACAGCAGATACAGGTCTGATGGCTACTGCAGGAACCGTCTGGTCTGGGTCTTCTATATTTGCAAAGGCCCCAAAAGGCGTATACATGGAGTAAACGGTTAACCCATTCCATCATAGGCTATTTTTAGATCCAACCACTTTAAATAAATCTACCGAAAATAGCATCAACTAGAGAAAAGGAAACTTTTAGAATTTTGTAGTTTGAAACCATTGTGATAAAGAGAGCATTTGCTCCTATAGAAGCAAATGCTCTATTTATCACGATAGCTTCAATCGATGATTTGTACGAGGTGTAGAAAGGCGTATTTATGGAGGAAAGGGTTAATGTCTCCGTTTGCTGTTTACTCATTTGGTTAGCGAAATGGATCTTCTTTTAGACAAGGGGAATGTACCGGCTATTACGTAATAATCGATGCCAAAACAAACTCAAAATTAACTTAATGGGTTTTAATTGTTATAGTTACCTGCTAACGTCCACTGATGCAATGATGATGCAGTTCTGCTTTGTAACCCTCTCCCTATTGTATACACATATAAGAAGTAATGACGTCCTGAATATCTATCAGCTGACGGTTTATAATGGCATATGTACACATAACTGTTTTTGTTATTAGAAATTGCAAGGTCATACATAGAATAATTCCATAGGCAAACGGAGCAGAACCCGAACGAGATCATGAATTTCAGTACTTCTTGTTCTGAAAATTGAATACCGCTTAAGCCGGTGCTAGGGGGTGTGAGCAGTGTTGCACTTTCAATTACTGTTCATGAACAGACTCAATAAAACCGAGTCTGCAATTTTCTCTTTTTGTGTTGCAATTTTTGCTCTCGGGGGATCACCTCCCTTCAGAATTTGTATACTTTGTTTGCAAAATCATGAGAAAGAGTTCATATGAATATGAATGAAAGGATTAAACCAGAAAAAAACACCTTCTATAAGATTGAATACACACATAAACAGTTAAACGAGACTCGGTATGCTCTGATCGATCTCCGATCAACTATGTCCTGGAACAAAATTAACCCTTCTCATGCTGAATTTTAAAATACATTTCTCCTTCTGTACCTATGCCCTGTTGTATAATTACAAATATCTTCACTGTGTACACGTATTTCGCTGTGCAATCACTGCAGTGGAGTGCACTGGTTGCACAGTCAACTTGTATATAGTGCAGACCCTGATGAGTCTGGGTCTTCACTATTTACAGGTAGGTATATTGTCGTGGATAGCAAGCGAAGGGCTAGCAGCAACACCCGCCCACTTTGAAGAGATTAAAGACATGTAAAAAAACAATATCTGCCACATTTCAGATCTGGTTCAATTTTGGCAAATTCCGATTAGATAAACGGATTAGATTCGGATTAGACGCCGTATTTCAGGGTCACTGATCTTGATCCAAGTTGTTGTGTATATAAGAGCGATAGATAGCAGACAGCGGATAAGACATAAACTAACATAGAAGTCAACTTACATTCTAATTGTGTTTTCACTTATGGCGAACACCAGTCATAGGGTACGAAACACTTAAGTCTGCATTTTCAATTAGGGCAGAAGCTTTCATCATTATACTTCATCTACATTAACGCTTAATTACATATATGCAACTTTTAACATCTTTGCAAACAGAGTAGAACCAGATCAGACGGCTCCGTGAGGAGCCGTCTTATCTGGTTACCCTCTATTTGCTTATGTAATTATATTGAACGAATTCTACAATTTCTGTCATGGCAACATTTCTTGTGTGTATATACCTTTATTATGACAATTCAGCTAAATTATGTTCATGATGATGTCATTATATCTTACATTAATGCACATTAAGTAAATGGTTAAAATACAAACTGCCGTAGAGACATTCACGTGTTGGAGGATCGCTTAAGAGAGGTATCACTATATACACATACAGTAGCATCCCTTTAAACTGGAATTATATAGAACAATTTATGGCCTTTTTAATCAGGCATAAAAGTTTTTTGTCAGTTTTCTGTGTAATTTAAAACCTGCATTGGTATGCCACCTGTCTGAAAGACCGGCATTTATATCAATTTAACACCCGGTTTAGAGGGGTTTTACTAAATACAGTTTGGCACATCTCAAAATCAAAGGAAAGCAATACGTCGTCTTAAAAGCGCAGTGTCCTGCTGTTAAGCCACCTGGCATTATGTATGATCAGTACAATTCTGGGAAGGCAAAGAGAAAAGAGAAATGTTTCCCGTACCCAATGATCATAGTGGCACTGGACATATAGAAGGTATAATGTCTCAAGGGCCCAACGTATGAAAGGCGTTGCCATCATGCTTTTGTCGCCAATATCTGCCCATCCCATTTTCCATATTTTCATCCCATCTGACCAGGAATCGGACGATTGGTCCTCAGTTCCATAGTCAAGCGCTTTAACAATTTGTCAATAGGTACACAAGTCGTCAATCAATAAATTTGTAACACCTAATATAGTTCAAGTGTTGGAGAAGACATTGTTCAATTCTTTTAACAAGATATCGATAGGTTTCGCTTCCTTATTTGCGAGTAAGATATACATTTGTAATTTGCTGAACCTGAGCCTTTAACGCTTTTCATCTTTTTTTTTTAGTTATGACACTCTAAACAAGAACGATGACGTGGCGAATTTCTATTGCTACGTCACACATGCAGTAAATATGATAGAATTTGTACTGACTATAGATTTCTTAACCAAAGTATTTCAATTCTTTTCATTTTATATCATGTTCATGCCTCTCTATGTCAGACCACAACTATCAAGGACCGCAATGGAAATAAGAGATCATACTCTCTTTTTTTTGTGTCATCCTTGATAGTGATGTGACTGACATGGTTCATTAATTATTTCATGATGTTTATATATGCATTGCTTTTTTCAGTGTATTGCTATTGTAACCATGTTACTTGCACGATATTGAAATAAATCTATCTATCTATCTATCTATCTATCTATCTATCTATCTATATAAAGATGGTTCCACAAAATTTTAATATATCAAAGCATAATCAATCCACAGGCAGTCACCGTTGTATTACATACTACATTAAACGCCCTTTAAACCGGGAGTTTAATAATGAAGATATTTTAGGCGGTAACTTAATGCATGGTGACAGTCATACAGAAAGCTCCTTTAGGAGCTTTCTGAATGACTTTCATCATGCATTAAGCTGCCACCTATTTTAAAGACCGACTCGGATTCAACAAGGCAGGTTTAATTGGCTGAATGTTTCATTAAATGCAGGTATGTACTATTTCATAACAGTCGATTGTAAGAGTCGAATCAAAGAGTACGCCCTTCTCTAGATAAATCAAGATACATTATTAAACTAGATAACTAAAATAACAATAATGTGTCTAGCGTTCAATATGCGACACAATAGTGTATGTAAGCACTGGTGCTAAACGAAAGTAGAAATAAACACGTATGTGCTTCCCCAACACAGCGCTAATTTGCAAACGAAATATTATGATCAGTCCATTAAGTTTTCGTTTCTGATAAGATATTAAGAGTTGGTCGCGATAATTATGTAATATTCTATAGTTTATCTCAATTCATTTGGTTAGATAATATAGAAGCGACCGAATTGTTTTGATACATGTAAGAAAATACTATTTAACAATAAAAAATTGCACATATATCTAAAATGGAATATTTGAAATGAACATGCGCCCGTCACATGTTCCATTACCCCAAATGACTGTCTCGGTCTTATCTATATAATCCTATGCACCATAGAGACACCTCTTCCCGACTTTGCAAAATTAGTACAGTGCTCCCTCTCTTCAACGACACCCTTTGGGGTACGAAGATTGTATGTGTTGTTCAGATGGAGTTGTTATAGGGAGGGAAAATCGAACATAACTAGCTTGTTTGCAGATCCCCAGATAAGGTGTATGTCTAGAACTAAAAATGTTATGCCTCAATCAAACCTATGTTGTATCTACTCTTTAGAATCTTCACAAAGTGACGATTCTAAAGAGTGGTCAAAACATAGGGTTTGATGGAGGCATAAAGAAAATACGATGGAAAAAAAGTTGTTTCTGGGGCCTTGTTGTTTCGGAAACAGTGACACGCGTTGTTGTAAGAAGGGAATCGTTATTGAGAGGGCCGTTGTAGGGAGGGAACACTGTATATCCAGATCAAACGGCTCCTACAGGAGTCGTCCGGTCAGGGTCTTCTATATTTGTTTATGAAATAACATGATCAAAAGTAGTTTTCGGAAATTGTTTGTATACTGATATCGCACATGACAGGATTCTATATACAAACCTATACACCTGATATATCATTGTAAGATATGAACACTTCTCCTCCCTCAAAGTGGCAACACATTTATATAGCTAGCTGTTGGAACTATGTGATAGATTACTTTTTAACGGCAAACAACGAACCCCATTATGAATGATTATAATACCCATAGGAACGATTGACGTTGAAGCATAATATGAATGTGGGCAATTACCTTGTTAACAATATAGCGAGCCAACGGCATCATGTTTTGTACGGCAAATGAATCTCCCATTTTGTAAATGACAAGGGATATTGTTATAATGAAAAGAAACACGCTCCGGGAAGAGTTTGCATAAGTCATGCACAACGTATAATTATTATAACATAACTGACAGAAAATACAAATAGCACATTAGCCATATCACGCTTTAATGTGGAACTACAGAAGATCCTGTTTTAAGCAGGTCTAAGTATGGATCTGAAAGGCAGATAGCAGTTTAATGCATGTCAAAGGTAATACAGAAAGCTCCTATTGGAGCTTTCTGCATTACTTTTGCCTTGCATTAAGCAACCACCTGTGTTTTACACTCCTATATTCAATAAATCAATCGCCGTTTAAAACGGGTTCTACTGTTTTGATACGCTTCTTCTTGTCTTTCTGGTACCCTCGACAATGTAATGCATTTGCCATGTTATATCAAAAGACTCAAAGTCACAAGTCAATTGTTGCAAACTATAAATTTGAGCAATGTCTTCTTTCAAGTTGAACTATGAGATTCTTGAACATAATTATTCTCGATACTTAACGACGATGAGGAAGCTGTAGGCATAAGAAATAAATGATCCAAACTGTTTGCATAGGCATTCACTCATCCGTCCGCAGCTGTCTAAAGGTTCACGAGCGAATGATTCTTGTAAGTATTCAAATAGTGGTTCAGTATATCATAGACCTGGTTCCATGTTGAGTCTGAGTTCGTTATCAAATTTTTGATTGGTCTGATTTGAGCCTTTGTCTCAAATCTGAACAATCAAAAGCTTGAGAACAAACCCAGACTCAACTAAAAAGCTTTATAAGCATGAACCCCTTTTCTCATATAAACGCTTTTACACGCCTTTGCAAACAGAGTAAACCCTGATCAGACAGCTCCTACAGAGCACATCAAACATATAATGTATATGACTATAATTTCTAATAATAACAAAACACCTTGTGTCAACTATATACGTTACTATAAAAAAAAACCTAATGCATGTGTATGGTGTTATCATTCCTTACATGAATATTTAACAGAATAAAGTGGTGTCATTATTTCTTACACGGATATCAAACAGAGAAAATGTAGAGGACGGAACTTCATCACTTATCTGTTAGGTACCTGGTACAACAGGCGCCCCATATTGATGTTCTCTAGAATAGAATGTTGAATGGAATATTTACTTGCACTGTAAATATGATTAACGTTACCAAAGATGTGTTGATCCATTAAAGTAAATCAATTGTAGTGACAGAGGTGATTGCGGAAAACAAATGAGAAAATCCGTGATTTAACTCATAATAGGCGGTTGACATATTGGCTTTTAACATTCAGCCTGCTGAGAAACGTTTCGTCAAGGGAAAAGTATGACCATCATCCGGGTCTCACACTCTATGGGGTTTATAATGTTCTTTCTAAATACACACGTTGATATAATAATAAAACAGATACGGTGACATGTTTTTGTCACCGGACTCTGTGCAACGATTTCACTAATTCGGCCACATCATTCTAAAGTTTGAATTGTTTGTATTTTTTTTTCTGCCGCGTATCATTTACTATATATGCAATAGCTGAATGCCTTATCTTAAATGTAAAATTAATAAGAATAATGATAAATTTAAATCACATATATCAGAACGTCTAAGTATGCTTAATAATTATAATGAACATAGGCATCACCGTTGTTGTCAAATACATGTTTTCTAAGTGGAATTTATCATAACTAGATCTATTCAATCATTAACAACTTCTATTTGTAATAACTTTTACTCATCCCTCATATTGACGTCTTTTGACGCCTCTGTAAAAATCTCGTTTTGAAACCATTGTGATGAATAGAGCATTTGCTCCATAGGAGCAAATGCTCTATTTATCACAATGGTTTCAAAACTACGCAGTTCAAAACTTTTCTTATTTTCTAATAAATGCTCTTTTTCGGTAGACTTGCTCAAATAGGTTAGGTCTAAAGATAGTCTATGAGGTAATGAGTTAAAAGCTGTTAAATAGAAATGGAACACAGTATTGCCTGTAGTTCAACTGTAGTAAGAGACCTGGTTACAGGTTGACACAAATCAAACTGTCTGTTAATCATATATATACGTCTGGTAATGACACTTATGCTGCTAAAACCTGTTGTTTGCCTTAATTCCTAGCCAGTGCTGCGTCGAGATAAATAGTGTTTTATTTCTTTTAAAATAACGATTGAATGACAAAGAGTGATAATCAGTTAATGCCTTGGTTAGCTGTAGATACGCAACGTCTCATCTGGATCCAAACTGTCTACAAAGGTTACATGTAGTACAACGTGTCGCCAAACTGCTGCTCACTCTTGTGGCCCAAGTTACGTAGGCAGTGTCCTTTAATTAAAATAATAAAAACGCTTAAATAATGATAAAAAAGAAAATATTCAGATTAATTAGATATACTTGGTCATAAGTTTTCCCGGCAATGACAAAGGAGAATAGAAATCACTTTAATATTAACGATGTACAATATCTGCTAGAAATTATTACTGTGTAGATATTTACTGATGTCATCTAGTTCTCACTGACAATGTGTACTATTTGAAAGCTAGTTTCTAGTAGCATGTTAGAGCATGATATGCAAACACTTACTTTTTTGTATGCTAGTGAACATGAGGGTATCCTATGCAAGTGACATATTAATGAGGTCATATAGGTTTGTACATTTTTAAACTTGTCACCATCAATCATTTCATCGTCAATGTCGCATAAATGCATCACAACAAATGGTGCGGTCCCTTAAAAGGCGACGTCTGATCAGGGACTTCATTTTTTGTCTATTTCTAAATATGTGCTTTATTCCCTTGAAAGTTGCATTTATTTATCTCATTTCCTTATTTTACTGAATGATTTAACAAACGTGGATTGCAGACGACGTAAGGGTTAAAACCTATGGTAGTTGTTATGTTTGTCAGGGAATCATATTTGGAGGAGAGTAAGGATTTAGCTATAACTAGGATCGGTTACTATAGTAACAGTGGATCTCCTGTCTTGACGGTTTCACGGCTGGGTATATAAACCATGTAATATCACCTTTTAACGAGTTCCCTGTTCAATATCCATGTAATAAATAATACCATCATAACTATTTATAAGTTAACGTTTTATAATGTACACTTTTCAAGGGAACCTTATTACTTTGATAAAACCAAAATAGCATACCCTGATTAGACGGCTCCTATAGGAGCAATCTAATCTGATTCTACTATGTTTGCAAATTCGTGATAATGCGTTTATATGAAGGAAAGGTTTAACTCAGTAGCATATTCATTGTTTTAATATTAATCCACTTCGATATTCAGACTAATACGTATACGTAAGCACTTTCCTGAACCATCAGAATGCGGGATATGCATGCACTGATTTTTAACCCATTAACTCATAGGCTATTTTTAGACCCAATCTCTTTGAAACATCTACCAAAAAGGAGCATGAACAAGAGAAAAGGAAACTTTTAGAATTTTGTAGTTTGAAACCATTGTGATAAATAGAGCATTTGCTCATATAGGAGCAAATGCTTTATTTATCACAATGGTTCCACAATGAGGGAATGGGTCAACAACAGTGTTAACCCAGGTCATAGAGCTCCTAGACGATCCTCTAGCAAGTTTAACCATTTCATACTCAGTGGAATATTGTTAAATACTGATGGGTCATTTCACTCTGAAATTTCTGTGTTGAATGGGTTACCATTGTGTTTCATATCATCTCTATCAAATTGCCCTCACACCATCTCTATCAAATTGCCCTCACAATGTAGGTGTTTGTATGACAAAATGCGTCCATATTGTAATTGCTTGTAACAACTCTGTTAAAACTTACAGCATTGCCATATTTAGAATTCGATTCCATTATGTGTATACCTGAGTTCATTACGTGTATTGCAATAGATGACAGTAGCCAACACAGATGTCCAGAAAGCCAAAATGGCGCATATATTATGGACAATCATAATATATCTCGAAATCGTAATCACACAATATGTTATGGTATATCTAATTTTGATACGATTTTTTATTTTGCCTTTTTTACTAAACGGATCGTGAGTTCGGTATATATAACAACAAATCGTATTATAGTTGCGGGTGATTGATGAGATACAATTGACTGGATGGGGTCGTCCCTTAAATGTTGAACTTTCAAAGTGGAATGGTACATTGCTGCTTAGTGACAGAGTCCATTCAGTAGAACAGGGTATACTTTGTGAGAATTGTTTGATTGAGACAATCAGTGCAGACCCTGAATAGAAGGATCCTTTAGGCGCCTCTATTATGTGTCTACACTGTTGGACAAAACATGTAGACTGTTGTCCCACCCATTTACTCCATGAATATTTATTCATGAAATAATGATATTATCAATATTCATTAGCTGATATTATTCAATCGTTTATGAATACAGGGTTTGATTGTGTCCTACAAAATCAGGTTAGGCCTAATAGGTTTGCAAAGCCATACGAACACGTATCTATGGCTTAATATGTAACATCAGGCTACCTTCATCTATTTGAACATCAGCCTTTATTGAGTTGAGATTCGCATATATTGCGACAAACTGTGTTAAAGACGACATTATGTATATTTATTACTTTGATAAAACAAGCTTGTGGAAGGCAATGTAATTGCTCTGTCATCTGTTCTGAGTAAAGTCTGAAGTTAAGAATCGTTATCAGTGTTCGGTACTCTTTTGCAATATTCAGTATGTTGGTTAGAACATTTGTATTCTAAATTAGTTTTGTCTCGACCGAAACACAAAGAGATAATCACAAGCATGTATAAAAACAATGCTCTGTAGCAGACAAAGATACGCAATTATGCAAGCCTCATCTCTAATAAAAAACAAAATCAATCAGCGGGGTATCAGCATTCAATTGAAACTGGTCGTTCGCCTGAAGGATGCTGTAAATAAGTGACTGGGTGGAACAAATGCAGGTGTACTGATAGATACACACATACTGAGAGAACTCAATGTGTCAAAATAGTATAACGGGACCAATAAGTTGCAAAGATGGCTTTTGCTTTTATACTTCAACCGTTTCATTACTTTTAGCTCATTATTTTAAGCTCTTTATTTTATTACTCAAAGCGAATTAAAGTTTCGTCATGAAGTGTCGTATGATCTCCGTTTACGAACGTTTAATTTGGCCGTCTGAATTTCAAAACGTGTCAATAATCTTTGATGAAAGAGAACTCCTTCCGGTCTTTCATATACATTTGTATATACAGGCTTATATGTAGAGCAGATGAACGTCAGTCAATAGCAATTATCTTAATTGTCTCTATATATCAGTCCACAATTATAGTCGTTGTCGTGTTTTGCAAAACATTTACCCATTAACTCATAGGCTATTGTTAGAAACAACCTCTTTGGTGTGTGGACAACTATAACGCTCGCGATAAATGTGTAGCCATTGCATATACATACCTCAAACTTGGCATGCATATGTAACCTATGGAAGCAAACATTTTAGGAGTAACTTATTAAGGCCAATGTCATATATCAAGATCAAAGGTCAAATCGGTGGCATAGTGTTTCTCAAACACATCTTGTTTTCTAATTTATTTACTGCATTGAATTTGGATAATGGTTCTTCACTTGTTCGATGAATAAATTGCTACATAATTCTAAAATTACATACACTTCTGGTAGCAATTTCCTATGTAGGAATTGATTTAAACACGTTCAAAAAGAACGCGAGCAATCAACTGTGATTTCGCTTGCTGAATTTTAAAATACATTTTTGCTTCTTTACCAATGCCCTGTTGTATGATTACATATATCTTCACTGTGTGCACGTATTTCGCTGTGTAATCACTGCTGTGGAGTGCATTAGTTGCGCAATCAACTTGTAAACAGTGCAGACCCTGATGAGACAGCTCCTGCAGGAGCTGTCTCATCTGGGTCTTCACTATTTACAGCTAGGTATATTGACGTGAATAGCAAGCGAAGGGTTAAACAAGTTCAAACAGAACGTGAGCAATGAACTGTGAGTTCGTGTTTTAAGTACGTTATACAAACCGCATTTACGACTACAAATAACCCACCTTACTTGGCATTTCCGTGATTATATTGTTAGCTGTTACATTTCCCTATCTTATATAACAGGTTTTTGACCCTGGTTATAATTGTCTCAACGGTCCATTGCATTGTGTCTTTGACGACTGTCAGGCTTAAGAAATCTGAGATGAATTCAAAGAGTAAATCGAAGATAATTATTTAATCAAATACGGCAATGCCGTTTACTTGTGTGCAGTAGCGTTGACATTTGCGTCTCATCAGGGTCTGCACTATTTACAAGTTGATTGTGCAACCAGTGCACTCCACAGCAGTGATTGCACAGCGAAATACTTGTACACAGTGAAGATATATGTAATTATACTATAGGGCATGGGTAAAGAAGGAGAAATGTATTTTAAAATTCAGCAAGCGAAGGGTTAAGTAAATAGCAAATAGAACTTCGTTTTATTTAATAAGTGAAGGATTAACTAAATATGCTTGGACCAAATTAAATACCTTAGAGGCTGTCACATAAATTTAACCTTTCCTCCATAAATACGCCTTTCTACGCCTGTGAAAATCACCTATTGAAACTATTATGATAAATAGAGTATTTGCTCCTATAGGAGCAAATGCTCTATTTATCACAATGGTTTCAAACTACAAAATTCTTAAATTTTCATTTTCTCTAGTTAATGCTCCTTTTCGGTACATTTATTAAAATAGGTTAGATCTAAAATAGCCTATGGAGGAAAGGGTTAAATACATTAGATGTCGATGGTTTTATAAAACAAATGCAAAGATTGCTTTCCCTGTACAATAAACATAGTACATGTAACATTAATTTGTACAAAATACATTTTACTATAAGTAATATATTTACAGACGATTTATCTATACATATGTTTATTTTACTTGTTCATTGGGGAATATACTCTGAATTCTTTGAATAAATATACATGTACATACGGGACAGGGTCAGTATAAGTATTGCAGACTTGCATATCGACACAAAGGAGGTCATCTTTGGTTTTGCTTCAAAAATTCTACTGGCGGTATCGTCCTTGCCATCGACAAAGTGACCTGTATGCCACAGAGTCAATAAAAAGGACAATGATTTAACCCGTTCCCTCCTATAATCACCTTTTAGCGTATTTGCAAACAGTGTAGCCCCAGATAAGATGTCCCATATTTGATCAGGGTCTGCTATTCCTGCGTTTAACCTGATGTAGATACGTTTCTACAGTTTTTGCTAAACAAAATATTCTTCTGAAAACATTACATTATAAAACTCAGCTAATAGATTCACATTATGTAATTATTTCTTACATGAATATTGAACAGGTTAATGGTTAATTTTACTTATAGCGTGTTGGTTATTTGTGTAATTTTAACTTTAACATATACTGGTACAATGAGTAACTATCTTTGCAGACATGATGAATCTATATGAGACACCGACATGACTATTTGGCAGTCGGGTTGCGTTTTTACGTACTGAATTTTGAAATCAAAGTGAACGGCATTATGTGTAAACAAAACTTGCTTATCAAGCAGTGTATAATGTCAATACGTATGGAAATTCGTAATGGGTGAGTGAGGTGGGTTTTACGGCACCCACACGGAATTCGTAATGGGTGAGTGATGTAGGTTTTACGGCACCCCACGGAATTCGTAATGGACTGTATTGACCCACAATCATTAAAAATCAATTTATTTGGCAATACTATATAGTTGACGTTTTTCTTATTCCAATTAATTATTTTGCATCTCAGATGGTCATTTAGTTTTAATTGATTTTACTGAACTATTTTGCCCCAAGTACTGGTTAAGATGAGAAGTAATCAATACATGGTGTCGATGATTGATTTCATTTATTTATGTTGTCGATTAGTTAATACTCAATGCACAACATAATTTTCAGTTCTCCATCATGTAATGATCTTGCTCACATTATGATTGGAATTACTGTGAGTCAGTCTTACGACACATTTCACCTATGTGATACGTATTTATATGTAATGAGCACAACACTGTACATGGTTGTGCAGATTGAATCTATACCATATTATATATTACCGTATACCAGTGAGCTTATTTTACTATGCCAACATTCTCGTATTGTATTTAGCTTTAGTCCATTTGTATCCTTATACTTATAATTTTAAGGCATTTTGTGTATTCTCAAACAAACAAATAGAAATATGTTTTTCTCAAAGCTTTGGTATTTAAACAATAATTATACTGTCATGTCAGTTGCACGGAAATTATGTCTTGCAATTTCAAATTCTCAGTAATTATAGCAGTAGATATATCGTATAATAATGTGTTTTGTGTGGGCCATTAAGGTCCAATATTATGTTCAAAGGCAAATGCATGGATATATAAACAAAAAGGTTATGGCACTGGTATTGCATATCACATTTTATAAGAAAAAATTCTCACCAATTGTATGTTTCATATGTAAAGTACTATTCCTGTTCTCTTAAAGCCAAGCAATTACCTAAAATACAATTTCTAACACAACATTAACAAGTAATGTATCTATTGGAGACGATTCAATTTGCTCTTTTGAGAAATTAGTCTTATTGATACAGGTATGGTATCTTTAAAGACGAGGCAATTGAAAGAATAATTTTCACAGCCAATGGGATACAGTAAAACCTCTCTTAACCGGAATTCTAGTAGAGAAGAATTTATATATTTTTGGCAGGTGACTGCTTAATGCAGGGTGAAAGTCATGCAGAAAGCTCCTCTAGGAGCTTTCTGCATGACTTCCACCCTGCATTAATCTGTCACGTGTCCCCAAGACAGATATTTATACTAAATTTAACTTCCGGTTAAGAGAGGTTTTACGGTATTACATAATCAAGGCATTTCGATATCCACTGCAATTGCTATAAAATCGTACATATAAAATGCTTCACATTGCCAAACTCTTACCCTGCTAAATCTGACAGCTTTATAATGAACACAAGACCACTGAAACACAATACAGTTTGGTCATGGCAAAAACTGAACAATCAGTTCTTTATTATCCCACAAGCAAACAAAACAGACCCCTGATTAGACGGCTTCTATAGGAGTCGTCAAACCTGGGTCTACTCTGTTTGCGAATACGTTAAAAGGCGTATCTATGGAGTAAATAGATAACATTGTCTCAAACGTTTTCAATGAAAAATGTGTTTCATTTAAACAGTGCAGGCTCAGATTAAAGGGTTCCCACAGGAGTATTAAATTATCGTTGATATGTTCAAAATACACGCTATTTATGTACTTGTATGGATAACTGCATACGGTATTATTACCTAATATTGGTACACATCTAATTCATGACCTTCACATTATTCTACTTCTTCAGAAGTAATAACTACTTTACGCTAACAGATCGAGATCTAAATGAATATTACAAACTAAATGTAGTCCGGCAAAAATACCTATTTACACTGTTGGTTTAGCTAGGATGACTTTGAGATTATAATTGTAAGGTTAGGACGTCCGTAAAGTGGTTTACCCCCCCCCCCGCCCCCCCCCCCCCCCCCCCAGTGGTTGTTTTGCCAATGACCGTCCAATGTGGTACTCATTTGTCACCTTTGCCTTTATATTAGTCTGGTGTCTTTGTACTTGTGTGTTTGTTCATGTTTAATATTTTAATCTCGAGCGTGTCTGTGTTTCTGTATGGGTGTTTATATGGCTGGGTATTACTTGCTTTCTATCGACGTTTTGGTGATGGTTGCGTATTGCGTGTGGCGTGTCCTGCTTGACATATAGTACCTTTTCATTTGCACATTTTATGCCAGTACTATTTAATTAGAAGCATAATAGCAGTGTATATAATTGTTCAAAGTCATGATAAATATAATTAGTATCCATGCTTATAAAACTTTTTAGTTGAGTCTGAGTTCGTTCTCAAGTTTTTGATTGATCAGATTTGAGCCTCTGGCTCAAATCTGACCAATCAAAAGCTTAAGAGCGAACTAAGACTCATCTAAAAAGCTTTATAAGCATGGACCCTGATTAACATAACCCATTCACTGCCATACACATTTGTACATTACGCATTACATTGTATACATCCCCTCCACTTTCTATCAAGTGTCAAACAGCTGGAGTCTGGATGAGTTGCGAAGTTCTCGGTATCTCATCCGTGTCCAATCACTTTTTCAATGTAATTTCTCTTACGATCGGGTAGTGAAAGGATTAATATTTGTTAACATCTACGATCTTGACGAAAAGGCATGACGGCCATCTCGTCAAGGCCTGTTTTGTTTGTTTTATCTAATTTGAAACTGTTCCAACTACATGCATATTTTGCAACATGCATACTTTCTTAAGTTGTAGCGTGTATCTTGTTCAGATATAGCTTCGTGAGTCTGTATTCCCACTTATGTTAAATGTTTTGTGTTGTGAGGGTCATATGGAAGATTTGTTTGACCAAATAATTATGTTCCCTTATTAAATAAAGCCTTTTTGTTATTATTACAGTTAAACACCTCTAATGCGACCACTTAATGAACAAACATGGCTGTTTTCATAAGCAGGTGGTTGCTTAATGCAGGACGAACGTTATGCAGAAAGCTCCTTTAGAAACTTTCTGCATAACTTTCGTCCTGCATTAAGCAACCACCTGCCTTTGCCACTGTGAATAGTGACCCTTTTTGGTGGTCGCATTAGAGGGGTGTTACTGTATTATTATTATAATAATCACCATTATTATCATACTGCATTTTAGTATTAACGATGTTAAGATAGTCTCGAAGCCAGTTAAATGTTGAAGATAATTTGACCATGCAGTCGATGAGAACTCGCGTGATCTAGTCAGAGCCTTTTGTTCGCTGCAAAGGCAATGTGTGTCACTTTCATTCAACTTTTGTTCTATAACTTCACTATTGTGTTGTTTAACCTTTAGCCTGAGGATTCATGATTACATTTGCGAATAGTTTGGATCCAAATGAGACGCCGAGTATGCAGCATCTCATCAGATCTAAATTGTTTGATAACCCGTTTACCGTTTAGTACACATTAGTTTTAGCTTGTTTTCTTGAAATTGTGGTGGTTGAAGAACTGTGACGGCACAAATTCTTATATAAAAGTCATATTGAAAGTGTAACCCTGATCTTACATAAAATGTACTTTTACAAATATAAGCATATTGAAGAATTAACCAAAATAGTTTATTTTGATTTTTCAAGTACAGTCAAACCTGCCTTAAGCGACCATAAAATATGTCTAATTAAATTATGAGTCTTAAAGACAGTGGTATCTAAATACAGGCAAAAGTAATGCAAATGACTTTCCGTAGTTGTTTTGAGCTGTATTAAGCATTAAACGTACACATTATCTAACGTACAGCTTAAGACAGTTTGCATGTGTTTGGTAGCAATACCGTATAATTATATTCTTAGAACAATGGCGATGTACTTATCAGATGTTTTGAATTAAATTGAAGGGGAATACAGTTGAACTTCGATAACTCGAACTTCAAGGGACCATACAAATTAGTCCGAGATAGCAGAAGTTCGAGCCATCCGATTTCGAATCTGAACAATTTCTCAAGGCCACAGCTTAATACAGGTCTAAAGTAATGCTGAAAGCTCCTGTAGGAGCTTTCAGCATTACTTTAGACCTGTATCAAGCTGTCACATGTGTTTCTAGATATCTGTAGGGATACATTATTAGAGCAATTCTGTATTGTAAGTTTTGGAAGGACTGGACTTTTTGTTCGAGTTATCTCGATGTTCGAGTTATCAGAGTTCGAGATATCGAAGTTCAACTGTATAAGGATGTAGTATATACGACAGATTCAGTTTGAGGAATCGTTCCCTAACCATATCGTTGTTGTTAATAGATAAGTGCGGGAAAACTTTGATTGTTCTTATTAGATACAAATAACAGACACACACAACCATCTAGAAATCCGCTTGGTGGGTCCAACAAAGGTATTCAATAGAATTCATATTACCTGAGTTTGTATTGCATACAAACATTTCTGTTGGTAGAGTAAGGTTTGTTTTCCGAGTTCTTGTAATTACGCGACCTAACCACCTCGCTGTGTGTTGTAATTGGTTCAGCACACCTACGTACTGGGATTTAGGAATGCGGAGTATGAATATAGTATCGCTGTTAAACTTATTGGTCATTTAGTATTGACAAAGTGTGCTGCTGTGATATGGATTCTTGACAACCATGATGTAGTTGATTAACAGTTGAATGAATGGATCAGAAGTAAGCTCTATTTTGATTTAATTGTACTGTCGTATACTGTCGTATTGCTCAATAACCGATTGAAACTTACGATGTGCATATTCCTATCTAAGTATGTACAGTGCTTATTCAAGGCAAAATAAGATTAAATATTTCCGAAATGATATCGGCACGTTTTTTACTTATTAATGTACGTATTGGAAACTAATTTACTGTTGTTGTGATGTTTTTATTGTTGTTAGGTTGTTTTTTGTTGTTTTTAATATGAAATTCGTCATTAAACACCTTGTGAACGTTGTGAAATATTAAGATTTCACGACTGCGTATACCCTTGCAGCGTTTAAGTTTGTTCGTAATTCGTTATCCTCAACTGTAAAAATATTTTGTATCACAAATAATTGATTATAACGATACCCATTACTATTGTTCCAGAGCAACAGAATGATAAAACTGCGTACTCAAATGCTGCAATCGTCATTTCGTCACCAAACCATGCATACTTGCCATCCTTTAGAATCGTCTCGAAGACAGGATTCTAAGGAGTGGTCATAACCTAGATTTTTTCATGAGAAATATAAAAATGTTACAGTGTTTTAAAAAACATGTACGCATCTTATTTGGGCCTCTGTGATAATATTTCAACTTGCCGTAACTACAGTAAAACCTCTCTTAACCGGCAGTTAAATTTAGTATGAATATCGGTCTTGGAGACAGGTGGCAGCTTAATGCAGGGTGAAAGTCGTGCAGAAAGCTCCTAGAGGAGCTTTCTGCATGACTTTCACCCTGCATTAAGCAGCCACCTGCCTAAAAGTATCTACATTCTTATCTACTAGAATTCCGGTTAAGAGAGGTTATACTGTATGATCTAGTGTTTAACCCTTTCAACTCAGTATGATAGTGTATACTTTAAGCTTTTCTACGCTGAATTTTCATAATGAAAAGGTCCATCAATATTTAACTGTAGAACTCACTCAATATAAAAGGCTTAAACTTACAAGACGATTTGGAATGACAAATAGTGAAGACTGTCATCATATGGCATCTCTAGAAGGTCCCTAATCTGGACATAGTCTGATTGCAAATGACAGCGCATGCATGCCCTCAATTAACCCGTTTGTTCCCAGTGGATTCGTCCATGTTTATTAGTCTATCTTTTATCTAAGGGATATCTGGTCTAAAGTTTCATTTTCGTTTTGTTTTATATTGAATTTGCTATCAGCAAACAGTGTAGACTCTGATCAGACGCTGCGGTATGCGGCATATGATCAGAGTCTACACTGTTTGCATACGTCCCATATATGGGATCGTGGGAGCAAATGGGTTAAAGTGTTGTTAGGTGTGACTGTTTTATTCACATCCATATTGCATAGCATTGGTTGAGAGCAAGTTTGTAATTACTGCATTATTTTATTGTGTAAGCATGTATGCCTTTATTACGTGAATATTCACGTAAGAAGTAATGACTTCATGAATATTGATTAGATAATTTTTATAATGACATATGAAAACAGGAATATTTGGCTATAACATAAACTGTAGAAACATATCTATATTGTATCAAAAGCAAACAAGAGCTGACCCTGATCAGACTATATCTAATGGAGCCGTCTGATCTTGATCTACTATGTTTACAAAGGCTGCGAAATGCATGTTTATTGAATATGTTAAAATAATAGTAGTATTAAAAGTTGAATTCGTTGATGTCCTTAAGTTGAATTTCTTTCGTTACTGTTATAAAATGTTACCAAAGGTGTCAAGCAGTATCCGTCTTGACGTCGATGTCCTCAGCTTCTGATCTAGATTCGAATTTTATAAAGGTCATCACAAGTTCGTCTTATATGTCGTTGTTATGACAACCCTCGATATCGTTGTCATGACAACATTCAATATTTGGTCACGGATCTACACGTAACCCTTTCCTTCATATAAACGCATTTTCACGCAACTGCAAACAGAGTAGACCCAGATTAGACGGCTCCTATAGGTACCGTCTGATCAGGGTCCGCTCTGTTTGCTTTTTTGACATGATATATATATGATTCGACATTTTTATGTCAAAGCAAAACATTCCCTAAAAAAGTTTATATTATAAACATTGAGCTAATAAATGTTCATGCTGTCACAACGATTATCACAGATCTATACTTACAGCACGTCTTAATCCTTGTCATGCTAAGCACGATCTGACTCGAATTACCTTTGCAAACAGTTTGGATCCAGATGAGACGCCGAGTAACTTGGCGTCTCATCAGGATCCAAGCTGTTTGACAATCGGTTAACAGTTTCTTAAACATTTCAACGAATTAGAAGTAAGTAAAAATGCAACAGATCAGAGCTTTGGTTTGGTTTAGTAGATATAAATTGTTCAGCAATATAAGGGTTAAGTGGGGTTTTATTGGGAGCGATTAATATTTTTCTTCTTTTTGAATGAATAATTAAATGTCAATTCTGTGTGTGAAATTCTTTTCACGTATTGATAACCTCGTGTGTTCGAGGCACACCATGCATTATATGCAAATTTAACACGCTTCAACGGAATTTGAAAAATGCCTATTGTCACTAGCATCCTCGCTGACAAGATTTCCTAATCAGCCAGCTCTGTGTAACTGGTGGTCGACAAAAACTAAACACTATCCATAGTTACAATTTGAAAAGTAAACCAACTCCTTTTCTCAATTGCTTTTTCTTAGTTGCCCTTACACATTTGCCGTTTCTCAAAATAACTTTCTCAAATGGATTTTCTCATTGCCTTTCTCATTTGCGTTTTCTCAATTCCTTTTTTTCATTTGCGTTTTCTGAAATGCCTTTCTCAATTACCCTTTCTAAATTGCCTTTTCTCAATTGTCTTTTGACTTATGCGGATCTTCAATCACACACTACAAAGTACTTTACACCTGTTGTATCAATTAAAGCATACCGGTACATGATTTCAATTGTTCTGCTATTCTGTGGTAGACCGTGCCTCTCTAACAAGTAATGAGTTCTCATATATTATGTTCTGTACTTTGCAACTAAAACAGAAACGTATCTCAAAACTCATTACTACTTAAATATTTGGTAATCCGGAATCTGGTAACCTTTAGCTGTCTAAGCAAATACTTTTACACATAGTTTATCCACTACATTTTCAAAATTATAATCAATTCGTCTACCAAAATGAAACACCGAGTTACTCGGCGTCTGATCTGGATCCAAACTGTTTGCAAATGCCATCACTCAGATGACGGCAGCAGGCTAAATGTTAATTAGATAGTGAATCAAAGTTTGTTTCACGATTGCCTAGGTCACACATTGCAGATGAATTATGAAATGGTCAAAGATGAAATGATGATGATAGTGGTGATCCCCCGAACAATTGCAACACAAAAAGAGAAAATGGCAGACTCGGTTTTATTGAGTCTGTTCATTAGCAGTAATTGAAAGTGCAACACTGCTCACGCCCCCCTAGCACCGGCTTAAGCGGTATTCAATTTTCAGAACAAGAAGTACTGAAATTCATGATCTCGAAGGATCAGAAGGTATAACAACACTGAGAAGATAATGATGATGATGATAAACAACGATTACAGACCTACGGTTTCGCCCAAATTCGTGTGCTAATGCTGCTACCAATTAGTGTATGATGTCCAAACTATTATCCTACCCAGAACTATTATTGTTCTGGGCATAGTTTATTACAAAAAAATAACATAAACATACCCAATGACAACAGAAGTTTCAGAACTCTTGCAAGGATAGGGATATTTTAACCCATATCAGTTAAGGCAAACTCGATCATATCTTGTTTTGGAACACACCCATTTTTATTTTAGGGTCGAGGTGGGGAGGGGGGGGTTACACAGGAAATAAAACAGTTACTGGTATTAGGAACTGATATGGACGGATTGAGTTAACCCTATCAACTCGGCGTCTTATCAGGATTCAAACGTTTGACACTCTGCTTACGTTTTGGAAACGAAATTGAAGAGAGTCTACTATTAACATAATACCATTTTGATACTTGTTTTGTACTTTCCTTTCTTTCATATACATTTTTAAAATAATTTTAAAATTATATAATTGACATTGACACATGCGTTGCTTACATGAACGTTAAATGACAGTCAATTACATTTAAAGAAAAGTACAGTCTTCATTAATAATGGACTATTATATTATCAAGACTTGGCCTGTTGAACTATATATTTGTAGAAATCTGCTTTAACGTGAATATCTAAACTGCACAGTCTATTAAGTTTCTCTAAAAACGTATAGCCTAATTGGATCATAACAAGACATCGATTTGCTCGCATCATCTTGTTACAAATCATTTGAGCATGATATCTTTTATTCGCCTATAGCGTCATGGCTTAATGCTTGATCCTTATTGTCAAAGTACACCACAATAAACAGTGCATTTCCTATTACACCACAATAAACGATGCATTTCCAGATCAGACGCAATATTTTTAAGGAGGAGCCTGGTCAGGAATTACAGTTTGTTTCAGCCTATAGAACTATTCATTCCTTTGAAATTTGCATTTAATTATCTCAAATCTTCAATTCACCGAAATTGTTTAACCTTTTCCGTCATACAACCGTTTTTTGTGCCTTTGCAAACAGGGTAGATTCAGATGAGACGGCCCCTGTAGCTCATCTAGATATGCATAGTAATACATTTCAGAGCAATTCTGTATTATAAATTTTAGAAGGACTGAACTTTAAGTTCGAGTTATCCCGAAGTTCGAGTTATCCGAGTTCGAGATATCGAAGTCCAACTGTATCTGTCTATACTTTTTCTATCAATCATTTATGGGTATATATGACATTATAAAAGCAGACTAATACCTTTCCGTGATATCAATTTTGAAGCATGAATATTCAGCAGGGCAAGTTTTAACTAGCTTTGTTTTCAGACGACAAATAGAAATTTGGCGCCGAACGAGTTATGTTTATGACGTCATTTGAGCTATTAACCCTTTCGGCGCCCTATTTCCAATTTTCGTCTGCAATCCAAGTTTGTTAAATAATTCAGTAAAATAAGGAAATGAGATAAATAAATGCAAATTTCAAAGGAATAAAGCACAGATATAGAAATAGAGATTGAGCAGAAAGTGAAGTCCCAGATCAGACGCCGCCTTGAAAAGGCGGCGTCTGATCTGGACAGCACTATTTGTCGTGGTGCATTTATGCGTCATTGTCGGTGAAAGGGTTAACCCTCAGACTGCGCATTAAAAAACTGTCAGTCCAAATTTCGGCCTGGTGTGAGTTTGACTAATTCTTATTCGATCAAGCAATAGATAAACTATTGGCATAGTTTCAAACAGTCTGCATGTTGTCGAAATGCCGAGGTACTCGGCGACGCCGATGAACTGTACTCGGCATCTCATCTGGATACAAGTTGTTTGCAAATGCGAATAAGGTCGGGAATATCGGGCCAAGGGTTTAATTGATTAATGTGAATAGAACAAGGCACGTTCAACGCTCTTCAAATGTCAACATTGCAGGTTTAAATGACTGAATGCTTCGTTGAATTCTAATCTCTACCACTTCAAAACACTTGACTGTAAAGGTTGTATCAAAGAAGCAATTTCTCTTTCGATTGATGAAGATGCATTAAGTGAATATTTAAAGTGACAGTAACGGGTGAAGACTACAGCAGAGCCTATCTACAGCAACCATCCAAATCAAGTTTAAATTTGAGTTTTTATAGACTACGTGTATTAGGAAATGTAGTAGATTGATGCATGACAAATTTATCTCAAATATTTCTGCATTATTCACGCTCTGCATTGAGCAACTGACTGCTATTGTATATTATTATGTCTATTCATTATGTGGTCAATATAGGAGAGTGCTCGTGTAGTTGCGACATGCTATTGTCTGTGAACATTGGTGTGGAAAAACGGATGAGATTGCCCTGTGGTATTGGCCTGGCGGTAAACAATAGCAGAGATAATACAGTAAAGTCTCGATTATTCGAATTTTTTGTATAGAAGATTTTAGATCCATTTAGACAGGTGAATGATTAATGCATGGTGAAAGTCAAGCAGAAAGCTCCTAGAGGAGCTTTCTGCGTGACTTTCACCATGCATTAAGATGTCAGCTGTCTTAAAGATCGATAATAATACGAGTTTTAGTCTTCGAATAATCGAGAATGTACTGTAATTCTAATCATTCACTGAGATGGTTGTGTTTTTACAGGCACATATTTCACACATGTTTTCCGTGGACGTTCTGTATTGTACTGCGTTAAGCTATGTTGTATGTGTAAAAATCGAAACTGGTACGTTTTGTTTGTGTGCTGTGTGTCTGTTGTGTACGTGTGCATGTGCGTGTTTGACGGCCTAGCAACAATATGTGAGTTGCATGGGGTCTCCATAAGCCAGATAGAGTGTTACCACACTGTGATAGTAGTACTGTGCATACGTCATAATACCACATTCAATCACATTTGGAACTGACGCCGGACAAACCGGCTACTGGGTTTAGCAGGCCAGTATTGCATGACTGTGTATGGGCTATGGGCTTATTGGACGCCCCATAGAGAGAGGAGCGGATACAGAGCAACCCGGGAGATATGCCCTACACTTATTATCAATAGAGTTTCTCCGGTTCTGCATGTGTTTGTCGACTTAAAGCTGTTATACTGTATTTATACCGTTTAGATTTTAAAGTATTTTATTTTATGTGTTCCAGGGCAATGAAATTGTCTAGCACATACATTAATGTCATATACACCTGCTCTCTTTGAGCATATTGCTTTTATTAGACCTGGTCCCAGTTTCACAAACATTCTTAAGTAATTACTTAGCTATTTAAAAAAGTCATATAACTTTTCATACGTTTGTATTTATTTTCACAAAAATATGTAAGCCTTGATTTTACTTTTGTATCAATTAAAGAATAAAATTAATAATGTACTTGATACATGTAGTAACTGAAGCTGATCTAAAAATAATTTAGATTATTTAGTGGACGTATGAATTTAATCAAATTCATATTTAGTGTTAATTAGATGTTCCGTGCATAAAACAACATTTTCTATTCAAAATGTGTTTGAATAAAATTACATGTACAACTGGAAGTTACAACTCGAAGTTACAACTCGAAGTTACAATTGTAACTTTCTATCATCCAAATATCTATATACTGGAATGTGAGATAACTGGCTCTCTCAATAGTAGCGCGTGTCGTAATTCAGGACTGAAGAAACCCAAGGTTGTATAATATTTAGTAAGGTGAACCTTTTAACAATAACACTTTTATTCGACATAGCTACTACGTATTAGTGCATTTTGTCTTGTTTCTTCCAGGATGTAAGTTCTGACTTCGCGGAAAGAAGACTCTAAAGTGACAATACGAATTGTGTCTTATATAGGTAAGAAATTATCTTATGATTTTATTAATTATATACAAATAAATATTACTATTAATCTTAACCCTTAGCATGTTGGCTGTGAAAATGAGGTTTGCTTAATCCAGTTCCTCATACTGATACATTTTGACGCCTCTGTAAAAGTCACGTTTTGAAACCTTTGTGAAAAATAGAGCCTCTATTTATAACAAACATTCCAGAGCTACACAATTCTAAAATGTTCCTTTCCACTAAAACATGCTACTTTTCGGTAGATTTATTCAAAGAGGTAGGGTCTAAAAATAGGCTATGAGGTAATGGGTTAAACTCCGATTTGTTACAATTTCACTTACTTCCAATTCGTTCAAGCTGTTGATAAACTATTTATAGGGTGTCAGATAACTTGGATCCAGATAAGCCGCCAAGTTACTTGACGTCTCATCTGGAACCAAGCTATTTGTCAATGTCATTTAGGTCACGCTTAGCAGGCAAATGGTTAACACTTTTCACCCTTACTTTGACATGGCCTGCACTTACAAACAACTTGGATTGTTTGACACATAGTAGTCACTTGCACCAGCCCCACTGTTGAGCTCACACAGAGGGTAAATGTTTAATAAATAATAAGTACAATAGATCAATAATCCAATACATCTTTAACCATCAACATGACGTCGTATTTTAAGACAATTTCAGTCCTATGATTTTTGATAAGACGGGTCCCTGCGTACCAACTATTAGAAAAATAATGTGGTGCATAGCAGGATATATATTTAAGTGATGGTATCTGCTTGCAACGTGTTTTGAAAAGGCCTAAAATTACATAAATCATTTATGTCTATACTGAAACAAATACATCGCAAGTAAATTAATAAAAACACTAACGACGACATAACTATCCTGTGTTTGATATCGAAAATCCTTAATATGTTATTAGCCGATGTAGTAGTGTCTATTTTGGCTGCGTTTTAGTATCGTAACTATTTGAAATAGGTCGATAATATGTTTTGTAAACCGGTTTATCTTTTACCATAGGGGAAATTTTCAATATAAGTTCAAATTGACAACTTTCATATTACGAATAATCGAACATAACAAACACCATGATTTATAACTTCATTTGAAAGATGCGTTTATAGTAGAGACTGTCAGTTTAATACGTCCACGTCGCTAGTGTATTCCATACGTGTTAAAGTAAACTCTCTCTAAACCAGACGTTGAATTTGTTATCAGTATCGGTCTTGGAGATAGGTGGCAGCTTAATGCAGGGTGGAAGTCATGCAGAAAGCTCCTCTATGAGCTTTCTGCATGACTTTCACCTGGCATGAAACAGCCACCTGCCTAAAAGTATATAATTTGTTCTCTGCTAGAATTCCGGTTTAGAGGGTTTTACCACATATATCATTGTGTCTGTCTTGCTCAATACGGCTGTCAAAAAAGTATGTAGACTTAAACCTTGCTAAGTTGCAAGCGTTATGTACTTTCCATTGGTACACGCAAATTGATAAAGTAACTATTAACTCAGTGTATTCAGCTCTGATGAAACACCGAGGTCCTTGGTGTCACATCTAGATCAAAAACCGTTATACAATATCACTTTGGTCACGTTATGCGGGATAAAAGGTTATTCTATGCTGAGTTCTATTACAAATACGTATCACAATATTAGCTAAATGTGATTTGTATTGTCGATAAAATCCCAGTTACAATAATGCACCATACGTTTGCACTGACATGACACTCATAAACATTCCGTTTAAATCCGTAAATTAATTCTTGTCATCCGAAGCGAATGCATTCAATCTGCGGATAAACAGCATATTATGGAATTACAGTGAGTATGTTGGCCGCATTCTTCACGATTTACCTTTAACGAAGTTGCCGAAAGTTACCGAGTGTCATGACAATATAAGGTGCCTATGCGATAAACATGGTTTCCCAAGTTGTTCTACGGTGGGCGAAAAGTCTAAGATGGGCGAAAAAGTACTGTTTACAACAAGAATATTCGCGGAATATGATATAACGCAATTTTAAAAATATTACCCAATGAATATTCAGACAAGAAATAATGACATTATGAATAATAATTACATGAACTTTTATAATGACACTATGGACACAATTAGTCTTTTTATCATGACACAAACGGTAGAATTAGCTCTACAGTAAAACTTCTCTATAATGGCCACTAAATTACATCACGTATTTTGTGTTAAAGGCAGGCAGATGCTTAAAGACAGGTGAAAATAAAACAGAACGCGTTCTGTTTTACTTTCACCTTGCTTTAAGCAGCCACATGCCCTAAATATCAACTAAATAACACACTTTAGTGGCCGTTATAGAGAGGTTTTACTGTATATTATTAACAAGCAAACATAGCAGACCCTGGTCTGATCTTGTTTTACTATGTTAGCAAAGGCACACAAAGGCGTATTTATGGAGTAAATTGTCAAGTGGTAGTACAGTGCTCCCTCCCTACAACGGCCCTCTCAATAACGATTCCTTCCTTACAACAACGCATGTCACTGTTTCCGAATCAACAAGGCTCCAGAAACAACTTTTTTCCATCGTATTTTCTTATGCCTCCATCAAACCCTATGTTGTGACCACTCTTTAGAATCGTCACTCTGTGACGATTCTAAAGAGTGGTCACAACATAGGGTTTGATGGAGGCATAACGGTTTTAGTTCTCGAAATACACTTTATCTTGGGATCTGCAAACAAGCTAATAATGTTTGATTTTCCCTCCCTATAACAACTCTCTCTGAACAACACATACAATCTTCGTATCCCAAAGGGTGTCGTTGTAGAGAGGGAGCACTGTATATCTATGTCTTTTTGATTTTGCAGATATCACTCTAACGTCTGTCTTCGGATTATTTTCGGATTGATTATTCTGCTCGTAAACTATTCGTTACATGTAATCTATATACACTAAAATCTGATTATACGTCTGGGTATAATTTAGTTCATAACTTTTTCAACCCTTTATTTTATGACTAGGTATGTAAGATACGATAATGAAATAAGAACACCATGAACATCTATTAGAGTAGTTTTTATAATCGCAAACGAACAAAGTGGTGTTTGTTAATGGCGATAACGCCTCATGCCAGATTAAAAGATTTATAAGCACACAGAGCAGACCCTGATCAGATGGCTTTTGCAGGAGCTGGGTCTGTTCTGTTTGAAAGGTGTTCAAATGTGTATCTATGAAGTACAGGTTTAAACTCAACGGCTTGCTGTACCATTTTAATTTTCTTCCGTGATGTAAATACTATATTGTAAAAGGAAACAACACCAAATATTACTAATAGATATTCCAAATCTGATGCCGGAAGAGGTTAATTATGCAGTCCCACTGGAACCAAATGATGACAGACTATTAAGAAAAAATAAGAATACGACACGGTCAGACATTGATAAATAGCTAATAATCAGTCTGTCTTCCGTGTTCTTAATCAGTATCTTGGTGCAATCCGAGACTTTGATTTATGGCCCGCATTCCTTATCGCGTGAAAATCCTGATAGTGCCTCTATAGAAAAGTGCAAATGGTCACACCATACATACAAATAGAGGCATCGTCTTCACCCTACACCTCTTATTCCCTGGCAAATAAACTTGGCTGCTGATATATTTAGCATGCAACGTCACCAAATACAGTCACTTCCTACTAGCATAATATTTTCCACGTCGACGCTGTATTTTGTGAGGTATAGTGCATGTGTACTGACCCAACTGGGATGCAAGTTTGGTTCAGCCTATAGGAGGAAAACAGAAAGACGAAAAAGGCATAATTAAACATAAAAATCAAATTTAACACATTTGCTCTCCTTTGTCTCAATTATTTGTCCATATAAAAGGATTCAATCAAGTTTGTTTATGTTGTAAAAGTCAATGACGTCACTGCACGCCAATATGACGTCAGGCATGTCGCACTTGCATGTATTTTCATGCAGGGGACGAAATCGCTTGAGCACACTTTCTTTTTCTTCATTGTCTGCATCATTTCTTGGCGTTGCATGATAAAAGAATTACTACGCTAGTAGTTTTGAAGTTAAGCTGTATTTTGGCTCATCATAACTTGCCAAAATGCAGCTGAACTTCAAAACTACTAGCGTAGTAATTCTTATATATTAGGATTGCCTCTTTCTTGGGAATTTCTGAGGGATATTAACATAATAGAATATGGCGGAAAAGCGCAAATTTATATCAAATGGTAAGCGTTAGACGGAGACATACAGACCAACTCATAAACTTTTTGATCTTGAGCTCTGTATTGGAGTATACGGTAAAACCTCTCAATAACGGCCACTAAATTGTGTAATGAGTTGGTATTTAGGGCAGGTGGCTGCTTAAAGCAATGTGAACGTAAAACAGAACGCTCCTTTAGAACAAACTATTGTATGTAATTTAGTGGCCGTTATGGAGAGGTTTTCCTGTATATTATATGAAACAAGTTCGAAAGTGCGTTGCCAGTTTTCTTAATAAAAACTCATCATAACTGCAATAAAAACGTTTTATGACAATGATATGAATGTAGATACGTTTTGCAGTTCATTACTGGTATAATTCAAGCGAAAATGCTTCTTTTTTTATATTTTCCAGACTATTAAGATCATGCAGCTTTATCTAAATGCTTAAAAGGTAAATAAAATGAAGTGATTGACTTTCATAGATATTCTAATGCATTGTTATTGTGTTTTGCCATTTATAACTCTGTAAAAATGAATTTTATGTATAAGTTCACCATTATGATCCAAACTAATATTGCAATAACTTGTGACCCAAACTCATTTCAAATGTATAGATAGGAAATAAAATATGTTTAAACTATAAGTTCACCATTAGATGCCAATGATGGAATAAATACAGTAGCGCCGGTCTTAACCCATTCTCTCCTACAGGATGCCTTTTTGTGCCTCTGTAAAACTCATTTGTTAAAACCATTGTGATAAATAGAGTATTTACTCCATGGGTGGTGCAAACGCTCTATTTATAACAATGTTTTCAAAACTACACAATTCTACAATATCCTTTCCCCTCTCCTTTTTCTCTTTCTCTTTTCCTCTTTTCGGTAGATTAATTCAAAGAGGTTGGGTCTAAAAATAGTACAGGAGGGACTGTGTTAAGCAGAAATCAAACACAGGTCTTATTATCAGTCTGTAAGGCAGGTGACTGCTTAATACAGGGTAAAAGTAATGCAGATTATTTTGCTTTCTGTATTATTTTTGCCTTGCATTAAACAAACACCTGCTTTTAAGACTCCTTAGTTCAATAAATAAACGACCGCTTCAGGCAGACTTTACTATAATTATATATCTAGAGGGCCCGGTTAACCCTTCGCTTGCTGAATTTTAAAATACATTTATCCTTCTTTACCCATGCCTTGTTGTATAATTATATATATCTTCACTGTGTACAAGTATTTCGCTGTGCATTCACTGCTGTGGAGTGCACTGGTTGCACAATCAACTTGTAAATAGTGCAGACCCTGATGAGACAGCTCCTGCAGGAGCTGTCTCATCTGGGTCTTCACTATTTACAGGTAGGTATATTGACGCGATTAGCAAGCGAAGGGTTAATTGTTTATTCAATTCAGTTCAATAACGAATTGCATTCAGCAAAATCAGATGCTCATAGCCAATATAACATACATGTATATATAATATAATATATACATTCACACATACATGCAAACATACATAATTATTTATCTGAGAGGCACTTATGGTGATATGAACAATTTGTGGAGCAATTTAGAAATCTTTAGAGACAAAACATATAAGAAATAATCTAACAATCATTAAAGCACATCATATCTTATTGCGTCATTTCTGTAATAAATCGAAAATATTAAAAACCTTTTCATCTGACACAGATTCTACACGCGTGTTGAATAATTGTAGTATATAAGTGAATGTAGACTAGATGAAAACAACGTTTTCTTTTACTCCGTTAAATGCTAATTGCTGATAATTGGCTGTAAGTGGCTACCGCAATCTCTTATCAAAACAACTATTAATCCATGTTGCCATATTCTTAGTAATATGATAAAATTCTTATCCACATTTTCATCATTTTACATCCATTCCAGTCGCCTAGCTGACGAAACAATCCCAATTATCATAATATTGTTGAAATACAAGTCACGGAAAAATCAATTGTAACCAATTATTCGATCTCTGACGCATGTTTGAGAACGGGCGTCTTATTGACAACAAGGACTGCATGTATCAAGTAAACTGAACTAAACCGAAACAAAGTTTGGACGTGTTTAGTCTGATGAAATGCCGAGTACATCAGGATCCAAACCGTTTGATTTCATGAAAGAAAATTGAAATAATTTCAAATTTAAACTGATAGCAGCCGACAATCTTTGTAGAGAAAATTAAGTCGCATTGGAGGGTGTTAAACGCAGATCACTGCTTAATGAAGAACAACATTACGCCCTTCAAATTGTTCAGATCCAGAATGGGACCGTGTTTCGTTGTAGAGTGGATTTCTTTCTTATCATACATATACATGTAACACGTTCTTAAATACTGGGAATGCGTTATTGCTCTTGTCAGAAGAAAAAACCTACGGCTTATGCAATTCTAAGTTTCTAACCATTGCACACAAAACTCATTAAATGGTAATTTTCTGTTATTTGTGTTTACTCTTTAACGCTTTAGCTTGCTAAGCAAATTATTTTTATATAACTTTTCATTCACTACATTTTCAAAATGCTAACTATAATCAGTCTACAAAAATGCTCTCAGGGCGTCGAACAGTTTGGATCCTGATGAGACGCCGAGTTACTCGGCGTCTCATCTGGATCCACACTGTTTGCATAGGTAATCATACTACCGCCCACAGCAGGCTAAAGATTAATAAATAACATCACGCTGAACAATTGTTACATTGTTCTTTGAATGCGGGACACACATGTACAGTCATTTGCAAACCTTGTAAACCAAAATCAGAGGGCTCTTATGAAGCATCTGATCTGGGTCTACACTGTTCGTCATTAAAAAGCCACTTATCAAGTATAAGCCTTTTTTATAGGAGTGGACGCTGTAGTGAAACACAAACGGGCTATTCCACTCTGACATTTTCGCGTTGAAAGGGATATTCTTTATCATGCTAAGCATAACATGATTGAATCTAGATGAAAGCGGCATCTCTCTCAACACCCAACATGTTTGACAATGAATTTGTTTCAAAGAATAACTGAAAATGCAGAACAATAAAACCCCGCAAAACCGGAATTGTATTAGAGAATAATTTAGATACTGTTAGGCAGGTGGCTGCTTAATGCATGGTGACAGTCATGCAGAAAGCTCCTAGAGGAGCTTTCTGCATGACTTCCACCCTGCAATAAGCTGCCACCTGTCCCCAAGGCAGATAGTTATAGATATACTACACCGAACATCCGGTTTAGAGGGGATTTACTGTACTCAAAGTAGACAACCAAATCTTGCTCATCGGCCTTAACCGTTTATAAAGATAAAGTATGTTACAACCAACGTAATTTGATTTTGCCATGACAGGCAATTATGTTTGAGTACTTACTGCTTATTACTGGTTAAATGCCTTGATAGATCGGCTGTATGAACACATTGTACATTTCGATTAAAATATCGAAATACCTATTAAATCTTAAACACTGAACAATTAAATCAGTGCATGCAATTTTAATCCGGTTTTTTTTTGTTATCTGTGATTTGACTCTTATTTGCAGTCAGCTTGGATTTTGATGAGACGCCGAGTTACTCGGTGTCTGATCTGGATCCATACCGTATGTACATTGTAAGTATAATCACAAGTCCGCCCTTAGAATATTAAACTTTAAACAATGTGCACTCAGAGTGTTTGGAAAACCGACGAAGCCCGAAACCAGTACTGCCATTAATGTTAGGGTGTGAAAGTGTGAAGGAAGTGTTCCCATGTGTGTACATGTACCTGATATTTAACCCTTTACTCGATAAATACGTTTTTTCTCACATACCTTCCCTTATCTCCGAGTAAGAACAACAGGTTAAGATTCCCTTATCTGTAACACGTGTAAGATCACTTTAGAACATATATGACGTCATACGTCGTATATGACGTCAAACCATGGAAACCTATGTTTACATGTCATTTAAACGGCGAAAATACACTTTTTTGATATGTGAGAAAAAGACTCTGATGCTCGTTGTCTTTTAAGATCACATGTTCCTAAAAACACAAAGAAAATGTTATTAAGCTCGCCAAGGCTCGCTTAATGACATTTTCTAAGGCTCGTTTAGGAACATGTGATCTTAAAAAACAACTCGCAACAGATCCTCTATTTCTACGCCTTTGTAAACTGAGTAGACCCAGATCAGACGGCTCCTATAGGTATAATAAAGATCTAATTTTACAGCTTCTGTCTGAGCCAAAACGTCATAATTATGTAAAGAGTCTGTATAGATACATGTACCATTATACAAATAATACTTATTAGTATTCGTCATAATTTCTGGACTTAATGGTTAATCTTACACATTTAACTCTTTCTCTCATAGACTATTTTAGACCCAACCTCGTTGAACAAATCTACCGAAAAGGAGTATTTACTAGAGAAAAGGAAAATTTTAGAACTATTTAGTTTTGAAACCATTGTGATAAATAGAGCATAATGCTCATATGCAGCAAATGCTCTATTTATCGCACTGGCTTAAAAATGACTTACTATACAACTGCGCAATAATGCGTCAGTGGAAGAGAATGGGTTAACACACGATGTAAGTACATACCGCGTTACATGTCTATATACAGTTGAACTTCGAAATCTCGAATTTCAAAGGGTCTTACAAATTAATTCCAGATAACATATGTTCGAGTGATCCGATTTATAATCTGACCAATTTCTCAAGTCCGCAGCTTAAAGCATATGAAAAATAATACTGAAAGCCCCTGCATTAATGCTGTCGCATTTGTTTCTACATGTAGATATGTGTAGTGATAAATTTTAGAACAATTGCTCTCAGAGTGCATGGAGGTAAACCTCGTCAACAGATTGTCTGACACTTTAGGAATGACACGTGCTGTGTGCGCTGTGTACAGTTACATGTAAACTTGTCTTAACCGACCATGAAGTTAGTTCTAATTATAGGTATTTAAGTCCGGTGGTAACTTAACCCTTTCCCTGATATTGACGACTTTTGACGACTCTGTAAAAGTCACTTTGTGAAACCATTATGATAAATAGAGTATTTGCTCCTATGGGAGCAAATGCTCTATTTATCACAATGATTTCAAACTACAAAATTCTAAAATTTTCCTTTTCTCTAGTTAATGCTCCTTTTCGGTAGATTTATTCAAAGAGGTTGTATCTAAAAATAGCCTATGGGGGAATGAGTTAACAACATTAAAAGAAACACAGAAAACTCCTTCTGCGGTACTTTCCCCTGCATTAGTTAAGCAACAATCTGCTTTTTAAATGGTCTGTGTTCAATAAAGTACATTGTAACGGTCGCTTATGGCGGGTTCTAATTTGCAATTTGTTATTTATACAATATCACAGCATGAGAATGCCATTGAGATTGTTATTGCAGTATCAGTATTTCGCAGGGTCATACCTCTTTAACCCTTTACTCCATGAATATTCATGAAAGAAATAATGATATCATGAATATTAATTAGATAATTTGCTAAAATATCACATGGACACAACAGTAATTGTTTGCCATGGCAGAAACTATAGCATCATATCTATATCATATCATAAGCAAACAGGGCAGACCCGGACCAGACGGCTCATACAGGATCTTGGTTTGCTCTGTTTGTAAAGCCGTAGAAAGGCGTATTTATGGAGGAAAGGGTTAATCATTCCTCTGATACACACACCTTTTCACCCGTTTGCAAACATATCAGATCTAGATCAGACGGCTCCTATAGGAGCCGTCGAATCAGGATTTGCTCTGTTAGTATATCTGGGTCCATGCTTATAAAGCTTTTAGTTGAGTCTGAGTTTGTTCTGACCAATCAAAAACCTGAGAACGAACTCAGACTCGACTAAAACGTTTTATAAGCATGGGTATTGACTTCCAGATATCCAAGTGCACGTATGCTTCTATTGAAATTCAGCTGAAGTTATCCATGATGCCATTAGTTCTTTTATGAGTACAGTAAAAATGGGCACCAAAAATGGGCACAATTCTCGATGACAGAGGCAGATGGCTGCTTAATGCAGGGCGAAAGTTATGCAGAAAGCTCATATAGCTTCTTATAAAGACAATTATGTTTATTCATTAAGTGGTCACATTAGAGGGATTCTACTGTATTCAACAGGCATTGGTTCAAACGCTTAATCGAGCTACTCTGTGTTGGATGTGGACACACACATTTTGCAAACAAAACTTTAATAGCCATGTAGAGTTTAGAATTGTGATTGTTTACCTGTAAGGTACACCCGCTTCTATCTGGTATTCTACGGAACTGCCAAACGAAAGAGATACCTTCTGCACTAACAGCTCGAGGTCTTGGTCATCAATCAGTGGATGCTTCTGCTTCTGCAATATCGATTAAGACTTCATTAAGATGGTTGATCCGTTACAGGATTACAGCGGAGTCCTCTTTTAAAGAGACTTCATGAACACTTTTAAAAAAAACAGGTGGCAGCTTATAGCAAAATAATGTGTTGTTTACCCAGGGAGATCCTTTTAACCCTACGCTTGCTATTCACGTCAATATACCTACCTGTAAATAGTGAAGACCCAGATGAGACAGCTCCTGCAGGAGCTGTCTCATCAGGGTCTGCACTATTTACAAGTTGATTGTGCAACCAGTGCACTCCACAACAGTGATTGCACAGCGAAATACTTGTACACAGTGAAGATATATGTTATTATACAACAGCGCATGGGTAAAGAAGGAGGAATGTATTTTAAAATTCAGCAAGCGAAGGGTTAATTTGTAAGCCTTCTGTATTTCTACCGTACTGCACTTAGATGTCACCGGTCTTTATTCTGTTGGCGCCTGTACACATTGGTGTCTACTTAAACTCATTTCCTCATATTGATACTTTTTTACCCACTCCTCCATGTTGACGGATAAATAGAATAAATGGGCATTTTAATCATATAGTTTAATGGTATCGTTTTGAAACTGTTGCGATTAATAGAACATTCGCTCCTATGGACCAAATGCTGTATTTTTCACAATAGTTACAAAAAGTGACATTTAATGGGGGAATGGGTCAAAGGGCGTCAATATGTGGGGATGGGTTAAAGCCGTCAATATGAGAGAATTAATAAAAAGGCGTCAATATGAGGTAAATGCCCCCTTTAAGGTAGATTTATTCAATACGGTTGGGTCTTTAAATAGCCTTTGAGAGAACGTGCTAAATGTCAGAATTAACATTCCTTCTCTGTCTTCCGAGAATATGAGTGGGGAGTCAAACAGTGTGGATCCTGGTGAGACGCGGAGTTACTCGTCTGCAAAGGTAATCATAATTCGACCTATGAGTACGACGTCCTCCGAGATAAAAGCGTAAAAACTGCTGACACGGCTTTATTGTAGCACTTCTAAGAGAGGTCATTGCAAAGAATAAGTACTGTGATGGACCAGACAGTGCATAATTATCCCCTGTGGACCAGACAGTGCATTAACCCCTTTCCTGTTAGATATGCATTTATGACATTATGAATATCTAGTAGCTGTGTTGTTTGGTATGTCATATCTATAACATAATTGTTTTTGTATTGGTAGAAACTGGAAACTGTGAGAGGGTGTTAGATTTATAAGAATTTCCGAAGCAAACAGAACGGACTCCGAGCAGACTGATCCTACAGAAGTCGTTTGATATAGGTCTACTCTGTTTAACCCATTCCCTCATATTGACGACTTTTGACGACTCTGTAAAAGTCACTTTGTGAAACCATTGTGATAAATAGAGCATTTGCTCCTATAGGAGCAAATGCTCTATTTATCACAATGGTTTCAAATTTCAAAATTCTAAAAGTTTCCTTTTCTATAGTTAATGCTCCTTTTCGGTAGATTTATTCAAAGAGGTTGTATCTAAAATAGCCTATGAGGTAATGGGTTAAAAAGGCGTGCAAAAGTGTATGCACATTTATGAGAGAAATGTTCCTTCTCAAGAATTTGATTGGTCAGATTTGAGCCTTTGGCTCAAATCTGACCAATCAAAAGATTGAGAACTCAAATGGCTACATGTAATACAGGACGACAGCAATGCATATAACAGTTTGTTGTTGTTTTCAATTAACCCTTTCCCTTTATACATGTAAATGTGTTTTAACACGCTTGCAAATAGAGTAGACCCAAATCAGACGGCTCCTATAGGTCTGCTCTGTTTTCTAATGTAATTTGATAGATTTGCTTCTTTAGAGATTATTCTCTTATTGATTTTATGGCTGAATGCATATAACAAAACTGTGACGTGTATTTTGACATGATGAAAAAGGTCCTTAGTGATCGAAACATTAGATCAGAGCAATTCAAGTACAGATGTATCCATGTACATGTATTATATTAAATCCCTTTGTTTTGGAATATTTTCTCATTGTCAAAGGATTTTTTTTCACGTCATAGTACATATACATGTAATTGCGACCTTCACCTTTAGCGCTGAAACCTAAGATCTAAAATGAGATATGTTAACCGCCAGCATGCGGGTTAATTGTTTAGTTTTATATTGAATTTCCTATCAGCAAACAGTGTAGACTCTGATCAGAGTCTACGCCGTTTGTCTACATCCCATATATGGGATCGTGGGAGCAAATGGGTTAATTAATATAAGCCTTTCATGCTGAAGGAAAACTATAGCTAAAGTCTGATGTGTTATTCCAATCTGAAAATGCAGCGTTAAAAGGGTTTGCATATCATATTTAATAAACTTTTATAGTTCATGCATTGTCTCGTTAATGAGTCTTTACTATCACATGGCTGATATTAACAAAGCAAGGGACACGTTGCGCCTTATCAAACGTGAGCCTTGAAGATTTATATCTCGGTCTGCCTTATTAAAATCACTCTACTTCAATTGATTATTAATTTCAAAAGATTCATGCCATTTGCAATATATTGAGTGCAACTAGTTTCCCCAATAGTTAGACAACGTTGTTCTGTATATAGAATAGTTGCACTTTATAAATTGTATTAAAGGTATCGTAATAAATTGCTATAAACACATAAGACGGTCCAATAGTTGCTTAACAATTAGCCAGCCACATATTTTTATCACTCTGCCATCTTTGAATATTGATTAGGTAAATCTTTACGAATAAATTATATACAGAGTATGTTGAAATGATTTTCCGAGGCAAAACACAGTGCAGACCCAGATGACAGAGCTTCTATATGAGCTCTCTGATCTTGGTCTACACTGTTTGCAAATGCAACTATAGTTGTGACTGCCAGGCTATGGGTTAAGAAAGGCATTTCCACGCCCTTGAAAACAACGTCGACCCCGATCAAACGACTCCTATAACAACATTTTCTGTAGGGTCTGCTCTGTTTGCTTCGGTATTCATGTAAGAAACAATAACACCATGGATGTTTATTAGGTTATTTGCTATAATAGCACATGGACACTGGTATATTTGACCAAGCCAGAAACTGAAAATCTGTTTGAGCTGGGGCTAATCTGCAAAGCACATGATCGTTTGCAGATGCTTAGCAAGTTACGGTTAACCCATTGCCGCATAGGCTATTTTTAGATACAACCTTCTTTTTGAATAAATCTACCGAAAAGGGGCATTAAATAAAGAAAAGGAAATTTTTAGTATTTTGTAGTTTAAAACCATTGAGATGAAAGAGCATTTGCTTCTATAGGAGCAAATGCTCTATTTATCACAATGGTTTCACAAAGTGACTTTTACAGAGTCGTCAAAAGTCGTCAATATCAGGGAATGGGTTAACACAGTTATGTGATATGAATTATTAGCAGTCAGTCGTATATGTATCATGTCTAACACCGACTCATTCTTTATTGAAGAGATTGTTAATATGTTTCTGAATGAAGTTGTGATGATTTAAACAAACGCAATTGACAGGTAATTGACAAGCAGCTATTTATATTTGTATCGGTGATACCAGATTGATCGGAACTTTCGTTAACCCTTCCCCAGTTGAATATCCGCGTGGGAAATGATGATATCATAGACACTTATTAGCTTGATTTTTATCATTTCATATGTGCACAAGCATATTGGTAGAAATTGATGAGTCCGGTTTGTTATAATTTGTTAAACAAAAATAGCAGATCCTGATCCGACGGTTCCATTTGGATTAATTTGTTCTGGTACACTCTAGTTTGCAAATATGTGATAAAATGTATTATAAAGGAATTGGTAAAGGCATACATTGTATTTGAAACCATTTTCGTCAGATGACTGCTTAACCCTTTCCCTGTTATATGTTTATTGCAAATTTCAATACCTGCTGAATATTGACGGACAAAATAGCTATTCATTTAATATGGAAGGTGGAACAATGTAGCCATTTTATAAAGTATAGAAACAGATCTATCAACTTTCTTTTACAAACTGAGTAGACCCTGATCAGACGGCTCCTATAGGAGCCGTCTGATCTAGGTCTACCCTGTTTGCAGATGCGTGAAAACATGTTTATATGAGGGAAAGGGTTAATTCAAGATGAATGCCATACCGACAGATCTCAAGGGAGCTTTCTGCATGACTTTCACTTTGTATTAAGCTGCCACTTGCTCGTTAGACCGATTATGATATTTCTTTTCGTGATCGCATCAGCGTATTATGTGCTGTTATGTCAATATTGTTTGATGACAGTTGTTACCATGGTGATGATTTAACCCTTTCCTCTCATACAAACGCATTTTCACGCATTTGCAAGCAGAGTAGACCCAGATCAGACGACTGATCAAGTATGTACATATCTGTACATATATGGTGTGTTTGCTTATGATATTATATAGTTTATGTCATGTTATTACTCCGCACCGCACCGCACCGCACCGCACCGCACCGCACCGCACCCTACCACACGCACACGCACACCAGCACGTGTACGCACACATACTTATATCAACTCTCTAGTGCCTAATTGTTTGAAGCTATTTGTTTGAAAGTTTTTGCGATAAAAAAATTATGTTTTTTTCAAATACATTGAAGGAGTCTAAACATAAAAATTGGTGACAATTCCGTTTCATATCTATGTGCATTCCATTTATGTTTACTGGTAGACGAGTCTGCATTTCTGTTTAATATATCGTACATGGACCGACTGCATTAGGCTCCCGCCTGTCTCCCAAGACCGATATTTAGGCTAAAGTTAACGTCCAGTTTAGAGAGGTTTTATTGTAAAGGAGATGCGCCTTTTGTTTCTATTTTGTGTGTCATTTTGTATCAAAAGATGCTCAATTCCTGTTCATTTGATATTTAATTTTATCGCATAACCTCCCTTGTATTCGCGTTAATATACATTTGTAGCCATCACATATATAGAGGATCTTACATGAGTGTTCTTGATTATTGGATTTATTAAATGAGTCTTTTTAAAATGATGAAAAACGAGCTTTAGCGAGTTTTTTTATCGCTTTAAAAAGACGAATTTAATAAATCCAATAATCATGAACACGAATGCAAGATCCTATTTATAACATACATGTAACACACACAAATGTTATATGCAGCCAATATTTCAGCAGTAACGTGGATTGTTATAAACTCTCCTTACATATAGAAATGATGAAAGAAAGGTGTTATTAGGTTCGCTAGGTAACTGGGACAAAGTAGGTCCAAATTTTCCAACTTTTTTTTTTACTTACTGTCATATCAACCAGGATCTAATTCAGACCTCTCTGGTATTCAACTTAACTGTGATAGTTTATGATACAAAAACATACAGAAACACGTCAAAATAAATTTTGAGTTACAGTTTTGACATACATAGTTACAAACACGTCACATTATGACGTCATTGTACACAACATGTGTCTATGTAAAGCGCGCCATTTACATGAAGACCCACATACAGTCGCCAACACGTCCGACACTCACTGTCAATGGGATTCGAAATGCGCCTCCGTTTTGGTATATTAAGCTCTTCATTAGTGCTGTATGTATACACGTGGACATGGACATTTCCACCGAGAAAAAAATATCGATTCAAGTTCAGTGAAAATGTTTGAAATGGACAAAAGATTCAGTACGAACTGCTGCATAAAATGTGTTGGAACAGGAGGAAGATTTTCGCGATCAGCTGAGTATAGCATATTTGAAATATGTTTGTGCTGTGCTGGATTCAGATGACTATAGTTGTTGATTGACGAGATATTTTTATGAGTAGAAATCTGCATCAACAAAAGGACATGCGGTGAAGAAAATGCAAAGTTATGGAGGCATTTTCTATGTGGGTCAGAGTAGCTGGTAGGTCTTTTTTGGCATACATTGCGTATATAATTACTGACAGCGATTACAATTTGTATTATTTTATCGAAATTAAGGCGCAAGTGCCAACAATCCTTTGCCATCTATCGTGACTCAATCGTGGACAGGTAGGTCGATCACCGTCCGCCAGTTTGTTTGTTTTGACAGCGCGTATGAATGCAGTTCGGTCGTTCGAATGTTATTCACTAGTGAATATATGCCCATGATTATCAAAAAATAAATGATAGTGTTACGTCACGCTGAAACCACGAGTTATGTTATAATTCTCTATATTACACATGTTTAATATCAGCAGTGACGTCATGTAGAAACACCACGCATCATTGTGTAAATATACATGTAGGATCTGTCAAAACGGCATTTTTAGTCGAAAGTCCTAGCAAGTTATGTGATAAGAATACATGTACAGTTGAACTTCGATATCTCGAACCCGGATGACTCGAACTTTGGGATAACTCGAACTTAATGTTCGGTCCTTCCAAAATTTTACAATACAGAATTGTTCTAGAATGTTTCACTACGCATATCTAGTAACACATTTAACAGCTAAATGCAGGTCTACAGTAATGCTGAAAGCTCCTACAACTTGAGAAATTGTCCAGATTAGAAATCGAATAACTCGAACTTTTGTTATCTCGAACTAATTTGTATAGTCCAATGAAGTTCCGAGTTATCGAAGTTCAACTGCATTATGTTCGTACTCAGTTTAGTACAAACGAGTCTTTGGAAATATTATTAAGGTCGGAAAGGCTCGCTTAATAACATTTCCCACAAATCGTGTAATATCAAGATTGTACATAATGACGTCTTGTAACATATCCTATGTGTTCCATATTCGTTGATTATATAAATAAAATAAACTTGGAAAGCCTAGTGTCATAATATTTTAGTCAATATGTTTGTTAATAGTCTACATTGTATAATAAATCAACACTCGCATAGCAACCTCTTTTACATGTAAGTAAACACATTTTCGAATACAACATTTAAATTTTCGAACTATAGTCTGAATATAATCATTTAATAATGATTTTTACCAAACGAGTTGACTAAAATAATATGCCACGAAGCTTTTTATTTTTATTACAAACAAAATAATAACGACAATAGTTTAGACACTATCAATCAATGATATGCATACATGTAAATATTTCAAAATAACCTAATGATAGTCACATATATGTAATAGATATTATTTATATCTGTGATACGACTCGCGGTACATTCAGCGACTAAAAAGAAACATGCTTAAGTGATATTCCATTAGCTTTTAACCTTTAGCCTGCTACGGGTGGACGATTGAATACTTATGCAAACAGTTTGGATCCAGATGAGACGCCGAGTAACTCGGCGTTTCATCAGGATAAAAACTGTTTGGCACCCTGAGTGCATTTTGGTAGACAGATTGATTACAGGTTGAATTTTTTAAAATGTTATAGGTGAAACATTATGTAAAAAATAATTCGCTCTGCAAGCTAAAGGTTAAAATCGTTACCTTGTTCACACTACTGACGCAAATATATTCTCTGACAACATGGTTTAACGTTTGTCTACAACAATGCATTCTGCTAGATAATGCTGTTTAATTCGGCAAAGTTTTCATATGAAACAGATTAAACTGTTTATCGGAGTGTCAGACAATTTGAACCTGGTGAGACACAAACTACTTGACGTCTTATCTGGGTCCAAACAACAAACAATGGTTCTCTTGAAATAGTCCATGGTGTTGAAATAATTTTGACCCAAGGAGAATATTTTTGCTCCATGAATATTTATGTGGGAAATAATGGCATCATGGATATGGCCCCTTTATTCCAAGAATATGCATGAAAGAAATAATGGCATCGTTCAAAATTAATTAGATTATTTGTTATATTAGAACATATTCACAGGTATAGTTGGCTATGACATAAACTGGAGAATCTATATTATATCATGAGGAAACAGAGCAGACTCTGATATGGGTCTACTCTGATTGCAACGGCGTAGAAAGGCGTATTTATGAAGCAAAACGTTAATTATCTAAATTCTGGAGACAAGGCGTTTTGCTATAGCAGAAGTATATAATGTAATAAGGAAACAGAGCAGACCCAGATGAAGACTGCTACATGGGTTTGTAAAGCTACATACAGTTGAACGTCGATACCTCCAACTCCAAGGGACCACACAAATTATATAACAGAAGTTTGAGTCATCCGAATTCTGATTTGGTTAATTTCATACATGTAAGTTCACTACTTAATGTAGGTCGAAAGTAATGCTGAAAGCTCCTGTAGGAGCTTTCAGCATTCCTTTCGACTTGCATTACGCTGCCATACGTGTTTCCAGATATGCATAGTAGTGCATATTAGAGCAAGTATGTATTGTAAGTTTTGGAAGGACTGAACTTTTAGTTCAAATTATCCCGAAGTTCGATTTATCTGAATTCGAGATATCGAAGTTCAGGTGTAAGTCAATGCCATTTTCATATCTTTAAATTAGTCTGCATATTAACAAATAGTGTAGACCCTGATCAAACAGCTTCTGCAGAAGCAGTTTGGTCTGAGTCTGCACTATTTGCCTAAGTTTGTATGCCAGGCTAATTAACCTTTAACCTCCTGTGCAAATTATTTTTACAGAATTTATCACCTACCTACTACATTTTCAAATTTCAAGCTTCAATCAATTTGTCTACCAAAATTCAATCAGGGTGTCAAACAGTTTGGATTCTGATGAGACGCCGAGTTACTCGGCGTCTCATCTGGATCCAAACTGTTTGCATAGGTAATAACTCATCCGCCCATAGCAGGCTAAAGGTTAAAATAACAAGGGTAGGTGCGCCTCAAGCTTATTTCCAAGGTTAAACATGAATGGGCTAAAGTCCATACGACCTTGAATATAATCATCCATTTCTTGACGCACTGAAGCATGACTTATGATTCAATGCGTGTATCTTAATGATTCCATACCCTTTCAACGCTGACAGTTCAAATGGAATATTCTAAAATTCAAGTCAAGTTTACCGTGTATATTTAGGGATTGTGTTAAAAAGGGGATAACATGAACATCAATGCAGACCCTGGTGAGAGAACTCCTCTAGGAGCCCCTCATCTGGATCTAAACTGTTTGCAAATGAAGTTAGTGATTCGGTTACCTTACTGAAAGGGCTAATGTACTTGCATGAGTGGTATTCACCTCGGTAGAGCGCTTCAAACAATTTCTCAAAAGACATAACCCTTATACCATCATTATCGACCTGGGTCCATGCTTATACAACTTTTAGTTGAGTCTGAGTTCGTTCTCAAGTTTTTGATTGGTCAGATTTGAGCCTTTGGCTCAAATCTGACCAATCAAAAGCTTGAGAACTCAAATCTGACCAGTCAAAAGCTTGAGAACGAACTCAGACTCAACTAAAAAGCTTTATAAACATGGACCCTGACGCATTGTTTAAACGACTTGGATCCAGATGATATGCCGAGTTACTCGGCGTCTTTTCAAGATCCCGGCTGTTTGGCATTCGGTCAATAGTTTGTTTGCCTTTGATCGAATTGAAAGTTGTCAAAACCTGTACCAGACACAAAGTCGAGCAGACATCTCATTTTCCACGGCTACATAAAGGCTAATGATCTCTTACTTGGCATAAATAAATTAGAAATGGTATACAGTACAACATCTCTATAACGACCACTAAATTGTGTTAATTATTTGATATTTATTGCAGGTGGCCGCTTAAAGCAAGTTGAAAGTTAAACAGAACGCTTTTACTTTCACCTTGCTTTAAGCGGCCATCTGCCTTTTACACAAAATACTTAACGTAATTTAGTGGTCGTTATAGAGAGGTTGTACTGTACTCACACTGTAATCAATAGTGAGTTTGCTGGTGCCTAACCGACAAACATAATAGTATTAGCAAAATTTGCGATAGTTTATTAAATCACAGAATCAATCTTTTAACAATCTCGATGAATATTCGTGTAAGAAAAGTGACATCATGCATGATAGATAAATTCTTATTATGGCAAATGAACACGGATTGTTTTGGCCATGGAATAAACTATATAATAATATTTTGATAAGTTCATAAGCAAACAGTGTAGATCCTGATTGGTCAGCTCCTAAAAGAGCCGTCTGATTTTGGTCTACTCTATTTGCAATGACGTGGAAATGCGTGAAAAGGCGTATCTAAGGAACCAATGCTTAACAAAACTCCTCTCAGACAACACAGACGATACAATTGTGGACGTTAAACAAACAAATCAGAACTGAAAAGTGTTTAATGAATCCGGTCATTTTAGTATGTTTTGTCAGCTTTGTATTGCGTGCTTGCACCGTTTTCGTTAGCCAGAGAGTCTGCAGCGAAACAAATATATCAAACTGAAAAATGTTTATTTAATCCGGTCACATTAGTATGCCCTTTTTGCGTTTTCGTTGGCCAGACAGTCTAGAGTGAAACAAATATAATATGTTCTCTTGCATGATGTCGGGGCCAACATGTGGCAGACATGATCACTTGTTCTACTTGTATGTATGGTAACAAGTACTGACATAAAACATTTAGCAACTTGTGCAGTAAAACATCTCTATAAAAACCGTTCAAACTACGTATAACATTACTAATAGATTGCTAACGCTTTACTGCATCAATAAGCAAAATGAACAGACCCTGATGAGAATGGTACCAAGAGGATCTCCCCTGTTGACAGGTTTGTAGAAAGGTGTATTAATGGAGCAAATGTTTAAATCAGGTGGTAGATTAATGCAGGACAAAATCGAGGAAAAAAGCTTCTATGGCAGCTACATGTTGCAACGCAAAATGTAATAACGAAGCAAAATGTAATAAGTATTACAAAATGCGTTTATTTATTACATAATGCTCAAAGAAAACTGTTAATGCAAAATGTAACAACGACGCAAATTATTTTCCAAATGTCATGTTGACAAAATAAAATACTCCAGAACAATCTCTATGCTAATTGGATTGGTTCGTAATAGTTATATACACAAGGACGGGTTCACCAGCAACGGTTAATCTTCTACTCAATAAATACGTCTTTCTATGCCTTTGCAAACAGAGTAGACTCTGAAACCTAACATATATGAAAGACGCATTGTTAAATTCATATATATGTGGTCATTGTACTGCTTTATTCAAATTGGCGGGCGGAGTTCAGGAAACTTGCTTTATCGAAAAACCTTAATAAAGATTTTATATACTCAGACGGGCATATGTTTTAAACATGAACACAGTAAGCACTTTTATAATACGTTGTTCAACTCTCAAGGACGATTTCTCCTATGCGATGCAGATCTTACTTAACTCATTCTCTCATAGACTGCTCCAACATTTTTAATTAATCTACCAAAAAGGAGCATTAGCCAGAGAAAAGGAAAATTTTAGAATTGTGTAGTTTGAAACCATTGTGATAAATAGAGCATTTGCTCCTATAGGAGCAAATGCTCTATTTATCACAATGGTTTCACAAAGTGAATTTTATAGAGGCACAAAAATGCGTCACTATGGGATAATGTGTTACGGTCATGCGTCTGGAATTATGACAAGTTCTACAATACGGTGATTTCAACTGGAAATTGCGATCGCCATACATGTATGTTAGAAGTTCGATGTCGTAGGAAGTTGGCGAGTGTTGCTGCACTTTAGAATGGGGCGACAATACTAGCTAGCGGAGTAGTGGTAATTGTCATAAATAAGGACTTACCAAAATGTAGCTCGTACGAGCTGTAAGCCTTTAGTTCATGAATACTCATATTAGAAATGCTTTCATCGCGAGTATTAATGAAATTAAACTAATAATGTTACATAATGACCTAATGTTTTTGTCATAGAAGAAACTATTGAATCATATCTATATTATTTCATAAGCAAACAAAGCAGACCCTGATCAGACGGCTCCTATAGGAGCTGTCTGAACCGGTCTGCTCTGTTTGCAAATGCGTAGAAAAGCGTATTAATGGAGGAAAGGGTTAATAGGACGAGTTCAACAATTACAGAATTTCAAATAACAAGACTGCTTATAAATATATGTTTTAAGTGTCTATAAAATCAAAATGCGTTGGAAGGTCACACAATCTTGGATAAACATTCAAAAGTCTAGACTGTGCAGCTAATATTCATGTGCGTCATTGGAAATGACATTTAGCGTAGTATACGGGCTACATTTTCAACATTTAACTATTTACCACATATATATGTGCATTTAACGCCCATCTTAACAGTGTAAACTCAGATTAGACGAATCCTGCTGGAGCGGTCGGACCAGGGTCTGGTATGTTTACCTGTGGAATATGATATAAATTTCATTTTAAAATGTATGCAATAGCAAAACATTCCTTTGTTTATAATGCCTTTATAAATTTTCAGCTAGTTCATATTCATGCAATGATATTACTAATGAATATCCATTCGGTAAATGGTTAAGAACATATAGTGGTCCAGATAAAATGCATACACTGAAACATTTCCAAGAACACCTCCTTTTTTCTCCACCAAAGCCTATGTTGTGACCACTCTTTAGAATCGTCTCTTCGAGACAACATAGGGTTTAGTGGAGAAATGTCGATTTTAGTATTTGGGTACGCACATCTATATGTTGCTCTGAATATAAATGCACTTGTTCTTTACGCATTTGCCTCTTTTTGCAAGATACTCCTGCCCTAAATGCAACATAGTTTTCCATACGGATCACATGTAACGAGAAACATGCTTGGCATCTAGTGTCGACACTGTCAATGTGTTCGTATTTGAATAACTGACACAACGTCTAAACTTTTATGCAGCTGTTTAGCGTTTAATGTTTGCTCAATTTTGAATATGGTGCAATGTTTACTTACACAAGATTCGTACAAGCGTTTGAAAAACTACTGACAAAGTGTTCCACAGGTTGTTTCATAATGAGATGTCAATTGAGGGATAAGTTTAGATCATTGCAGAACATAAGGCAACTTTGATATGCTGAACAGACCTGTACAGTAGAACATATTAAAAGAGGTCATTGAAAAATGATCCATTTATGAGTCTGTAAGACAGGTGGTAACTCCTATAGGAGCTCTCTGCATTACTTATGTCCTACATTAAGCAACCATCGGTTTTAAAGACACCAGTGATCCGCTTAGGACAGGTTCTACTCTACAACATACCACCATATCTCAGTTTCGGAATAAACGCTTGAGCAAGAATGTGTTGACCGTTAGCATGTTGCGGACAAACTTGTTATGTTGGCTATTTCATTCTAAGTTACCTGTCAGAATGAAAGCTAATTTATTTCTGAACTCTAAGAAATCAATGAGAGAAAACATTTTTGATTACTTGTACGTATCGGTAAAAGTTTAGACACAGGGCAGTTGCCACCATTCTAACGGCTTTCACGCCAAACAAGCATCTGCTATACACATCATGCTATTTTCCGGGGAATTGGCTTTGTTTAAAAATATCTTTCAACACCTGTGGGGGATACCTCTACACACACGTATATCTGTAGTCAGCTGTTATGCGTTGATTCCCAATAGTGGCCATTAGAAAATACAGGAATCGCTGATATGTATATAGTTGAACTTCGATATCTCGAACTTGAAGGGACCACACAAATTAGTTCGAAATAATAGATGTACGAGTTCTCCGATTTCTGATCTGGATAATTTCTTAAGTTCACAGCTTAACAGCAGGTGTTAAGTGCTTGTGTGGCGGCCGTAAAACGTCGCCCCGTACTTCATTCTCATTGTTGTTATACCTTCTGATCCTTCGAGATCATGAATTTCAGTACTTCTTGTTCTGAAAATTGAATACCGCTTAAGCCGGTGCTAGGGGCGTGAGCAGTGTTGCACTTTCAATTACTACTCATGAACAGACTCAATAAAACCGAGTCTGCAATTTTCTGTTTTTGTGTTGCAATTTTTGCTTTCAGGGGATCACCACCCTTCAGAATTTATAATCTTCACAACAGCAGGTGTTAAGTGCTTGTGTGGCGGCCGTAAAACGTCGCCCCGTACTTCATTCTCAGTGTTGTTATACCTTCTGATCATTCGAGATCATGAATTTAAGTACAGTGCTCCCTCTCTACAACGACACCCTTTGGGATACGAAGATTGTATGTGTTGTTCAGAGGGAGTTGTTATAGGGAGGGAAAATCAAACATAATTAGCTTGATTGCAGATCCCCAGATAAGATGTATTTCGAGAACTAACACCATTATGCCTCAATCAAACCCTATGTTGTGACCACTCTTTAGAATCGTCACAAAGTGACGATTCTAAAGAGTGGCCACAACATAGGGTTTGATGGAGGCATAAAGAAAATACGATGGAAAAAGTTGTTTCTGGAGCCTTGTTGTTGCGGAAACAGTGACATGCGTCGTTGTAAGGAGGGACTCGTTATTGAGAGGGCCGTTGTAGGAAGGGAGCACTGTACTTCTTGTTCTGAAAATTGAATACCGCTTAAGCCGGTGCTAGGGGGCGTGAACAGTGTTGCACTTTCAATTACTGCTCATGAACAGACTCAATAAAACCGAGTCTGCAATTTTCTGTTTTTGTGTTGCAACTTTTGCTTTCGGGGGATCACCACCCTTCAGAATTTTTAATGTAGGTCTAAATAAATGCTTAACGCTCCTGTAGAAGCTTTCAGCATTACTTTTAATATGTATCATGCTGTCACATTTGTTTCTAGATAAACGTAGTAATACACTTTAGAGCAATTCTGTATTGTAAGTTTTGAAAGAACTGAACTTTTAGTTCCAGTTATTATAGTTCGAGGTATCGAATTTCAACTGTTTATAGTAAAGTCTCGCCAAATAAGTCTATTTCTGGGTTTTAGATCAGAAGGTAGCATAAGGCAGGACAAATGTATGCAGAAAGTTCCCATAGGAGCCTTAGAACTGCACAATGTTTGCCTAGCATTAAGCAACCAGCTGCTTTTACAGAACCATGTTTTAATCCATTATATATTGACATTAACTTACTGTAAGTATTACCCGAAAACAATCCTTTTATATTGGGGAATAGTTTGTAACTTAGATCAGAAGGTAGCATAAGGCAGGACAAATGTATGCAGAAAGTTCCCATAGGAGCCTTAGAACTGCACAATGTCTGCCTAGCATTTAGCAATCACCTGTTTTACAGAACCCTGTTTTAATCCATTATATAGTCCCATTAGCAGCGAGGGCCTACTGTCAGTATTACCCGAAAATAATCCTTTTATATTGGGGAAATAGTTTTTAACTGTTCTCATGCTGTTTGCTAGATACAGCTGAACTTTGATATCTCGAACTCGGACAGCTCGAACCTCGGTATATCTCGAACTAAAAGTTCGGTCCTTCCAAAATTTACAATACATAATTGTTCTAAATTATATCACTATGTATATCTAGTAACACATATGACAGCTTAATGCAGGTCGAAAGTAATGATGAAAGCTCCCACAGGAGCTTTCATCATTACTTCAGACCTGTATTAAGCTGTGAAATGTTTCCGATAAGAAATCGGATAATTCGAACCTCTGTTATCTCGAAGTAATTTGTAAGGCCCATTAAAGTTCAGCTTTATCTGATTTACTAGATATTTTACTGACGTCCTATTCATTCAATCCTTTGAGAAACTATTGTCTGGTAACAAACAACTTGGCCCCTGAGAAGACGCCGGGTTACTGGGCAGTTCATGTGGATTATATTCAATTGCCATCCAAGACGCGCTTAACACGAAACGTGTAAATTTAACCTTTAGCCTGATGAGCAAATTATTTTTACCTACAAAAATATTGTTTACCAAAATGCAATCAGGGTCTCAAACAGTTTGGATCCTGATGAGACGCCGAGTTACTCGGCGTCTCATCTTGATCCAAACTGTTTGCATATGTATTCACTCACCCGCCCGTATCAGGCTAAATGTTAAGTCCCCTGTATGGTAGGAATCCTAAATAAACACACATTTCTACGCATTTGCAAACATAGTAGATCCAGATCTGATTGAGAAGTTCATCACTTGCTTATGATATTATATAGTTATGCTTCTACAGTTTCTACCATGGCCAAACATGCCGGTGTCTATCTCAAATTATAACTACTAATATAATAAATATTCTATGATGTCATTATTTCTTTCATGACTATTCATGGGGAAAATTGTAACTATCCTTATCCTTCGTACGTTCCGTTTTGGATTACTAATCTTAAGCTTGCAACGCTGACATGTCTGTCTGGAAACGGCCAATCGAACAAAATGAAATAGGTCGATCATCTGATCATCAAAATTATCGCAAGTCTTTATTTACGAGAGTCGTTAATGCTTGGAAAGTAAAAAACATCGCACATCCTTTAGTGTAGCAATTAAGACTAGTACTTGAGTGCAATCCAACTTATCCTTTAGTTCTAACATACAGCGGCCAGGCGCGGATTTAGAGGGGCGGAGCCGGCGTACGCCCCCCTAAATTTGCCAAAACAATTTTTTTAGTAATATTTTAGATCTATATACAGTAAAACCTCTCTATAACGGCCACTAAATTGTGTTAATTAGTTGGTATTTAGAGCAGGTGGCTGCTTAAAGCAAGATTAAAGTAAACAGAACGCTCCCATAGCAGCGTTCTGTTTTACTTTCACCTTGCTTTAAGTAGCCACCTGCCTTTAACACAAGATAATTGATGTAGTTTAGTGGTCGTTGTTTCTACTATTAGGAGTTACATGTAGTAGGAGTATTTTATTTTCCTCACCGAATTAAGCTCTTTTTCAACATGTATTACAAACACACTATTTATTTATGTCATCAAACATAAAAATCTACGCCCCCCCCCCCTCCAAAAAAAGATTCTACGCCCCCCCCCCCCCAATCTGAAATCCTGGATCCGCACCTGGCTGCCACACCTTAATTCGTAAGTTGGAACTTTCGATAAGTTTAGTCAACTTCATTTAGACGGGCTCCTGTGCTTACTACAATTGCTGGTGTACGATGTGTAGTTAGAAGGTCCTTTGGGGATTAGAAAAAATGCGTTACTTAATTGATATGTAGAGTAAAGCCCCTCTAAACCGGACGTTAAATTTGGTATAAATATCGGTCTTGGAGACAGGTGGCAGCTTCATGCAGGGTGAAAGTCATGCAGAAAGCTCCTAGAGGAGCTTTCTGCATGACTTTCATCCTGCATGAAGCAGCCACCTGCCTAAAAGTATCTAAATTCTTCTCGACTAGAATTCCGGTTTAGAGAGTCACTTTCATAATAAAATCGGACACTCAAGAAATGTATTATCTTGTTCTTTGGTTTTGCAATGTTTCTCTGCAGCACACTTGAATAAGCTATTCCGAAGACATCTTACGAGCATCCTCTCTGTTTTTTGCTCAGCGTTAATTGCATACACGCCACCCATCATCATTATGGTCTAAACAGTGTTACGATGAAGCCTCACCGGGGTTAATTTACTTTTGCATACCTGCTGTTAACGAGAAAATAAAGCGGGAAGGCCTTCGTGCATCGGTTATGCCGCAATAGGTAATTGCATATATATATTGGAGCAGACCCCGGTTATTACTGCTTAAAGCCATGATAAATGGGATGTCTTAAAAATTTAGTTCACTAAATATTAAGCACTTAGACCTCATTAAAATGTGATTGCGTATAATCTAAATTGCCAGACATTAATTTAGTTCAGCATTTTTGTATCGATAAAGCTATTACGGAATGCAGGGAGTTTTCTTCACTGGCGTATTGGGACGGGTTGGGCCAAATCATGGTATACAGTAGAACGTAGTATAACTCGAATTTGGATATAACTCGAATGTTGTATGTACGTGATGAGGTCCCGAACAGTATGCTACTTGATGGATGGATGAAAGTACAGGAAGTTTGGAGATAGTGAGAACTGTGTGAATGAGAATAATTAATTAGCTAATAAAGACGCTTTGCAATTGTAGAAGCCCGTGGGAGCAAGCTCTGAGGGGCTGACCAACAGTCGGTCAGTCAGTCAGTGATTGACATCTCTTCTTTGATGTTTAAGAGTAAGTTATGTATTACATTTACCTACTTCTTTGAATGGAATGATCTGAAAGCCTGAGAGAGTGTCGAGAACATGTGAGACCACGATGCACTTCTTGTAAGATCTTTGAACAAGTAGCATCATTGCATTGAAATCAGAAATTAGAGAAATAAGGAATTAACATTAATTTATTAAAACTCAATAACAGATCTATAAATAAGTGCATGAGCAAACTGAGTGGACCCTGGCCAGACGGCTCCCGCCGGACCCGTCTCATATGGGACTACAATGTTTGCAAAGACATAAAATGGCATATATATGAAGGAATTGGTTACGTTTAGTTACAATAATTGAAAATTAAACGCATGTACAAACACTTCGTAACAATGCAGGATTCTGTCAGTTTACTATGAGCTCATATTCTTTTTTTTAAACCTTTACCTTATGAGCTATTTTTCGATACAACCTCTTCGGATAATCTACTGAAAAGGAGCATTGACTAGAGAAAAGAAAAAAATCAGAATTTTGTAGTTTGAAACCATTGTGATAAATAGAGCATTTGCTCCTGTAGGAGCAAATGCTCTATTTATCACAATGGATTCACAAAGGGACTTTTACAGAGTCGTCAAATATCGTCAATATGAGGGAATAGGTTAAAGGAACCAACCGATCCGTTTGTCTTCACTTTCATAGCGCAAGCGCATAGCAATTCAATACTATATGTAATTATTACTAACTTCAATCTCATAACGACGGTACAATTGCAAACAGTGCACAAATAAACGGTCCGCAGCTTGTAAGATGATAGTACACTCGTGGTCTTAGATAATATCTATCGTCACATTCCGTGTTAGACTTGTCAGGTCTGAATAGCCCATCGGTATTTGAACCCCCCATCAACAACCGGAAGGGGACTATAGGTTTGCACTCTGCCCGTCCACCCTTCCGTCCGTCATTCAGACCATCCTTTATGAGTTTATGTCAAAGCAATCAATGCCCTTGAAAATGGTACATTATAAAATCTAAGTTGCATATTTATGAGGTTACAAATTCACACGTAAATGTTCATTAGGAAAAGGGTTAAACCGTCTCATGCAAAGCGATACCTGACTATCATTTACAAACAGCTTGGATCCAGATGAGAGGCCGAGTTACTCGGCGTCTCGTCTAGATCTAAGATGTTTGCAGATGCGAGGAAGGTCGCAAATAGCGGGATAGGCGCTGGTGTGAAATGAAGAACGTCTATGGCTCCAGTTTCATTATACAATGTTCACCTTTCCGATTACAATATTAGTATTCCAATAATAGCATGTGAGATCAGCCCTAAAGCAATAATTCAAAAACTGTTGATGAGCTTGATACCAAACAACGACAACTTTACAGCATGGCGTGAAACAATTTGATTTCATACAAAGGCTGCCATTCTGTCAGATCCTAATTAACAGGATTATTGTGTGTGGTCTTTCAATGAACACAGCGGTCTAGAGGCACATATTTTATGCTCGCTGGATGCCGAGACATGATAATGGTTTTAGTTACTGCTGTGCCTTCCGGACGCGCGTTCGCTATGCAGCGGACAATTAGCATAACCCAGAGGTATGTGACAGCGGCAACCCTACATTTCAACTAATTAACCGGACACGGGTGCAAATATAGTACAGTTGAACCTCTTGTCAACGGTCACATTGTTAAAAAATATACGGGAGTATTTGAATAAATCTACCGAAAAGGAGCAATTACTAGAGAAAGGAAACATTCTAAAATCGTGTAGTTTTTGTGTCACCTGCCGAGAGGCAGTGTGTCACTCAGGGATCACTTTTCCGTCGTCTGTCTGTCTGTCCGTCTGTCTGTCTGTCCGTCTGTTTGTCCGTCAGACTTTCTTTTTTGGCTGTCATTTCTAAACTAATCTTTATAGAGCTTTCAAATTTCACACATGGAACAAGCATGATGAGATGAAGTGTCATGCACAAATGCCACAACTCTAGCATCAATATTTATTTAGTTATTCCCCTTTTTCATATTAACAATAAGTTTTTGTGTCAGCGTTGAGCAGGTGACACATGTGTTCCTCCGAACACTCTTGTTACATGTAAACCAGTGTGATAAATAAAGCATTAATTTTGCTCCTTAGGAGCAATTGCTCAATTTGTCACAATGGTTTCAAAACAATGACTTATACAGAGGCGTATAAAGGCACCAGTACATGTAGGAAGGAATGGGTTGACTCAAATCCTGCAGTAAAGAAATGAGGTATACTCATATTTGGATTCCGATTGACTAAAACTCTTAGAAATCTTTGATTGATTGTCAAACAGCGTAGACCCAGATAAGACGCGGAGTGTCTCATATAAACCATGGATAGTGGAATAGGTGTGGAAGTTAGAAAAAAAACCGTTATGCTGAGCGCTGTTGGAGCACATTTGTCTCGGAGCACATTTGTCTCGCGAGGTGAGACCGATGTGCCCGTGAACATCCATATTTGCAATAAATTGTAAATGAGACATGTGTTTGACAAACAATAGGAAGGACACTCGAAGCACATTTGTCTCACATTCTATAATATCCTACTAAAATTATACTGAACACTTTCCTATAAACGTGTTTTCACTCATCTGCAAACATAGTAGACCCAGTTGTCAGACGGCGCCTATAGCTCCTATTGGTGTTTTCGCTATAATTTCCGTGTTACATTAAGCCACCGGCTTCAATAATGAACCAGTAACTTACTTAATTTGGGTGACTGTTGTAGAAAGGTTTTAATGTAGGAGAAAACTAGAACTATCACTAAAGGTGATGAATACCCCCACTAGCACATTTGACACAGAGATGGGGGTTATAGAAATAAATCACTACAATATCTGCTACAGTTTAGAAAAAAACTCCGGAAAACCTGAAATTTCCTAAAAAAATCTAAGTCAAAATGCTGTAATTCCGGTAAATATCAATGCAGTGTAACAAAATTCGAACTTGATCTGTAACTCATTATTATAAAGCTACATACCAAATATCACATCAATATCTGCAAGGGTTTAGGAAGAAAACTTCAGACAACCTGAATTTCCGGGAAATTTCTAAGTAAAATCACTGTATTTCCATGAAAAATTAATGAAGGGTAACGAAATTCAAACTTGATCTCTAACTCATTATAATAAAGCCACATACCAAATATCACTTCAAAATATGTTAAGGTTTAGAAAAAGACTCCGGAAAACCTGAATTTCCGGAAAATTTCTAAGTAAAATCACTGTATTTCCGTAAAACCAATGAAGCGTAACGAAATTCAAACCTGATCTGTAACTCATTATAATAAAGCCACATACCAAATATCACTTCAATATATGTAAAGGTGTAGAAAAAAACTCCGGAAACCTGAATTTCCGGAAAATGTCTAGGTAAAATCACTGTATTTCCGTGAAAAATCAATAAAGCGTAACGAAATTCAAACTTGATCTCTAACTCATTATAATAAAGCCACATACCACATATCACTTCAATATCTGTAAAGGTTTAGAAAAATAATCCGGAAAACTGAGCAATAAAATAACAAAGGGCAATAATTATCTCCAAAAATACTATATACAGTTACAAAAATTGTGCACTGCACTTGCCGTCAATGTGATCTATCTATATATGAAGTTTGAAGTCAATAGCTTGTATACTTTGGAAGTTATCAAGGCGGACGGACGGACAGATAGACAGACGGACGGACGGACGGACGGACATGGTGACTCCAGTATACACCCCCCCCAAAAAAGAAGAAAACCCAACAAAAAAACAAAAAAAACAAACAAATTTCGTTTGTGGGGGTATAAAAATACTTGAAAAATAATACGGTAGAATAAAACTTTCCGAGCCTTGCATTACACGTAAGTACAGAGGATACAAATTACAGTAAGAACTGTCTATAGAGACAACATCATTAACCCATTTGCTCCCAGTGGATTCGTCCATGCTTATATATTGAATTAGGTTATCTTTTATCTAAGGGATGTCTGGTCTATTTTTTTTTTATTTTTTTTTTATATTGAATTTCCTATCAGCAAACAGTGTAGTCTCTGATCAGACGCCGCATTATGCGGCGTCTGATCAGAGTCTACACTGTTTGCCTACGTCCCATATATGGGATCGTGGGAGCAAATGGGTTAATAAACATTTCGTAAGAACATGTGATTGCTTAATGCAGGACAAAAGTAATACAGAAAGATCATACAGGAGCTTACCGAATTTCTTTCGTCCTGAATTAAGCTCCCGCCTGTCTTTAATACCAAGCGTTAGACTTAATTTCATTGGTCGATGCAGACACGTTTAGCTTGATTTCTATTGAGCAACCACTTTGACTGTATACAATTAACCCTTCTCTTGCTATTCACGTCAATATGCCTACCTGTAAATAGCGAAGACCCAGATGAGACAGCTCCTGCAGGAGCTGTCTCATCAGGGTCTGTACTATTTACAAGTTGATTGTGCAACCAGTGCACTCCGCAGCAGTGATTGAATAGCGAAATACGTGTACACAGTAAAGATATATGTAATTATACAACAGGACATGGGTAAAGAAGGAGAAATGTATTTTAAAATTCAGCAAGCGAAACCCTTTTACGCCATAACCTGCGAACAGATTAGGAGCCATCTGATCAGGATCTGATATGTGTGCTTATTGAATATTGACCATAACCTACAGTTTCTGTCACGGCCAAACATGCCATTTGATTTATATTCATGACGTCATTCATTTTTACTTGGATCTTCATTAGATCAAGCGTTAAATGATGAACGAACACTTATCAACATCAATAGCACCATGTAATTGGAAATAGCTAATGGGTCACCATAGGCAATAGTGTGATAAATGGTTTGTTTATTGGCTCGTATATCAATTACCATACATGCAACATAATATTGAGTTTAGCTTTTCTATCGTTTTCATTCAAACAGATGCAATTTATCTGGTACTGGTTCTAATTATTCGCAGCAACATACTGTTCTAAGCAACCACCTGCCCAAACTACCAACTAATTAACACAATTTAGTGGTCGTTATAGAGAGGTTTTACTGTACTTTAGAACAGGTCGTAAGCGGCCATCAAAGGGAGGTCTAATTATGGGTATATAAGGCAGTAGGTAGCTTAATGCAGGTCATATGTAATGCAGAACACTCCTACTGGAGCGTTCTGCATTACTTTTGTCCTGCATTAAGCAACCGCCTTGTTTTAAAATACTCCAGTCCAGTATATACACGTCCGTTTAAGAAAGGGTCTTCTGTTATAAAATATGCTAGCTACTAATATCTATACAATGCCTCACAATTTTGTTACATGCATCCAGTCACAAAAACTGATTTTATGGCTGAATGCATGTAACACAAATGTGACGTGTATTTTGACATGCTAATCTTTGAAAAAGGTCTTTAGTCGTCGAAATATTAGATCAGCGCTATTCAAGTATTTATGTAAATTATATCATAAGCAACCAGAGCAGACCGATCCTGCTTAGACGTCTCTTACATGTAAAGCGTTGATGCGTGTTTAACGCAATCCCTGCTAGACTATTTTAGACCCAACCTCTTTGAATAGATCTACCGAAAAGGGGGATTAACTATAGAAAAGAAGACTTTTAGAATTGTGTAGTTTTTAAAATATTGTGATAAATATTTATCATAATGGTTTCAAACTGTGACTTTTTATACAGAGGCACCAAAATGCGTCACTAGGAGGGAATGTATTAACATATTCCCTGCTAATTACAGCTTCAGTGTGTATGTTCGAACCCCCCTCCCCTTGTTTAATAAAACAGAACAAAACACAATATTAAATAGTTTAACTTCTACTGGGACGCCCAGCTACTCAACATTGATCTTAAAGTTTGCAGGTCCAGTTTAACCCTTTCAGTGCGGGAAACCAGTCACTAATGTCATTTGCCAAACGTGTAGACCTAGATTAGAGGGCTCCTAAATTTAACCCTCTCATCACTGTCTGCACTGTTTGTCATGTTGTACTTTTCTTTATAGAACCAGTCCTCGTATAAACACGCTAAGCTTGATCTGTTTGAAGTTTGGAGTAGTCTATTTTGAAATTCAGCGTTAAACCCATTCCCAAATAACCAGTTCTTCGAATAAATCTACCGAAAAGGAGCATTTATTTGGGTTGGTTCAATTTGCCGTCCATTGCCATAGTGGGTATCATGTGGTTCCCTCCCCCTAGTGTTTTCATTTATATTGTATATCTATTGTATATCTTTCATTGCCTGGATAGATAATCATGCGGTTCTTTCCGGTTAGTGATTCCATCCGTGTGAAGCGCTTTTGAACGCACATATCTTGTGTGTAAAGAGCGCTATATAAATGTGGTAAAATAATAATAATAATAATAATAATACTTTACTAGAGAAAAGGAAAACAAATAAAGTGACACTGTGTTGTTTTGAAACCATTATGATAAGTAGAGCATTTAAGGAGCAGCTGCTCTATTTATCACAATGGTTTCTAAAAGCTGATTTTAACAAGGCGTCAAAAAGCGTCAATATGAGGGAATGGGTTAAAAGTTTTCAAGGCGAGTTACTATTATATAAACTTCAATATCATCTGCAATAAGCAATAACTCATCTCTGTTGAAATACAAGTGTCAGCTAAAATATGGACCTGGTGCAATTCTGACAACTTCCGATTTGAGTAAGCTTGGATCCAGATGAGACACTGGATTCCTCGACGTCTCATCTGGATCCAAACTGTTTTGGATACGGCTAAGATCGAGGTTAACGGGATAAGGTTTTTAGATGTTCCACACTCGATTACTTTTTTTGCTTTATACTTTACTTCATGAATATTCGTGTCAGAAATAATGATTCCATGAACATTTATTAACCCTTTCCCGTATGTACAGCGCATTTTCGCGCATCTGCAAGGAGAGTAGACCCAGATTAGACGGCTCATAAAGGAGCCGTCTGATCAGGGTCTGCTCTTTTGATTATAGGTTAACATACATTGTAAATCTGATTCTACAGGTTCTGTCTGAGCTGAAATGGCATGTGTTCATTTGCCATTATAAAACTAATCTTATTAATATTCATGACGTCATTATTAAAATTTTCTTACATGAATATACAACAGGGAAAGGGTTCATTAGATCAATTTTTATAATGGCATGGAACATAATATGAATGTTTGATCATGGCACAAAATATAGAATCGTTTCTGTATTATGCCATAAGCAATCAGAGCAGGCCCTGATCAGACGGCTCCTACATGTATAGGGGCCGTCTGATCTGGGTCTACTCTGTTTGCAAAGGCGTAGAAAGGCATATTTGTGGAGTAACGGGTTAATACTTAGACAATTTACACATGTTGTCACTTTCCTAAGGACATCTTTTTCCTGCGTTCATTGACATAATTCCTGTTATAGATTGCTTATAATGTAGGAATGGCGAGATTGCATTTCAATTTGCCAGCTTCAATAATAATATCCTGCCCGTAATGACAGAATTAACGACCTCAATCAAAATGCAATAGCGCCACATAATTGCCATTACTTAAAGGATCACTTAAGCTAACGTAATGATTGATACATCGTTTCTGTCTAATACTACCGCGGCTACATGCTATATCGGATTTGAGAGGCAGTGCCATCACTCTTACAGTGTTTGCATATCGGTAGAAGACGAGTTATCTCCCGTCACACACCTTGTTCAAATAGTAGCCGTATTCGACTGGCTCTGTATCACTAAGCAACGAAAATAATTCCCAGTTGAATACAATACGCGTTGAGTAACGGAGACGGAAGGTAAAGTTAAACCATAATATATAATTTGATTGGTTGAATTCAATAGGTGGGAGAAGCTCGTATGACGGAATAGCAAGAAAAAGCCCAGTCGAATACGGTTAACCCTTTTCATCATATTGACGACTTTTAATGACTCTGTAAAAGTCACTTTGTGAAACCATTGTGATAAATAGAGCATTTGCTCCTATAGGAGCAAATGCTCTATTTATCACAATGGTTTCACACTACATAATTCTAAAATTTACCTTTTCTCTAGTTAATGCTCCTTTTCGGTAGATTTATTCAAAGTGATTGGGTCTAAATATAGCCTTTGAGGTAATGGATTAACTAGTTGTCTCTACAAGGAAATCCTGATATTATGCATGTGGTAAAGAATCTGATGTCTCGGTTTCTGACAGTTCATACGACTGACATTGTCGCTGTAGCTCTACATGTAACATGCGACAAGCGCATGTTGCGATCGTGGCATGATAGAACTTACGACGAAGTTAAAATAAGTTTTCGCACGACAGAATGTGTGATAATTACAGCTACATGTACAGTAAACCCTCTCTATAACGGCCACTAAATTACATCAAGTATTTTGTGTTAATGGCAGGTGGTTGCTTAAAACAAGGTGAAAGTAAAACAGAACGCTCTTATAGGAACGTTCTGTTTTACTTTCATCTTGCTTTAAGCAGCCACCTGTCCTAAATACGTACGATGATAGAAACATGATAGAACTTACGACGAAGTTAACATAAGTTGTCGCACGGTAGAATGTGTGATAATTACAGCTATATCAATATCAATGACTGGCTTGAAAGTGGAATTACGGCTATTTCGGTCGTATGATCCTTCAAACAAGGGGCCCAGTCCTTATATTATAAAACAAATGAGTTTGAGTTCATTCTCGTGTGCCTGATTGATCAAACATTGAGATTTACTCAAACAAAACATTTTATAATCTCGGGACTAAGTCAATTGCTTTAAACGAAGGAGTTTATCCAATATTTAGTTCATACATATACAGTTGAACTTCGATAACTCGAACTTCAAGGGCCGTACACATTAGTTCGAGATAAGAGGAGTTCGAGTCATCCGATTTCTAATCTGAACGTTTTCTCAATGCCACAGGTTAATAAAGGTCTAAAGTAATGCTGAAAGCTCCTGTAGGAGCTTTCAGCATTACTTTAGACCTGCATCAAGCTGTCATATGTGTTTCTAGATACCTGTAGCGATACAGTTTAGAGCAATTCTGTATTGTAAGTTTTGAAGGGACTGAACTTTTTGTTCGAGTTATCCCGAATTTATCCGAGTTCGAGATATCGAAATTCAACTGTATTTACATATTCAGACAGAGTAAACCTAGATAGTACATATAGGAGCCCTCTGATAAAAGTCCATTTCCGTATGTAATAATACAGATCACATTCTTTAGGTTCCACCCTGGCAAAATATCCGTTTACAGCTCATTGATATTCATAAAATAATCATTGCGTACATGTACATGAATATACATGAATATACAATGGACCCTCGTTACAACGGAGGTGTTTGTTTCCAGACATGTTGCTGGTAAAACGAGGTTGCTGTTAAAATACGAGTTTAAATATGAAATAAACCATATTACGAGTTTTAAATATGAAATAAACCATATGGCCAACTTTAAACTAGTACCTGACCTCCTTTCCTTCTCCTTTAAAGCACTGTATGGGAGAGAGAGAGAGAGAGAGAGAGAGAGAGAGAGAGAGAGAGAGAGAGAGAGAGAGAGAGAGAGAGAGAGAGAGAGAGAGAGAAGAGAGAAAGAGAGAAGAGAGAGAGAGAGAGAGAGAGAGGGGGGGTTCTGTTTTACTTTCACCGTTCTTTCACCTGCCCTGAATACCCAATAATTAAAGAGTACTGACTGTACTAGACCAGAGCTGGGGTAATTGTGGTTGGACGATCTCTTGTAATACTGGCTCTGAACCAATTACAATGTAACCCGTTACCTCATAGGCTATGTTCATATACAACCTCTTTGAATAAATCTACCGAAATGGAGCATTAACTACAGGAAAGGAAACTTTAAGAATGTTGTACTTTGAAACCATTGTGATAAATAGAGCATTTGCTCCTATAGGAGCAAATGCTCTATTTATCACAATGGTTTCACAAAGTGACTTTTACAGAGTCGTTAAAAGTCGTCAATATGAGGGAATTGGTTAATCCATAAATATGCCTGTACACAGAGTAGACCCGGGTCATAAGCTCATGTAGGAGCCGACGGGTCAGGGTCTGTTCTATTTACCCTTGGGATCATATAAATATTCATGAACTAAAACGGACCGTAGAGTGTCAACACAATATGCCGATTTCCATAATATTGCATGTGTACCTACATGTATATGTCCTTTGGACGAACAACAACAGTCGTCTGCAATAGTTTAGTCTTTTTAGTCGTCTGCTCAAATTTTATTGTTATCTATTCACCATTTCTTTTTCAGAATTGTTTCGCTCTGAGTGTCAAACAGTTTGGATCTTGTTCAGACGTCGTGTTACTGGGCGTCTGATCTAGATTCAAGCTGTTTGTATAGTTTACTACAAGTACGTGTTTTTACACCAAAGGATATGTCTGCTAGTAATATTTCGTAGTTCTTCTCATTTCTATGATACTTATCGCGGTGCCCTAAGATATGATTTAAAAGTTGGCCAGTCGTTAATGAGACTTATGTGCCCATGTGATATCAAATCAGATTGCTGCGCCTCCTGGCAACATCTGTCAAATGTGTCTCAACGGCGTTAATTGGATAGTGAACTGCCATTTGTCGAAACATTACCAAGGTCGCACACCAAGACAAAGCGAGGAATAATCTGCATTGATCCAATTCTTATATAAACTTGGGTGTAATTTTAACCATTCGCTTGCTGAATTTTAAAACACATTTCTCCTTCTTTACCCATGCCCTGTTGTATAATTACATATATCTTCACTGTGTACAAGTATTTCGCTGTGCAATCACTACTGTGGAGTGCATTGGTTGCGCTAGGGGGCGTGAGTAGTGTTGCACTTTTAATTACTACTCATGAACAGACTCAATAAAACCGAGTCTGCAATTTTCTCTTTTTGAATTTCTACTTTTGTTTTCGAGGGATCACCCATTTTCAGAATATTGTAAATAGTGCAGACCCTGATGAGACAGCTCCTGCAGGAGCTGTCTCATCTGGGTCTTCAGTATTTACAGGTAGGTATATTGACGTGAATAGCAAGCGAAGGGTTAACCCATACTCAGACGCGCCGAGTAACTCGGTATTTCATCAGGATCCAAGCTGTTTGCACTGCGATCTCAAATTCTTGGCGAATACTAATCAGAGAACAAACATACAGTAAAACCTCTCTATAACAGCCACTAAATTACATCAAATATTTTGTGTTAAAGGCACGTGGCTGCTTAAAGCAAGGTGAAAGTAAAACAGAACGCTCTTATAGGCTGCTTAAAACAAGGTGAAAGTAAAACAGAACGCTCCTATTTAGAAGCGTTCTGTTTTACTTTCACCTTGCTTTAAGCAGGCACCTGTCCAAAATACCAACCTAATTATCACACTTTAGTGGCCGTTTTAGAGAGGTTTTACTGTATCCAACAAGCAGAATCTCCTCAGATATGTAAATTTAACAACTGAACAAGTGTTAGTTTAGTGTCTTTATAAAATATTGCAAACATCTTGGATCCTGATCTGGCGCCGAGTAACTCGACATCTCATCAGGCGCCGAGTAACTCGGCGTCTCATCAGGATCCAAGTTGCTTGACAATGGTTTCTCAAAAGCTTGTGTCACGACATTTGGACAACAATTTCTCAAACGTTTGGTCGAATCGGAAGTAGTCATATTTTCATCAGGTCTTAATTTGCACAGACCTTGTTTTTTTTTACAGCGGGATAACCTTTAGCCGTGCTAAAAGCATGTTTGCTTCTAGATAAAAAAGTGCCATAGCCCCCCCCCCCCCACACACACACACTAATCCACAACCACACCCCACAATACTTACATCAGCGGTAAACTGATGATCAATAAAACTAAACTCCTACATAATAACAATTAAACAAATATAGGATTTTTAAAATACTTGTGTTAGCTTAGTGCAGACTGTCAGCAATTCATAAAGCTTCACTAGGAGCTTCATAAATTGCTTCCATTATGCATTATGCAGTCATCTGTGTACATGCATGAATATCTTTTAAAAAAGTAACGCACTGGAAGCCTATTCTAAAACAATATAGTACATGTAATTACATTCAACTTCTTTACATATATATAATGCCTTTTCCTTCATATAAACATGTTTTCACGCATTTGCAAACACAGTATACCCAGATCAGACGGCTCCCATAGGAGCCGTCTGATCAGGGTCTGCTCTGTTTGCTAATGGAATTTGAAATACTTATTTATTTACTTTCTAAAACGGCTACAATGTTTCACACTTCATATGTCATTAAAACTATTTTGTCCATGATTATTCAGTAGATATTGAAATTTGGAACAAGAAAAGAAAAGGGAAATGATAATAAAGTCATCATTTTACCCACACAAATGAATTATCATCATGCAACATGTGTAACCGTAGGATGAAGGTCCGTCAGTTTTTGTCGTTTATCTGCACTCCGATAACTCTGATCAAAGAGTATCATGTCAAAATACACGTCACATGTTTGTTACATGCATTCAGCCATAAAATCAATGAGAATAATAAGAGATTATTCTCTTGGATTTTATGACTGAATGCATGTAACGAAAATGTGACGTGTATTTTGACATGATATTCTTTGGAAAGGCCCTTAGTGGTCGAAATATTATACCAGAGCAATTCAAGTATTTATGTATAATATTAATTCCCTTTTTGCAATATTTTCTTTATTGTGAACGCCGATTGCCAAATACTATTTGATATCGAAGAAATGATAGAGTATTCTGTTTCGTCTTCATTTTTGTTTAAAGTAAAACAGTCCCAGTACATGATGTAACACGCAGCTTTGGTCCTGATGTGACGCCGAGTTCCTCGGCGTTTCATCTTGAGCCAAACTGCATAGGTAATCACAGGTTTTTAATCCTGAAGTAGACTTCTCTTGATTGGCGTGTCTTTGTTGTGTCAACGATTAATTACATGCCTTAGCAAAGCGCCAATATGTAATTACAGGTAAACCTCAATACTTCGATTTTTTTACGAATGAAGAATTAATTCCCTTTAAGACAGGAACCTGCTTACGTAAGCGTTACAGTCATGCAGGAAGATCCTCTATGATATTTTTGTATGACTTTCACCCTGCATTAAACTGCCACCTGTCTTAACGATTAATAACGATACGTATTTGAGTGTTCGAATAATCGAGTGTGTACTGTACAGTAAAACAAACCTCTCTATAACGACCACTAAATTGCATCAAATATTTTGTGTTTAATGCAGGTGGATGCTTAAAGCAAGGTGAAAGTAAAACAGAACGTTCCTATAGGAGCATTCTGTTTTACTTTCACCTTGCTTTAAGCAACCAAAATACAAACTAATTAACACATTTTAGTGGTCGTTATAGCGAGTTTGTACTGTATATTGTTCAAGACAATTTTTCTGCATACTATTCTTAACTATAAACGTATCTGGACTATTGTAATGTCTTTGTCGTGTCCATAAAGGTAGCTATAAACACGGCTTAGTAACGTCACCAGCTTGTCTATATTCGTCGTTTATTGCATCCAGCTGGGTATCAAAGACCAGGCGAAATCACAAATCAACTTTAGAAATGATATAATGGAGTGCTATATCATTTTCTGTTTCGATTTGATTGGGCAATTCACATATGATTGAACACACACATGGATCAGTTGGGAAATCAAGAGGTCTGAAAATATTTATTACCGATAATAAACATATCGGCTACATACGCGTTCCATGTTTAACCCTTTCAGAGCGGGAAAAGAGTCATTTAACCCATTCCCTCATATTGACGACTTTTGGCAAATTTGTAAAAGTCCCCTTACGAAACCATTGAGATAAATAGAGCATTTGCTCCTATAGGAGCAAATGCTCTATTTATCACAATGGTTTCAATCCTACACAATTCTAAAATTCTCCTTTTTTCTAGTTAATGCTCCTTTTTGGTAGGTTTATTCAATGAGGTTGTATCTAAAAATAGCCTATGAGGTAATGGGTTAAGCCCTATGCAAACAGTACAAACACATGTGAGGGGACGCATAGAGGAGCATTATCATCAGGGTATGCACGGATTGTCGTGCACAGTTTTCCTTAAAAAGAGAATCCCTGAATGTCCAATATAATCTTGGCCTGTTTGAATTTCTGGAACAACCTCATAGGCTATTTTTAGATACAACCTCTCTGAATAAGTCTACCAAAAAGGAGCATTAACTAAAGAAAAGGAAAAATTTAGAATTTTGTAATTGAAACCATTGTGATAAATAGAGCATTTGCTCCTATAGGAGCAAATGCTCTATTTATCACAATGGTTTCAAAGAGTGTCTTTAACAGAGTCGTCAAAAGTCGTCAATATCAGCGAATGGGTTACATGCAACCATCACGTTGCATAAAAACAGTATTTGCTGTTTCAATCAAATGTGTAAGCTCACCAAGCAGATCTATTGTTTGTTATCGAAACACTTTGACGGTGCTTAGATTGAACGCGTCATGCAATTAAACTGGTATAGTTTTTATTAACCCCTTCAGTGAGTTAAAAACCGATGGGTCTGTGATATCATATACAAACAATTTGGAGACGCCGAGTAACTAGACATCTCACCAGGACCCATGTTGTTTGAGACATTCTTTATTTCTTCATAAAAAAAACTTCAAGAAAAAACTTGAAGTTGGTGTCATTGTATCAAATAGAACAACTGCGTTGAACCCATTCTCTGTTCTGATCATTGCACATATCAGTACCTACTGAATATTCATGGACAACATAGTTATAATGAAATGTGGAAGGTGGACTATTGTAGCCTTTTTAGAAAGTAAATTATCAGATCTTTCAAATTCCATTAGCAAACAGAGCAGACCCTGACCAGACGGCTCCCGCAGGAGCCGTCTGATCTGGGTCGTCTCTGTTTGCAAATGTAAGATCGGCATAACAGAGGACTTTACTGATGCGAAGTTCTGTTCATGTACGGTTTTTATCGGTTTAACAGTTAGCAATACATGTAGTAATAATAATAATATTAATAATAATAATAATACAAAATACTAGTACTACTACTACTACTACTACTACTACTACTACTACTACTACTACTACTACCTACTACTACTACTACTACTACTACTACTACTACTACTAATAATAATAATAATATTATTATTATTATTAATAATAATAATAATAATAATAATACAAAATAATAATAATAATAATAATAATAATAATAATAATAATAATAATAATAATAATAATAATAGTAATAATAATAATAATAATAATAATAATTCTACTACTACTACTACTACTACTACTACTACTACTACTACTACTACTACTACTACCTACTACTACTACTACTACTACTACTACTACTACTACTAATAATAATAATAATAATATTAATAATAATAACAATAATAATAATATATCCACCAATTGAAATACTGGCGTTTTCGAATAATGTATGTCTAGATCAAGTGACCTCTTAGGTTTCCCTCCGATTAGGAATCAGAAATTACTGCTTATAAAGATATCACTTGTTCTGTACTTAAATTCGGTTTTAGGTGAATATTACTGTATGTTTCCAATTGTTTTGTCAGTATAATAAATATTCCGTTATATCGAATTTCGTTATAACGAATGTTCGGTGTACCTGCGCGCATAATCAACACATTAGTACATGTATTTTACATGTTACTAGGCCATTAACGCTTATCCCGCTGTAAGAGAAATATGTCTGCTCACATTTCAATGTGGTGCAATGTTCACCATACTCCGGATGTCCTATGACACATTTACATAAATGGTCTCAGTCTCCTGCAAAAATATATCACAGTTACTAAATTGATTGTAACGGTCTTTCAACTACATTTCGTTCTATTCCACGGAATTGTATTTAATCAAACTTTACTGCAAATATCCTATGCTATATGCATGATTTCAATTAATTGTATGAGTTTTGTTTGTTGTTTGTGTTGATTTACGTCCGTTTCTGTTGTATGAGTGTATGTGCAATTTCTTAACCCTTTCGCTGCCATACTCTGTCGTCTGCTACAAATTTTCATATATTTTATTTTCTTCATTTTTATTTCAAAAACAAAGTAACAGTAACAAACAGTTTGGATCCTGATGAGACGCCGAGTTACTCGGCGTCTCATTTGGATCCAAACTGTTTGCATAGGTAATCACAGATCCGGCATTGGCAGCGAAAGGGTTAAATTGACCAGACCGTAAAAGAATGGTTAATCTAATAACGTTAGTTCTATTGTTCCAGTAGTTGCCTTGGAAAGATCTATTTTAGAATTTAGAATATCTCCTGAACTACCGCCTGGAATTTGATCAAATTTAACAGTGAGGTTCCTAATGTGCTCTACTACAACATATATACAGCTGGTTTAAGTCCAGTGAAACCATAGGACGCAGGGGCTAAACTATGTTTTTATTGCAAAACACGTAGAATGACTATTCAGTGGAATGCAGACGCTTGAACATTTTGGTAGAGGTATTAATATATCACATGTCCTATTAATCAACTGAGCGATACCGAGGAATCATAACCATCTTGTTTTTATTATTAGTCATTATTTTTGTATTCGACATTTCTTGGTAATAACAATTTATAGCTAGAACGATTTGACGTAAGTAAATCTTGCTTTATATCAGGGTTCGAGCACATATTATATTCTCGACAGGATGAGTATTCACCCTTTCGCTGCCAAGCTCTGTCGTCTGCTAACTTTGTCGTCTGCTACACATTTTCATTCTTTTGATTTTCTTCATTCTTATTTCAAAAACATAGTAACAGCAACAAACAGTTTGGATCCTGATGAGACGCCGAGTTACTCGGCGTCCCATCTGGATCCAAACTGTTTGCATAGGTAATCATAGATCCGGCACCGGCAGCGAAAGGGTTAATCAGGAAACGTTTTCAGTTTCTAAGCTAAATCTCTCGTCTATCCCACAAGACATGGAAACTCTATAAACAAAACCAGACCCTGGGCTGCCTTCATTGTAAGTAATTTATTGGACAGAGAAAGAGCTGTAGACCATTTGTATATTTTATTTGATGGAACTGTTGACGTGCTAATGGTCAAACACACGGTAAATATGAATCGCAAAGCCATTTGTAATGATTTACTGCCCGCTTTTTGTGTAATAGGATCTATAATATCCTGGAAAATAGAATCTTTACGGACAGAGTGAGAAGATGAAAGACGACAAACCTATGTTAGTATCTAAGGGAAATGGTTTATAGCAGGAGAAACGAAATTCGTATCCTGTCGTACAGTTTGATCTCTGTTCTTACTTTGATCTGGAGCCACCTATTCTCACGGCATCTGTGTTCCAGATTTGAGAAAATACTGACCGAGTGTCAGCCAGTCTGGAATCTGGAGAGACATCCATTTACGCGTCGTCTCATTTAGAATCAAAATGTCTCTAAAATGACAATCAAGTCGGACTTAGCAAAATCGGAGTTTTAACCTTTAGCCTGCTGTGGGCAAATGCATGAATAATTATGCAAACAGTTTGGACCAAGACCAGTGCCGAGTAACTCGGCGTCTTATCAAGATCCAAACTGTTTGATACCCTGATTGCATTTCGTTAGACAAATTGATTATAGCTTGAATTTTGCAAATGTAATAGGTGAAAATTATATAAAAAAATGATTTGCTCAGCAGGCTAAAGGTTAATGTGTATCGCATTTAGATGGCCAGTACTGATTATGATAAATGGAGTATAAAATAAGAATAATGATTCTAGGATAGTTTAATACGTAACGTAAGTTCATTCCATCCTGAAAGTCAGGACAAGTCTATCACTTAAATGTTCCAGATATGGCTAAAACGTGAAACCGACAAATCAGAAATATAATGTCGATTTTTGTTATTGAACTTATTTCTATGTCGATATTCCAACATGTATCACTAAATTCCAACATATGTTGTTTTTTATAGACTTTATTAGGGCAACTGTGGCGCAAAAAGACAAATAGATCATTGTTATCTGCATAAAACAAATGTTCGGTTGACTATTTTCTTGTTTTCTTGATTTTGTGTCATTTGTTAAAAATAGTATTACATTTAATGTACATACGTGTTTATTTACTGTTGATATTTACCAATTTCGGCGAACGTCGAGTCATAATGTTGTGTTCTAGAGTAAATTAACTCTCGTGTAATATTCTCTATAAATAGCAAATGGTACACTTTATCATTGAGTGTTCCACATCATACTAGTTCAGATTTTTCCACAGCACTTGCTTAACCCATTACCTGATAGGTTATTTTTAGATACAACCTCTTTGAATAAATCTACCGGAAAGGAGCATTTACTAGAGAAAAGGAAAATTTTAGAATTTTGTAGTTTGAAACCAATGTGATAAATAGAGCATTTGCTCCTATTGGAGCAAATGCTCTAGTTATCACAATGGTTTCACAAAGTCACCTTTACAGAAACGTCAAAATAAGTCAATATGAGGGAATGGATTAACTTACTAATCTCAGACGTTCAGGTAAAATGCATAAATTAAAACATTTTCAAGAATAACTTCTTCATTTCTCCACCACACCCTATGAGTAGGCACCTTTATCTCCGGTCCTGTTAGCTAATAATAAAAATCAGCCAGCTATCATTGAAAAAAGACAAATATATGTACTTTCTTGTTTTTCAGTTGAATCATCGACACTCCTTGTCATGTGACCCGTACAAACATTTGCGATTTGGTGTCGCCATGACAACCACAAGACACCATGGTAAGATATACACTTCGTTGCGTATATGACATGTTGTAAAGTTTGTGTGTATTGTAGCATAAATTGTCGATGGTAATTTAAATATTAGGGATACATTTATTATTTAAATGGCTACGAAACGTTGAAAGCTAATAACTTGTTTGTTTGTGTGACACATGTTTGGTTATAGGTCTCATAGAACAGTGACACGTTCTTTACATATTGTTCTGAAGCATTTCCCTGTTGAATAGTCATATAAAGAGATCATGAATATTAAATAGCTGATGTTTTAGAATGGCATATATACATGTACACACGGCTTTATAGTGTTTGTCAAAACTGTAGAGTAAGATATATTTTGATTTCATAAGCAAACAGAGCAAACCCTGATTAACTTACTCCTTAAGGAACAGTCTGATCTGGGTCTACATTATTTGCAAAGTCGGGAAAAACGTGTGTACAAAGGCAATGGTTTTTCGTTTTAATCCTTACTGTGCGGAAAATGTCCTTTGTAAACAGTGCATACCCAGATGAGAGGACTCTTAAAGAAACCCTATTATCAGGGCCTGCACTGTTTGCCATGTTACATATTTCAGAATCCGTAAATATTCACAATAAGCTTGACCTGCTTGAATTATGGATTAGACCATTTGAAAAATCAACATTGTACGGTTAATGAGTCGTACGGGGTCGTACCAATGCATTATCTACCCAACAATACATATTCATTGCTTGCTTTTGTGTAGATATACATGAATAACAAACTCAGTTTGAACCGAAGCTATAAATCTTGACACACCGTGGCTATAGAGGTCTGGAAATATTCTCCATGGGAACATTAAGAATTGTGTAGTTTTGAAACCATTGTGATAAATAGAGCATTAAAGTTTGCTCCCATAGGAGCAAATGCTCTATTTATTTTTCACAATGGTTTCAAAAGCTGACCTCAGAGACGTCAAAAGGCGTCAATATGAGGTCATAGGTTAAGGTTTACATGACAAGACAGAACGTTTATCAAAGTACAAAATTGAGTCATGCAGGAAACACCACATACAGAACAAACAGTCAGAATGGTTTCAAGAAGTTACTTTTACAGAGGCACAGAAATACGTATTTATGGAGGAAAAGGTTAAATACATTTTACTGTAGCTTTCCACAAAGCGATTAAGAGTGATCCGTTCATACGCTAGTAGCCAAAACGAAAACAAATTCTGTACAGCACCTTTCTCTTGTACACGTTTTCTTCTGTCTTTTCACATTTTCGTCTGCTTCAAGTTTTACAGTGAGTGCATTTAAATTTCTTTATTAACCCTTTCTTCCATAAATACGCCTTTCTACGCCTTTGTAATATCCACTGCTTGAAACAATTGTGATAAATAGAGCATTTGCACCTATAGGAGCAAATGGTCTATTTATCACAATGGTTTCAAACTACAAAATTCTAAAATTGTACTTTTCTCTAGGTAAATGCTCCTTTTGGGTAATTTTATTCAAAGAGGTTGGGTATAAAAATAGCCTAGGAGATAACGAGTTAAACAATTCAAATGAGAGGCAAACAACTTGAATCATGAACATACGCCGAGTAATAAGGCGTCTCATGTGGATCTAAACTGTTTGCATATGATATCTCAGACATGTCTTCATGCCGCTGAGTTGGTTAACATAGTGATATTGCTTGACGGTAAAATATGGCAATTGACATCAAATAATAATGTATGTTCATGTAAGCAGATAAGTGTAGCACATGACAACCAAATATATCATTCTATACACTCCACTCTGAAGGCCTAAAGTCAATTACAAAACAAATACAGTTGTTGTATAACCCTTTAAGCCTGCTATGGGCGAATGAGTGAATACCTATGCAAACAGTTTGGATCCAGATGAGACGCCGAGCAACTCGGCGTCTCATCAGGATCCAAACTATTTGACACCTTGATAACATTTTGGTAGACAATTTAATTTAGCATGAATTTTGAAAAAGTTGTTGGTGAAAATTTCTGTAAAATAATTTGCTCAGCAGGTTAAAGGTTGAGAGGTTTTAAATTTAACGACGCGACGAATGTAGTGGTATTTGAAACGTAATGCACAGGCCGTGAAAGTTAACACAATACCTGTGTCGCAGCAAAATACTGCATAAAAGCATAACACTTTAATGTTTTAAGAACGAATTTTGAAACACATTTTTATACAATCAGAAACACATTGAAGAAATGTGCTGTATCTGCTATAAAACTTCGAGTGCAATGTCCCGACATTACTGCCGCGGTGGAAACCTCCATGCTGTCTTAGGATCGTTTCAACAATGTTTCTTTACGCTTGAATATTTTCGTATTCATTTAATCTCCCCTAGGAGTATAGTTGTGTTTGATTGAATGATCTCCAAATTAACCTTGTCCAATATAAGCGCTCCGGGACGCAACAATAATATTTGATCGATATGTACTACCGAAAGGAATTCAGAGCAAGAACAGATTGCGCTTAACCTTTTATCCGTCTATCCGCGACCTGACCTAGGTTTGCAAACAACTAGAATCCGGATGAGACGCCGAGTAGCTGGGCGTCTCACCAGCATTCGAGCTGTTTGAAACTTGGTCAATAATTTCTCAAACACTTGATCGAATCGGAAGTAGTCAAACTTTTAACCCTTTCCTCCATAAATTATACGCCTTTTTACGTCTCTGTAAAAATCGCCTGTTGAAACAATTGTGACAAATAGAGCATTTGCTCCTATAGAAGCAAATGTGATATTTATCACAATGGTTTCAAAATACAACATTCTAAAACTTTCCTTTTTTCTCTAGTTTATGTTCCTTTTCGGTAGATTTATTCAAAGTATTTGGATATAAAAATAGCCTATGAGGGAATGGGTTAACAGATCCTTTTTCATTACAGTAAGGCACTGACTTGAAACAGACATTTGTATCCATCTTTGTTGAGATAGGATACGCATTTTTCAAAACACAGCATTCCGATTGGAAATACAAACATGGATGCATGATAGAAAATAACCGTATAACTGGTATAGAATCCTAAATAAATAAATAGATAACTCGAAGTTCGGGATAACTCGAACTAAAAGTTCGATCCTTCCAAAATCTTACAATACAGAATTGCTCTAAAATGTATCACTACGCATATCTAGAAATACATTTCACAGCTTAATGCAGTTCTATAGTAATGCTGAAAGCTCCTGCAGGAGCTTTCAGCATTACTGTAGACCAGCATTTTGCAATGGACTTGAGAAATTGTCCAGATTACAAATCGGATAATTCGAACTTCTGTTATCTCGAACTAATTGATATAGTCCCTTGAAGTTCGAGATATCGAAGTTCAACTGTATGTGAAAAGAAGTGCATCTGGTACAAAAGTGTTAGATGCATATTTTAATTTGCTTATTTGATGTTTAGCCAAAACATGTGTGTGGTTTGCTGTGTATATATGTCTCTCTTATCAAACTATCGCATAATTATCATTGATGAATAATACTATTGCGAGGCAAACACCACACTGTATAAACAGGTTGATGGAATTGGTAATGAAAACTCGGTTGGTACTTATGTCTGGTCTGTTGCATTAAGAACAGACGCAAAAATCGCCCAATGTGAAGCTATATTGACTTACAACAGACGCATAGGAATCCTTACTTAACGACAATGCATTCATACTGACATATCTTTTTTAGGTATTTGCGTGTTAGATAAAAGCACAGTGTATTCAACAGAAGCAATTATTTTCTAACTGAGAATCCATTGTTCCCTTTGTCTTCGAAGGTTAATTGATAATATGCATAAATTATTCTGCTTAACGCATTTGCATCCACGATCCAATATATGGGACAAACAGTATAGACTCTGATCGCTGATCAGAGTCTACACTGTTTGCTGATAGGAATTTCAATATAAAACAAAACAAAAAAAGAAAATTTAGACCAGACATCCCTTAGATAAAAAATGGACAAATCCAATATATAAGCATGGAAGAATCCACTGGGAGCAAATGGGTTAATGGAGAACAACACTATGCATGTCAAAGCATTGCTATTACTTCTACAGTATTGGTGGTCTGCAAACAGCCTGTGCCCAGACGAGAGGTCAATGTCATTTGTCATCTCATCAAGATGCAAGCTTTTTGACACTTGGTCAATAGTTTCTCAAAAGCTTAATGGAATCGAATGTAGTCACATGTGAGCAAATGTAATGTTTTCAAAGTCGTGTTATAATTGATAGTATTGGCTCAGTTCTGATAGTTTGTTCTACATGTCTTAGCACGCTACCCTCTAGTGACGAACTTTTGCGCCTCATTAAAATTCACATTGTGAAACCATTGTGACAAATAGAGCATTTGCTCCATAGAATAAATGCTCTATTTATCACAATGGTTTCAATACTACGCAATTCTAAAACTCTCATTTTCTATAGTTAATGCTCCTTTTCGGTAGATTAATTCAAAATAGTTTGGTCTAAAAATAGCCTAGGAGAGAATGAGTTTATAGACATACTATGTATATATATCGGTTCTTATTCATTATAGCAGATATAAGTTTAGAAAGTAGTTACAAATGTGCCCGGTTCTGCTCTTTGACAATACAACTTTAGTCAGAGGTGTGAACTCAAATATTAAAATCGTCATTTCTTCATCAACTCATATGTTGTGACCACTCTTTAGAATAGTCTCTTCGAGGCGATTCTAAACGAGTGGTTACATTATAAAGATTGATGGAGAAATGAGTTATACTTGAAGATGTTTTAATTTGCGCATCTTATCTGGAGCCCTGAACTATATTTTATATTTTGAATGAGTTGAAGTTCGGCATATGCATATACAATTCAATTGCTACATAAATATTGAATAAAGTGGCATGCTTTATTCTGTTTTGTGTTTGCTATGTGTCACATTTCCATTCTACTATATGTTTTGTTAAACGTTTGCCTGATAAAAAATTGACGACTGCTTAACACTCGATCTGTTACAATTTTGACTTGGTTCCTATTCGCTAAAGATTATGTGAAACTATTGATTGAGTGCTAAACAGATTGCATCCTGATGTAATATCAAGCTGTTTGCAAAAGGTCAGTTAGGTCGTGCTCAGCAGGCGAATAGGTCGCGCTAAGCAGGCACAGAGGTCGCGCTTAGCAGGCACAGATGTCGTCCTTAGCAGCCAGATGCGTCGCGCTTCTCAGGCACAGGGATCGCGCTTACCAGGCATATAGGTCGCGCTTACCAGGCATATAGGTCGCGCTTACCAGGCATATAGATCGCGCTTACCAGGCATATAGGTCGCACTTAGCAGGCATATAGGTCACGATTAGCAGAAACAGATATCACGCCTAGCAGGCATATAGGTTGCGCTTAGCAGGCATATTTTTAATATATGTTCACAGTTCTGTTGACCCTGTACATTAATGCATTTGGTGGCATTGCTGTATATTGTTTACTATGTATTATAAAATCATACATTCATCCTTATCTTACTAAGCGCGACCTGTCCGTCATTTGCAAACAACATGGATCCAGATGCGACGCCGAGTCACTCGGCGTCTCATCAGGATCAAGGTTGTTGGCTACTCGGTAAGTAAGTGCCTGAGCCAACCGAAAGCTTTTGATTGGTCAGATTTGAGTTCTCAAACTTTTGATTGGTCAAATTTGAGCCAAAGGCTCAAATCTGACCAATCAAAAACTTGCGAACGAACTCAGACTCAACTAAAAGTTATATATAAGCATGGATACAGATTTTCAACAGGCACTATTTTGTTTCAACATGAGAAGGGTTAAAAGTACAAACGCCAGACTATTAACGAAAATGTTAGACGGTTCATATTTGATATATCTTATTCTATGACAACTGTACAGTGTACTATGTTCAAGATGATGTATACTAAGATTATTTACACATACAAAAGCAAACTATAAATTGCATCATAATTGCATGACCTTCAACGGAAGTATAAAACATTTTTTCGGTAGACAGATTTATGATTTATAGCGTACTTATGACATTCGAACTTATCAATGTCTACATTTTTCATTATTTATGGTTGAATAATGGTATGTTCAGCTAGGCGATTACAGTTATGCTCCTATACACATTTATATAAACATTTAACGCCTTCGTATAACGATTAACAGAGGTCGAGTTAAGTTTAAACATTTTCAAGAAAATTTCTTCACCAAATCCTATATGGTGACCACTCTATAGAATCGGCTCGTAGACTTAAAATGTATGTGCCTGCCCGCTAAAGCTGTACAGTGCTCCCTCCCTACACCGGCCCTCTCAATAACGATTCACTCCTTACAACAACGCATGTCACTGTTTCCGAAACAACAAGGCTCCAGAAACAACATTTTCCCGTCGTATTTTCTTTATGCTTCCATCAAACCCTATGTTGTGACCACTCTTTAGAATCGTCACTTTGTGACGATTCTAAAGAGTGGTCACAACATAGGGTTTGATAGAGGCATAACGGTTTTAGTTCTCGAACTACACCTTATCTGGGGATCTGCAAACAAGCTACTTATATTTGATTTTCCCTCCCTATAACAACTCCCTCTGAACAACACATACAATATTCGTATCCCAAAGGGTGTCGTTGTAGAGAGGGAGCATTGTACTTGGTAGTCGATATTTCTGGAAATTTTTATAGAATTTCATAATCATCTGACTATTCAGTCTACGGTTCAGTGGTATAAGATATTCTGAAATATCACAGTGTACACATAATAGTTCCTGCTACAATTTATATGTCCAAACGGAAATCTTTGTACGTGGTTATATTGTATAAAAATGTGACAACGAAATCAGTTTAATTTATTTCTGATTTGCTGTTCTTTTCATGGATATCAACACCAGGGGCACAAATGAAGCGCGCGCCTACATCAACATACATGGCCTGCACAGAGGCGTGCCTTGCCTGATCCGCATTAGCACCGTGTTCATTGCGCATTTTATAGTCTCCACATGGAAACAATTTACATAACTTATCTTTGTTTATCACATCGTTGTATACATTAAAATCTCTCTATAACGGCCACTAAATTACTTCATAATTTTTGTGTTAAAGGCAGGTGACAAAACAGAACGCTCCTATAGAAGCGTTCTGTTTTACTATCATCTTGCTTTAAGCGGCCACATGCAATACATACCAAATAATTAACACAATTTAATGGCCGTTATTGAGAGGTTTTACTGTACATCTTTTCGGATCTCTGTTTGTAATAAGTACAATATCGAAAATTTGCAAATGAATTTGATTTTGCAGTATTCCCTTAATTCTAACTATTGTAGTAGTCTGTTCAGAAGAACTGGATACATCTCATTTGAAGATAAGGCGGATTCAAATCGGATACAAGCTCTTCAAGAGTGAGTCATAAAACAGTATACTGTGACAGTTCGTGATGATATTTATCTTTAAATTGCTGACTGTTTTAACACTTCACAGCCATGTTGGGTCTTCAGTCACCTGTAACTTCCTTTGTTGTCCTCTGTTGCATCAGATAAATTGTTGTGTAAATGCAACGTAATTGGCTGACATGCACTTTGACAATTCATACCGCATTTTCCCTAATAAACGACGCCTTATTACAGATGGAAAACAACCGATCAATAAAAGACACCGTACTACAGATGGGAAATAACCGATCAATAAACGACCCCTTACAACAGATGGGAAATAACCGATCAATTAACGATCTCTACAGATCGAAAACAACCGATCAATAAACGCCACCTTACTACTGGTGGAAAATAAAGGAATGTAACCCTGCATATCGACCATTACATAAAGAAATACAATGTATAGTTTTTATTTCAAAATACAGGTGGTAGATTAATGCAAACTGGAAGCTTTCTGTCTGGCTTTCATTCTGCCTTAAGCCACTTCATGTGTACACAATGGAAGAAGCGCCTTTAAAAATGCGACACTCCGGAGTTTAAAAAGAGATAAGACGGCATTGTGACATGCACTTTGCCAATAAATAATCTGAAAACTGTAAGCGTGTTCTCTATAAGGCGCCATTATTGCTTGTTATATAAAGATATTTATGGGTATTGAACTGTAAATTAGGAACAACTAAATCTCAAAGAAGTTTGAATCTCTTGTTATCACTGTAACATTGGAAACAAAACTGTGTAATAAAATTAAATTTAACGTTAAGATTAACACATTCAAGCCTACATTTATTGATTTCTCGCAGTTACCAGCAATCAGGCTTTGATCAAAGTGGTAATTGCCAGTAACACTGCATACGCCATGGTGGAATTTGAAATGCCATGCGTGTACACTTTAGCCTGCTCAGTAAATTACCATTACACACATTTTTCACCTACTACAGTGGTAAATACGCTATTCCTACCCACTTAACGCGTGTCTTACGCGTTACCTAACCGTTCGTTACCCGTTTCTTAGCCGTTTCGTTAAACGGGTTTCTAACCGTTTGTTTACGCGTTTCTTAACGCGTTTCCTAAACGTTTAAGAGCCCGGATGAAAGGGGAGTAATCATGGACGAAAGGGGGGGGGGGGGTAATCCTTGATTTGGCCTTTCTTTGAAATGGGAGACATTCTCATTTACCTGTTGGGCACTCATGATATGTAAAATTAAGATCAACAGTATTTAAACTTTTAATTCTCGTTTCATTTCCATAAGATCTAGCTAGATCTAGATCTATATTAAAATATAGATCTACAGTCCCATTACGTTCATCTATATGTTGTAAAATGTCTTTTTTGCTGCTGTACGTACAGTACCGTAGCAGATATAGTAGAAGTATTTTACAATAGATCTAGATCATATCAATCTAAACTACTTTTAAAACTAGATATTAATATAAATTTTAAATTGTTTTAAAACGTTTGGATTTAACTTTGTGCTGAGCCATATATCTACAATTATTCAAAACATAGTTTTCTTGTATTTTTGGAGAAGCTAACAAATCATACTTTTAGATCATTGTGCACATTATTTGGTATTTCTGTTACGTAATAGTTCGTAACTTTGTTGATAAGAAAGCAGTGGTGTGATAACTGTCAAGACCATTGTCCCCTGCTGAGAAAATAGCTAGGGGATTTACTGACCATCTGGCAGCTTTGATCGTATATTTAGGCTGGGTAAATAATACAGTCTTCAACTAAGACAATTTATTTTCATGCATTCATAACAATTATATAGTTAGTATTTTTTAAATATTTGAATGCGGGAACAAAAGTACTGACATTTGAAAGCAGTGTAAACACAGACAATATAGCTCCAATATCAGAGTGTTGATCAGGGTCTTCACTAGTATTTTCATAGGCCTAATTAAAAATCATCTAGCAAATTTAAGCCTGGTAATAGTGAATGGAATATACAGTTAAACAATGATGGACCATTCCACTTTTAAATTTCGACATACAAAGATTTAATCTTCACAAAGTAACACAATAATAAGAACGTTTTCATAGTTATATGTGAGCATGAAATATGCTAATTTGTTTAACGCTTTAGATCTACCTCATAATGATGAAAACACCTTTGAAAACGTAATAGGTTCAGATCAGATTGCTCGCGTGGAAGACGTTTGATCTTGGGTCTGCACTATTTACTTATCCCATTACATACACATGGATATAACACTCTAATGTCTTTGCAAACAGAGTAAACCTAGATATGAAGGCTCTTGTAGGGGCCATCGGATCAGGGCCCACTCTGCTTATGAACTTATAAATTAATAGACCTGACTATATTTTCTACAAATATCAAAAAGGCGTGTGCACTTATACCGTTGTTAAATTCAGCAAGATCTAATAAATACTCATGATGTCATTTTTTTCTGACAGAAATATTCAAATGGGAAAGGGTTAAGAAATAGAATAGACCTTAATTCTTTAGTAGGTTTCTTCATTCTAGATAAAACAATTGGTGGTTTACTTTGTGATAGTTTTTTTTATCTGAAATGTAGAAACCTACTCAAAAAGAACTAATTCTTCATTCCATTTGTTTGATATACAGTGGATATCTGATATTATAGCTTTGTACAAACAAAATTTAAGAACATATCGTTACCTAAATGAGCACATCGTCGACACTAGCCGGGATTGAACCGCTAAACGTTCGTTGAGTGACGAATCGATTCTTATTTTGGCTAACCCGTTTCATTCGGACTTTTTGAAAACGGCTATCATCGATAAGATCCGAAATCTCCGCATGAAACGGAAAACTTATGCACCTACCGCAACTTCTCTGGTATAATCGTTTCTTTACGCGTTTAACGCGTGTAAACCGTTTATCGCGTAACCGTTCGTTAATCGTTCGTTAACCGTTCACTACCCGTTTCTTACGCGTAGAAAAACGGGTAAATGGGTAGGAATAGCGTATTTACCACTGTACATGTTCGAGCAATAATCAGTATATACATCAAACAGCAATCAGGGTGTCAAACACTTTGGATTCTGATGAGGCGCCGCATTACTCGGTGTTGCATCTGGATCCAAACTGTTTGAAATGGTTATCACTCACCCACCTTCAACAGGTTTTAAACTTAATGTTAAACCACAAAGTGGCATGCCACGGCAGACATTCTTGTGAAACTGATTATGGAAACACGCAGACAAAATATTGAAAACCATTCTAATATTCACATTCACGCAATTCTGAACATACACTGGAACAAATGTAGGATGGGCCACAATATATATACATATATTATGTAACCGGGAAGTGATTGTGGTGAAACAGTTGATAGGCTTTTCTGTGCGGCTTGGTAGCTCAGTCGGTAGAGTTTTGGCATGGTACTAGTAAGTCAGAGGCCCTTGGTTCGAGTCCAAGTCGAGTCACAACTTTTTCATCAATTTACATTTGTCGCCCAACGTAAATAACCCACATGGTGATTTATATGAAGATAATATGAAGATTATATGAAGATAATTTGTAATAATAAGAAACTCGTGGAGTGTTCTTTGAGTAAGAATCCGGGACGAATTCCTGGGTGGAGTGTGTGTGTAGCCGCACAGAAATTGTTGTGAAACAGTCAATATACTTTACTGTGTGGCTTAGTAGCTCAGTCGGTAGAGTGGTTGCATGGCTAGTCAGAGGCCCTGGGTTCGAGTCAAAACGTTTTCACCATGTTACATAATTATATACCATATAAATACAGTCATCGATTCATTCACTAAAAACTTAAAGAAAACTTCCTCAAGGGGCTGACTAATATTTCTGCAAAAGTTCCCGCGCCTACATGGCCGTGGTGTTGTTGTCAGTCAGCCCCTCACAGTAGTGGCTCGAATCCCGCTCTGCGCATTTGGATGTTTCATGTGAGAAAGCCTTCCAATTGCCATACGGTAGGTCGGTGTTTTATCCTGGTGATGTTCTGTGCACAGAAGAATGCAAGTTGATCTATACATGGAAACATATCTAGAATTTTTCACCTACTACACATGTGATTAGCAGCACGTCGAGATAAGACTGAAATACTGTTAACCTATTCCCTTATATTGACGCCATTTGACTTCTCTGTAAAAGAGACTTGATGAAACCATTGTGATAATGGTTTAAAAACTACCAAAATTCTAAAAACTTCCTTTTATCTAGTAAATACTCCATTTCGGTAGATTTATTAAAAATTGTTGGATCTAAAAATAGCCTATGACGTAATGGGTTAGAGCGACGTTAACACAGACATACACATGTGCCAAAAGCCTTCCTTATAGGAACAAGGGTTAACCCTTCGCTTGCTGAATTTTAAAATACATTTCTCCTTCTTTACCCATGCCCTGTTGTATAATTACATATATCTTCACTGTGAACAAGTAGTTCGCGGTGCAATCACTGCTGTGGAGTGCACTGGTTGCACAATCAACTTGTAAATAGTGTAGACCCTGACGAGACAGCTCATGCAGGAGCTGTCTCACCAGGGTCTTCACTATTTACAGGTAGGTATATTGACGTGAATAGCAAGCATGTAAGATCCTCTATATATCTTCACTGTGTACAAGTATATCGCTGTGCAATCACTGCTCTGGAGTGCATTTGTTGCACAATCAACTTGTAAATAGTGTAGACCCTGACGAGACAGCTCATGCAGGAGCTGTCTCATCTGGGTCTTCACTATTTACAGGTAGGTATGTTGACGTGAATAGCAAGCGAAGGGTTTAGCTACCACCTGTAATATTTCGTGTTTAATTAGAAGTTCTAGAAATGGTTTGTTTTCTCTACGAATTAGCGTTATACTTGATGATCATTTATGACTATTCATTCTAGATCCCGTCCATTATAAATACCAATCAGTCTTATCCCTGTATTAAAAGCATAGAAATTCATTACTATTGCAAGTATTAAAGAAACATATATAAAGCATATCAACCAACAGAAATGGTTCTGATCAGACATCTACGTCAGTTTTCTGATCAGTGTATCATCTGGTTGCAAATGCTGAAGGCGAGTTCCAAATACAGTGCTCCCTCTCTACAACGACACCCTTTGGGATACGAATATTGTATGTGTTGTTCAGAGGGAGTTGTTATAGGGAGGGAAAATCAAACATAATTATTAGCTTGTTTGCAGATCCCCAGATAAGGTGTATTTCGAGAACTAAAACCGTTATGCCTCAATCAAACCCTATGTTGTGACCACTCTTTAGAATCGTCACAAAGTCTAAAGAGTGGTCACAACATAGGGTTTGATGGAGGCATAAAGAAAATACGATGGGAAAAGGTTGTTTCTGAAGCCTTGTTGTTTCGGAAACAGTGACATGCGTTGTTGTAAGGAGGGAATCGTTATTGAGAGGGCCGTTGTAGGGAGGGAGCACTGTAAAGGGCTACCATAGTATTATCCAATGATAATTCAGATAGCCAGGGGCGTAGCTAGCGATACGCACTTATGCACATTCGTAATATCAGTCGGAAAGGTGACATCATTATTATTGCCAAAATGGAACAAACATCGAAGGCTAAATGGGATAGACGTTCTATTTTGTCAGGTAAGCTTTAACACATTTTAACACATTTCCTCGAATTGACGCCTTTTGAAGCCGCCGTAAGACACCTTTTGAAACCATTGTGATAATAGAGCATTTGCTTCTATAGAAACAAAAGCCATATTAATCACAATGGTTTCAAAAGGACACATTTCTGAATTGTCACGGGAGAGCATGACCCCGGTCCCCTATAGCTACGTTGCGTACATTACAGTTGTATCCAGCTATACTCCTGGAATATGTATGGTCTGCACTCTGTAGTTCTTCACTGTTTTAAATAGAGCTTATCAATACTGGGGACAAAGGATTCAGATGTTAATGGAACTTGTGTCATTTTGCTTTCTTCTGTAAATGTCCACTCAGACAATTCTTCAACATGTTTTGAGAGGATTGACTAGACGGCTTGTGCATACATTTCTTTGTGATCTGCTAGACTTGTTCCAATCTGTTTTACAATACATGCGGTGTTTTTACTTCATTTGGATTTGTTTCGCGCGTAAATCTTGATGTTTTGGAAAACACCGTAGCTCACATTTTGACTTTCTGTTGCATGTTTTCGCACTTTTACCCTCTACTCCGTGATAGTTATGTATGAAATAATGACACTGCGAATACTATATGCAACGGTGTAGAGAGAACGTCGATGGACAACAACGTAAACGCTTCCATTGTACTGTACATTTGCTAGAAATATCAAGACAGGTCTGTTATTATTTAATTCTATAGGGGAAATGTGTAAACTTAACTTTACAGAATCCTGTATTTAGACACGCGACGAGTATATACAGACTGGTTAAATATTCTGATCGTGATTTGGTGCTGCTGCTACAAAATGCCAAACAATGCAGACCCGGATGGACGACACATGTTGATATTAGCACGCGGTGACACATGGCAATTTCCTAAGTGTATTTTGATACAGTGTCTAATTTCAGTGCCGAGTAAAATATACTCCTACTTTGATTTCGGATCTACTATTAAGTCTATTCTCCAAATAAGTAAGAATCGAAACATATATCTTTCTTTTGTGGAAAGATGCGACAGCATGCTAGCAAAACTTATTTCCCATGGGAAAGGGGGCAGTTGTGCTTCAATGGAGACAAAGAGATGATTCGATTCAGTTTTGCAAATAATGCGTTTCACGCATATTGTATAGCTATGCTAGAATTTGTCGCATGGAAACTGTATGCAATGGGAATTTCTATAACTATGTTAGGCTCTATGTAAATGGATGAGATTCGATAGGAAACCATTAACCGAAGCCTTTAACAAAGTACCTCATAGGCTAATGTTTAGATCCAATCTGTTTGAATACATCTGCTGAAAAGAAGCATTTACTAGACAAAGAGAACATGTTAATTTAAATAGTTTTGAAACCAATATGACTCCTATGGAACACATGTTCTATTTTATCACAATGCTTTCAAATGTGACTTTTATACAGGCGTCAAAAGGCATTACATGTAATATGAGGGGGAGTGACATGTTTACGGCATCCGATCCGTTCTTAGGTTTCAGAAAGTGCTGACCGAGTGCTAAAAAGCTTCGATCAAGATGCCATGCACACGTACACGGATTGATGCCATGCACACGTACACGGATTCTAACGCGGATTCAAGCTGTTTGCAAATGGCTGTCGGTCGCGCTTAGCAAGAGATGGGTTTAAATAAATTTTCCCTATATTGGAGAATAAGATATATGTTGCAGTATACGGAATATTAACTCATTGTTAAGGATGGTTTTAAGGAAATGTTTTGCTTCGACAACACCCCCCCAAAAAAAACAACAACAAAAAAACAAACAAAACCAAACAAACAAACCAAGAAGTGTTTGTGAAACACTATGCCCCCGGCAAATTGGACATTTGACCCTGAAGGACGACCTTGACCTTACCATGCCACCCCATGCAGCTTCATGAGATACATATGCATGCCAAATATCAAGTCTCTATCTGTACTGGCTCAGAGATAAAGTCGGTGGGTTGACCTATATATTTGACCCCAGACCTTGAATGATGACATTGACCTTGACATTTCACCCCTCCAAATGTGCGGCTTTATGAGATACACATGCATGATAAATATCAAGTCTCTATCTGTACTGGCTCAATAGTTAATGTTGGTGACAAACAAATAAACAGACAAACAGACAGGCAGGGCAAAGACAGTGAGACAAGAGATAGTTTAACCTTGTTAGTTAACCAATTCATTCCCACGATCCCATATATGGGACGTACGCAAACAGTGTAGACTGATCAGACGCCGCATAATTCGGCGTCTGATCAGAGTCTACACTGTTTGCTGATAGGAAATTCAATATAAAACAAAACAAAACTGAAAATTTAGACCAAACATCCCTTAGATAAACGAAAGACTAATCCAATATATAAGCATGGACGATTCCACTGGGAGCAAATGGATTAATGTAACGTGCGTAGCTACATGTACGTACAGTGCTCCCTCTCTACAACGACACCCTTTGGGATACGAAAATTGTATGTGTTGTTCAGAGGGAGTTGTTATAGGGAGGGAAAATCAAACATAATTAGCTTCTTTACAGATCCCCAGATAATGTGTATTTCGAGAACTAAAACCGCTATGCCTCAATCAAACCCTATGTTGTGACCACTCTTTAGAATCGTCACAACGTGACGATTCTAAAGAGTGGTCACAACATAGGGTTTGATGGAGGCATAAAGAAAATACGATGGAAAAAGTTGTTTCTGGAGCCATGTTGATCACATATCGTACAACCACAGATGTGCAGATAAGACGCGTAAACTCAATATTTTCTCCAACAAACCATGTGTTGTGACCACTCTTTAGAGTCGTGTTTTTTAAGTTTCTAATGAGTGGTAACAACACATGGGTTGGTTCAGAAATGACGATCGCAGTATATTGGTACAAACCGTATCATGACAGATTTATAACTCTAATAAAGCAATAATGTTCGAAAGGTATTGAACATCCTGACCATATTTTAGTTATTATTATTTACCATGAATGCCAGGAGTGGCGTAATAATTCGGCATATACTCGTAAAGTAGTAACTATAAGAATCGATTTCCTATTTGCGTTCTTTTAAGGCTCCAGTTTATAACAAAATTAGCATCAACAAAACGTTCGAAATACACAAAGCAGCAGATAATGGAGCGCGCTCAAATAATAAACCGTCCTTTCAACACCAACCGCTATGTTGTGACCCCTCTTTAGAATCGTCCATTCGAAAAGATTCTGAAGTGTGGTGGCAATATAGTGTTTGATGGAGAAATAAATATGTTTTAAAGCAAGAGTCCCGTGTGCCAAAACGTTATACGTCCGAAGTATGTGCCGTCGTAACATGCACATTATTAATTTGAGTTGAAGGTCAACATGACTTTGACCGACTGACCTCAATAGAAGTCATGTACTGGCCTTGATTAACCATCATACTAAGTATGAAGATAGCACACCTAATACTTATTAAGTTTCTGAGCGGACAAGATTGTTGAGTTGAAGGACACTGTGACTTTGACATTTGACCGACTGATGTCAAAATCAATAGAGGTCATCTACGAGCTATGACTAGGCAACATTCTAAGTATGAAGACTGCACTCCCAATAGTTGTCAATTTATTGAGCGAACAAAGATGTGACTAACGGACGGACGGACGGAGGGACATACGGACGGACGGAATATCCCCATAACATAACACGACCAAGTTACATGTACCTTCGGGCGTATAAAAAAAGTTTTAATTTACGCATCTTTTCAGGACCGCTACATAAGGTATAGAATTTACCAATATCTAAATTGGTAGCTTAACTCTTTCGGCTCCAAATTTCTAACTGTCGTCTACAATCCATTTTCTGTTAAATCATTCGGTACAATAAGGAAATGAGATAAATAAATACATATTTCAAAGGAATAAAGCACAGGTATAGAAATACAGATTAAGACAAACAGTGGAGTCCAAGATCAGACGCCGCATTTTCAAGGCGGCGTCTGATCTGGGACTGCACTATTTGTCGTGGTACATTTATGCGACTTCGGCGGTGAAATAGTTAAAATGTCTATCACATATAGCAATACGCGGATAGTGACATGATGGACGTTTACCAATGGAAAAGTAGTAAAGTCAAGCAGGCAAAGCCACATGCAAGACGCAACCACCACCAAAACACCGATAGACAGCATGACACACACACACACACACACACACACACACACAACACACACACACACACACACACACACAACCACACACCCAAACGCGCGCACACACACACACACACACACACACACACACACACACACACACACACATACACACACACACGAAATGAACACAGAAAACATCAAAAGACACACAAGAACCAGGAACCTCATTGTCAGCCCATACCATACTAACAATGTATTGACTCTTTCCGTGTTCTAATGTTTATTCCAAATTTCAATACCTACTGAATATACATAACATGTTTGTTCCCCTTCTGATAGTAAACATGCATACCAAATTTTGACCAACTATCTTGATGGTTTCTGAGAAATGGACATTAATAAAAAGGTTAACAAACGCCAACGTCAACGTCGAGAAGAGGGTCATGACAATACCCCCACTTTTCCAAAAGGTGGAGATAAAAAGACTCACAATATAATCCTGAAAATCATCGACCAATTTATCTGGCATGTATGTGCTGGAAGATCATTGAACACGTAGTAGTCAGTACCATCATGGCTCACGCGGACACATATAACATCCTGTATCCCCTCCACCATAGATTTCGTAAAAACAGATCTTGTTGAAACACATTTTAGAATTTATTGACGACATCACAAACATATTGAAAATAACAAACAAACAGATATACAGATAGACCAACATATACATGAATTGGAACAAAACATGACCAACTCTAGTGTAAACAAAACAAAGACGGTTCTAGTTTGTTATTGTTTTATATCAATGATATGCCATCAGGTTTAAATTCCACCCTACGGTTTTTGCTGATGACACTATTTTCTATCTTTTAGTTCAACCAAACAATTCCGAGTGACCTTAACAATTTAGGTACATGGGAACAACAATGGAAAATAGCTTTCCATCCAAACAAGTGTAATGTTCTATCAATTTGCCGCAATAAAAATCTATAAAATTCAATTATACCTTACATGGCCATACACTTAAACATATATGCACGGTAAAATACCTAGGTGTAACAATTCAGTATGATTTCAAGTGGCACTAACATATTAATAATATCTGCAACAAAGCAAATAGTACATATGACTTCATACGCAGGAATCTTAACATCAGTTCCACCTCAGTAAAGGAACAGGCATATACATCCCTAGTAAGACCATCACTTAAGTATGCCTGTTCAGTCTGAGATCCTTATCTTTTTTATGACATGCCAAATTTGTTACTAATAGACACCACAACACACAAAGTGTTAGCAACATGATATCTAAATTAAACTGGAGCATTCTAGTACCCAGTAGGAAAACTGCGTGCCATCCATATAACAGACATATTGAATCCACCACTCAAACAGTCACGAAATATACTCTCTCTCTCTCTCTCCTCTCTCTCTCTCCTCTCTCTCTCTCTCTCTCTCTCGTACCAAATGCCATAATGTAGAACACAAAGCACGTACAATTAAAGACTGGAACAGTTTACCTCTGGGTATTGATATGAGCGACACAGTTGCGTCTTTCAGAACAGCACTACTTTCTAATACCAACAGCCACTACGCACGTCCTGTGTACATATTTCTAAATGTATATATGCTCAGTATTCCCTTAATCGAAATATTTTTATAATCGTAGCATTGCGCAACCTACATGACACAATCGTCAGCATATTGAACGCGGTCATTATGAAGTAGAAGCAGACCTGTTTCTACGACCCATGATAATATCCCTTTTTGCTGATCGTTTTTAGGGGCTATAAATTTATTTCACGAGACATTGTGGTGCTCTGTAAACGTTATTGAATATCTAATACTTCTTTCCACATGTGACATGAGTCACTAATATTTTAAAACTGTGTAGACCCATATAAGGAACCCTCTCATCCGTATCTGCATTGTTTGTCATGTTATACCGTTTCTTTAACCTTTAGCCTGCTGAGCAAATTAAGTTTACAGAATGTTTCACCTACTACATTTTTAAAATTCAAGCTATAGTGAATTTGTATACCTAAATGGAATTAGTATAACAAACAGTTTAGATCCTGATGAGACATGGAGTTAATCGGCGTTTCATCTGGATCCAAGCTGTTTGAATAGGTATTCACTCATCCGCCCATATCAGGCTAAAGGTTAAAACATATTCCTAAATATTCATAGTAGGATTGAGCTTTTCGATTTTTTGAATAGTCCATTGGAATATTTAGCTTTGAAAGGTTTGATAATTATCGTTAGCATTTAGTTAGCATTGTTCTATAAGACCGATTCACTTGATAACCTGAAGTAAATCCAGCAGGTTTAATGAATATCATTTTGTGCCTCTTGCAATTCAAGACGAACTTATCAGATGGATCGGTAAGGACTATAATAGCTTGAAAGCATGATGGCATTTAATGATTGTGGGTTATTATTGTCTCTTTATGGTGCCATTTGAATATCTGAAACAGTGAAATCTCATTCATCGTGACTGTAAAAACTGATTATACTTTTAATGTCTGTTAAAATCTACATCTGTTGGGAATATGAAAAATCTATCACACGTAGATCCACATGTTTTATCTTTATCTATGCCATTTACTTTCATGTACAGTAGAACCCGTCTTAACCCGGATGTTCAATTTAGTATAAATGCCGTTCTTCAACCTTGTACCACATGGATATTCATGCAAGAAATAATTGCATAATGACTATTAATTATATAATTTGTTATGCAGTAAAACCCCGCTAATGCGACCACCCAAAAGAGGTATATTTCTCGAAGCTATATGCAGGTGGTAGCTTGATGCAGGGCATCCTCTAGGAGCGTTCTGCATTACTTTTGTCCTGCATTAAGCAACCACCTGCTTATAAAGAGGCTCATGTTTATTCATTAAGTGGTCGCATTGGAGGGGTTCTACTGAAATAGAACCATAACTCAGGGATTGTTTGACATGGCAAAAACTGTAGAAACATACCTATATTATATCATAAGCAAACAGAGCAGACCCTGGTCAGACGGCATCTATAGGAACCGTATATTATGTTATGTTTGCAGATGCGTATTTATCGCTTAACCCTTCGCTTGCTGTTCACGTCAATATACCTACATGTACCTGTAAATAGTGAAGACCCAGATCAGGGTCTGCACTATTTACAAGTTGCTTGTGCAACCAATGCACACCAGAGCAGTGACTGCACAGCGATATACTTGTACACAGTGAATATATATGTAATTATAAAACAGGGCATTGGTAAAGAATGAGAAATGTGTTTTAAAATTCAGCAAGAAAAGGGTTAAAGAAGGACGTATTTATGAAGTAACTGGTAAGAATACATCCGGAGGGAATATGGAACAATTCTATCACATTGAACTCCTCATTGTTACCTTAATTTATGTCATTCACTTTCATGTACAGTTAAAAACCCGTCCAAACCGTACGTTCAAATTCGTCTACAGTAAAACCTCTTTATAACGACCACTAAATTACATCAAGTATTAAGTGTTAAAGGCGGGTGACTGCTTAAAGCTAATTCCAACTAATTAACACAATTTAGTGGCCGTTATAGAGAGGTTTTACTGTAGATTGCCAAACATTCAGACAGGTGGTAGCTTAATTGGCGTTATTTGATGTTTTGTTGACTTGCATCCCTTTCGTCTAGATTACGACGACGCAGGAATATTGTTGAACGTAAATTTGCTTCAACCTGTTCTACATTTATTCCAAATTTCAATACCTACTGAACATTCAAAGACTAAATAGATAGAATGAAGTATTGGAGGTGGAACATGTGTAGCTATTTTAGAAATCAAAGACACAAATCTATAGTATTTCATTAGCAAACAGAAAAGACCCTGATCTGATGACTCATATAGAAATAGTCTAATCCGGGTCTACTCTGTTTGCAGATGCATGAAAATGTGTTAATATGAAGAAAAGAGTTAACACTTTAGGCGCCAAATTGCTAATGGGCTTCTGCAACCGAGTTTTGTTTAAAAAATCGGTAATTTAAGGAAATTATATAAATAAATCAAAATGTCAAAAGGACTAAACCACAGATATTGATCTAGAGACTGAGACAAGAAGTGAAGTCCCTGATCAGACACATTACAAGTGTACGTCACTTACACAGAACTCGCAAAAAAAAGTAAAACCTCTCTATAACGACCACTAAATAACATCAAGTATTTTGTGTTAAAGGCAGGTGGCTGCTTAAAGCAAGGTGAAAGTAAATCAAAACGCTTCTATAGGAGCGTTCAGTTTTACTTTCACATTGCTTTAAGCAGCCACCTGCCCTAAATACCAACTAACTAACATAATTTAGTGGCCGCTATAGGGAGGTTTCTCTGTACGCCTGTGTTAGCTGGCGTGGTACTGGTATCAACTATTGACATGTTTGCGGTGTACACTTCTGTACGTTTGAAAGCATATATTTAAGTATGTTTGTTTCGCTTTCATAACATCAAACTCTGGGCATCTGTTATTATCTATCCAAACAGTTTGGATCCAGATGAGACACAGAGTAACTCGACGCCTCATTAGGTGCTAATTTGTTTGTCACTGTGACTATGTTTTTGAAAGAAAAATGAGGAACAATTTAGCAGACTACAAAGTCAGCAGTCGACTGAATTTGGCAGTGAAATAGTAAAAATGGTCGGGTGATGGTTACATTGTACCATATCTGTAATCTTCTCTTTTCACATTGCTGCTTTTGCGTTAGAACGATCTCATATATATTGAGATTTTGTATTATTTCGATAAACTATATGAAACAGTTCCTTGTTTAATATTAAATATAGTTATGTGTAGTATTGAATTAATCGTCAACTTTACAGTAGGGTTCTACATGCGTTATTGTCAGTCAAAAATTACAAACTAGCCTTTCGGTTTAACATACTTCTGTTAAAGTGAGAACATTTGTCCTCAACATAATAAAGTGTTTTCTTTGGCAAACGCAGCGGTCTAAATCCCTCCACTTTGTAAAACACAGGTCAACAATTTTCATCTAAAATGTAATGATTCATAAAGAAGCATAAGGCAAAGTTATGCGACTATTAGAGCAATAAAACATTGATTGGTTTTAACTTCACTACGGAATTGATCTTCAAACACTTTTAGGCTCTTTTGTTGTTCCATTTGCATCAGATAAATGGTCGTGTTCATGTAACGTAATTAGCTGACATGCACTTTGGCAACACTTAACATGAAATTACACTTATCATTAAAAGACATGATGACAGGATGTTCCGATATGTTATTCAAAGTAATTTAAATTTGAAACAACTTTAAAAGAAGGAGACGATAAGATGCCTTTAGCGTAGCACGAGAGTTGCACTTAATGTAAGGTAAATGGCAATCGTTGTAAAGAGATAATTTTTTAAGTTTAAATACCGTTCCGAAAGTTAATGTCTGAGTTCCTGTACGTCACGAATGCTTAACCTTGAACTTGTTGGGCAATGTCATCGACCTCAGTCGTCACAGATGATTTATATTGCATTTCCTTTCAATAACGCGGTCAGGTTATCAAAATGATTGGATCCTAATGAGAGGCCAATTTACTGGTCGGCTAATTTGGATCCAAAGTGTTTGCAGCAGACTAAAGATTAAATCGGATCATACAATGACACCAATTACCATTTGAATTCGCAGATGGATTTTGTTTGTGTAAAAATGTGTGAACTGTTACCAAATTAGAAGTGTACGTCATTAAGAAAATACGCCTTTGTTAGCCGGTGTTGTACTGGTATTGAATACTGACATGTTTGTGTTGTACACTTCTACACGTTGAATGTTAGATATGTTTCGCTCTCATAACATCCAACTCTATTTTGCTTAACTTCTAGCCTGCTGTGGGCGGATGAGTGATTACATATGCAAACAGTTTCGACCCAGATGAGGCGCCAAGTAACCCAGAGTTTCGTTCGGATCCAAACTGTTTGTCGCCCTGATAGGATATTGGCTGACTAACTGATTATAGCTAGAATTTTTAAAATGTAGTAGGTTAAAGTTATGTAAATACAATTTGCCCATCAGGCTATCGATTAACGTGTCGAATGTTGGAAGGATTTGGGAGTACATAGAATTTGTTCAGGCAATTCGAGGATGCCGCCACCATTGCCGTATGCGCCATTATCGCAATGATGTTGATATAAGTTTAACCCTTTACTCTATGAATATTCATGTGAGAAATAATAACCACGTGAATAATAACCTTTAGCCTGCTGAGCAAATTATATTTTTACAAAATGTTTCACCAACTACATTTTTAAAAAATCAAGCTACATTGTAAAAACAATATGTCTACCAAAATGCAATCAGAGTGTCAAACAGTTTGGATCCTGATGAGACGCCGAGTAACTCGGCGTCTCATCTGGTTCCAAACTGTTTGCATAGGTATTCACTCATCCGCCCATAGCAGGCTAAAGGTTAGTTAGATTTTTTTATAATGGCATTTGGATACTCGATTTTTTAACCGTGACAGAAACGGTAGAGTCTGGTCTACATTGTATGTTATTCTATAAGCAAACATAGAAAACCCTGGTCAATCGTCTGATTTGGGTCTATTCTGTATGCAAATACGTAGAAAGGCGTAGTTCTGGAGTGAAGGGTTAACCCTTTCGGCGTCGAATTTCTAAATGTTGCTAACTCATATCGGTAAAAATGGCGTTTTGATTTATATAAATGAAAGTTGCTAAAGAATAAAACAAACATAGAACTGGAAGTTGAGAGAGAGATTAATTGGTTCATCTTTATTATTGTCATGTTACTGTTTTGTTAAAATCTGGGGGAGCGGGCATTAGATAATGTTGCAAAAACTTGTAGCCTAATCCATTGCATGTACATTGTATGCAATAAATATGTTAAAACTAAACTAATTGGTTCAGTGATCAGATGCCGTCTTTTTACTGATGCGTCTGATCTGGGATTACGCTGTTTCTCGTGGTACAGTTTGGCTACACTGATGCTAAAGACTTACATTGGTCATGAAAATATGTTTCCTTCAATGTACAATGTATTTATAGGATCAGTCACGAGTTGCCATTTGAGATAAACTTATCTTAACCCTTTCGGTGCCAAAATTTTAATTGTCGTCTGCAATCCGATTTTTAGCTCACCAGAGCACTTTTGTGCTCAGGGTGAGCTTTTGTGATCGCCTGATGTCCGTCGTCCGTCGTCGTCCGTCGTCCGTCGTCGGGCGTCAACAATTTCAACCTTTAAAAATCTTCTCCTCTGAATCTACAGGGTTCTCAGCTTTCATCTTTGGTACATAGCATCATCTGTAGGTCCTCTACAAAAGTTATATAAATTATGCCCCTGGGGTCAAAATTGGCCCTGCCCCAGGGGTTTTCAGTTTTCAATAGAAATATATAGTGAAAACTTTGAAATTCTTCTCCTCTCAAACTAGAAGGTTCTCAGCTTTCATATTTGGCACATAGCTTCAACTTCAGGTCTTCTACAAATTATGCCCCTAGGGTCAAAATTGGCCCCACCCCAGGGATTCACAGTTTTTTTAGCTGACTGCATAAACAGCCCATGGGATCACTATATATGCATAGGAAAAACTTTGAAACTCTTCTTGTCAAAACTACATGTCCCAGAGCTTAGATATTTGTGGTATAGATTAACTTAGCATGCCTTAATGAGTTTTGAAAAATATCATAGTTCTGAGGTTAAAATTGGCCCTGCCCTGTGTATATATTCTTTTTCACTTCTACAGCCTAAAGGTTCTACAGGTTAAAGTTTTCCTAATCCAGTGCTCTGATAAGACTCACTGGCCAGAGTGTATTGGTAATCACCCTTAGCCTGATCAGTAGAGTAGAAATTGTGTTTAGACAAATTACACACACTCATTTTAGATTGAGAAAACTTTGTGGACAATACTTAAAATGCAGAAAGCTCTTAAAGCTTTTTTCCATATCTATGCCCTGCATTAAGCTGCCAGCTATCAATATATATCCCATAACTGTATCTGCTGTGAAGTTCAGCTTAATACAAATTCAAGTGTTCTATTGCATCTTGGAGAGCAGTGTCTATTTTTAGCTGGCTATTTTAAGCATACATCTCCCTTTCACACTTTTTGATTACAACTGGATTGCCTCCCTTCTGGATAATGGCAGTTGCAAATTAGATCTGACCTGTAAATAGAACAATTAACCCTTTACTCCATAAATATGCATTTTTACACCTTTGCAAACAGAGTAGACCCAGATCAGATGGCTCATGTAGTAGCCATCTGATCAATCTGCTGTATTTGCTTATAATATAATATAGTGCAAATTGCATTAAATTATTTTTATTTTGTGTACAATATACATGCACTTATAATATGTTTACTTAAGCCTTTCCCTCATATAAATGACTTTTCAAGCATTTGCAAACAGAACAGACCAAATCAGACAGCTCCTATAGCAGCTGTCTGATCAGGGTCTGATCTGTTTGTCAATGGAATTTGAAATATATTTCTTTACTTTCTAAAATGGCTATACTGTCCCACTTTCCATATTTCATTACAACTATTTTGTCCATGAATATTCACTAGGTATTGAAATTTTGAATAAACATAGAACAGGGGAAGGGTTAAAAGTACATCAATCTTAAGGTAAGATATGAATAATAATATGAACTCATGAAGATGTAATGAAAATATCTGAAATTTTGAACATAAGTATAGATTAATTTATTCTTTCTGAATTAAAATTTGCAGCACCCCAGGGCCGGTTAGTTTACTATAGAAACATATAGTGAAATATTTGAAAATCTTCTCTCCTGATTGTCTGGTGATCGATGTCAGGGCCATTCTGGCCCTCTTGTTGTTAAATCATTCGGTACAATAAGGAAATGAGATAAAAAAAAAAAGAGCAAAATTCAAAAGAGTAAAGCACAGGTACAGAAATAGAGATTGAGACAAAATGTGAAGTCCCTGATCAGACGTCGCCTATTTGTGGTGCATTTATGCGACTTCGGTGGTGAAAGGGTTAAACTAGTTCAGTATATATTCCCTGGCCGAGTTTGTCTCAATGACATCGAGTGTCAGATTTTTTCATCACAAAACTGATTCGCTGAACTTAGATATTCTATGGACAAAAGGCGCGTGAATTCGCTTTATCTTTGCAATACTGGATAGATTCTATATTTTAATATCTTATCTTATCATATCTTAATATGTTAGATATATAAAATAAGTGGTGGTTATATAAACCAATAGAAAGTAAAAATTTTCTTATGAAAAATAAATACGTTAAATTTCATTTTTATGTGTTTAGCTATGTCATACAATTTATGAAATGTCTTGTTACCTAACTTATTCGCATTTACCAATTGGATCATAATTCATGTAACAAGATGTTCGAGAGTTGACATTCTAAACAAAAAAGAAAATTCAGAACAATGAGTTGTGAACTTTCAAACAGATAATGATACGTATTTTAGTGTCGCACTAATTGACATGTACACTGTTTATAAAACCGCTCGTACAATGTAGATCAAATGTAGATCTGTTCAGTTTTGACTTCTTCCAATTCAAACAAGCTGTTGAGAAAATATTGAACCAGTGGCATCACACGCGTCTGACAAACTATTTATTTATTGTCAAACAGCTTGGATCTGGACGAGTCTCACCTAGATCCAAGCCGTTTGCAAATGCGACTTAATAAATTCTGATAGTATATCCTTTGAAAGCAAAGATTGCAATACAAAAAGAGACAATTGCAAACTCTGTTTTATCGAGTCTATTCATGAGGAGGGTAACACTATTCACACCCCTAGCAACGGCTTAAGCGGTATTCCATTTTGATAACTAACAACGTCGAAACCTTTGATCCCGAGGGATCAGATCATTAAACAACACTGACAATGAATTCCGGGACGACTTTTTAATGTTAACCATCGTGCTGTGTCAATGAAGGCAATTGATTAAATATGATTATAGCGCTGAAATCACTATCACTAAATCAGACAAACCGTATCAAGTATCAAGCAATTGAATATTTCATTTTTCAAAACACGCAAAGTAAAATGTAAATAAGATGCATGCATACCTTTCAATGTATCTATTTGTTGTACATGTATATCTATTTTTGTTATGTATTACATTTATTTGGATAACCATTTGCATAGTGTGTTTATACATGGTCGTAGCTTTTCCCATAAATAGTAATCATATATAAATGTTCCCGGAGGACACACACTTCTTAGAAACGTAAATATGTCTCTCGGTTTATTCTGGTATTTAACACTTTCCCTGCTGTCCGCAGCCTAGCTCAAATTTGAAACTCTTTGTATCCGGATGAGACACCGCTTAACCCTTTACCTTATAGGCTATTTTTAGATACAACCTCTTTGAATAAATCTACCGAAAAGGAGCATCAACTAGAGAAAAGGAAAATTTTAGAATTTTGTAGTTTGAAACCATTTGTGATAAATAGAGCATTTGCTCCTATAGGAGCAAATGCTCTATTTATCACAGTGGTTTCACAAAGTGACTTTTACAGAGTCAACAAAAGTCGTCAATATGAGGGAGAGGGTTAACTAATAAGGATTATCCAAGCTGTTTGACACTTGGGAAATAGTTTCTCAAAACCTTAATCAATCGGAAGTGGTCGAAATTGCACCAGGTCCAAGAAGAAGTAGTACAGTAAAGCCTCTCTATAACGGTCACTAAATTACATCAAGTATTTTGTGTTAAAGGCAGGTGGCTGCTTAAAGCAAGGTGAAAGAAAAACAGAGCGCTCCTGTAGGAGCGTTCTGTTTTACTTTCACTTTGCTTTCAGCAGCCACCTGCCCTAAATACCAACTAATTAACACAATTTAGTGACCGTTATAGAGGGGTTTTCCTGTACATTACTTATGGTGAGGTAAGGTTTAATGACAATTTATTGTTTTATATGAAAATAATCCTAAGCTCTGTTGAGTGCTATTCGCATTCTATTTAATGTGTGTGTACCCTCTCGAGACAGGAGCTGTTATGATTGAACCATCTCAAAATTGTATCTTTCCAACGAAAACTCAGGGGGATGGTTAAATATTTAAAACAACACGTCATTGTCAAATCCAAAACATATCTTATAGATCATCTGTTCATGGGTGTGGGGTCCGAATGATAATATAATTGTACTCCATTCAGTATTTAGCACGTTGAACAAGGATTAGCATGTTATATTTCTGTGACAGTATTAGTGTTGAAAATGTTAATTGGTGCACGTTGTTTGCAACAAGTTACATACCGTACGGTAACTTAAGTCAGTAATACTTATCTTTTACCTGGTATAAACGCATAACAGACTCGATAAAATCGAGTCTGCAATTTTCTATTTTCGGATTGCTACTTTTGCTTTCGAAGGATCTTCCACATTAAGCATACATTGAGAAATTGTTCAGCTTAGAAATCGGATGATTCGAACCTCTGATAGTTCGAGGTAATTGCAATGGTCCCTTGAAGTTCAACTCTATTTGTAAAGTGTTTACATGGAATAGTTCTTACGATATCTCGAACTCCAAGGGATAATACAAATTTGTTCGAGTTAAAAGAAGTTCTAGTTATCAAATTTCTCATCTGGACAACTTCTCGAGTCGACAGCTTGATGCAGATATAAAGTAATGCTAAAATCTCCAAAGGAGCAATAAGCTGTAAGGTGTGTTTTTGGGTACCCGTAGTGATACATTTAAGAAGAGCAATTCTGTAGGTTAGGAAGGACCGAGCTTGTTGTTCGAGTTATCCAGAAGTTCGGGTTATCTGTGTTCGAGATATCGAAGCTCAGTTGTAGTGTTTTCGATATTAACCCTTGATCTCCCGTATTATATACGATAATCTCGAATAAAAATGGAAATTGGAACTAATCCAGTTTGATGTAAGTTTTTAACCGCAATTTAACCGGAAATGTGTAGAGAATACACAGTAATAGATACGCGCGATGACCACATTAGATTAACATGCTGTCTGATGTAGGGGCGTTATGTAATAGGAGCGTTTGTTCACTAGACGTCATGAAGTTGAACAACAATAACCCTATGGCCGGATGACATGTTAACTCGTGGCATTGTCATAACTTGTTACCGACTGTCATGCTAATTACACCATTATAAGCATGTGACCAGCTGATATGCTAATGTCGCAGAAGGATCTTTCTTTTTTATTTAAGGAATATATAGAATACGTTCTTGTTTTCATGGAGGTATGAAAAAGAAACTTGGCCACACTGTATGAAACCGCGAAGCTGGGTCTCACTTTAGTATGAAACCAAACCATATTTTATATATTACTTATAATTTAATATCACTAATGAATGTATAAAAGAAATTATATAATATTCACAAATCATTTGTTTATTTCAACATTTAATACCGATTCATATAACTGCGGACGAATACAAAGTAGTCCCATCAAGATGTCGCCTATGTGTTTTCATGAGATATTAGAAAACAACCTACAGCCACTCACAGCTCACCAAAAGTAATGAAAACAAACAATATCAAATTATTAGAACATTGGCTATGATACTTTAAAGGGGATGTACCTACATTTAACGCGTTTCATAAACACTTAAAATGTACTAAACCCATTTGTTTATATGCTGAAAAAAGTAGTATATCGCAAAAAGCCCCATCCAATTACCGTTTATAATGACAAAACATCCATGTGTTTGATATCGCCGATCCCGGTTTTACTCCACGATGTTTCAGTTTTATTCGGGCTGGGTTTTAGTTTCGTAACTGTTCGCCCTATTCGCGATTCTCCGACCACTTCCGAGAAAGCTATTACGTAAACAATGGAGGGATCGGGTGATCATCGACAAAACGCGGAAGAATTTAACGGAAAAGGTCGATAATATTGTGTTGTAGAACAAAAATTATCAGTATTTATGACATCGGTTTATTTGTATCACAGGGACATTTTTCGATATAAGTTCAAATTGGGAACCTTCATACTAATGATAGAGCATAACAAATACCAAGTTTTATGATATTATTGAAAATATGCGATCATTGTAGGGACTTCCTCTTTAACATTGCAAATAATAGGCACATATGACATAATTATTATTTAGGAATGCTACACAGGTGGGAATGCAATGATAATGCGGTCACTTACTACTTTAACGCGGTCTTATATTATCGGTCAGTATTAGTTTTGTCATTATAGGAATCCCTTTTGGAATCTATTACGGTTAGGAACAGATTGTAAAATGTGATTTGTACCGCAAAGTGGTTAATATTGGCAGTGCCCGTCTGTGTCAGGATAAATATTAGTCCACTGAGGACAACAAAACACGTACAACATAGAGCTTATGGCGTAAGTGCAGCGTTTAACCCTTTCCCTGTTGAATAGTTGAAAATACGGCATCAAAATATGTATTCATAACGTCATATTATGTACATAGGTTTATTTGGTATTTTGAATTTTGGTATTTTGATTTCCTAAGTAAACAGAGTAGACACAGATCAGACGGCTCCTATAGGAGCCGTCTGATCTGTGTCTACTCTGTTTGTAAAGGCATGAAAATGTGTTTATTTGAGGGAAAGCGGACACACATACGGAACCGAAGACAATGCGGATACCATTACCGAATGTCTCCAAAGTGTTCTTCTGTTTTGGCTACTTATGCAGCTTGTGTGATTGTTTTCCATTCAAGCAAACAGAAAATACATATCCAAACCACACTTCATATTATATTGTATTTGCATTGGTCTAATATTTACAATTGTGTTCATAGTGTAGTTATTCATCACCATACTGCTGCTTACAATATTTCTGCTTAGCATAACCAGCTTGACATTCATTTTGTTTGTTTGTTTGTGTTGCTTAATGTCCTTTTTACTTACTATTGGCTAATCGGACGCCCTAGGGAGAGGGGAGACGATACAGGGAAACTCGGGCGCGATGCCCAAATCTTACTACCGGCAGAGTTTTAGTGGATCTTTTTTATACATAGTGTAAATCACTGATGACGTGGGCCTCGGTTTAAAGTCTCGTCCGAAGAACTTGGATCGACAGGGGATCGAACTCAAGACTCCTGGTATTAACTTTTATTTTCTATTTTAGACACTGGTCTGTTGCAAATGTTGTATACTTCTGATTGCGTTAGACGGAACTACCGGGGATCAAACACATGACATTTGAATCAAATCAGTTTACAAATACATGTACAAGACAATCGACCCTGATCAGGATGCGGGTTACTTAACCCATTCCCTTATATAAACGTGTTTTCAAGCATATGCAAACAGAGTAGACACAGATAAGACTGCATCCATGGAGTTTGATAGTTCTGTTTCTTTAGTTTTTTAAAGTACATGTAGCTACAACGTTCCACCTTCTATATTTCATTACTTGTTTGCCCATGAATATTCAGTAGGTATTGAAATAAGTAATAAACATAGAACAGGGGAATGGTCATTCGATAAAACTATTCAAGTGACTGGAATTTGTATAAACCCAGTAGGTTAAAGGTGTGGTTTAGTATACATCATCGTATAAAGCGTTGATTATTTACAATTCATTAAAGTGTATATGCTCCAAATATATTGTCCGTGGACACAATGTTTGTCTGTCTGTCTGTCTGTCAGTTTATGTTGTTGGTCTGTCTTATACTTTCATCCCGACACTAACGTTTGAACCGTTAACACTACATGCTTAACATGTACATATAAACTCTTCTCATTATGCGTGCGTTTTCGATAAATGTCATATCAACGCCCATGTTAAACATAATCGGTCAAACTATTTGAACTTTAACATTGATTTCAATTATTTGAGAAACATATTTCTATTTTTTTTAATAGACATGAATCTGTAACTAGTGTGTGATGCCATGCCACGTACACTGTCAAACCAGGATCATGCGTCACAATTCTGTTCGGGCGTAATACTTTACACACACATATTCCGAATTTGTATCGTTTTTGTAAGAGCAATAAATTCAAGTAAAACACGAACATGAATGCATTTGTGTGTCTGCTACGCAAATACCTATACAGTGCTCCCTCTCTACAACGACACCCTTTGGGATACGAAGATTGTATGTGTTGTTCAGAGGGAGTTGTCAAACATAATCAGCTTGTTTGCAGAATCCCAGATAAGGTGTATTTCGATAACTAAAACCGTTATGCCTCTATCAAACCCTATGTTGTGACCACACTTTAGAATCGTCACAAAGTGACGATTCTAAAGAGTGGTCACAACATGGGGTTTGATGGAGGCATAAAGAAAATACTATGGAAAAAGTTGTTTCTGGAGCCTTGTTGTTTCGGAAACAGTGACATGCGTTGTTGTAAGGAGGGAATCATTATTGAGAGGGCCGTTGTAGGGAGGGAGCACTATACACGGTTCACTACAATGAGTTGGGTAACATACACGTTTGTGTGTGATGTTGTACATATACACAAGTGCAAAACTGTTCAAAACAGTTCAAGGAAATTTATATACAAACGAAGATACTATTACATGTAATGTGTTCGTACCTTCATTATAATTTACCCGTAACCTCATCAGGGTCCAAACTGTTTGACACTCCGGTAATGGTATTGGACGAGTAATTGAAGCCTGAAGCATACCATAAATTTTAACAAAGGCAATATATTAACACATTAAACCATATTATTATGTGCAAAGTTTGATTTCTTTTTTTTTGACAATTCGTTCTCTTTTTTTCTAAACGTCTGTACTATTACATGTACACAATACGCGTTACACGCGTCTATATACTATTTTAACATTGCCATCATATTTATGAACTATTTATCAAATAATATGTCATAGATGGTAAGGTTGCTTCCCTTTGCACAACCCCGTTGTCTCATATGTTAAAACTAATTACAACTCGACCGTCTCAAATTACGCCAGTAACTGGTGTTATAACGTTTGGCTGATACGACAACTCAAAAATACACGTCTGGATTTTTAAAACAGGTAGAAACTTATAGAAGGAAAACATTTAAGCCATATGAGCTTTCTGTATTCCTTTTGCCTTGCATTAAATAATCCCTTGCTTTTGCATACTATTTTGTTAATACATTTTGTAGTCTAATTAGCGGGACTTTATTGTATAATTAGGAAGGCCGGTACAGAGGTTCAGATAAGAAGAGTAAATTAAAACATGTTCAAGAATAAAGTTCTGCTTTTTCGTCTCTACCAAAGCCTATGTTTCGGCCACTATTTTACTTTCGGCGCTGAATTTCTAATTGTAGTCTGCAAACCAATCTGGTTAAATCATTCGATAAAGTAAGGAAATGAGATAAATAAATGCAAATATAAAAGGAATAATGCACAGATATAGAGATAGAGTTTGATGCAAAAAGTGAAGTCCCTGATCAGACGCCGCCTTGTAAAGGCGGCGTCTGATCTGGGACTGCACTATTTGTCGTGGAGCATTTCGGCGACATTGGCGGCGAAAAGGTTTTAACTCGTGTCGTAACTCTGGCTTTAGACAAACTATTGACCAAGTGGCATAACGAAACCTTTTTTCGTGACCACTCGTCTGGAAGAGTGGCCATATCATACGGTAATGACGATTCTAGTATTTGAGTACGAACCTTTATCTTTTCTCTGTCAGTTACTACGTTAACATTACTAAGTAATAGTGTCGTTCGTCTCATGCTTTCAGTGTACATACAGTAAAACCTCTCTATAACGGCCGCTGAGTTGTGTTAATTAGTTGGCATTCAGGACAGGTTGCTGCTTAAAGCAAGTTAAAAGTAAAACAGAACGCTCCTATAGGAGCGTTCTGTTACACTTTCACCTAGCTTTAAGCGGTCACCTGCCTTTAACACAAAATACATGATGTAATTTAGTGGCTGTTATAGAGAGATTGTATTGTATCTCTTGTGCACATAGTGTAGACCAATTTAGATGAATTGTCCCTTTGGAGTTTGTACTATTTTTATAGTAATTTAGTGGTTACATTTGAAGCACTCTTATTTTGGAGTTTGTACTACATGTATTTGCAATAGTAATTTAGTGGTTACATTTGAAGCACTCTTATAATGGTTCACGAAATAAATATCAATAGTGGGTCGGAAGTCTAGAAAAGATGCGTAAATTAAAACATTTTCAGGAACAACTCCTTTATTTCTCCACAGAACCCTACGCTGTGTCTTCCAGGCGGTTCTAAATAGTAGTTAAACATAGGGAAAGTGACGATGTTTGTTTTTCAGTACGCACCTTTGTCCATTGCTCTGGATTAATGACGATTTAACCCATTCCCTCATAGGCTATTTCGAGATCCAACCACTTTGTGTAATTCTACCAAAAAGGAGCATTAATTAGAGAAAAGGATTTTTTTTAGAATTTTGTGATTTAAAACCATTGTGATAAATAGAGCATTTGCTCCTATAGGAGCAAATACTCTACTTATCACAATGGTTTCAATGGGTTATTTTTACAAAGGCATAGAAAGGCGTATTTATGGAGGAAAAGGTTAAGTATATAAAATATTCAGCTTGGGATTATTCCATTAAAGAGAAATCACGTAAAGGTGACAATATCCGAATATCCATCGGCGAATATTTTGTCGCTTGATGCAAAGTATATGTTTAAACATGATGTTTATGCATTATCAGAGCAACAGATAAAAGGTGCGTACTGAAACGCACTTTATTCACTAAACCCTATGCTGTGACCGCTCTTTAGAATTGTCTCTTTGAGATGATTGGAAGAGTGGTCACAACATAGGCATTATAAAGAAAGGCATTATTCCTGAAAATGATTCAATTTACGCATTTTATCTAGACCTCTGTGTGTTATGGAATAATTGTTCTCTTTTACGCACCCGATTCACGTTTGGACACGTCTATAGATTATTTTGAAATATTACTATAGCTGAGCGTTTTAATTCGGTTTCGTTCGCGTGTGATGTGTTAACAGCAATGGCATAAACATTGTGACACGCTTTTGCAAATAAAATCTGCAATACTGCCATGCAACGAATAAATTGTGTTGGCTAATGTAAAGTTAAGATCTATAAACAGTTTGAGCCAATTAAACACTTCGCCAAGCTCAATAACCTGATTACTATAACACGTTAACATGTTTCAACCAAATTTAAATGCCTATGAGAGATATTTATAAAACTGCTGACGCGGACTGTCTGAAATACATCCAATGTACATATAAGATGTGAAACTTACAGTGAACCCTCATTATACCGGCATTCGTTACAATGGCACCTTCGTTATACCGGCAGTATGCATTGAAACAAAATTACTGTTTAAGTCGCTGAAACAACCATTGAATAAATAGGTGCAATGCCAATAAGACAGTCAGGTGATCAAACTTGATTCCGTACACCTTGGATCAAACGGGGTGTACGGTTTCTTACACCCCGTTCACGTGGAGGGTCTCAGCCAATCACATTTCCAGAATTTATGATGGCTGGAAATAAACTTGCGTACGCAAATACTAAACTCGTCATTTCATCACCAAACCCTATGGTGTGACCAATCGTTTGAATCGTCTCAAAGACACGAATCTAACCAGTGATCACAATATAGGGTTTGATGAAGAAATAAAGAAGTTATTCTTGAAAATGTTTTAATTTACGCATCTTATCTGGACTTAGAAAAGAGCAATAGTGTATATGCATGAACCTGTTCGTACTTTTAGTGTGAATATACATTATTGAATTAATGTCCAAGTGTCTGCCGATTTGGACTAACCTAATTCTGCATATGTCCCCGAAGGCTAGATACATTTGTTTGAAGATGTCTGGTCTTTTCACCTAAATGTTGTCAGTGTTGTATTAGGAGAAGCCATCATAAGTCTTTACTATATACATACGACTTACTACGCCCTTGCAAACTGATTAGACCCGGATCAAAGGGTTCCTGTAGGAGCCGTCTGATCAAGGTCATCTCTGTTTTTTTTAAATGAAACAATACGAGTATATATTTATGATTCTAGAGTTTCTAATATCACCAAAACGTCCCGTATCTATATACCATTGTCAAGTTTAATTTAACCCTTTCGCTGCCAATGCCGGATCTGTGATTACCTATGCAAACAGTTTGGATCCAGATGAGACGCCGAGTAACTCGGCGTCTCATCAGGATCCAAACTGTTTGTTACTGTTACTATGTTTTTGAAACAAAAATGAAGAAAATAAAACAAATGGAATTTTGTAGCAGACGACAAAGTTAGCAGACGACATAACGAAAGGGTTAATATTTGCGATGACATCATTTAACCCTTCGCTTGCTGAATTTTAAAATACATGTCTCCTTCTTTACCCATACCCCGTTGTATAATTACATATATCTTCACGTATTTCGCCGTGCAATCACTGCTGTGGAGTGCACTGGTTGCAAAATCAACTTGTAAATAGTGCAGACCCTTATGAGACAGCTCCTGCAGGAGGTGTCTCATCTGGGTCTTCACTATTTACAGGTAGATATATTGACGTGAATAGCAAGCGAAGGGTTAATACCTAAATATACATACAATAAAGGGTTAGTACACCTTGCAATTAACAAAAGTAAATAAAACATGTACCAACCACTTGTTATGTCAGCTGCTAAATCTATAAACATACAAAGCAAAGAGTTCATCATACTGCAGACATGTTCAGGCTGAATCCATGTAAAACCATTTTTTTTTTTAAATAAAAAAAACGAATTGAAATTATTTCGAATGACATGTAAAGAAATACATGTCACTGAAATAAAAACAAGTTTAAGAACTATACGTTCCTTGTAAACTCAAAGAAACAATTGTTAACAAGAGACCTGCTCCAGTGTGATCCATTATTTCCTCTGCTAACAGAGTAGACCCATATCAAACGGCTTTATAATTACCGGTATGAAGTTGTGATATGAAACAAAGGTGGCCATTATATATAGCCTGTCACGTATGGATATGGCCAATGTCAATATAATGTCAGTGTACAGCACTATAAATTGTCAATACACTACCGGTACATACACTCTTTTTAACCAGTTTCTTCATATAAACGCATATTCATGCATTTGAAAACAGAGTAAACCAAGATCAGACGGTTCTTATAGGAGCCATCTGATCAGGGTCTGCTCTGATCGTCAATGAAATATGATGTATCTGTTTCTTTACTTTCTAAAATGGCAACAATATTCAACATTCCATATTTCATTATAATTATCTATTTTATCCATGTAGTTATTTGCAGTTGTAGATTGTTATTATTAGAGCTAATCCCCAATAGCTTTGTTGTCACTATTGGATGTTTTCTTTATTTTATATCCACTTCATTAATGGAAACTGCAGAGGCTATGTACAATGTACGTCCAACTCCTCAACAAATCTGACACTAAAAGCTGAAACCGAGTTCATTAATGGAGAGTCGCATTAATTGCTTGCCTCATTTCTAGTTTCAAGGCAAATAATGGGGATTATAACATTATAACATTAAAGTAAAATGCAGTTGTTGATGCTCATTAGCTGGAAGCAATTGCATGGTACAGAAAGTAATTAAATTAGAAACATGTATCGCTAAAAGGCCTATTGTTTTAACATTTGTATGTCATATGGTTAAATAAAGTACACAAAGAATCGTTAGTGACAAATAAGTATTGATAAATAATTCATTTACAGTAAAACCCCTCTAACCCCAGCGTTAGAGTGAGTGAGTGAGTTGGGTTTTACGTCCGACCAACAGTATTTCAGTTATTTGCAGACGGCACCCGCATGAGACAAGTTATAGTGCTGCCTCACTGGAATACTCCTGCCGCAGGTACATGGCAAGGGCACCCCACCCAGTCACATTATCCTGACACCGGGCCGACCAGTCCTAGAACTACACCTTTATTGTCGAGCGTAGACAAGGGAGCTACTAGTACCAACTTTTAACGACTTTTGGTCTGTCGCGGCCGGGGATCGAACCCACGACCTTCCGTACCGCAGGTACCCAGCGTTAGATTTATTATAATTATCGGTCTTGGAGACGGGTGGCAGCCTCTGTGAGTTTTTAGCATGCCTTTTACCCCGCATTAAGCAGCAACCTGCCTAAGATATCTGAATTCCGCTTTAGATGGGTTTTACTGTAAATCAATTATTTATCTTGTATTGGTCTACACTGTTTATCTATGTCCCGTATCTAGGACCACATGTGACAGTCCAGCTTATTCACCCTTTACAAATAAACAATGACAAGATGACAACAAACTAAAGTTATCTATTCACATGTCCTTCTTTTGTTATGACATTTTAACCCTTTCAACGCCACAGTCGCATAAATGCACCACGACAAATAGTGCAGTCCCAGATCAGACGCCGCCTTTTCTCTGATCAGAGACTTCACTATTTGTCTCAATCTCTATTTCTATATGTGTGCTTTATTCCTTTGAAATTTGCATTTGTTTATCGCATTTCCTTATTTTACTGAATGATTTAACAAACTTGGATTGCAGACGACAATTAGAAATTTGGCGCCGAAAGGGTTTAATCTAAATTAATGTATGAATTTTTCATAATGTACAAAGTATGTTTTTAAGCATTGACGTATGACTGTTTTATATTGTGGATACCAACCCCAATGTGCCTCAAGGGTTATACGGAATATTTCTGGGATACCATCCCAATCATGCCTCAAGCATAACACGACAATATATTGGGGATACAATCCCATCGTTTTTAAGAGTTAGTCTCCGTATTCCTATTTATACGACAGTGTATGTAGGGATACCACCCAACCCTTCCTCGTGCGTTCGACGGTAATATTTTGTGCAGACCATCCCCGACGGCCTCAATGGTTATACGGCAATTTACTGGGGACATCATCCCACCATGCTTTAAGCGTTAGACGACAATATACTGGGGATATCTACCAACCTCGTAGATACGATATACAGCGAGTATTCGAACAGCAGTGTCTTACTAAAATGACCGACTTTATTCCAACGTGTTTATCGTCATTGCCCTTAAATTGTAAGAATTATGCTGATAAAATTACATACGACACTATTAAAGCATTAAAGAAAATAAATTGTCGAAATAATATTACTTGTCTGCAAAACATATTTACGGTAACAATGCTCTGACATTCAGGATGTTCCTTTATTCAAATCATAAAATATTCAATAACAGCAAGTGTGCCATTTTCAATATTTGCGTATCTGCGCATGCGCCGATTGCAACAAATGTAAAAGGTCAGCAGAACGGATTACCATTATCCTCTGTTGTCGTTAGAAAAACAATGGATATAAATAGATGTGACATTATAACTGTACCCCTTTCTGTTACTAAGCAACGTTCTTGTGTTACCATGGAGGTAGGAAAGCCTACCAAAAACATTTAAAGACAAATAAGCCTTCAATAATAGTATCCCTATGGGCAATTTTCAAACAAATGACTCATCAAGTCACACACTGTGCAAAAACGTGATGATTGTATCAACAAAAGTGTTGATTAGTTTTAACGTCACATAGAATGAGATCTTCAAACAGCTTAGTGTCTCTATTCTCAATCAGATAAATCGTAATTTTCATGAAACATAATTGGCTGACATGCACTTTGGCAATACTTAACTAGAAAGGCTAGATAACCACTAATTATTGAGGTATTTCAAGGACACTTTGAATAAAATGACAAAAGTAAGGTAAAAGGATACGATTGAAATAGTACACTGTCGACGTTATATATTCCGTGAAACAAGGGTGTTCGGAGGAACACATGTGTCACCTGCTCGCAGCTGACACAAAAACGGTTAATATGCTGGAGTGAAATCAGAACAAAAGGGGATAACTCAAATAGTATTGCATGTAGAGTGATGCACTTAAGTTACATCAATGGTCCCCAATGAGAGGATCACACATGTGAAATTCGAAAGCTCTATAATGATTAATTTAGAAATGACATCCAAAAAACAAAGTGTGATGGACAGACAGACAGAAGTCAACAAAGGTACACATTTTGACTGCTAAAACCAGTACTTCTTATTGGCACCTTTAGCACATTCGTAAAAATCACGTGTTTAAACCATTGTGAATGGTTTAAAAACTACACAATTCTAACCTCACCTCCAACTTTCTCTAGTAAATGCTCCTGTACATTAGATTTTCGGTAGAGGTTGGATCTAAAATTAGCCCATGAAGGAATGGGTTAAATACGATCACTTCTTTGATTTGATTTAGTGTGGTTGTCGTACAAACCATTTATTGTAACTTAATGTAGTTAGTCTTGCTGAACGTTTGTTCTGGACAACCATTCGTCCGATGTCGTTTATTGGTATATTCTTGCAATTAACCATTCTCTTGCTGAATTTTAAAATACATTTCTCCTTCTTTACCCACGCCCTGTTGTATAATTACATACATGTATATCTTCACTGTGTCCACGTATTTCGCTGTGCAATCACTGCTGTGGAGTGCACTGGTTGCACAGTCAACTTGTAAATAGTGCAGACCCTGATGAGACAGCTCCTGCAGGAGCTGTCTGACCAGGGTCTTCACTATTTACAGGTATGTTTATTGACGTGAATAGCAAGCGAAGGGTTAATATCCATGATCTTATCGTATAGAATAAACATACGTGTTTATAAATTAACAAGGTCGATCAATATAAACAGTGGATATCCTCTAATTTAGCGACCATTTAAGGACGTAACATGGAACGGGTGGATGCTTGATGCATGGCGAAAGTAATAAAGAAAGCTCCTATGGGAGCTGTCTGTATCAATGTCGTCCTTCATTAAGCTAAGTTATAAACCATTAGGACTCAGCTGTACATGTATACCTTTCTTGCGGTCAAGTTAGTAAGTTAGTTGGGGTTTACGGCAGCGCTACACTGTACAGGTTTATGGCTACGAGACAGGAGAAGGTTGGCGGACCCCAATCTCATTTACGTCGGGATAAAGCATGGGCTATTGATCCAGAAGCTTCACACAGAGTAAAAACCAACTCCAGTTAATGTTAAACCCTTACTAGTTGAAACCCTTACAGAGTTAAAAAAAACACCTCTTTATGTTAAACACTTACTAGTCGCCTCTTATGATCATGCAGAGGGTAAACAATGATGCTTATTATTGTTGGGCCGTTTAAGTAAAAGGGGTTTACTGTAGTTCTCCTCTCTTTCTCCTCTAGGATTATTTTTAGACCCAACTTCTTCGAATTAATATACTGAAAAGGAGCATTAACTATAGAAAAGCAGAGTTGTAGAATTGTGTAGTTTTGAAATCATTGTGATAAATTGAGCATTTGCTCCTATGGAGCAAATGCTCTATTTATCACAATGGTTTCAATAAACTTGTTGTTGCAGAGGCGCAACAATGCGTCAGTAGGAGAGAATGGGTTACATAGTTATCTGTCATGCCTATGTCTATTGCAACCTACCAATGTGTCCACGGTCAAACACTTACATAGTTGATATAGAAATTAATAAGTACAGTAAAACCTCTGTGTAACGGCCATTAAAGTACATCAAATGTTTTGTGTTAAAGACAGGTGGCTGCTTAAAGCAATGTGAAAGTAAAACAGAACGCTCCTATAGCAGCGTTCTGTTTTACTTTCACATTGCTTTAAGCAGCCACCTGGCCCAAATACCAACTGATTAACACAATTTTGTGGTCGTTATAGAGAGGGTTTACTGTATGTAATATCAGGAATATGGTTGTATAAGTAAACTTGACTCAAGCAAAACAGCTTTTAACCCTGTCAACCCGATGCATTCATGTAAAATGTCATTTGCAAGCAGTGTAGTCCTAGAGGAGCCATCTGATCAGGGTCTGCACTGTTTGTTATACACAATCCTCAAGCATGTTTAACCCCTTCATACTGACTAGTCTCTATAGTTAGACACTGATGGACTATTTCATTTTGATAATTCAGGTTTGGTCAGGTTAATCAGCACCATGTCTTGTAACATGTTGTAAGATAAGACCTTTATTCGGTAAATTATTTCTCTTTGTGCTGTAATAGCTTTTATTTGCACAACTAAATTGCTTTTCTGTTTGTTTCCTATGTTCCACAGATGGTTTCTATATAATATTTTTTTCCATTACAGTACTGATATTCTTCTATTGTGTTCAAAGAGTGTGATAACAGCCAATATGTCAGACTTTACAGAGCATTATACACCTTAAGCTCTAAAATTATATCTCATCTTCATAAAATGGTCTGCTTCAATTCTGAAAGTAAAGATGGTTTTCATATCTCTTAACGAACCTTCTCGGAATGCCAAACGGTTCTGAATCTCATGGGCCGATGGGCTTATTAGTGCCTTATCTGGAGAATATGGGAGCAAATATAACGAACGTTCATGCATAATATTGAAAGGATTAACCCTTATCTCCCCAAGAAAACACAAGCTCGGTTCAAGTTAAACCATTGTGCAATATTGACTACTTTAAAATCGGTCAAGAGTTTGAAGAACATATTGACATTGACAGGTGTCAAACAGCTTGGCGTCTCATCTGGATCAAAGCTGATTGCAAATAGTTCTAAAATCGCGGTGAGACTGACACGGATAAATAAAGATTGCGAAATGAGGATTGTAAGAAGATAACCAGGCGTACAATGACCGTCTACGACAGAACTATTAACTTTTACCTCGGTGAGCAAATTATTTTTACACAATTTTCACCCACTACATTTCTACAAGCTATAATAGTTTTTTGTCTACCAAAATGCAACCAGCGTGTCGAAGAGTGGATCATGATGAGACACTGGGTAACTCGCCGTCTTATCTAGACCCAAACTGTTTGCATTGGTAAGCATTATTTCATCCAAGGCAGGCTAAAGGTAATGGTCTACGGTGTATAATAAAATATACTTTTACAACATTTAGCACTATAACTTGTTGCAATGGATTCAACCTAGCTGATACAAAACCATTATCTGCTACCTATGAAATGTTTATGGCTCCCTATAACTATAATTCTGTTCTTAAATTCAATGCTGTGCGAACGATATATAATATTTTATGATTAGTTTCTCTAAACACAAGTTGTAACAGAAGCGCACACTAATTTCACCTACATTATACTAATGGGTACAGTGTCATGTTTGGATTCTATGCCCGTAGTGTAGGCTTTTACAAATCGGCGTCTCATCAGGCTCCAATCTGTTTAATACTACTTTCATAAAAATATGAGTCGGGACATTTGGCCAATAATTTAAGAAAGTCCTGTGTCACGACACTTGGTCATTACTGCGTCAAAGGCTTGACCAATCGAACGTAGCCAAAATATACCAACTCCAAACTGTTAAGCAGCCATTTTTTACTGAGGGATAAGGTACTGAATAGAACATACTTTCTTGGCATAAACAAAACATGTCCATTGCCGTGGTACATATAAACATAAGGATTAATGATGTGATTACAGTCCAAATTAGATCTTATGGCACACCAACATAACCTGTAATAATTAAACAAAACATACCTGTAATGGTGGTCTCGAGAAAAAAAATGTATACGCCCATCAAAACACATGAAAAAACAAAACTACCCATTCCAAATATAAAACAATAAAAACACAACAGATTCGAACCAAACTATTATAGCGGCCACCTGGGCATTATACAGTGTTTATACCTGTAGTGTTTGTAAACATTGATAACAAAAGGTGTGCCATAAGATCTAATTTTACCTGTACATGTAGTGAACGGAGATACAAGAAGCTACCGTACTGAATCCTATACTGTGACTACTCTTTAGAATCGTCTCGAAGAGACGATTCTAAAGAATCGGCACAGTATAGGGCTTGCTGGAAAATGACGATTTTAGTATTTAGGTGCGTACTTGTATCTGTAGCTCTCCTTTGGTAATACCTGAAACCTTTGAATATGGAGTTAACCAAGCAAGCATGAAGACCCTAATCCAACAGCGTCTTCCGGGTTGTCTGATTTGGGTATTTTCTGTTTTGTAAAATGGTGTCAAAGGGGATGTATATGAAGTAAAGTGTGACATTACTCTACCGTTTCAATAGATTTTGCAGCTGAATCAATAAGTATCGTGCTATTCCTCTCAAACAAAACTATTTACTTGTTATATAGCCCTTAACTTAATTCTAGTATCTTTATTACTTGAATACCTCATACATGTATAGAACTATCCAACTGAGTTAGTGGTAGAGGGCTACTTATATTCAAGGAGCTGACAAAAGTATCTTCTGGATCACCAGAACGATATAATGAGGAAATAAAATTCCAACGAAAAGTACATCATAAGTCGTTGAGGTTCGTTAGCAGAATGGAAGTGTATTATGCAGAATGCATTAAATTAATGGTATTGTTGTATGCTAAATGCATTTAGATTTAAACTGTAGCTTTACGATGGCAATATCAATATAATATCCGTACAATAAAAAATGTAACACATCGAAGACACCACTAGTAAAGGCTTGACTCTTTCATCGCCGAAGTTGCCGGAAAGCGAACATAGGGCGAGTGCTGCAATGGGCGAATAAGTAATACATTTGTAAACAGTTTGGATCCAGATTAGACGACGAGTCACATCACCGTTGTTTTGAGAATAACTTGAAGAAAAGTCAATTCTGACTTTTAATTTAGGCGCCAATGCGTGCAAGATAGTATTATTTTGCATCAAAAGACTTAACGCTAGTTTTCTTCATTTTAGTATATAATATATGTCCTATACTGTAAGCCGATCCAGAAGGTAATGGTTCATCAGAGAATTTTAATGGCATATTTGATATAAACCAACGAGCCAAATACATTTTACAAACATATGATTTATTCTAACCGGCATCTTCGGTGTATCATTTTCAAATCTAAGTGGAGTATTCAATTTATGATTAATCGGGACATTCAGTGTATATATATACAACTGCAAATTGTGCTAATTATACTTACTTTACGAGAGTATGTATTTTTTGGGCCTGATACACTGAATGTCCAGATTAACCATAAATTGAATGTGTATTTCAGAGTTTTTAATTGTTTCTCTGTTTCTTTTATTACATCCAAAACTATGTTTCTAGAACGATTTACCGAGGTGTTCTGATTAACATTTAATTCAACAGTAACGGAATGAAATAGAAGACTAAACAAAATTCTGGAAAATAGATCCAACACTATTGGCATGGGTAACGATTAGTACGCGATGTCTCATCTGGATCCAAACCTGTTGGTATGGGTAACGACTAGTACGTGACGTCTAATCTAGATCGAAAAATGTTGGCATAGGTAACGACTAGTACGCCGACTACGCTGTAAATAGGTTTGGCGCAAAATGCAAATGTAGTTTTCGTCTGCAAGCAATGTCGTCTGCTTTAATTTTAAGGATGGACTTTCCGTCAATTAAATCTCTACTGAGTGTGTCAAACAGTTTATATTATGACAAGACCCCGCGCTTCTTGTAGTTTGATATAGGTCCAAACTGTTGGCAGAGATAGTCGTAGAATCGCCAATGGGGAAAAAGTTATGTGAATCGCTTTCCGGGGACTTCGTTGACCTTTAGCCTGCTGAGCAAAACTTTGTTTGTATAAAATGTCACAAATTTCAGTTTACCACTGTTCATTTGTCTTGCATTTCATTTCAACAGCATGGCCAAGGTATCAAACAGTTTGGACTCTGGTCAGACGCCGAGTAACTCGGCGTCTCATCTGGATCCAAAATGTTTGCAAACGTAATCATTCGTCCGCACGCAGGTTAAATATAAAGACATTTTTGTATTGTGCAATGTAACATCAAACGCATTTAACCCTTTCGCTGCCAAACTCTGTCGTCTGCTAACTTTGTCGTCTGCTATAAATTTTCATTTTTTTTTATTTTCTTCATTTTTGTTTCAAAAACATAGTAACAATAACAAACAGTTTGGATCCTGATGAGACGCCGAGATACTCGGCATCTCATCTGGATCCAAACTGTTTGCATAGGTAATCACAGATCCGGCATTGGCAGCGAAAGGGTTAAAAAGAGAATAAAGACAGCATGTGTGTTTCAATGAAGATGTAAGGTTCTTGAAAATGTCATTTGAATAGATAGTATAAACTCTTCCTTGTATTGCTAGCTTGCAAGTGGTAATATTTCTTTGCATTTATACAGAAATATCCGATTTGATATTAAACCTATCTTCTCTTTGTTGAATCCCAATACTGTCATATGTGTTATGTAGTATGGTTGTAAATATGTCTTACTCTCAGCTGTTTCATTCATCAAGTGACTTACTACAGCGACAAAACCGTTAGGTGACTATTTTTGTATGTGACGTCATTTACTTGTAATCTATACATAGAGGCTAAAACGACACTACTATTGGATGCCTCGGGCTTTCTATCAGAAATGCTTCTGCTTTGACCACAGCCAGATTCACAGCTTATTAGTGATACTGGGAATGTATTGACTTTCATGACACGGCTACGATTCTGATAGAACGCAGAGTTCCTCAGCTCAGATTGACTTTGCACAGCAAAAGACCAACTGCAACTTGATAGTTTGGGAATCTTACACTTGCGCCTTTGGGATGATAAAAGCATTCTTGCAATAGTTATTGCATGCGATTTAGCTGATTTGTTTCTCAGTGGATATTGTTCTCGATAAGGTAACATCATTCTAAACACTTACTATATAACTTTTAATATATGATTGAAATAGTGTGAAAATATTCCTATTTTTTGTCAGAGGAAATGTTTCATCTTTCAAAACGAGATTTATTAACGCATTTATTACTGCCATAATTAATATTTTGTTCCAATACATTATGGTATTATTTCTTACATAAATAGTCATGAGTAAAGAGTTTTGTGTAGCGTATTTGACAAGCACCAACCAGGGAATAATTATATCTAAGATTGTAATTGGTTATACATGTACAGATATCACCCATATATTTCAAATACAGATATCACTGTTCTAATTGTTTCTCTTTCCACATTGTTTGAAAAGCTGTTAAGACTACGATTTTAATTGCTGACATTGATATTGGAACTTTGTTCCGTCACGTCAGTAGATGATGGTATTAACGCCTTTTCACGCCTTTTCACGCATTTGCAAACAGAGTAGAACAGGAATAGAAGACTCCTATTCGAGTCGTCTGATCAGGGTCTGCTCTGTTTGCTTATGGAATAATATAGATCTGATTATACAATTTCTGTTAAAGCATATAAACATTCAGCCAGAACATATTCATGATGTCATTATTTCTTACATGAATATTGAACAGAGAACGGATTAGTCTAAGGGTATAACTATAGTAATTAACGACTTCGTGAAACTGACACATCTATGTTTACGTTTAAGACAAAAATCAAACCGTTGAATCCGCACCTTAACCCTTTCCCTCATATAAACGTGTTTTCACGCATTTGCAAACAGAGTAGACCCAGATCAGACGGCTCCTCAAGGAGCCGTCTGATCAGGGTCTACTCTGTTTGCTAGTGGAATTTGAAAGATCTGATTCTTTACTTTCTAAAATGGCTTCAATGTTCACCTTCCATATTTTATTATAACTATTTTCTCCATGAATATTCAGTAGGTATTGAACTTTGGAATAAACACAGAAAAGGGAAAGGGTTAAATCTTTTTATCGAATTTATCTGCAAAATTTATTTTGTTTTCAAATGTATAAACCGATTAAACAATCAGTCTTGATATATTGGAAATTTTATAATTGTATCAGTGATAATTATTTACGTTAAATCATCAAAAATACGGAAATGATTATAGTCAGAGTTAGTGATTGAGATTTAACAGATTTCAACAATTTACATAATTGTTGTATTTAAAGTGCAATTCGGTGCAAGTCTGCAACACATGTACAACATCTGCATTGAAGTACAACGGAAGACAACACACCAACACTTTACTCTTTGTCATCGTGTTTGTTGCTATACGTTTATTATTCACCTGACAGTGAACCCGGTAAACTTATATCTGTGTTGACAATGTGTTCGTAAAGCAACATATGTGCTAAGAATGTACATGTTTATAGTTTATATTCGCGTTCTTTAAGTTAATGATCGCATTGAAATTCTAATGCAAACTTAAAAGCCAAATCAGCTAATACAAAGTAAATATGGAAAGTTTTCACTTTATATTCACGAAGTATGGACATTTAATTATTAACCTCTATCTCCTCTTCAACGATAGTGTCCTGTATACTGGTCTGGATAGTTTTGGTTATGTAGTACGTTTATGTGTAATAAATTTGTCAGAGCTCCAGATAAGATGCGTAAATTAAAACATTTTCAGTAATAACTTCTTTATTTCTCCATCAAACCATATACTGCGACCACTCTTTAGAATCGTCTCTTCGAGACGATTCTAATGAGTGGTCACAGTATAAGGTTTGGTGGAGAAATGACGATTTTATGTTTGGGTACATACCCTTATCTGTAGCTCTAACAGGATCATGTATGTGTCAATTGCGTATGATTGAAAGTATGGAAATTATGGCACACTGTACGGGGCATATGTGCTTGAGTCGATAAGTGACGCGTGTACACCAGAGGTTAATATCAGATGCGTAAAATAAACAGGTTAAAGAATATTATTTTTTTATTTGTCCACCAAATCCTATGTTGTTACCGCTCTTTAGAATTGTCTCATAGATATGTTTCTGAAGATTGGTAACAACATAGGATTTGGTGGACTAATGATTAACCAGTATTTGAGAATGCACTTTTATCTGTTGCTCAGCACGCTTTAATTTGGTTTTAAACTATTCTGTATCCTTTTTAAAAGACCGCTTCAGCAACGATTCCTTCGCAGTATTTAAAGCATATTATACATAGCGCCTTTAACAAAGTGCATCCTCATTTGTATCAGAACATTTTATAAACCAGGGGTCACGGGTTCGATCCCCCGCCGGACCAAGTCCGTCGGACGAGACTATAAACCGAGGTCCGATATATCAAGGCTTTACACTGGGCATCTAAAAGAACCAGAGAAACTCAGTCGATAATAAGAGTAGGGCATCGCGCCCGGGTTTCTCTGTATCCCCTACCCGCTCTCTGGGGCGTCTCATTAGCCCATAGTGAGCAGAAACGGACGCTAATCAACACAAACACACATTTTATAACTGAACAATTATGCTTTCCGAATATACTTGATTTTTGGGATCCTTTTCTTAAGTGAACTGTACGTGTTGCAACTAGCGAATAACATGCCCAGTTCCCCCACTGGATTGTGAATACATTAGTAAAGGTCTATAACGACCATGTAATGAATAAACATATAGGTCTATATTAGCAGGATGTACTTGATGAACGACACACTTAACCCATTTGCTTCCACGATCCCATATATGGGACGTAGGCAAACAGTATAGACTCTGGTCAGACGCCGCATAAAGCGGCGTCTGATCAGAGTTTACACTGTTTGCTGATAGGAAATTCAATATAAAGCAAAACAAAAAATGAAAAGTTAGACCAGACATCCCTTAGAGAAAAATAGACCAATCCATTATATAAGCATGGAAGAATCCACTGGGAGCAAATAGGTTAATGCAGAATGCCAGCTGAGGAGATTTCTGTATAAATATCAACCTGCACCAAGAATGTTACTTATTTTAACCCATTCGCTCCCAGTGGATTCTTCCATCTTTATATATTGAATTAGTCCATTTTTTAATTTAAGGGGATGCCTGGCCTAAATTTTCAATTTCGTTTTGTTTTATATTGAAATTCCTATCAGCAAACAGTGTAGATACTGATCAGACGCCGCATCATGCGGCGTCTGATCAGAGTCTACACTGTTTGCCTACATCCCATATGTGGGATCGTGGGAGTAAATGGGCTAATACATGAATGGTAATTTGTGAACTGATTAAGATGCGTCAGTGAGCGCGATACGATGTAGGGTGACTCTTCGTAGTTAAACTTCGATATCTCGAATTCGGATAACTCGAACTTTAGGATAACTCGAACTCGGATAGTTCAGTCATCCAAAAAACTCACAATACAGAATCGTTCTAAAATGTATCGCCATATATATCTTGAAACAGACGTGTCAGCTTCATACAGGCCAAAAGTAATGTTGAAAGCTCCTAAAGGAGCTTTCAGCATTACGTTAGAACTGTGTTAAGCTGTGAACTCGAGATATTGTTCAGATTAGAAAACGGATAACTCGAACACCTGTTATCGCTTACTAATTTGTATAATGCCTTGGTGTTCGAGATATCGTGTATATGCATTCCTAGAATACTATCAACCTTTGTTATAAACAGGAATTTGGTCTATAATTGTATCAGCCTTTTATACATACAATTTAGTCTAAAACTGTATCAACCTTTTATAAATATAATTTGGTATAAACCTGCACCAGCCTTTTATAGATACAATATGGTCTAAATAAACCTTAATCATCCTTTTATAGATGCAATTTGATCTTAAACAAACTGCATCATCCTTTTATAGATGTAATTTGATTTAAAACTGTATCAGACCTTTTATTAATATTTTTGGTATAATTCTGCATCAGCCTTTATAAAACATGATTTGGTATAATACTTTTTCACCCCTCGTGATAACACATAAGTCGGTATAAAACTATATTAGTCTTTTATAAGTACAACCTTGTATAATACTCAACAGATATACCCTGGACAAATATAAATGTGTGTACGGGTGCAGACGAAAGGCTACAAAATAGTATAGCTCGCCATGCCCCTAAGGGTAAAGCTTATTAACCATTGTTAGTCAACAGTGGCGTTCATTTCTGTTTAATTAACCCACTTGCTCCCAGTGGATTAGTCTATTTTTATCTAAGGGATGCCTGGCCTAAATTTTCATTTTAGTTTTGTTTTACATGTATATTGAAATTCCTATCAGCAAACAGTGTACACTGATTATTATTGTGCGGCGTCTAACCAGAGTCTACTGTTTGCCTACGTCCCATATATGGGATCGTGGGAGCAAATGGTTTAATATCTAATAGCACATTGTCTACAAAACAAATGCATACACAAGCCATTTACGAGTACATCAGGACATCCCGACGCACAGTGTTAGATGAGACGTTTGCAGTTTTTGCACCCAATTACTATTTATCTGTCTGCACAGAACCCCTAATAAAATTGCTTATCTGTTTAATTGATATCTGTTGTATCGTTTCTATTTTATTATATTGCGGCGTACCGTTTTAACATGAAAATAATTATAACAGAAATAACTCTTATATGATGTTTCTTGGAGTATGGTTGTTTGTGTAGTTAACGTCCGTTTCTGCTCACTGTGGGCTAATTAGACACCCAAGAGAGAGGGGAGAGGATACAGAGAAACTCGGACACGATACTCTACTCTTATTATAAATATAATTTCTCCGGTTCATTTAAATGCGAAGTGTAAAGCGCCGATACATCGGACCTCTGTTTATAAAGTCTTATCCGGTGGGGATCAAACATGGGACCCTTGGTTAGACAAACACGTGAATTAAGGTATAATTAGAAGTAAGCATATTGATCGTGTTTATATTTCAAACTTCAAACCGTATACTGTTTTGTTTAACCCTTATCCGCGACAGGAGTATATGTATGTGAACAACTCGGCGTCTTGGTCAGGACCTAAGCCTGTTTGACACTTGATCAACAGGAGTCTGTGAATAGCTCCACGTCACGTCAGGACCTACGCCTACTTGATCAACAGGAGTCTGTGAATAGCTCCACGTCACGTCAGGACCTACGCCTACTTGATCAACAGGAGTCTGTGAATAGCTCCACGTCACGTCAGGACCTACGCCTACTTGATCAACAGGAGTCTGTGAATGACTCCACGTCACGTCAGGACCTAAGCCTGCTTGACACGTGGTCAACAGGAGTCTGTGAATGACTCGGCGTCTTGTCAAGACCTAAGCTTGCTTGACACGTGGTCAACAGGAGTCTGTGAATGACTCCACGTCCCATCAGGACCTAAGCCTGCTTGACACGTGGTCAACAGGAGTCTGTGAATAGCTCCACGTCACGTCAGGACCTAAGCCTGCTTGACACGTGGTCAACAGGAGTCTGTGAATAGCTCCACGTCACGTCAGGACCTAAGCCTGCTTGGCACGTGGTCAACAGGAGTCTGTGAATGACTCCACGTCACGTCAGGACCTAAGCCTGCTTGACTCTTAACATCCTTGAGTCATGACATTCAGTCCATAGTTTCTCAAGAACATGGGTCCATGCTTATAAAGCTTTTTAGTTGAGTCTGAGTTCGTTCTCAAGCTTTTGTTTGGTCAGATTTGAATCAAAGGCTCAAATCTGACCAATCAAAAACTTGAGAACGAACTCAGACTCAACTAAAAGTTTTATAAGCATGGACCAAGATCGATTCTGAAAAAATCAAATTTGTACTAGATGCAAAGTTGAGCAAACAATATTTTTCCTAGCGTTATCAGGGTAATTAAAGTATTCTAGAATAAACAGTTAACTCTTTCAAGCCTGGGTTTTCAAATTGATTTTTTCAGAAGTCAAGATTACCATGGATACTCAGGCATATAATATTTCTAAAAGAAAATTGTAACATGACAAAGATTGTAGATGATTCTGATTTGAAGGATTCCCTAGGAACCCTTCCATCTGGGTCTACATTGTTTGCAAATGACATAAGTGACACATAAAAGATGAACAAGTCATAACAAGTATCGAAATAACTCGTGTTCAACACAATATCAAAACTATGTAACTAAGGTTGACACATAAGGGCAGTTGTAATTTCTAATACCACCTTTGCAACATGTCGTTTGTTGAGATACACAGATCCATGGTACTGAATCAAACATCGATAGAACTGTTATATCATATGATATAAATAAATTTCTTATTGTCGTCTGCAATCCAGTTTTTGTTAAATCATTCGGTACAATAAGGAAATGAAATAAATAAATGCAAATGTCAAAGGAAAAAAGCACATATGTAGAAATAGAGATTGAGACAAAAAGTGATGTTCTTGATCAGACGCCGCCTTGAAAGGGCGCGTCTGATATAAGATTGCACTATGTGTCGTGGTGCATTTATGCGACACCGCCGGTGAAAGGGTTGAATAGTATACTAATTGTTTGTAACATATTTCTAGATTCAACTCTTAATCTGCTGAATAATTAAAATGGTTGCAACTTTTTTTAATATTAACTAAACAAAATATTATATCAACAATTATCAGTTACGAAAATGCTTTTCAAGAAAAACAGTGCATATCCCGATCAAAGGGTTCCCTCGGGCACCATTTATATCTGAGTATAGATTATTTGCAAATGTCCAACATGCTCGATTACCCTATGTCGAGGGTTGACTATGTTGGTTAACCGTTTCCGTCATATAAACGCATGTTCACGCATTGGCAAACAGGGTAGACCTAGAGTAGACGGTGCCTATTGGAACGGTCTTGGTCAGGATCTGGGTCCATGCTTATAAAACTTTAAGTTGAGTCTGTATTCGTTCTCAAGTTTTGATCGGTCAGATTTGAGCCTTTGGCTCAAATCTGACCAATCAAAAGCTTGAGAACTCCTATCTGACCAATCAAAAGCTTGAGAACGAACTCAGACTCAACTAAAAAGTTTTATAAGCATGGACCCAGATCTGTTTGCTAATGTGTGTTATAGATTTGTTCCTTACTTTCTAAAATGGCTGCAATGATCCACCTTCCATATTTAATTGTAAATATCATTTGTAAATAGATATTTACTAAGTATTGAGATTTGGAATAAATATAGGACAGGGAAAGGGTTAATCTCTTGAAGTCTAAAATAACTTTTTTTTTCAAAACAAGCTATACCCATACATGCATTGCCTGCAACTGAAGACGATTCTAAAGAGTGGTCACGGTATAAGGTTTGGTGGAGAAAGTACGATTTTAGTATTTGGGTACGCATCCTTATCTTTATCTCTGCTCATAACCGAATAAAAACAAGAGCTGTCCGCAGACAGCGCGCTCCACTGTCTTTAGTGCTGGATAGTGTACTGGAAGTCTAAGTCAGAAAGGGCAGATAACTATAGCAAAATTAATTTTAGGGTTACCTGCCCTTGTGGAATGGGTCCCCCTTGTAATAGTTAACATGCATACCAAATTTGAACCAAATATCGTGGACAGTTTCTGAGACATGGACCTGAACTTATAAAACTTAACCAACAATGAAAATTCTAAGTCGAAAAAGGGGCATAACTATGGCAATATTAATTTTAGAGTTACCTACCCTTGTGAAATGGGTTCCCCTTGTGATAGTAAACATACATACCAAATATGATCCAAATATCTTTGATGGTTTCTGAGAAAAGGACCTTAACAAAAAGGTTAACCAACGCCGACGCCGACGCCGACGCCGACGAGAGGGTCATGACAATAACTCCGCTTTTTGAAAAAGTGGAGCTAAAAATGATATATTATTGTTCAAGTGCGATTCACAACTTATCTATCAGCTTCTTTTTTCTTCAGTTCCACTAGAATCAGACGGAACCATTTGATACATAAATTCTCATAACCGAGTATAAAAATCATATATTATTGTTCAAGCGCGATCCACAACCTTTTTTATGAGCTTTATGTTCTTTAATTCCAGACGTATTGTAATGTACCTCACTGTTTCGACGTAAAACAATTCTCATAATAAAACGTGTAATGTCTTTTCAAACTCTGATATACTAAACTGTTCAATTGCATCCGATTCGTTCAGTCCCTTACGGAAACTAATTTCGTGTATCAAGTACGTAGCTTGGGTCCTGATCAGATGCCATGTTACCCGGCGTCCAATCTGGATCCAAGTTGTTTGCTAGTGCCAGCGTAGACGCGCTCAGCACGAAAAGGGTTAACCCGCATTCAAGAGCTTTTAATTACACTTAATAATGTAACACTCTCTGAAAGGAAAATCATTCAACATTCAGTCAAAACAATATCAGACCGAAATCCAATCTGGCTGCGGTATTATTGGTTGGTTTCTGTGATTTGAGATATACTGATTCCTTGTCGGTCCATATTACGCTTCAGTCCACGACACAACAAACATACGCGGCGGCTGTAAACTATCATAAGTTATCCCAAACCAAATTACTTTTGCCAGTAGCTGTGTAAACCGTACACATTTATCACTCGAAATTGTATATACAACACATAATTTAGAAAGTGTATAAAATTTGTCAAATATTTCACGGAAACAATGAAAAATGGGTTTCGTAATGTAATAATGCAAATAAATATCCCGTTACAATTTCCAAGAAAAAGTTCATATGTTCTGCGACGTCCATCAAACCTGAAGGAACATCATAAGCACAGATGTTCTGACATTGTATCAATTTGCAGAAGTGCCATTTCACTGCCTAGAATACTCATTTATGATCATAATTATTGCATTCTTTCTTATGGATCATACATGACATTTCTGTAATATCATATTATCTACGGTGTGATAGATGTACATGTAATATAGTCTTCTGAAAAACGATACCAGTTTAATTAATAATATTCTATTTCAGATACTTTAATAATGTGTGTATGTTTTATTAATTTTATGATATATTTTTCCCTGTGAAAAAAAAATGAATAGCTTTTTCGGATTACTAGATACCTGGTACCTACTAATGTTTCTTCCCAAGTCTGCATGTTGAGATGACATAAGTAATAAAGTATTTGCCTCTAACGGCATTGGCTTAGTTTAGTTTAGTGTAGTTTAGCTAAATGTTCACAAGATCACAAATAACCTATTTCAATTCCAGGTTCGACTTGACTGACAATTGTAAAATAATCTGACGTTCAGTCAGTATAAGTTTTTTATGTCGTAGAACCTGTTAAGATTCGAAGTAAACGAGTTAAGCTATTACGTTCACTAATAGGGTAATGGTTATATGACTCGTGTCCCTTAACTCTTCGTATGCTTAGTGCGTCGTAGCCGGCATTTGCAAATAGCTTGGATCCAGAAGAGACGCCGAGTTACTTAGCGTTTCATCATGATCCAAGCTATTTGACACCCGGTGGATAATTTCTCAAACATGTGACCGAATCAGAAGTCCAGCAAATGAGATACCGAGTAGACATTAATCCATTTGCTCCCACGATCCCATATATGGGACGTAGGCAAACAGCGTAGACTCTGATCAGACGCCGCATAATGCGGCGTCTGATCAGAGTCTACACTGTTTGCTGATTGGAATTTCAATATAAAACAAAATGAAATTGAAAATTTAGGCCAGGCACCCCTTAGATAAAAAAGAGACTAATCCAATATATAAACATGGAAGAATCCACTGGGAGCAAATGGGTTAAGTCAACTTTAGCTTCCAAATATGCACCAACTTCACCACTAGTCTAATAATGCTAGTGCGTTTTACCAGGCATGTACAGTGCAATCCATCTAAACCGGACGATCAAATACGTATCGATTCCGATCTTGAAAACAGATGATAGCCAAATGCAAGATGAATGCCATACAGACATCCCTTCGTGGATCTACCGGCATGCATTAAGCGCTAATCTGACTAAAATTACATTCATTTTTCTGTACTAAAATTCCGCTCATCCCTTTACTACATACGAGGGGATATCAAAAAGTTTTGAGCCTCATATAGAAATCGCTGGATTTTTAGAAATTAATTGTTTTAATTTTAATATACCCCTTTGTACGCATTTGCAAACGGAGTAGACCAAGATCAGCTTCCGGCAAGAACCATCTGATCAGGGTCTGTATTGTTTCCTTATGATATGATATATAATTTCTACAGTTTCTGACATGGTAAAAATCCATGCCCGTGTACTGTAACATGTATAACAGCTAATCTAATTGATATGTATGTAAGAAATTAGCCTTTCCTTTATTTTAGCATATTTATACGCATCTGCAAATAGAGTATACCAATATCAGACGGCTCCATTAGGAGCCGCCTGATAAGGGTCTGCTCTGTTTGCTTATGATGTAATATTTATCTGTTTCTACAGTGTCTGCATGAGCCAAAATGTCAAAGTGTTTTGATATGCCTTTAAAAAAAATAATCTTATTGATATTCATGACGTCATTATTTCTTACATGAATATTCAACAGGGAAAGGGTTAATGGAGTAGAGCGTTAAGAAGAGGTTTGCTACATGGCGAACATATTAACCCTTCTCACCTTAAAAAAGGGTCCGCTCAATCATCTCTGTTTTGTTAAATTTTTCACTGATGTCCGTTTCGATCAATCCTTTAAAACTTTTGATCGAGTGTCAAACAGATCGGATCCTGATGAGGGGCCGAGTTACTGGGCATCTCATTGGGACCACAGCTGGCAAATGTCAGCTTTAGGTGCGCCTTGCACGAGAAGGGTTTTACTAGCGGTATTACTGCACTTATATTCTAATATTATTTTAATGTTATATTCAAACAAACTCAGCATATCCTGATGAAAGTGTTCCCTTAAGTACTCTCTGATATGGTTTTACACTGTCGTTTATAGCACTAATAAAAGTCACTACTAGGCCTAAGTCAAATATAGACTGGATAAAACGTTTCTAAGTGTATTTCAATACTGTCCTAGATTTGTCAAAAGCAAGCCCGTGCATTGCAACAGCATGCGTAAAACAAGGGAAAAGTACTTTATTATTGGCAAAACGCAGATGAAATACATGTAATATTAAAGTTTAAACTCAACGCGAACAATTACAAGGTCATATAACAAGCTCGAAGGTCTTATTTTAATTTTATGATGAGTTAGACGTTCTGAAGAAATGTTGTGGCGTTTTTTGTTTTATAACTGCAATATTATCAGTACTTCCCTTTCCCTCTGAATACGAACGACTGATATTAAAGTTTACTTTTCAAAATTACCTAATACATTACATTGTACTCATCAAAAGACCAATCATGTCAAAGCATTATTGTTACCACAAAAATGTAAGGTTCATTAACACTACATATACAAATCAGACCTCCATATGAAATGCGTAAATTAAAACATTTTCAAGAACAGCTTCGTTATTTCTCCACCAAACCCAATGTTGTGAGCACTCCTTAGAATCGTCTCGACGAGACACTTCTAAAGAGTTGTCACAACATACGGTTTGGCGTATGTCATTTATAGCAACCTCTCATTTTCAGCCGTTTCACATTTGCACTTGGGCGAATTATTTTATATATAAAATATAAAATTAAGGGTCAGATATTTAACAGAAAGGCAGTAATCGCTTTCATTAACCCATTTGCTCCCAGTGGATTCTTCCATGCTTATATATGGGACCAGTCTATTTTTTATCTAAGGGATGTCTGGTCTTAATTTTCAATTTTGTTTTGTTTTATATTGAATTTCCTATCAGCAAACAATGTAGACTCTGATCATACGCCGCATTATGCGGCGTATGATCAGAGTCTACACTGTTTGCCTACGTCCCATATATGGGATCGTGGAAGCAAATGGGCTAACTTCGTGTCGTCAATCCATCTTATAAGACGATCAGTAGAATGGGGCACATACTTGATCCAGTAGTTTCAATAACAAATAGTGAACATTCCTATGCAGCCTAATGTACATTTGGCAATTGTTATGCGTCTTCTGCTTTCTACCGGCGTATATGATTGTTGCAACGCCATTAAACGGTCTACGGGTTCTGAATGTGGTGACGCCATAAAATGGTCTACGGGATGTGGTGTTATGAATTTGGATACATAAAAGTCACAAATTGTCAGGAAATTGTATTAATGAGAACAAACGGCATGAGTGTGTTCGGTGCATAGTGTGTGAAAGTTCTCTGAAAAGGTATAGTATTATCTCTATGCAGCGGTCACATACATGTATTAACCCTTCGCTTGCTAATCGCGTCAATATACCTACCTGTAAATAGTGAAGACCCAGATGAGACAGCTCCTGCAGGAGCTGTCTCATCAGGGTCTGCACAATTTACAAGTTGATTGTGCAACCAGTGTACTCCGCAGCAGTGATTGCAAAGCGAAATACTTGTACACGGTGAAGATATATGTAATTATACAACAGGGCATGAGTAAAGAAGGAGAAATGTATTTTAAAATTCAGCAAGTGAAGAGTTACATGTAACTTTTTCACCGCCAATGTCGCAAAAATGCACCGCAACAAATACTGCTGTCCCAGATCAGACGACATCTTGTATTTTGTCTCAACTCATTTTCTATATTAATGATTTGCTTTATTCCTTTGGAATTTGTTTTCATTTATTTCATTTTCTTATTTTACCAAATGATTTAACAGAATTTGATTGCAGACGACAATTAAAACTTTGGCGCCAAAAGGGTTAAAAACTCCGTGATGCTTTTAACTATTTCACAGCTGGAAAGCACCTAACACAGTTTGATACAATGGGAAGTGGGGGTATTTGCAAACAATTTGGATCCAGATGAGGCACCGAATAACTCGACGGCTCACTAAGGTCAAAACTGGTTTTAACGTTTAGCCTGCTGAGCAAATTAGTTTTACTTTTACAGAATATTTCCCCTCCTACATTTCCAAAATTTAACCTATACTCAATTTGTCTACCAAAATGCAATCACGTGTCAAACAGTTTTGATCCTGATGAGACGCCGAGTTACTCGGCGTCTCATCTGGATCCAAACTGTTTTCATAATTATGTATTCACTCATCCGCCCATAGCAGGTTAAAGGTTAAATAAGTCCCTTCTGGAACATTAAGCCAGCCTATATTCCGAACTCTGACGGAATACGGCGAGTAGTTACGATGGATTAAGCAGATGGCATCGTTTGCAGACGAAAAATATTTGGCGCCCAAAGAGTTGACTATTCGGGCAAGAAATGATTACATGTACCACCATGAGTATTTAATAGCTGAACTTTTATAATAGCATATGTGCTATTATCACTACCTCACAGTCACTAAATCACTACAAAACTATCTCACAAATAAGCTTATATCTTGATTATAATCAGAGGTTGTAGCTTAAGTCGGGCATCGTAATTTGATGTTGCCAAGTTAAAGAATAAATCATCACAAAGAAAAAACCATGAATATGATAAAAAAAACATTTCTAATACCACACTGAACTTGATTGTAATACATGTATGTTAGACGTTATAACCATCTACATAATGTATCAATATTTGATGCTTTAATTTTAGTGTTCGCAAAACATTCATGAATGGGACATCTGACAGGAAACTAGCCACCGGGTTATATAATCAGATGCGATTTTCCCGCCAGAATTTCGCGCGCTTGATATAGTCGAGACAATTATCCAACGGTTATCCGTTGATGTTTATATTATTATAAAACAGTAAACTAAATAATAGAATTTCTTGCGGTGATAGTAATATTTAAAGTGGTTCTTTGGTGCAATTTGTTATTAATAACCCTTTATTTCATAAATTCTCTTTTCTGTGCCTTTCTACGCTTGCAAGCAGAGTAGACCCAGATCGGACGGCTCCTATATAAGTCTGCTTTTTTGCTTGTGTAATGATATAGACATAGTTTTACAATTTATGTCATGGCCTACAGCTTATGAATTCACGTGAGGTTATAGAAATTAATATGATACATATACATCAGGTACGGATCCAGGATTTCAGATTTGGGTGGGGGTATAAGTTTTTTTGGAGGGATGGGGGCGTAGATTCTTATGTTTGATGACATAAATAAATAGTGTGTTTGGTAATACATATTGAAAAAGAGCTGTGTTAAAGGCAGGTGGCTGCTTAAAGCAAGGTGAAAGTAAATGAGAACGCTCCTATAGGAGCGTTCTGTTTTACATTCACCTTATTTTAAGTAGCCACCTGCTCTAAATAGCAACTAATTAACACAATTTAGTGGTCCTTATAGAGAGGTTTTACTGTATATAGATCTAAAATATTACTAAAAAATGTTTTTTGAAATTTTAGGGGGCGTACATGTACGCCGCCCCCCCCCCCCCCCCCTCTCAGTCCGCGCTTGTACATGGTGACATTATTTCTTACATGGAGTAAAGGGTTAAATAAACTGGTTAAATTAAACTCGGATGGTTTGGTTCAATGCAAAAACATAACGAAGACAAATCTGAACATTCAGATACTTGAGATTAAACAAAACCATCAATTAATCGTTATTATTAGTATTATTGTTAATATGATTCATAATGTACATTATGTGAAACAGTGCAGACAAATATGATAGAAATAAAATTATTGTCGAATATGGGTCTGTACTATGTGAAACAGTGTAGACAAATATGATTTGTCGAATATACCATGATAATTCCATGGCTACGTGCGCTCCTTCTTCTGGCGCTATATGACCTATTTAGTGTCGCGGTGCTGTAAAACCCAACTCACTCACTCCCTCTTCTGGATGATCTGCGTAAGTGATATTTATAGTGGATATTCATGTAATAGATTAATGCACCGGTAAGGGTTATATTACAAAAATATAGTGATTACATTTTGTACACATCAATGTTCTACAGTAGAACCCCTCTAATGCGACCACTTAATGAATAAACATAGATGTCTTTATAAGCAGGTGGTTGCTTAATGCAGGACTTTTGTCCTGCATTAAGCTACCACCTGTATATAGCACCCAGAATTAAACCTCTTTTAGATGGTCGCATTATCGGGGTTTTACTGTATTTGTTTTATTAAACACATAGTACATTGCCCATATATTCCAAATATACATTTAAATACCGCTAATACGACTACTCAAAAGAAATATAATCACCTTTAGCCATTTACTCCATAGCGACACTTTTTAAAACCATTGCAAATATTTGACATTATTTGACAGTTATGCATTCCCTCCTAGACTATATTAGACCCAACGTCTTTGAATAAATCTACCGAAAAGGAGCATTAACTATAGAAAAGGAAAATGTTACAACTGTGTAGTTTTGAAACCATTATGACAAATAGAGCATTTGCTCTTTATTAGTAGCAAATTCTCTATTTATCATAATGATTTCAAACAATGACTTTTACAGAGGCGTCAAAAGGCGTCAGTAGGCCTGAAAGGATTAAATATAAATCAATGTAAAACAATTACAGTGAACTCTCATTACAACGGAGGTGTTTGTTTCCAGACATTTTGCTGGTATAACGAGGCTGCCGTTATAACGAGTTTAAATATTAAAGGAACCATATGGCCAGATTTAAACTAGTACCAACAGGTGAACGCTTAATGCAGAACGCAAGAAGTGCAAAAAGCTCCCTATGGGAGCTTTTTGCACTTCTTGCATTCTGCATTAAGCGATCACCTGTTTTATTGGCATTGCACCTATTTATTCAGCGGTTGTTTCAAAGACTTAACGGAAATTTTGTTTCAAGGCATATTGCCGGTATAATGAGGGTGCCATTGTAACGAATGCCGGTATAATGAGGGTGCCATTGTAACGAATGCCGGTATAATGAGGGTTCACTGTAGTTATGTCATGTTCATAAAGGGTGGAGTATGTCATAAATATCCACGGAGTAAAGAGTGAAACTTCCAACATCTACCAATCCTACAACGTTTGTGTATACGTCAAGTTTATTATATGTTCTCTCCGTTTAAATATTTAATTTGACATGTTTATTTCAGGTTGCACTTTTCGGCATATATAATTTACAATGTTAGGTGTTTACCGAGTTGCACCAAAGAAAGATGTGTTATGTACATTGTAGCAGCTAATTGCACAAGCGGTGCATTAGACAAGCTAGACAATGCATAGTTCATGTTTGGGTTACTTGAAAAATACAGTTGAACTTCGATATCTCGAACTTCAAGGGACCGTACAAATTACTTCGAGATAAGAGAAGTTCGAGTTATCCGATGTCTAATATGGACAGTTTCTCAACTTCACAGCTTAATGTTTGTCTAAATTAGTACTGAACGCTCTGAACGCAGCTTTCAGCATTACTGTTGACCTGCATTAAGCTGCCGCATGTGATTCTAGGTATGCGTAGTGATACATGATAGAACAATTCTGTGTTGTAAATTGTGGAAGGACGGGACATTTAGTTCGAATTTTCCGAGTACTGTCGTCCACTAGATATATTGTTACTACTGTTGGCAGGACATCTCATCAATTTCATTAGAAAAAAATTTAGAGAGACAAACAGTTTTAATATAGATGAGACGTCGATGTATTCTGCCTCTTGTTTGGACTCAGTTTGCATACGATATAACAGATGCGTCTTCACTGCGTTGAAGGGGCCAATCAGATCCATTTTATAATGGCATTTTACTACATGTATGTCAGAAACCGTGACATCGGATTTATATTATTCCATAAATAAACAGGGCAGATTCTGATCAGAGGGTTCCAACAGGAGCCAACTGATCTCATTCTACTCTGTGTGCAAAAGCGTTAAAATATATTTTACGGTGTAAAGCCATGGCTATCTGAACAAAGTAAAACTTAATTGAAAAATAAATGAATATACACTGATGTCTTTAAAAAAAAAAAAGAGAATTGAAAAATAGATGTCATCTACATTTGTATATACATCTGGATCCAAACTGTTTTCATAATTATGTATTCACTCATCCGCCCATAGCAGGTTAAAGGTTAAATAAGTCCCTTCTGGAACATTAAGCCAGCCTATATTCCGAACTCTGACGGAATACGGCGAGTAGTTACGATGGATTAAGCAGATGGCATCGTTTGCAGACGAAAAATATTTGGCGCCCAAAGAGTTGACTATTCGGGCAAGAAATGATTACATGTACCACCATGAGTATTTAATAGCTGAACTTTTATAATAGCATATGTGCTATTATCACTACCTCACAGTCACTAAATCACTACAAAACTATCTCACAAATAAACTTATATCTTGATTATAATCAGAGGTTGTAGCTTAAGTCGGGCATCGTAATTTGATGTTGCCAAGTTAAAGAATAAATCATCACAAAGAAAAAACCATGAATATGATAAAAAAAACATTTCTAATATCACACTGAACTTGATTGTAATACATGTATGTTAGACGTTATAACCATCTACATAATGTATCAATATTTGATGCTTTAATTTTAGTGTTCGCAAAACATTCATGAATGGGACATCTGACAGGAAACTAGCCACCGGGTTATATAATCAGATGCGATTTTCCCGCCAGAATTTCGCGCGCTTGATATAGTCGAGACAATTATCCAACGGTTATCCGTTGATGTTTATATTATTATAAAACAGTAAACTAAATAATAGAATTTCTTGCGGTGATAGTAATATTTAAAGTGGTTCTTTGGTGCAATTTGTTATTAATAACCCTTTATTTCATAAATTCTCTTTTCTGTGCCTTTCTACGCTTGCAAGCAGAGTAGACCCAGATCGGACGGCTCCTATATAAGTCTGCTTTTTTGCTTGTGTAATGATATAGACATAGTTTTACAATTTATGTCATGGCCTACAGCTTATGAATTCACGTGAGGTTATAGAAATTAATATGATACATATACATCAGGTACGGATCCAGGATTTCAGATTTGGGTGGGGGGAGTATAAGTTTTTTTGGAGGGATGGGGGCGTAGATTCTTATGTTTGATGACATAAATAAATAGTGTGTTTGGTAATACATATTGAAAAAGAGCTGTGTTAAAGGCAGGTGGCTGCTTAAAGCAAGGTGAAAGTAAATGAGAACGCTCCTATAGGAGCGTTCTGTTTTACATTCACCTTATTTTAAGTAGCCACCTGCTCTAAATAGCAACTAATTAACACAATTTAGTGGTCCTTATAGAGAGGTTTTACTGTATATAGATCTAAAATATTACTAAAAAATGTTTTTTGAAATTTTAGGGGGCGTACATGTACGCCCCCCCCCCCCTCTCAGTCCGCGCTTGTACATGGTGACATTATTTCTTACATGGAGTAAAGGGTTAAATAAACTGGTTAAATTAAACTCGGATGGTTTGGTTCAATGCAAAAACATAACGAAGACAAATCTGAACATTCAGATACTTGAGATTAAACAAAACCATCAATTAATCGTTATTATTAGTATTATTGTTAATATGATTCATAATGTACATTATGTGAAACAGTGCAGACAAATATGATAGAAATAAAATTATTGTCGAATATGGGTCTGTACTATGTGAAACAGTGTAGACAAATATGATTTGTCGAATATACCATGATAATTCCATGGCTACGTGCGCTCCTTCTTCTGGCGCTATATGACCTATTTAGTGTCGCGGTGCTGTAAAAACCCAACTCACTCACTCCCTCTTCTGGATGATCTGCGTAAGTGATATTTATAGTGGATATTCATGTAATAGATTAATGCACCGGTAAGGGTTATATTACAAAAATATAGTGATTACATTTTGTACACATCAATGTTCTACAGTAGAACCCCTCTAATGCGACCACTTAATGAATAAACATAGATGTCTTTATAAGCAGGTGGTTGCTTAATGCAGGACTTTTGTCCTGCATTAAGCTACCACCTGTATATAGCACCCAGAATTAAACCTCTTTTAGATGGTCGCATTATCGGGGTTTTACTGTATTTGTTTTATTAAACACATAGTACATTGCCCATATATTCCAAATATACATTTAAATACCGCTAATACGACTACTCAAAAGAAATATAATCACCTTTAGCCATTTACTCCATAGCGACACTTTTTAAAACCATTGCAAATATTTGACATTATTTGACAGTTATGCATTCCCTCCTAGACTATATTAGACCCAACGTCTTTGAATAAATCTACCGAAAAGGAGCATTAACTATAGAAAAGGAAAATGTTACAACTGTGTAGTTTTGAAACCATTATGACAAATAGAGCATTTGCTCTTTATTAGTAGCAAATTCTCTATTTATCATAATGATTTCAAACAATGACTTTTACAGAGGCGTCAAAAGGCGTCAGTAGGCCTGAAAGGATTAAATATAAATCAATGTAAAACAATTACAGTGAACTCTCATTACAACGGAGGTGTTTGTTTCCAGACATTTTGCTGGTATAACGAGGCTGCCGTTATAACGAGTTTAAATATTAAAGGAACCATATGGCCAGATTTAAACTAGTACCAACAGGTGAACGCTTAATGCAGAACGCAAGAAGTGCAAAAAGCTCCCTATGGGAGCTTTTTGCACTTCTTGCATTCTGCATTAAGCGATCACCTGTTTTATTGGCATTGCACCTATTTATTCAGCGGTTGTTTCAAAGACTTAACGGAAATTTTGTTTCAAGGCATATTGCCGGTATAATGAGGGTGCCATTGTAACGAATGCCGGTATAATGAGGGTGCCATTGTAACGAATGCCGGTATAATGAGGGTTCACTGTAGTTATGTCATGTTCATAAAGGGTGGAGTATGTCATAAATATCCACGGAGTAAAGAGTGAAACTTCCAACATCTACCAATCCTACAACGTTTGTGTATACGTCAAGTTTATTATATGTTCTCTCCGTTTAAATATTTAATTTGACATGTTTATTTCAGGTTGCACTTTTCGGCATATATAATTTACAATGTTAGGTGTTTACCGAGTTGCACCAAAGAAAGATGTGTTATGTACATTGTAGCAGCTAATTGCACAAGCGGTGCATTAGACAAGCTAGACAATGCATAGTTCATGTTTGGGTTACTTGAAAAATACAGTTGAACTTCGATATCTCGAACTTCAAGGGACCGTACAAATTACTTCGAGATAAGAGAAGTTCGAGTTATCCGATGTCTAATATGGACAGTTTCTCAACTTCACAGCTTAATGTTTGTCTAAATTAGTACTGAACGCTCTGAACGCAGCTTTCAGCATTACTGTTGACCTGCATTAAGCTGCCGCATGTGATTCTAGGTATGCGTAGTGATACATGATAGAACAATTCTGTGTTGTAAATTGTGGAAGGACGGGACATTTAGTTCGAATTTTCCGAGTACTGTCGTCCACTAGATATATTGTTACTACTGTTGGCAGGACATCTCATCAATTTCATTAGAAATTTTTTTAGAGAGACAAACAGTTTTAATATAGATGAGACGTCGATGTATTCTGCCTCTTGTTTGGACTCAGTTTGCATACGATATAACAGATGCGTCTTCACTGCGTTGAAGGGGCCAATCAGATCCATTTTATAATGGCATTTTACTACATGTATGTCAGAAACCGTGACATCGGATTTATATTATTCCATAAATAAACAGGGCAGATTCTGATCAGAGGGTTCCAACAGGAGCCAACTGATCTCATTCTACTCTGTGTGCAAAAGCGTTAAAATATATTTTACGGTGTAAAGCCATGGCTATCTGAACAAAGTAAAACTTAATTGAAAAATAAATGAATATACACTGATGTCTTTAAAAAAAAAAAGAGAATTGAAAAATAGATGTCATCTACATTTGTATATACATAACGGTTATAATGCAAACCGCTACTATGTGAGTGCTTTGAAAAGCGTCGTGTATTAAGCTACCACGTGTCTTGTTTTAACTTATTTTTTGCCTAATATTGACAACATGTGACACCTTTCCAAACAGCGTTGACACATATAAGACTAGTACACATACAGTAAAAGGTTAAACCGCTAATAATGAATCAACTGCTGCGAAAACGTACTTCCAACTTCCCTCGTTAGCCGAACGACCGTGAATTCCCATGGAAAACCAATTAGCTCGGTATGCATGTCAATTACATTATTATGCTCGCCTTAACACTTTCGCCGCCATTTGTATTGTGTCAGCTATGATAATTGACATTGTCAGGTGTGAAGATTTAGTCTTCGTAAATGTCTTTACCAAATACTATCAGAGTGTCAGTTTGGATCCTGATGAGACGCCGAGTTGTTCGGTATCTAATCTCCATCCAAACTGTTCACAAACATCATCACATATTTGAAATAAAAGTATTTAGCTTACCTGATAATGAAAATAACATGGCATTGGCGGGTTTGTTTTGTTATACATGTATACAGTAGAACCCCTCTAATGCGACCAGTTAATGAATAAATTGAGTGTCTTTATAAGCAGGTGGTTGCTTAATGCAGGGCAAAAGTAATGCAGAAAGCTCCTCTGCAGTAAGCTACCATCTGCATCTAGCTCTCAGAAATATACGTCTTTGAGGTGGTCGCATTAGCGGGGTTTTACTGTACATGAATTTCCAGTCATACACCATCACTTATTTATGTCAATGTTGAGTTTCGTAAATATTGTTCTTATTTCATCTCTGCACAACTCATGACAGCTAATCTTAAAATGACAGGACGTAGACATTATGTTGGATACAAGAGCATAAACATCCTTAATGTTTTATGTATTATAGCTCTTTGAATCATGCATCTCGCAAAGTACTCCGATGAATATAAATCATATTGTAATCAACTAATATGACAGGGGTGTTGGTAACTGATAGCAGTGCGGGTAGCCAGTTACGAAACAATCAGTGAGTGAGTGATTTGGACTTTAGGGTACTGTGACGTTTGCACTTATGAGACGCAGATTATTTGGGCTTCTCGTCCCTTAACCCTTTGCTTGCTGAATTTTAAAATACATTTCTCCTTCTTTACCCACGTCCTGCTGTATAATTACATATATCTTCACTGTGTACAAGTATTTCGCTGTGCAATCACTGCTGTGGAGTGCACTGGTTGCACAATCAACTTGTAAATAGTGCAGACCCTGATGATACAGCTCCTGCAGGAGCTGTCTCATCTGGGTCTTCACTATTTACAGGTAGGTACATGTATATCAATGTGAATAGCAAGCGAAGGGTTAATGTTGTGAACGCCAGTAAAGTACTTCCTTAAACTGATATTACAGGTGAAACGCGATATCTTGATCTTCAAGGGACATTTCAAATTAGTTCGAGATAACGGAAGTTCCAGTTATCCGATTCTGATCTGGACAATTTCTTAAGTTTACAGCTTAAGGCGGGGGTAAAGTAATGCTGGAAATGTCCTGCATTAACCAGTTCCCATCCCAGTGACGCATTTTGGCGCTTCTGTAAAAGTCATATTTTTAAACCATTGTGATAAATATGAGGAATTGTTCTATTTATCACAATGGTTTCAAAACTACTACTTATTCTACAATTCTCCCTTTCTATACTTAATGATCTTGTTCAGTAGATTTTCTTTTTCAGTAGATTTATTCAAAGATGTTGGGTCTTAAAATAGTCTAGGAGAGAATGAGTTATGGTATCACGCTTGTTTCTAAATATGCGTAGTTAAACATTTTAAAGTAATGCTGTATTGTAAGTTTGGGAAGCTTATCAAAGTGTTTGGACCCTGATGAGATGCCGAGTGACTTGACGTCTCATCAGGATCCAAACTGATTGTTACATTACTGCCTTAACCCAGTTGCTCCCAGTGGATTATTCCATGCTTATATACTGGATTAGTTTATCTTTTATCTAAGGGATATCTGGTCTAAATTTTCATTTTTGTTTTGTTTTATATTGAATTTCCTATCAGCAAACAGTGAAGACTCTGATCAGGCGCCGCATTATGTGGCGTCTGATCAGAGTCTACACAGTTTGCCTACGTTCCATATATGGGATCGTTGGAGAAAATGGGTTAAATCCTTTCCTTCATATAAACGTATTTTCATGCATTTACAAACAGAGTAGACTCAGATTAAACGACTCCTGTATGAGTTGTCTTATCAGGATCTGCTCTGTTTGCCAGTGGAATTTAATAGATGTGTTTCTTTACTTTCTAAAGTGGCTACAATGTCCCACCTTCCATATTTCAGTATAACTATTTTCCAATAAATATTCAGGTATTTAAATTAGAAATAAGCATAGAATACGGAGTTCAGAGAAAACAATTGAAGGAAAATCCACTGTGAGACTAAAAACAGGCCACATTGTTAACACTTCGCTTGCTATTCACGTCAATATACCTACCTGTAAATAGTGAAGACCCAGATTAGACAGCTCCTGCAGGAGCTGTCTCATCAGGGTCTGCACTATTTACAAGTTGATTGTGCAACCAGTACACTCCACAGCAGTGATTGCACAGCGAAATACTTGTACACAGTGAAGATATATGTAATTATACAACAGGGCATGGGTATGTAAAGAAGGAGAAATGTATTTAAAAATTCAGCAAGCGAAGGGTTAACAGACGAAAGTTTTTTGGCGTCGGCAGAGTTATTGCATCCATCGGCTTTTGAGTTTGTACCAAAAATGATAAAAGCGACAAAGACATTTCGTGTCTGAGTGATATATTATTATCTGCACAATATGTTTTCAGGCGTGTTGGCAGTATTTCACATATAAGCGAATTTCAACGTATTTCTATTACCCGACCAGCTGCTCAATAGGTTTATTCCATATAGGTCCCAAAAGAGGAGGTGATATTTATTGCTTATTGAATTGCCTAACCATTTCTTTCTCGTCTTGAGCGTGTACTACAGAACTACTTATAAAGATGCGTACCCAAGTATTAAAATCGTTATATCCACACTAAACCATATACTGTGACCACTCTTTAGAATCGTCTCTTCGAGACGATTCTAAAGAATAGTCACAGTATAGGGTTTGGTTGCGAAATAAAGGATCTACTCTTGAAAGTATTTAAATTTACGCACATTATCTAGACGTCTCGTGTATATGGTAAACGCTGACTCTTGTGAGTTTAACCCTTTAGCAGGTTACGGGTAAATGCATCACTACATTTACCGGAAAAACGATTCCAGATGGTGTAATGAGTAAAGCTGCATCTTATCAGAATCCAAACCGTTTAGTATTTGAAAAGAAAATACAACCGTAAATTTCAACCCTTTGTTCCATGAACATTCTTGTCATGAATATTAATTAGATTCATTTTTAAAATGGTTTGTTTTTATCTGGTTGTACGTCGCTTTATCCGTCGAGTTATTCGGCGTCTCATCTGGATCCAAACTGTTTGCATAGGTATTCACTCATCCGCCCATAACAGGTTAACACATTCCCGCATATTGACGCCTTTTGACGCCTCTGTAAAAGTCACTTTTTGAAACCATTCCGATAAATAGAGCATTTGCTCCATAGGAGCAAATGCTCTATTTATCAGAATGGTTTTAATACTACACGATTCTGAATATTTTATTTTCTCTTGTAAGTGCTCCTTTTGGGTAAACTTTTTCAAAGAAGTTAAGTCTAAAAATAGTCTAAGTGGGAATGGGTTAAAGGTTAGAACGCACGTGGTGTGTCAAATAGTTTGAATCCTGATAATCCTGACACCCGGTGTCTCATCTAGATCCTAACTGTTGGTAGAGGTAATCAAAGATTCGCCAATTACAGAAAGTCCCGTGAGAAGCTGTCCGCGACTTCGGCGTTGGACGAGTCGTATTCCAAAGACAGTACTAAACATGATAACTACCCGTTCATACCATGTACTACTTCATGGAATGGCCTCGTTATAAATGCCATCTTTCAGAATGGCGCCAAAGAGCCATCTGTTGTATACGTCTGTTGCTTGCCCGTGAGTCACAGACTGATTGCCGCGCGTACGCTCTATCACGGGAGTTACATGTAACTGAGTTTGGACAGTCTGTCGGGAGTCATTCGTACTTGCTGTATACACTTACCTTTCTTGATCAAGCCTTATAAATTATTTGTTATCAATACACTGGTCTCCTATCTGAACATTGAAAAATCAAACCGAAATATGAGGTTACCCTGTCGTGGCCATGTAGATTTCTATGTATTTCTCTGAAAATCGTAAGCTAGCTTCGATAACCCTTTTTTGATTCGCATGTTCAAGGTTTGACCCAGATCAGACAACACCTGTAGGACCTGAGTCTGCTCCATTTGCTTATGAAATAATATAGATCTGATTTTACTATTTCTGTCATAGCTTAAAAATGTTATGTGTCCATTTGCCATATTTTAAGAAAAACAAGAGCTGTCCGCAGACCGCGCTCTACTTTCTTTAGTGCTGGATAGTGTAGTGGAAGTCTAAGTCAGAAAGGGGAGATAACAACAGCAAAATTAATTTTAGGGTTACCTGTCCTTGTGAAATGGGTCCCCCTTGTACATGTAATAGTTAATACATGTATGTATACCAAAGATGAATCAAATATCTTGGAAGTTTCTGAGACATGGACCTTAACATCAAACTTAACCAACAATGAAAATTCTAAGTCGAAAAAGGGGCATACCTATGGCAAAATTAATTTTAGGGTTACCTACCCTTGTGAAATGGGTTCCCCTTGTGATAGTATACATACATGTACATACCAAATATGAACCAAAAATCTTTGATGGTTTCTGAGGAAAGGACCTTAACAAAAAGGTTAACCAACGCCGACGCCGACGAGAGGGTCATGACAATAGCTCCACTTTTTGAAAAAGTGGAGCTAAAAATCAGTTAATTGATAGCCATGACGTCATTAATTGTGTCATGAATATTCATGGAGTAAAAGCATAATAAAGACCCAGACAGTGATTTGCATTCAATCAATCAACCCGTACCAGACAGTGTTTACTAAAATCATTTAAATGGAAAGAATTGTAAGAAACATTGACTCCAATCACATAACGACTGCCTAGCATTTAACACCTCTTTGTTACTGGAGTACAAGATAGGCTGTAATGCCTTTCTGTGTGTATGGTGAATTTTGGCTTCGATATTTCTAATGAAGAGACATCGTTGTAAAGATATTTCCACATAATGGAAGCTTGGTGGAAAGGAAGTAATTTGGCATGACGCTGTTTGATACATTTTAATGATAGACATCATGTCTCCACAATAAAGCTCTGAAGCGTTTGTATAATTGAAGAGACAGAGGTCGAGATTTAGTACTGCTTTGAAATGACTGGTTGCATTTGATACAGGTTGTTTCCAGTAATCAACCCATTTGTGCCCAGTGGCCCTTTAAAGGGAACGTAGGCAAACAGTGTTGACCCAGATCAGAGGGTTCCTCTGACCAGGGTATGCACTGTGTGCTGAACATATCGATGTCATTGGCTTACATCATTTAACATGTTGTTTGTCGTGCCGACTCAACAAGCAAAATGGATATGTTCTAAATTAAATATATGGACGAGGTTCCCTTAACCCTTCGCTTGCTATCCACGTCAATATACCTACCTGTGAATAGTGAAGACCCAGATGAGACAGCTCCTGCAGGAGCTGTCTCATCAGGGTCTGCACTATTTACAAGTTGACTGTGCAACCAGTGCACTCCATAGCAGTGATTGCACAGCGATACACTTGTACACAGTGAAGATATATGTAATTATAGAACAGGGCATGGGTAAAGAAGGAGACATGTATTTTAAAATTCAGCAAGCGAAGGGTTAATTAATTTGGCAATTAACGGTTTAACATTAATCTTGTGAAAATATGTTGTCTGTACCAACTGTGATCTAGTGTAATAGTATTTCCTTTTACTACATGTAAGAAAGAACGACACAATGAATATTTATGAGATTTATTGTTATAATAGGCGGCTCCTAGAGGAACCGTCTGATCTGGGTATACTCTTCTAGCAATGGCGTAGAAAGGCGTATTTATCGAGTAAATGGTTAACTTCTGACACAATTCCGATTCGTCCAAGGCTTTAAGAAAATACCGACTGGATGTCAAACAGCTTTGAGCTTGGCCAGACGACGATTTATACTATTCAAGCTGTTTTTAAATGCTAGTCATTTCGTTCGTGCAGCTTAAGGAGAAATTAAAGCACATTATCACTTCCGGAAACGTAAACATTTTATACAAATGTTTTATGTATCTGTTTATTTCAATTTAGAAGAGACAGTGATTGTGACATATAATTATCTTAAGATGAAATATCGTTCAACCCATTGTTTTAAGTAGTATAATATATAATCACTGTCATTAGAACAAATGATAGGACCTGGTGAATATGAAAATGTCAAAATAAAACTATTTCTATTAAACTAGAATGATTTTTAGATTTCTATGATTTACTTTCATTACTTTCGTTACTCTGTTTTTTAGTTACATTGTTTAGTGAGAATGAACGGTCAGCGGAAGTCTACCTGCCTCAAACATATTCGGATTTAATGGATCAGAGTATTAAAAATAATAATACAATCTTAAGAAGACTTCATCCTCTCCAAAGCACGGGCATGCATGTACCTAACCAGTACATTTGCCATTAAATTTAGACGACATGGCATTAAATGCACTTAATGTTTGTTCATTTTACAACTTATTTGTCTTTTGAGCGTAGCACAGTTAAAAGGGATCCTACTAAAAATGTCATTCACAGGATTTATTTACGATAGAACGACAAATATATGACATGGCGTCGTACGCTAGTGTGTAGAGGGTATGCTATCAAAATGACGTTAGCTGAAATGATCCATTACAATCAGTTTTAAAAGGTATCAGATTGTCTGAAATGTTGAGGAACTATTGACCGAGTGGCAAACAACATGGATCCTGATGAGACGCCGAGTTACTCGGCCAAGTTACTTGGCGTCTCGTCTGGATCCAAGCTGTTTGCAAATGCGAATATGGTTGCAGATGGCGGTTAAATGATTAATAAAGTGATATTAAATATGTATTAGGTGTATAAAATGCCCATTACAATGGGTTCTTCTACTGAATATTGGACCTAATGTTAGTATTAACATATCTTCACGTAATAAACACGCCAAAGGGAAGGACATAATTAGGCATAGCACATTGAACACCATACGGTACATTTCGCATCTCGGTTAAGTCATTCAAGCAATATGCTTAATCAGCAAGAAAAAACTACATATAGTGATGTCTGAAAACGATACAAGTGTCATATAGTCTCAAGGATGGCAGTACAACACCAGAATAGCTGAATCAGTTCCTGTTAGATTTAAAATCTAACATTTTACTTCTATAAAAAAAACAAATTTCACATAATGATATTGTATCAAACATGAATCTTAAAACGAAAAGAATAATCCCAAAACAACCTGGGATCTATCCCAAAATTACAACCGTGCTTTCCGCGTTATTCGTTACATGTAATGATCCGGATTTTCAAAATAACACAATCGCTACCGTTATCTTCAAACGAACCATTTCAAAATTAAAATAGGTCAAGCTCATCGTAAATATACAGGGACTGTGTTTACAAACAGGTGCTGATGTGACAGCTCCTCTAGGAATACTCTCATCTGTGTATACTGTGTTTGCATAGAAAATTAGTGATTCTAGTGATTTGTTTCCCGCACTTAAAGGATGAAAGACCAATGCCTTGTGTGTTATAGGTGGTTATCCAAAATACTATTTCAAACTAATCAGTTAGATAGTTAGGAGCTTTTTGCATAACTTTCTTTCTGCATTAAGCTACCACCTCTGCCACCCAGAATTATGCCTAAGTTTGGTGGTCGCATTTGAGGGATTTTACTGTACAGTAGAACCCCTCTAATGCGACCACTTAATGAATAAACATGGGTGTCTTTATAAGTAGGTGGTTGCTTAATGCAGGACAAATGTAATGCAGAAAGCTCCTCTAGGAGCTTTCTGTATTACTATTGTCTTGCATTAAGCTACCACCTGCATCTACATGTAGCACCCATAATAATTATTATATCTATTTTAGGTGGTCGTATTAGCGGGAGTTTACTGTATATGATTGTCGCTTATCTTGCTGGCCGCGACATGACTCGCAGATCAAATACCTTGGATCCAGATGAGATGCCGTGTAACTCGGCATCTCTTTAGGACACAAGCTGTTTGACACACGGTCAATAGTTTATCCCAAGCTTGATCGGATTGGAAATAATTCAAATTGCACATTATCCAACTTTCAGCAGATAATATTGTTTTCACAGCTGGATAAATGTTAAAGTAAGGAATGGAAAATGCAATACCTTAATAAACAATGACAACACGGGGGTATTCGGGACAGTTACCCATTTATTTCTTAACTCATTTGTGCCATGTGTGCTTTAGAAAGTACCCAGATCAGAGGGATTCTGGGGCAGCCCTCTGATCATTATATACACTCGTTGCAGAATCTATCAATATCACTGTTTATTCTAGTAAAACTTGTGTTTGCTGTGTCCCTTCCACGTGAAAACTGAATGGGTTCAAAAGTAAGATCTGGACGGGTGTCCCTTAACCCTTAACTCCATGAATGTCTTGCTATATACATTTGTAATAAATAATGACATCAAAAAGTGGCACATGGACATGGGGATTAGCAAACAGAGAAGACATAGATCAGTCGGCTCCTATAGTAGCCGTCTGATTTGGGTCTCCTTCGTTAGCAAAGGCGTAGGAAGTTTGGAGTAAATGGTTAAACAATATGTGAATAATGAATTAAGCACAGCAGGATAGAATGAATATTTGTTTTATGACCCAAGGCAAGTGCCGTGCACTATGAGATCAGAATCCATTCTTTATTTAATCGTTTGGTACGTATTATCTCATTCCCTCATATTGACGACTTTTGACGACTCTGTAAAAGTCACTTTGTGAAAACATTGTGATAAATAGAGCATTTGCTCCTATAGGAGCAAATGCTCTATTTATCGCAATGGTTTCAAACTACAAAATTCTGAAATTTTCCTATACTCAAAGAGGTTGTATCTAAAAATAGCCTATGAGGAAATTGGTTATTAGAGCTTAGATCGACTCAAACTAACACAAACATGGCTCGAAATGTTCGACAATGCAGCATATAAAGGCGCGTCTTAAAATACTTAAATCAGGTCTAAGAGACGGTCCTAAAGGATAGTCACAACATAGGGTGTGGTGGGGGAAATAACGGGGCTTTTTCACATTTTTAAACACATCTTTTTCTGAGCATATGGTCGTCGGCTTACGTCAATATTTAAAGCACGATTGCAACTGTTCCTAAGGATTGTCTACCTGCAGAGCTTATCTAATTTGCTCACTCCCCGTTACAGTATATTTCAACATTAAATATTCAACACCCCGTTACTGTTATAGGGTGTTCTTGTCACAGCTAAATCATTGAACATGCGTTACGTATGTATCGGTTTACCTAATTACGCATAGAACAGTATATATAAACACACATATTTTAAATTTAGCATGTTCGGCAGCAGTATTTTCCTCATTTTTTCCATCCACTATCTTTTAAAACCTTTCGACCATGAATATGACATCATGAATATTGATGAGATCACTTTGTTTAATGACCCGTGAACACAAGAATCATTGGCCATGACAGAAACTGTAGAACCATATCTATACATGTAGTTCGATTTCGAGCGCTGAGCCGTGACTGTACTTTTCTATTTATAGAAGTTGCAACCATTCCATTCTATGGGTAAGTGGACAATGATTGTCACAAGAAGCTCGTAGCTCGTGCAGTATTAGTATATACAGTAAAACCTCTCTATATAATGGCCACAAAATTACATCAAATATTTTGTGTTAAAGGCAGGTGGCTGCTTAAAGCAAGGTGAAAGTAAAACAGAACGCTCCTATAGGAGCGTTCTGTTTGACTTTCACCTTGCTTTAAGCAGCCACCTGCCCTAAATACCAAATAATTAACACAATTTAGTGGCCGTTATAGAGAGGTTTTACTGTATATGCTTATTACTTGTCTGTATAACCACAGGTAACTCCGGAACAAATACATGGTTTGTGACGCGTTTTACCTCTACGGGTGGACTGGTCCTAAAGGTCACAGCTCACGGGTCAAAATCGAACTATATATTATTCAATAAACAAACAGAACAGACCCTGATAAGACTGCTTCTACAGTCTGAACTGGGTCTACTTCGTTTGACAGGTGTAGAAAGGCGTGTTTATTGAGTAAAAGGGTAGTTCCTACATCTCTACCAACTATTTGTAAAGGCCATCATAAATCCCTTTATATCGCATTAAATGTTTACCATTGCGGGGAAACATAATTGAAATACATGTACATAAACATCTATTACAGGAGGATATCCATACACACACCCCTATATCACAAACAGTTAAACTTCGATGTCTCGAACTTCAAGGGACTATATATATTAGTTCGAGATAACAGAAGTTCGAACTATCCGATTGTTGATCTGGATATTATATTTAAGTGCACAGCTTAATAATGTAGGAGTTTTCAGGATTACTTTAGAGCTGCATTAAACTGTTACACGTGTTCTAGATATGCATAGTAATACATTATAGAGCAATTCTGTATTGTAAGTTTTAAAAGTTTTCGAGCTATACCGAAGTTCGCCTTATTCGAGTTCGGGATATCGAAGTTCAATTATATTTTGCTCATGCTAGAGTTAAATAACTACTGCTATGCCCCACACGCATTGCTCTTGTCCATCTATACGTATGTATGTATGTTCACAGATGGATAACGATGATGTGAAGATTTTCCTAAAGAACGAACGTTTTGCTGCAACCATTGTAAGCAGAGTTAATGGACCTGAATTACAGATATATAGATAATTATGTTTTGAACTGGCGTGTACATACGTATTTTTAAGGAAAGGATTTTGCAGAAATTTAAGCATTGGAGTATTGCCATGCACTAGAATATTGCCATAAGGTCAACTTTTTGTTTATATAGGTGATTGTTATAAAGTATATTACAGCAGAACTTCTCTAAAGCGGCACATTAATCAATACACAAGATGTAATTTAAAACATGTGATTGCTTAATGCAAGCAGCAACTGTGTGAGATTCCTGCATATCAAATCAAATTAGAAAATAAAGGACATCATCACATTAGATCTGATGTTTATCACGATATCAGATTTGTTTAATCAAATACTAAAATAAATATATTCTAAAATGCAATATTAATGAAATTGTTGGATAACTTGTCAACACAATTCTTAATATACAGTAAAACCTCGCTAATTCGAAATTTTAGTACAAAAGCATTTACAGTGCTCCCTCCCTACAACGGCCCTCTCAATAACGATTCCCTCCTTACAACAACGCATGTCACTGTTTCCGAAACAACATGGCTCCAGAAACAACCATTTTCCATCGTATTTTCTTTATGCCTCCATCAAACCCTATGTTGTGACCACTCGTTAGAATCGTCACTTTGTGACGATTCTAAAGTGTGGTCAAAACATAGGGTTTGATTGAGGCATAGCGGTTTTAGTTCTCGAAATACAGCTTATCTGGGGATCTGCAAACAGGCTAATTATGTTTAGGAGCGTTCTGTTTTACGTTCACCTTGCTTTAAGCATCCACCTGCCTTTAACACAAAATACTTGATGTAATTTAGTGGTCATTATAGAGAGGTTTTATTGTATATGGCTATTCGAATAATCTAGGTATTACCGTATTTAATAGAATCATAATAATAATCATGCTTATACCTAAAATAATGCCAGGCACAGATAGTGATAAATCGTAATATTTTGAAATACAGTAGAATCCCTCTAAAGCGATCACGATTAGAAAATTTTGGGGTCCTTAGAAGCAGATTGAAAATGCAGTGCCTTCGATTTCTGTAAACTGTTGCCCTGTATTAAGCCATCATCACAATTGAAAGCCCAGACGCATGCCTCTTGTAGGTGACCCCTTTAAAATAGTTTTATTGTATCTGAAATTGAATATTTTATAGCTTTGAAATAAACTACTATACGTCTAGACCAATGTATTCTGATTCTCGCTAAAACAGACATTTTGTTCGTTTTTTTGTTGTAGTTCGTTGTTTCTTTGTTTGTTTTACATGCATGCCAGAACAATTATTTCCTGAAATTTCCTGAAATTGGTACAATTAATAGTTATCCTTAGTAAACACATATAACAGCATTAGAGAAATACCGCTCTGTATTTCATTGACATTACAAATTAACTCACTACCTCCTAGTGGTGTATTTTGGCGCCTCTGTAAAAGTCACATTTAGAAACCATTGTGATAAATACAGCATTTGCTCCATACATGTAGGAACAAATGCTCTATTTATCACAATGGTTTCAAAACTACACAATTCTAAAATATTTCATTTTCTCTAGTTAATGCTCCTTTCCGGTAGATTAATTAAAAAAGGTTGGGTCTATAAATAGTCTAGGAGAGAATGAGTTAACCCTGTCCATGCGGGAGACGCGTCACTAATGTCATTTGCAAACATAGTAGACCAGTTGAGAGGACAAACAGTGTAGATCAGGGTATGCACGGTTTGTCATGTTACACTTTTCGTTTTAAAAACTCCCAGAGCATTCTCGGTAAGCTTGATCTGTTTGAATGTCGGTATAATCCCTTTGAAACTTCAGCGTAGAAATGGTTAAATCGAAATTATGTATAAAAAGAAACCAAGGAGTTTCTGTCAACCCTTCGCTTGCTATTCACGTCAATATACCTACCTGTACATAGTGAAGACCCAGATGAGACAGCTCCCGCAGGAGCTGTCTCATCTGGATCTGCACTATTTACAAGTTGATTGTGCAACAAGTGCACTCCACAGCAGTGATTGCACAGCGAAATACTTACACACAGTGAAGATATATGTAATTATACAACAGGACATGGGTAAAGAAGGAGAAATGAATTTTAAAATTCAGCAAGAGAAGGGTTAGTTAGGAGTACATGTAATCAGGCATAGGTTTGCTCTGGATTCCGTTTGAATGAGCTGACTAAATAACACAAGGGTTCCGTTTTCTGTAAGCAGCCTAACATTTAACAATTATTTGTTACAAATGTAGCAACTTCAGTAAGATGGACAGGTTTTCTAACGCCGTTTCCAAACAAATTAACATTTAAAGACAATTAAAGATGAAATTCCTTCGATAATTAAAGCAGACAACACATTTTGGAAACGAATTTTACTTTGTGTCAAAGCAGTTAACATCGCAAGAAGATTGACTTAAATGTTTCGTCTTGAGTATAACGTTCATTGACGTCTAAGGCAAATATGTCGGTTTGGAGACACGTTCTCTTAATTGAACTTTGAGGCAAACGGAAGTGATTTTGCATGATGTTGTTTGATTTAATGGTCTTAATTCTGTGTCTGGTGATAATCATTAAGCTGAGAATGGAACATAAAGAAGTTACTTGAAACAAAATAATTACTTGCAACGACATTAAGTCTTTGGCACGATGTTTATAGTATATAAGATAATATGAACATAAATAATTTTAAGATTTACTGGTCGTTTTATGCATACAGTAAAACCTCTCTATAACGGCCACTAAATTACATCAATTAATTTGTGTTAAAGGCAGGTGGCTGCTTACAGCAATGTGAAAGTGAAACAGTACGCTCCTATAGAAGCGTTCTGTTTTACTTCCACCTTGCTTTAAGCGGCCACCTGCCCTAAATACCAAATAATTAACACAATTTAGTGGCCGTTATAGAGAGGTTTTACTGTATAATATTTTATTATTTCAACACCGATTTATTTCTGTAACCCTCCTCATTCTAAGCGCGCCAAACAGAAACAGCTTGGATCCAGATGACACACCGGGTAAATCGGTCAATTGTTTCTGAAACAAATGCGTGAATCTGATACATGTATAAGTAAAACTTGTAACAAGTCAGAGTATTAGCAGACTGTTCTTGTTGCCTATATTGCCCGGCGTCTTCTTAGGATCTAAACTGTTTTACATTGACTATATTATTGTTAACAAATTGACAAACCTGTTACTTTAAAACTTGAAGTGTACATGTACAAAACGGATAATATTGGAAAATGTGTGTTGATAAGACTTTCCTGCAAAGTGCCATCTTGCTTGCAATTTCAAACAGTTTTGATCCAGATCGGACGCCGTATAGCCAGGCCTCTTAAATCGGACATGGGTCTAATAAAACATGCAATTATTATGTGAAAAGCCTTAAATTCAACGTTAGAGCAGACAAATATTTTACAGAAGGATACGAATTTAATAAAAAGAAGCTCTTGAATAAGACACATGTACAACGCAATTGCTACCTGAATACATGAACATTCCGTTGGCTTCCATGATCAAGAAGATACTGTTAAAAATTAATGTATGCCACACTTATTTATTCAAGCCTTTCATGTGACTTTAGTCGCTAAATAGTCGAATACGTCATGAAACTGGTTTAATCAACAGGCTAACTTCTATTTCAGACAAGAAAATACCCGAGCAGACAACTTCTCAATTTAGTACACCTCAGAATTCAATAGAGTTCGCGTCCAATATATTCAGTGCTAGTTGATATTCTAACTGTTCATTGTGATCAAAGTATGCCCGCTTTCAGAGTGTGTCTTGTGTACACAGCGTACTTGAATGAATGCCTAATGAAATGGCATCGCTTTAAGGAAACTACCGAATTATTTTCTCTCCAGCGGAGATAAGGTTATTTGGCCTGGCGCTGTATGGTATTTTGTAATGAGAATCAATCCCTTCTTAGCCCAATGCGTTGATGATTTAGTTTAATAAACAAGATTTGTGGAAAGAAACAGGATGGTATAGGGAACTCCAGAAAAACAATATGAAAAGTGTTGGCCAAAGGCTAAGTTCAATGATATCATTATGTATACAATAAACGCCCATTGTTGCAGTTATCCCTTTACTCCATCATTATTAACCATTCGCTTGCTATTCACGTCAATATACCTATCTGTAAATAGTGAAGACCCAGATGAGACAGCTCCTGCAGGAGCTGTCTCATCAGGGTCTGCACTATTTACAAGTTGATTGCGCAACCAGTGCACTCCACAGCATTTATTTCACAGAGAAATTATTGTACACAGTGAAGATATATGTAATTATAAAAAAGGGCATGGGTAAAGAAGGAGAAATGTATTTTAAATTTCAGCAAGAGAAGGGTTAATGCGATAAATATTGACAAAATGACGTACTGAATATGAGTTAGCAACATAATTGCTTTAATAACATAGTATGAACTCTGGAAATTTCAGTTAGGGCAGAATGTTTGGAATCAGATCAGACTTTACAAGCAAAAAGAACAGACTCTAATCAGGCGACGTCTTATCTGGGTTTAATATGTCTGCAAAATGCGTTAAAACGCGTAACTATGGAGTGAATGGTTGGTGTACTTATTTCCCAAAGTGTGTATTAATTAAACCTTAAATGAAATAACTTCATTTCGTTTTCATGTTGAAAAATTGGTAAATAAGTTAATAAGGTAATAAGCCCGCATTCGTTTAAAGCATAACGTTTTCCAGAATCATGGCACGGTTTCCCGAATTTCCACTCAATGGTATTCTCTTACCATTGTTAGATGGCCAAGATACGTAATTTAAGATATTAAGCCTGGTAGTGAATGCAGAAATCCTAATGTTTGAATATATTGTCTGACCGTTAAGGTTTCACGCCATTTTACATTGTTATTGCTATGGTATCATATATAATATTCATATTCACATCATATTATTAATAAGAAACAACTGCAATCATCCGATAGGTGCATCAATACATCACGCAACCATGCAAATGATGTATAAGTTTCCTTTTATTCCCTTTTAAATGTAGACAACCAGATGAAACCGCTTTTTTGTACACGTCTGTAGAATTGTTCGTTTAACTCTTTTCTTATTGAATACTTATTTAATAAATAATGACATCATGGATATTTTAGCTGAATTGTTATATTAGCTTATCCTTAGAATAGAGTTTGGCCATGGCAGACACAATAGAATCAGATCTATATAATCCCATAAGCAAACAGAGCATATACTGATCAGATACATGTATATGCTACACGAACCTTCCCGATTTGAGTACACACTGTTTGCGAATGCGTTGAATTGCGTTGATGGAAGGATATAATGCAGTCATCAATAGGTGATTGACAGATAACTCACCATTCCCAAAGGTATTCTGTTTAATCCTTTATTCCATAAATACGCCATTTGCCTTTGCAAACAGAGTAGATACTGATCTGGGACTGCTCTGTTGGCTTATGAAATAATATACATGTATATATTATTCCGCCATGACCGACATTTCATGTGCTCATGTTTCATTTTAAAAACTGATATAATCAGTATTAATTATCATAGTCATTATTTAGTACAGGGATATCATGGTCTAAAGTGTTAACACATTTATCACCTCATTTTTATTCAGGGACAGAATGGAAGACGGAAACAGAATAGTTTTACCATGCTGGCAGCAGTAAAAAGAACCAAATCTATAAATGTACACAAGCGAACAGGGCTGATCCTGGTCAGACAGCTCCATCAGGAGCAGTCTGATCCGGGTCTGCTTTGTTTGCAACAGGCGGAAACAATTCATTTCTATTATGGAAAGGGTTAAACCTTTAGCTGAAACTGATGCCTTTTCGTGGTTTTGGATACAGGGTCATTTGATCAGGACCTGCTCTGTTTGCTTATGGGCATATTTAGACCCGGTTCTAAAGTAGTTCAAGCAATGACCTAAACAAGATTTGATCGTTAACCATTGTAGTAATTAAGCTAATAAATACCCACATCATTATGTCTTACCATATAATGATACCAGGATAAGGACAATCCTGCCTACGCATCCATTTAATGTTTTTTTCTGTAACATTGTAACTGATTACTTTGACTTGGAATCACGCCTGACTCCCATGAGAACTATGAAACATCTGAATGGATATTCTTTTAGACTGGCTGTGTGTAAAGTAAGGACTAGATCGGTCTAACAGTACTCGTGTGTGCCTTTCTTGGAATACAAGTTTCCGTTTAACTCTTTTGGTGCAAAATATGTTTCGTCTGCTAACAAAATCGTCTACTTTAACTTTCCTCTTCTCTAGACTCTAAGTGGAGTGTCAAACTGTTTGGATCTATCTCAGACACCTGGTTAGTAGGCGTCAAAAACTGTTTGAAAAGGTAATCACAGATGCGTCCATTTCCGTAAGCCTTGTTAGTCGCTTTTAGGAGACATCGGCGGTGAAACATCTCAATGATACAGTCTATATAATAGCAAATGTTGCTGTTAAGTCCATTTAAACCTTTTTGCACTGTGTAATTCTCGTCTACATCTACCATCGTCTGCTTAACTCTTTGCATGCTAGCGGTGAAACCGTGATTACCTTTGCAAACAGTTTGGATCCAGATGAGACGCCGCATAATACGGCGTCTCATCAGGGTCCAAACTGTTTGTCACTTTGACCATATTTTTGCGAAGAAATGACAGAAACTTTATTTTTAGAATTGAAGCAGATGACAATTGTTGCAGACGAAAAATTACTTAGCATGCAAAGAGTTAAATCATAAGATGACATTATATTTCCATTTCTGTTAGAACTGTGAAAGAATGACACACAGTTTGGATCATGAAAGACGCCCGCTTATTCGGTCCTTCATCTAGATCCAAACTGTTTGCTAAGGTTGTCACACAGTCACCAATAGAATGGCGAAGGTTCATGTTCAGACAAGGTCTATTCGATACACGGATCGTATGGTAGAACAAATGTCGTAAAAAGGCTACAGTTGTCACGTCGGACATACAATAACATCCGCGGATGGTGCATTTCGTTTCGTGCGACGTATTTGCTGCAAATTATAAATATGAAATATGAATATGATACAAATATGAAAAGTTCTTTCAGATATACTCTTCGCCCTTTCCTTGTTCTGTATTTATTCCAAATTTCAACACCGACTGTATACTCATAGTTATAATCAAATATGGAAGATGGGCATTGGAACCATTTAAGAAACTAAAGAAACATACCTAAACGGATCTATCAAAGTTCATTAGCAAATAAAGCAGATCCTGATCAGACGGAGAAGCCGTATGATATGGGTATACTCTGTTTACATTATGTGCGAAAATGCGTTTATATAAGGGTTTAACCCTTATCCAGTTAATGGCATTCAATTTTAAATTTATTTTATTTTCTATTTGGTGGGCTAATATTTTACGGATGACGACTAATTCTTTTCCTCATACAAATTCTTTTTCAAGGCATTTGCAAACAGAGTAATGCCAGATCAGACGGCTCCTAAATCTGCATAATACTTCACCGTAATGATATGTGAAACATATCTCCTTGTGTCATCATGTATATCATTCATACAGGAATTAAGAATTCTGCATCATTAGAAACTAAGGAAAATAAGTTAAGCTCGAAGTGAAATGAACACCACTTTGCGTCATTTCATCAACTAACGACAAGCTATTTTTTTACCGGCTTGCACTGGTTACTTATACAACTAGACCAAAAGAAACATCACACTCAGTGTAGGATATCGGTACCGTCTCATGTTGCAAATTCAATGTTCGTTGAAAAAAGTTTGTGCGTTAGTGCAATCTATATTTCCATACTTCCAACTTATTCCCTTTCCTGACTACTTAAGGCCGTTTATTAGCAACACAATTCTAGCACGCTTAGACTCATTTTAACATACATGTCATATTATTATTATTTACATGTATGTGTTGTCATAAATGTCTACCTTGCTCTCTATGGATGTTAAGTTTCGATACCAATCATAAATGGACAATGTAATGGCGTGGATTTAGTTACCTTCTGTATGGTGTCGGAATAGCCGCGATCACGAGTTAATATTTCTGATTCCATCAAATATTTGAGCAACACTTTACTAAGAAGTATCAAAGCGCTTGAAGCATGATGCTCGGTATCTCATCTGGATCCACGCTGTTTGAAAATACTGTACGATATAGGTCGAGAACAACTGAACAAATATCACTATAGAAAACACAAAGCGGTTCAATGTCCTGTACAATGTCGTATAAATAGTTATACCGATATTAAAATATGGTTTTCATGATATTAAAATATGTTTTATGATATTAAAATGATATTAAAATATTTTTTTAAAGTATTAAACTATGATATTTACGATATCAATATTGCAATATTTCAATTCTACTAAAAGCATGTTGTGCAAGATTTAAATGTTTGCCATTGTCGAATGGTATACATGGGTTTGGTACACCTTTTTATATCCTTATCAGAGAGTGAAAAATGTGGGCAGAGTCTCGTACTACCTCCCCATCTTATTAAATGCAAAGCTCTTCTGGTTCACAGTAAATAAGATTTATTTGCGCTCATACGGCAATTCAATGGACCCAATTGGCTAAATGAAAGATTTATTGCTCAATTTCGAATATTGAATTACAATTCGTTGTTGGAATAGTCTAAAACACCTTGAGAATTTCAATTGAAATTTCCTCCTTTAGATATGCAAGAAAACTACGTCATATGGAACCAGAGACCTGCTATGCACGATTCCCCAGTAGGTGACACACTCACCGAGTAGTTGAATTTGAAGAAAAATGTATAATTTAGCCATTAATGACTAGACCATAACAACAGGCAATGGTCAGGATAGAGAAATTTAGTCATTTATCTGTCTTCTTTTCCACTGAATTCAATACGTTCGTAGCCTCTGTGTCATACCAATGTTATTTCTTCTGAACAGTCTAAAACGTTCATTGCTGAATTTTCATTATCATTTTCTCTAAATGAATATCTAATCTCTAAATGTACATCGTTTCTCCAATTACACAGCTACTTTCTAAATGCACCAATATTCTCGTAAACATATTTTCCAAATACACAGCTATCCTACATATGCATATATATTCTCGATTTGCATACCTATTCTCCAAATACACACATATTCTTCAGTTTGGAAAGTTTTTTTTCCAAAAAGCACGCATTTTCTATAACTGTACACATATTATCTACATGCACGTATATTCGCGCACCCATATTATTCAAATGCCTACAGATTTATCAAATATACACATTTGCTCCTATGCACACATATTCTACAAATGCACACATATTCTCAAAATTCACAGATATTCTCCAATGCCACATATTCTGCAAATGTATAAATATTATCTAAATACACACACACATTCTACAGATGCAAACATCTGTATTCCACGTTCGCTTTGATGCTATACAGTGGATCCTCTCTATAAATACCATTAAATTACATCAAGTATTTGGTGTTATAGAAAGGTGGGTTTTTAAAGCAAGGTGAAAATTAAACAGAATGCTCCTAAAGGAGCGTTCTGTTTTTCTTTCACCTTGCTTTAAGCTGCTACCTACTTTAAATACCACAACTAATTAACACAATTTAATGGCCGTTATAGAGAGGTTTTACTGTATGTTCGACAACCGAGTCTAAACGTTTCCTTAGCAAATGATATAAACGAGTAGACGTGGCTTTGCTGTCAAAATAACACAAAAAGATATCGTGTCCAGGCAAAAGAGTTCTACAGTGCTCCCTCTCTACAACGACACCCTTTGGGATACAAATATTGTATGTGTTGTTCAGAGGGAGTTGTTATAGGGAGGGACAATCAAACATAATTAGCTTGTTTGCAGATCCCCAGATAATGTGTATTTCGAGAACTAAAACCGTTATGCCTCCATCAAACCCTATGTTGTGACCACTCTTTAGAATCGTCACTTTGTGACGATTCTAAAGAGTGGTCACAACATAGGGTTTGATGGAGGCATAAAGAAAATACGATGGAAAAAGTTATTTCTGGAGCCTTGTTGTTTCAGAAACAGTGACATGCGTTGTTGTAAGGAGGGAATCGTTATTGGGAGGGTCGTTGTAGGGAGGGAGCACTGTACTCGTATATCTAGTTAACTATGTTGCTGCAGAATATTGTCTGCAAAATGTGCGTCCGCTCATAAACATGTACATAGGAGCAAATGCTCTATTTACGAAATTTTTACAGATTCGTCAAAAGTCGTGAATATGAGGGAATGGGTTAAGAAGAAACAATGAAGGAAAGTCCACTCTCAAATGACGAGATTATCATACACCAAAAGGGTTAAATGCTTGCATGCGTCTTTCTTCTTAAGTAGTTTAGTTAGTAGTGTAGCATTTAGTTAGTCATAAGTCGGAAGGACATTTACCATGGAAGTTTGATTAAAAACGCATTTTAGTGATGTTTTGTTGTTGATTAAGGTCAGTTTCTTCCAACTATGAGCTAAATGGACGTCATTTTGATAAGGTTCCTTCGGTGAACCTGTATTCGTTTTGTTTAGGTAGCATGCATTATTTTGCTTAAATCTATTATAAAGACACATATGACCATCGCTAGACAATGGGAAAAAAATTAACGAATACGACCACTTTAAAGACGTATACTTCTGATTGTTTTCAAAACAGATGGTTGCTAACTTCAGGACAAAAGTTATGCAGACACTTATTTTATGAATTTTCTGTAGCTAATTTCTTGCCCTGCGTTAAGCCGCCACTTGCACTTACTCCTATGTAAATGAATCATACAGTCGCATTAACGATACTTTACTGTAATAGTGTATGACGTCATTGTAATGTTTTTGTTGAGATGTCTTGTATTTGCAGGTCGTCTGTCTAGTTCAATAGTTTATCTAGAACAAATTTATAAACTTTAATTTGAATTCCACGTGTAATACTGCTTTCTATGATATTTCTTATATTTAACCCTTCGCTTGCAATTCACGTCAATATACCTACCTGTAAATAGTGAAGACCAAGATGAGACAGCCCCTGTCTTATCAGGGTCTGCACTATTTACAAGTTCGTTGTGCAACCAGTGCACTCCACAGCAGTGATTGCACAGCGAAATACTTGTACACAGTGAAGATATATGTAATTATACAACAGGGCATGGGTAAAGAAGGAGAAATGTATTTTAAAATTCAGCAAGAGAAGGGTTAATCAGCAACAGGGAAAGGGTTAAACAAAACTTTAACATTCCGCTTTCGAAAGTCAGCCCCAACAGCCTAATTAAGCACTCATGTAAAGAAACATAAGTGATTGTCACACATGTAATATCTGAACAGCATTCACTATTTTCACGCCGAAATGATATCTGCCCAATCGCTGATTTGCTGACCTGTTAAACGACTTCGGATTAGATCAACGCTATAAGAAGGTGTTGATCAAGTTTCAAACAGATTGGATCCAGATCAGACACCGACGTCTCATTTGGATCCAAACTATTTGCAAATAACAGTCGAGACGCGCTTAGAAGAGTTAAACCTGTGGAGCTACGGGGGCGTATTGAACATACAGTGAACCTTCATTACACCGACATTCGTTACAATGGCACCCGCGTTATACCGACAGTATGCATTGAAACAAAATTACCGTTAAGTCTTCTAAACAGCCACTGAATAAATAGGTACAATGCCAATAAGACTTCGGAGCTTTTTGCACTTCTTGTGTTCTGCATTAACCCTTCGCTTGCTGAATTTTAAAATACATTTCTCATTCTTTACCCATGCCCTGTTGTACAATTACACATATCTTCACTGTGTACAAGTATATCGCTGTGCAATCACTGCTGTGGAGTGCACTGGTTGCACAATCAACTTGTAAATAGTGCAGACCCTGTCTCATCTGGGTCTTCACTATTTACAGGTAGGTATATTGACGTGAATAGCAAGCCAAGGGTTAAACTCGTTATCACGGTAACCTCGTTATACCAGCAAACTGTCTGGAGACAAACGCTTCCGCTGTAACGAGGGTTCACTGTAATCGTCATTTGGACACGAGAGACCATTGTTTTTGTTTGTCTGGCCAGGGATTTATTTTGACATGTTTATTGTCTAGGTTACTTTATTTGGCAATATAGACTAAAAGCTTACTTACAAAGTGACAAGTGTGGGTTTGTAAAGTATTAATGCATATAAAATAAGGCATATTGATGCATTTTTTTCACATCATCGTCGAATGAAATACTGTTCATCTGAGTGTGAAAACAATACTGAGGACTTTTAAAGATGTACTACCAGGATATCATTGCAGACACAACAATACTAAACGTGTATGCATGTGCCTCAGTGGAATTCATGATGTTGCGGTGAAAAATTAGTACATTTAAGGTCACACTAGTTTGTATATTGTAAAAACAACTTGCAAGCGAGAATATATATTAATAAGACATTGCCACGAACTTGCCACTCCAAGTGTGTACTGAAAAGATGATAAAACACATTGCTAATACAATTGAAAAGATGCGAAAAAACATTGCAAAATTTAGTTATTCCTTTTCCTCTTAAAAATGTTGCCTGCTTAAAATCTGAATTAGTATAACTTTTAACTCTGTGTCAAACAGGTTTATTATCCTCCAAATTTAATCTAAGACTCATGCATATTTCGTTTATTATCGTCGGTAATCTTCGGATAAATTTCCGAAGGTATATGAATGCGCTATAAAAATACAATCCTCGTGGAACATGATTATTACCGGCTTTTGGTTTGCTATATTTTGTCACAGAGTATTACGAACAATGCCGATAAACACGTCGAAAATAAATCGAGTCTCAGATTAAATTGGGGGAGCAATACCCGTTATGATGGAAACAGCGTGTATATGGTATGATTAAGTCGTGCATGAAAATAGCTTAATATGAAGCGGACCACACTGCATCAACACCACCTGAAACCTGTGTTACAATGTAGTACATCAAATCGATATACTGATGAACGTCGATATCTCGAACTGGTATAACTTGAATTTCGGTATAACTCGAACTAAAAGTTCATTCCTTTCAAAACTTAAAATACAGAATTGCTCTAAAATGTATAACTACGCATAATTAGAAACACATGTGACAACTTAATACAGGAGCTTTCGGTATTACTTTAGACCTGCATTAAGCTGTGAACATGTCCAGATCAGTAATCGGATGGCTCAGACTTTTGTTATCTCGAACTGATTTTCATGGTCCCTTGAAGTCCGAGACATCGAAGTTCAACAGTAATGATATTAATGTTGCTTACACTATGCGTACCAATAAAGGACGGTGTAAGCCAAAGCTCACCAAGACAATTTCTTCATGCCCTCTTGGAATATTGACTTCTTAACTGTTTGTAAGCCAAAGCTCACCAAGATAATTTCTTCATGCACTCTTGGAACAATGACTACTTAACTGATTCCCTGTTGAATATTAATGCAAGAAATAATGACATCATGAATAATTACTACATTCTATTTTGTAATAGCATTATGAACACATGACATTTTGGAACAAGCAGAAGCCGTATAATGAGATTTATAGTATACGGTAACAGACCGGTACAAGTGCTGGGTAAAGAACAGTAAGCGGTTCGGATAACTCAGTCTGAAGAGCACTCGCCCTGTAAATGGGAGGCCCCGGGTTCGATCCCCGGTCTGGCTGCATGTTTTTTCACCAGTCCTGTTACAGTTGGCGCCAAACTTGAAAATCGGGCTCCGTGCATGTCCGTGATTTATTGTGCAGATTTGGCGATAATCTCAGAGGAAAATGGGGAGTAATGTAACAGGCCGGGTACAAGTACTGGGTGGAGAACAGTAAGCGATTCGGATTGCTCAGTCGGTAGAGTACTCGCCTTGTAAGTGAGGGTCCCGGGTTCGATTCCCGGTCTGGCTGCATGCTTTTCCACCAGTCCTGTTACAATACCATAAGCAAACAGAACACTCCCTGTTCAGAGGACTCCTGTAGGAGCCGTCTGAATTTGTCTACTCTAAGCATGGTCTGCTCAGTTTGCTTACGAAACGATATGGATATGATGTTACAGTTTCTGTGTGCCGTTATAAAAATAAATCAAATTCATGATGTCATTATTTCTTACATAGATATTCTTGGAGTAAAGGGTTAAGAAAGGTAACTATCAATTCAATCACTAATAACAGATGTTTTCACCTCATCTTTCATACACGTACATAACTAGTATGTGCGTATATTTATATTCATAGTCGGTATTAGTTTTATCACTTTCAGAAAGGTTACGCTTGATTTAATCACCAATAAAAACTGTTTACACACCATCTTTCATACACGTACACGTACATAACTAGTATGTGTGGCTATTCATATACATATTTGGCGTTGGTATTACAAGATTACTCTTCCGTTAATCACTAATAAAAGACGTTTTTGAAAGGAAATCCTTGCTTCATTTAATCACAAGCGGAAAGGAAATAATTCAGTTTGGCTCACTATGATACTGTATAAATGGAAACGATCTGTCTTGTTGGAATACAACTAAGGATTAGGGTGATGGAGAAAATGGCGAAACTCTGTGGCAACTAACAGAGAAATCAATTTCCATAATTGGCAATTCCAGCCCGAATATTCTGAGTTTCATCTGCAGACGTTGATCAATCACATGATGACAATTATATACCACCCCACGATGCATCATTTATAAAGGTTTTTTGGCCCCTGTAGTGAGACTGAAGAAAATGTGTACGTGTCGGGATTTTCGACAGGGCACAACATCAACATCTTTGATTGAATGATATTTCGAAAACTACAGACTAAATTTAGGTTTAGTCAAAGGATGATTAAATCCATATATACAACGTACGATTAGAATATTTAAACAATTACATGTACCTCGTGGACTATTCTTAGGGCCAACCGATTAGAAACTAAATTTACTAAAAGGAGCATTTGGAATGTTTCTGTTTAAAACCATAATAAAAAAGAACATTTGTAGAGGCGTCAAATCCAGGTCAATATATTAGGGAATGGGTTAAAAATGTTCAACAAGCTTGACTTTCACGTACATCTATACGGGTCATGATTGACCAAACTCAGAGTATTTTTCTTGGTATATTGATTAACGTCCGTTTCTGCCAACTATGGGTTAATTGGACGCCCAGGAGAGAGGCGAGCGGATACATATGCCTGTGGTGTTTACAATAGGTGCTACACAGACTAATAACAAACTCTATCTAACCATATTACATCTAGTTAATGCTCCCGGGGAGTTATATTTAAAAGGGAGCTTCCTGCATTTTGTACACAGGCTTAATTTAAAATGAAGGCAATGCATTACGCTACCATCTATATTTGGACAAATATATATTTCATTATCTAATGGTCATCATGTAGAGTTTTAGTTGTTTTTACCGATCATAAGTATCCAACAAAAAGTAAGGGGGCATTAATTAACCCTTTCCTCCATAGGTTATTTTTAGACCCAACCCTCTTTGAATAAATCTACCGAAAAGGAGCATTAACTAGAGAAAGGGATTTCTTTTAAAAGTTTGTAATTTAAAACCATTGTGATAAATAGAGCATTTGCTCCTATAGGAGCAAATGCTCTTATTTATCACAATGGTTTCAAAAAGTGACTTTTACATAGGCGTAGAAAGTCGTTTTTATGGAGGAAAGGGTTAAAGCGATGTGTTTCGTAGCGGATATAGGATACTTACTGTGTCTGTAAATTTGACGCAATTACCGATAGCCGCTTATATGTGCCTACGCACGGCAAATAAAAACAACACTATGGACTTTAGTCTTAAATACTGTGTTGCCGACTTTGTAGTATGTGTTTCATTACATGTATATTTATATTTAATATTGTAAATACAACTTTGCCGCATACATTCAAGGATTCCATGTTTCCATATACTGTGTCGTGCACCGATAAATATCCGATTCTAGGTGAACGTTAAATGTTTTCGCGCATTATTTATCAAAAGGTAGTTTTATTTACAATTACCAAATACGAAGCCATAGATTTAGGGGATACCCGTTGGGTATCTAAAGATTTTCAGCTGTATATCGGTTGTTTATATGTCGCAAATTTAGTTTTACATGCGACGCGCAAACGGAGCTTGTAAAACGGTCATTTGCGACATCACCCATTTTCAGAATATATAAACCATCGGCATATTGCTGCAAATCTTCAAATACGCATGGGTTATCCCTATTCTAATGTAACAATAGATCTAGACGATAAAAACAAACAACACTTTAAATCCTTTGATATTTTCTTTTGGAAGTCACCCAATAGTGCGTCATGAAACAATGACGTCATGAAACAATGACGTCATGAAGTAGCTTGTGACGGATAATTAATCATGTAGCTGTACAAATTCCATTATCGTCAACTGGTTCGAAAAGTTCATGTAACAACACAATGTCTTCTTCAATTTCGATAAATTCTGAATACTCCATTAGCAGATTGAATTTGACGAATTTCTCCATGTTTATTTACACTGGTACTACTTTTATTACGAATGCGCGTATGGATACGTTGTAGTAATTTTTCCAATGATTTGGTTTCCGACAGTATATTCGGTTTCCGACAGTATCTCGTAGATTTATTTATATGCCGCTCATTTTGTCACGCGGACAAATCAGAAAGCGTATTACAAAAATAATGCATCAGTAAATTTTGTATAATGGAATCTATCTGATGTCGTCCTGTAAAAGCGCTGTTTTATATGGATCGGATTCAATAGGACCTGCAATAAATACCTGGTAATACTGAAGATGCTTTGATACGTACAGGAACCGTAACTCTAGATCGCCCGTGTTTCAATCCAGGCTGACACATGATATGCATTTACAGATGACAATGCAGTTCAGCACACCTCTTAACCCTTTACGCCATTAATATTCATGAGAGAAATAATGACGTCTTGAATATCAATTAGATAAATATGTTATAATTGCACATGGGCACGGGAAATTATGGCCATGTCAGAAACTGTAGAATCATGTCTATATTATATCATTATCAAACAGTCTGATCTGGGCCTACTCTGTTTGCAAAGGCATAGAAATGTGGCGTATTTGCGGAATAAAGGGGTAAAATATAACACGAGGCTTGCCATGTGTCGTATTTATCGTTCGGTAAAAATTAACATTTCGCTTGCTATTCACGTCAATATACATACATGTACCTGTAAATAGTGAAGACCCTGATGAGACAGCTCCTGCAGGAGCTGTCTCATCAGGGTCTGCACTATTTACAAGTTGATTGTGCAACCAGTGCACTCCACAGCAGTGATTGCACAGCAAAATATGTGTACACATTGAAGATATATGTAATTATACAACAGGGCATGGGCAAAGAAGGAGATGCGTATTTTAAAATTCAGCAAGAGAAGGGTTAAGAGCATAGCGTTCAATGTTTAGTACAAGGTGTTTCACGTGCAAAACTATACAGTAAAATCTCTCTATAACAGTCACTAAATTGTTTTAATTAATTGGTATCTAGGGCAGGTGGCTGCTTAAAGCAAGGTGAAAGTGAAACAGAACGCTCCCATAGGAGCGTTCTGTTTTACCTTCACATTGCTTTAAGCAGCCACCTGCCTTTAACACAAAACAATTAATGTAATTTAGTGGCCATTACAGAGAAGTTTTACTGTACTTATGTTGTTTCTCTTGCCTGATTTCTTTGTTATTTTCACATAAATTTGTCCGCGCTGTAATTTCCGTAACATATTTAAATGTAATCTGACACACATCTAATCAAGACCAAGTAATACATCGCGTACCAGGGTCATAAGTCTTGCATTGTTTTGTGCATTAATAGTCTCAATTTTCTGAGATATTGTCTACGCTGGAGCGGCGAGTATCTAGTTTGCCCACTACCTGTTCAGTATTCATATAAAAAATAATGACGTCACGCATATTTATTTGATTTTTTTATAAAGGCATAAAAGTAGAAACTGTACAAACGTGGCTTTATTATGTCATTCATAAGCAAACAGAGAAGACCCTGATCATACAGCGCCTACAGGGATTGTCTGGTCTGTGTCTACTCTATTTGCAAAGGCGTGAAAAATGTTTATACATGTATGAAGGAAATTGTTAATTCAGTTTCTCATTTCACAATAGAAGGTAGAAAAGACTGCATACTCGGAGAAAATCACCATGACAATGTCAGCACGAGCCATTCCAGAGTTGACATTTCAGTGCCATGATCAGCTTTCAGGATTACGCGTTCTAGTACGTTCTTATCTACGATCTGTCACCAGCTTGGTATAGTAAAATACAATCAATATCAAGACAAACATCCAGCTGTCACTTATCCAGCAAATTACAGCTGCAGTTGCAACATATAATGTTTGAGTCAACCATTAATATGTCAAACTTTGTCTCTGAAAGACGTTGTACATGTAACAATAACAGAAGTCGCTAACGAGCGTGACTGTGAAATAACGCTGACGTTTGTGTACATTAGAACATGTCTTAAGTGGGCATTCATTTAATGAACACGTGAGTCTTTAAAATCAGGTAGTTGCCAAATGTAGGGTAGACGTATTGCAAAAAGATCCTATAGGAGCTATCTGCATTACTTTTGACTTGTATTAAGCTACGATTGTATTAAGTTACAGACCGATACTTAGACCTCATGTTGATAGCCGCTCAAGACAATCTATACTGTAGATGTATTACTCACCGGTGCTATGAAATGTATATGTGACGATGGCACTTTTCCGGTAGAATATCATCGTTCAACTGCTGCAGATTCGATCAAGCGTTTTTGAAGCTATTGACTGAGTATCAAAATGCTTGGATCCTGATGAGACATAAACTTAATCGGTGTTACACCAAGTACGACTCGGGTAATGCTTCGTATTTAACCGTTTCCCTCGTATTAGCGCCTTTTGACGCCTCTGTAAAAGTCATTTTCTGAAACCATTGTGATAAATAGAGCATTTGGTCCATAGGAGCAAATGCTCTATTTATCACAATGGTTTTCAAAACTAAACTTTCTAAAATGTTCCTTTTCTCTAGAAAATGCTCCTTTTCGGTAGATCAACTCAAAGAGGTTGGGTCTAAAAACAGCTTATGAGGTAACGGGTTAACGAAAAGAGAAGTAAGTTTTACAAGGAACGCAATTATAACATAAGACAACTTTTGCAAATGACCTTATTTGCTTTCTTACTACAGACATGTTCAAGTCTGTTGCCTGTTTATCTATGAGTATTCTTGTAAGAATTAATGATAATCATAAATATGAATTAAACCGCAGTTTTCGAAAATTCTGTGGCGTTGGCCAATCAGAGTTGGTTATACAGTTTTCCTTTTTCGTGAAGACTGGAATATTGCCGCCAAAATCAAACTGCGGTTTAAATCGGTTAGACTGCCAATGACAAGTCTTCATGGAATAGACTGTCTTAGCTGATGCTCCGCGCTGTCTATTCTATTAAGACTTGTCATAATGCAGTCTAATTCTTGAGAACACACCTTTTCAGCCACAGTATTAATTTTATATTCATATCTATTTATATCCACAAGCAAACAAAATAGACCCTGATCAAACGGCTCCTGCTCGGTTTGAAAAGGCAGTAACCCTTTCACCGCTAATGTTGCAAAAATGCACCACGACAAATAGTGCAGTTTCAGATCAGACGCCGCCTTTTCAAGGCGGCGTCTGATCAGGGACTTCACTTTTTGTCTCAAACTGTATTTATATGTAACTATGTGCTTTAATCCTTTGAAATTTGCATTTATTTATCTCATTTCCTTATTGTACCGAATGATTTAACAAAATTGAATTGCAGACGACAATTAGAAATTTGGCGCCGAAATGGTTAAATGCGTAACTATTGAGAATCTGGTTAATCCTTTCCCTATCCAACAAACTGGTAAGAAATAATGACGTCATGAATATTAACGGTCTACACTATTGTAGCAAGCAGTAGTTTTTTTTTGTCATGTAGACGTCATGTAGTATTTCTAGATATTTTATCCATAGCTTGCGGAACCGGATATTCTGATCTATATTTAGAATAGCTTATTTTAGTTTAGTTACAGTGAAGCTCATTTATAACGAAGTCCTCGGGACTCTCTGATTTCTTTCGTTATATCCAAATTTCGTTATATCAGGTCCATTTTACTATATGTAATCAGAGAGGGGGGATAAATTTTATTTTGTTATATGCAGTTTTTCGTTATATCCAAGTTCGTTATAAGTGAGCTTCACTGTAATACATAGAGGATCTTACATGAGTGTTCTTGATTATTGGATTTATTAAATGAGTCTTTTTAAAACGATAAAAAACGAGCTTTAGCGAGTTTTTTATCGTTTTAAAAAGACGAATTTAATAAATCCAATAATCATGAACACGAATGCAAGATCCTATTTATAACATAACACACACAAATGTTATTTGCAGCCAATATTTCAGCAGTAACGTGGATTGTTATAAATTCTCCTTACATATAGAAATGATGAATGAAAGGTGTTATTAGGTTCGCTAGGTAACTGGGACAAAGTAGGTCCAAATTTTCCAACTTTATTTTTTACTTACTGTCATATCAACCAGGATCTAATTCAGACCTCTCTGGTATTCAATTTAACTGTGATAGTTTATGATACAAAAACATACAGAAACACGTCGAATAATTTTTGAGTTACAGTTTTGACATACATAGTTACGAACACGTCACATTATGACGTCATTGTACACACCCATGTGTCTATGTAAAGCGCGCCATTTACATGAAGACCTACACGTTATACAGTCGCCAACACGTCCGACACTCACTGTCAATGGGATTCGAAATGCGCCTTCGTTTTGGTATATTAAGCCCTTCATTAGTGTTGTATGTATACACATGGACATGGACATTTCCACCGAGAAAAAAAATCTCGATTCAAGTTCAGTGAAAATGTTTGAAATGGACAAAAGATTCAGTACGAACTGCTGCATAAAATGTGTTGGAACAGGAGGAAGATTTTCGCGATCAGCTGAGTTAGTGAGTATAGCATATTTGAAATATGTTTGTGCTGTGCTGGATTCAGATGACTATTGTTGTTGATTGATGAGATATTTGTATGAGTAGAAATCTGCATAAACAAAAGGACATGCGGTGAAGAAAATGCAAAGTTGAGGAGGCATTTTAATTTAAATGTAGAATTGATTGTATGGGTCAGAGTAGCTGGTAGGTCTTTTTTGGCATACATTTTGTATATGATTCCTGACAGCGATTACAATTTGTATTATTTTATCGAATTAAGGCGCAAGTGCTAACAATCCTTTACCATCTATCGTGACTCAATCGTGGACAGGTAGGTCGACCACCGTCCGCCAGTTTGTTTGTTTTGACAGCGCGTATGAATCGTTCGAATGTCATTCGGTCGTTCGAATGTTATTCACTAGTGATTATATGCCCATGATTATCAAAAAATAAATGATAGTGTTACGTCACGCTTAAGCCACGTGTTATGTTATAAAATTCAAAATAAAACGAAAATAAAGAATTATTGTTCTTCAAACGGCACGAGACAATACCTTTGACCTATCATTCCTTTGTAGGAGCCGTCTGACCAGCGTCTGTCCTGTTTGCTTATGCAATTACATGTATAATCGATTTGGGTCTACAGTTTCTAACAACACCAAAATTTGCAAAATAAGCTATTACGTAAATATTGATGATGTCATTGTTTCAATAATAGACATAGTTCAATTTTATTACTGGCAGTCAGCATTCAATAATGCTTTACACAATAAATTATCAAATATGGCAAAGACAAACAATTACATACATTTCAATATTCACAACTCAAACAAAGAAATGACAAAATATCGCACACATATAATATACATATTCTTTATGCTTACGTTAAGATTTGTGGGGCAGTTAGCATTTCAAGGGAGTTTTTGCGTACGTTAAATGCTTCGTTGACATATTTAACTATTTTGAATTTTATCTTTTTATTTTCAGAAGACATAATTCTACAGAATTTGTTAACCCTTTCGCTGCCAAACTATGTCGTCTGCTAACTTTGTCGTCTGCTAAAAAATTTCATTCTTTTGATTTTCTTCATTTTTGTTTCAAAAACATAGTAACAGTAACAAACAGTTTGGATCCTGATGAGACGCCGAGTTACTCGGCGTCTCATCTGGATCCAAACTGTTTGTATAGGTAATCAACGACAGTGTTCCTTTAACCCTCTACTTCATGAATATTTATGTAAGAAATTATGACATCATGAATATTACTTTGCTTAAACATTCTTCACAAGGGCAACTGACAACAGGCTCTTTTTGCATTGGCAGAAACTAGAATAAGTTCTGAAAAACACCATAAGCAAACAGAGCAGCTCTTGGTCTAGAATAGTCCACAAGCAAACATAGTGGATCCTATTGGAGCCGTCTGGTCTGGGTTTACTCTGTGTCCAAAGGTGTTAACCCTTCGCTTGCTGGATTTTAAAATACATTTCTCCTCCTTTACCCATGCCCTGTTGTATAATTACATACATCTTCACCGTGTACAAGTATTCCGCTGTGCAATCACTGCTGTGGAGTGCACTGGTTGCACAATCAACTTGTAAATAGTGCAGACCCTGATGAGACAGCTCCTGGGTATTCACTATTTACAGGTAAGTATATTGACGTGAATAGCAAGCGAAGGGTTAAAAGGTGAGCATATGGAATTAATAGTTAAAGAATCCATTCATTTTAAAACAATGTTCCTGTATTATGATTTAATTGCAACAGAAACCAGACAAAATATATTTTATTGCAACAAAACGCCAGACAATAAAAAACACACTACACTTTACTATTCAAAAATCGATATTATAAATGTCATGAGAATAGTTTATTTCTATCGGATTTTCAAAAACGACTTAATAAACAATTCAAAGTAGTAAGAAGCGTTAACTCTCTTTCAGGCTTAAAGACGTAAGTAGACATGCGGGCTACAAAATACTGTACAAATTCAATTCAATGTCGTTTAGTTTTTCATTAGCTGAAACTGTACGAGTTTCTTTCGTGAACAAAAAAAATGTTCATTTATTTAAAAAGCAGATGGTAACTTAGAGCAAGGCAGAAGTAAAGTGCGATTTTTGCATTAGTTTTGTCCAACATTAAGCTACCACCTGAATTACAGACCTATAATTTGACATTTTTTGATGGCCATTTAAGGCATAGGCAACTTTTAACATTTTCAAGAATGTCTCCTTTATTTCTCCACCAAACCCTATACGTTGACTTGTTTTTAGAAACGATTCTACAGAGCGGTTATAGTACATAGTATATGATTTGGTCGAGTGTCTGCGACATCCATTTTCCATGGTGAGGGGGCACAGCAAATCAAATATTCGCTGGAATAAGCCCTTGATATTGATGGGTTAAGCAAAGAGTGTAGATCATGATCAGAGGGTTCTTCAGGGTATGTGCTGTTTGTCTATGTCCCTTTTTAACCTTTAGTCTGCTGAGCAAATCAACTTTACATAATTTTTCACCTACTACATTTTCAAAAGTCAAGTTATCAATTTCTCTTCCAAAATGCAATCAGGATGTCAAACAGTTTGGATCCTGATGAGGTGCCGAGTTACTCGTCGTCTCATCTGGATCCAAACTGTTTGCATAGGTATTCACCCATCTGCCCGTAGTATGCTAAATTGCGGCTGCCATCATCTTTTAAAGCAGGTTAACCTTTTCCTTCATGTAAACACGTTTTCACGCATTTGGCAAACAGTGTAGACCTAGATCAGACGGTTTCTTATCAAAAGAGTCTACTTTGTTTGCTTATGAAATTTGATATATCGATTTCATTTCTTTCTAAAATGGCTAGACTGTTCCACCTTCCACAACCCATTATAACTGTTTTGACCATTAATATTCAGTAGGTACTGACATTTGGAATAAACATACAACATGGAAAGAGTTCAGGCTATAATTCACCGCAATTGTCTAAACTGAGCGTCCTGGTGTTATGCTTTATGTTAATTTGTTTTAAGTTTCCGAATTTTGTTATTGCGACAATTTGTAGTGTATACGGCTAGCATATTAATACTTTCCTTACTAAAACGCATTTTCACGCATTTGCAAACAGAATAGACCTCCTATAGGAGCCGTCTGATCAGGGTCTGTTCTGTTTGCTAAAGTAATTTTAACAGACCTGTTTCTTTAGTTTCTAAAATGGCTGCAATGTTCCATGTCCATATTTCATTATACCTTTATTATCCATGAATATTCACTAGGTATAAAACTTTGAATAAACGTAACAAGGAAAGGGTTAAATGCCATCATAAATACAGTGTTCTCTAGATCATGTTGCCATTCTTTTGAGTCTAATCAATTATCTGCAAGGATAGTCGTCTGCTTAAACCCTTTCGCCGCCAATGCCGGATCTGTGATTACCTATGCAAACAGTTTGGATCCAGATGAGACGCCGAGTAACTCGGCGTCTCATCAGGATCCAAACTGTTTGTTACTGTTACTGTTTTTGAAACAAGAATGAAGAAAATCAAAAGAATGAAAATTTGTAGCAGACGACAAAATTAGCAGACGACAGAGTTTGGCAGCGAAAGGATTAAGTTTCAGCGTATACTTTCCTTCAATTTCTTCTAAAACGTGGGGTAGCCAAATACCCAGGACCTGATGAGATGCCCAAGTACCCGGCGTCTCATCTAGATCCAAACTGTTTGCAATTGTTTGTTGGTCGTTTTCCGACAACGTCAGCAACAAAAAGGTTAACATAAACCCAGACCTTAGCGTAATAGATTTTCTTTTCTTCCCTGTACTCACATAGAATTCTCTTGTGTTCCCCATGAGGTCTGTTGATACATAAATTTCAGCGATAAAGATTGGACAATAAATCTAATGCATAGCCGATTATTTCCGTAGAAAACTCGTAAGGGCTCAATTTAATCTTATTCTATGTGAGCGGGAGAGTGTGAAGAACCTGATAAGATCGGTCATTTACCCTTACTGCATATAGAGACGTCTTTACAGGCAGAGTAGACTTAAGTTAGCCGGGTCATGTAGGGAAAAGTGTGATCAAGGTATGTTCCGTTTACTTATGGAATAATAAAGATCTGATTCTACAGTTTTGATCGCAGCCAAATCGTAGTGGGTCCATTGCCATGATACAGATAGGGTACGGAATATTCATGAAGCCATGACTGCATGAAGTAAAATGTTAACCCTTCTCTTGCTGAATTTTAAAATACATTTCTCCTTCTTTACCCATGCCCTGTTGTATAATTACATACATCTTCACTGTGTACACGTATTTCGCTGTGCAATCACTGCTGTGGAGTGTACTGGTTGCACAATCAACTTGTAAATAGTGCAGATCCTGATGAGACAGCTCCTGCAGGAGCTGTCTCAACTGGGTCTCCACTATTTACGGGAAGGTATATTGACGTGAATAGCAAGCGAAGGGTTAAATACAAGTCTCTTTTAACCTTTAGCCTGCTGAGCAAATCATTTTTACAGAATTGTTCAACTAGTACATTTTCAAAGTTCAAACTATAATCAATTTGTCTACCAAAATGCAGCCACAGTGTCAAACAATTTGGATCCTGATAAGACGACGAGTAACTCGTCGTCTCATCTGGATCCAGACTTTTTGCAGAGCTACTCACTTGTCCGCCCGTAGCAGGCTAAAGGTTAAATAAGATTTATTTCTAACCTTTAATGCGTTGATAAAAAAAAATGTCGTCGGCAGAGAGTATTGTCTACATTATATTTTTTTTCTCGATTTCATTCTAAACATAATTTCATTCTGTTAAAAAGTCGAACAAAATGAACGATGTGTTCGCCAGCAGTAAGATGAATGTTCAGGTACTGTAAAACTCCTCGTAACCGGACATTCAATTTAGCATAAATATCGGTCTTAGAGAAAGGTAACAGCATTAACCCTTTCGCTGCCAATGCCGGATCTGTGATTACCTATGCAAACAGTTTGGATCCAGATGAGACGCCGAGTAACTCGGCGTCTCATCAGGATCCAAACTGTTTGTTACTGTTACTATGTTTTTTAAACAAAAATGAATGAATGAATGGTGTTTTACGGCCCATCGACACTGATGGTCATATAGAGCCGAACAAATAATGTAAATAAAACTATAATATGAAATCAAATAGAGACAAAGTCACTAGATTATGTAAATGTCAGTCCCGATCAACAGGATTGTAAACAAAATAAGGACAAACATAATCGGCATTCTAAAAATATACCTTTTAAATTTTTGAATATATATTAATGGCTTTTAAAAAAATCAAATATTTTTTTTGTATTTCTACCAGTTCATACAGTTCCCTCAGGGAAACAAAAACGAAGAAAATAAAAAAGATGAAATTTTGTAGCAGACGACAAAGTTAGCAGACGACATAATTTGGCAGCGAAAGGGTTAATGCAGGGTGAAAGTCATGCAGACAGCTCCTCTATGAGCGTTTAGCACGACTTTGACCGCTTGCTTAATGCAGGGTGAGGAGCTTCCTGCATGACTTTCACCCTGCATTATGCAGTCACCTGCCTACATGTAGCAGTATATAATTTCTTCTATACTAGAATTCCGGTTTAGATGCGTTATGTATGTTTCTGTAAGAAATAACATTATAAATATCAATTAAACTTAGATGTAATATCGCGATAGTATGTGAACTCGGGAAACTGATAAGAGTCGTCTGATCTTGGTCTACTCTGTTTGCAAACGTTAAAAAGCGTATACAGTAGAACTCCTCTAGTGCGACCACTTAACGAATATACATGGGTGTCCTTAAAAGCAAGCGGTTAATGCAGGACAAAGGTAATGCAGAAAGCTCCTCTAAGACCTTTCTGCATTACTTTTGTCCTTCATTAAGCTACCACATGTATATATCACTCAGAATTATACCGATGTGTATACCACCTGCCTATACCACCCAGAACTATACCTGTTTTAGATGGTCGCATTATCGGGGTTTTACTGTATGTAGAGCAACGTGTTAACCCTTCGCTTGCTATTCACGTCAATATACCTACCTGTAAATAGTGTAGACCCAGATGAGACAGCTCCTGCAGGAGCTGTCTCATCAGGGTCTGCACTATTTACAAGTTGATTGTGCAACCAGTGCACTCCACAGCAGTGATTGCACAGCAAAATACTTGTACACAGTGAAGATACATGTAATTATACAACAGGGCATGGGTAAAGAAGGAGAAATGTATTTTAAAATTCAGCAAGAGAAGGGTTAAGCAGGTGATTACTAGTATGATCCTAAACTGGGTCACATGAGTCGCCGAGTTACATGACGTTTCACCATGATCCAACCTGTTCGACTCGGTCGACTAAAGCTAAGTTTATGTTTATCGTCTCATTACAATATTACTTCGGCCTATGATTGGCCATCAATGGTGTGTATTTCCAGGAATGGGCATTTCCTCGTGTAATGATCCATATTTGATTGAAATCGAGCGGAAATTGACGTCATAACAAGACGTTGAATGTAGTTGGTGCATTTTTTCTGCCATTTTGGACCATTTAGTTACATACTTTTACATAGTATTATACTATACAAAAAAAATATTAAAAACTTTTTTCTGCTGTCAAAGTATTATGTCTAAACGTATTTGAAGATGTTTGTCAGTAGTATTTATGAAATGGTCACAAGCCTGGCACCTGTGCTTCGTACAAATTGTTTTTAGAAACTATTGCCATGATGTCATATACCTTGGATCTTAATGAAACGATGAGTTACTCGGTGTCTCATCCGGATCCAAACTGTTTGCACATATCATTTATGGCAAGGTTAGCAGGGAAAGGTCTACTGCGTCGGCTTATAATCATTATATCCGAACACAGGGACATCAAAAAGCCTGATATATTTTAAGTGACTATTCACTTTTTGACTAAAGGAGTCTTAAAAATCAGGCGAATGCTTAATACAGGGCAAATGTAATGCAGATAGTTCCAATAGAACTTTTCTTTATTACTTTCGACCGACATTAAGCAACTACAGTGAAACTTCTCTTAACCGGACGTTAGAATTTAGTATAAATATCGGTCTTGAAGACATGTGACAGCTTAATGCAGGGTGGAAGTCATGCAGAAAGCTTTTACTGTACCTGTATTAAATACCCAGATCTGGACAATATTTTAATGACCGGTTAAGACAGGTTCTGCTGTATTTTAGTCAAGCCATTCCAGACTAGTGTAGTTTGTTCCCAAATGAACAAAGAAGTAAATGTTTTTTAGAGCCGACATCATTCGAAGAAGTATGAGGCTTAATAATATGAGTATGGCTTTCAGAATAAGCAAGCTGGTATAACATGTTTTTGATTGGGATTTAAAACGGCGCCAACGGGAATTTGAAGGATGAATTATTTATGCGTTTGCCGTGAATATGTTTTTCGCAATGGAAAGACTTTCGATTTTAAAAAGACACCGCTGGATGTAAGGATACTAAATTAATTATTTGCTTCTAAATGCGAACCGAAATAACCTTTGCAAAGTAGTTTGGATCCTGATGAGATGTCATGTGTATCGGCGTCTTGTTTTACCCAACGTTTTCTTTTAGGAAGGAAATTACATGTAACCCTTCTCTTGCTGAATTTTAAAATACATTTCTCCTTCTTTACCCATGCCCTGTTCTATAATTACATATATCTTCACTGTGTACAAGTATTTCGCTATGCAATCACTGCTGTGGAGTGCACTCGTTGCACAATCACCTTATAAATAGTGCAGACCCTGATGAGACAGCTCCTGTAGGAGCTGTCTCATCTGGGTCTTCAATATTTACAGATAGGTATATTGACGTGAATAGCAAGCGAAGGGTTAAGCTCAACTCCCCTTGAACCCTGGTGCAGACGATACTAATGGCAGATGAATTCTGTTAACGTCATTCGTCATCAAATAGGCATTTCAAATGATAGGTATCCATTACATTAGTCAAAGTCTGAAAGCAATCGTTATATTTCATGGGGAAATGCTAAACTAAATAATTAATAGAGCAAGTAAGTCTTTTGAAAGTTATTATTTACCCTGGGAGCCTTAACCCCGACACCACTGTGAGAAAATAATGTCTACTCAAATTTGGAAAAGCTGCAAGTGGGACTACTTTAAAACCCTTTTGGTGCCACATTTCTGTCGACTGTAATCCAATTATGTTAAATCATTCAGTAATATAAGGAAATAAGAACAAGAGCTCTCACAGGATTGTGCGCTCGATTATTCTAAATATGTTTAGTGTTAAATGCTTTATAGTGGACTAAAATGGTATACAATTATACTTCATGCAAGTATTCAAAGTTTCAGTAAACATATTTAATAGCATTCAAGATGTTGAACTCTTTGAAATCTTTAATTAAAAGAAAAAAAAACTAGTTAAAAGGGGCAACAATTGCTGTTACAATGCTTGACAGAGTTATGTACTCTTGCCTACAGGAAGCTCGTGATGAATAGGAAAGCTTCACTATTCATCGAATAGTCGAGCTAAAAACAAAATTCAAATTTCAAAGGAATAAAGCACATACTTGTATACAGAAATACAGTTTGAGACAAAAAGTGAAGCCCCTGATCAGATGCCGCCTTGAAAAGGCGGCGTCTGATCTGGGACTGCACTATTCATTGTGGTGCATTTTTGCGACATTGGCGGTGAAAGGGTTATTGATCGATCAAACGTTTGAGAAAAAAACCCACTATTGACCGAGCGTTAAACAGACTGGCTCCTAATGAGATGCCGAGTAACTCGGCATGAGTTACAAAGTCAGGCACACTTATCTTTAGTATTGATGCATTCTGTAACCAGACACTTTGCAGTCAGCAGAGGTGATACTATTGGAAAAACGTTCCTATACGCAGTTATTAACCCATTACCTCATAGGCTATATTTACATTGTAGATACAACCTCTTTGAATAAATCTACTGAAAAGGAGCATTAACTAGAGAAAAGGAAAATTTGGGAATTTTTTGGTTTGAAACCATTGTGATAAATAGAGCATTTGCTCCTATAGGAGCAAATGCTCTATTTATCACAATAGTTTTACAAAGTGACTTTTACAGAGTCGTCAATATGAGGAATGGGTTAAATGTGCAATGATGTGCTCCTCAGAAACAAACTTAAAACATACAGTATAGTCTCAGAACTGAGAGCTCTTCCAGAAGCCAACCGGCCTGACTCTATTGCGTTTGTCTATGTTCCTACAGTGTTGTACCCGGTTAGCTAGTTATCCCCTTATTCCATAAAAACAGCGTAGATCCAGATCAAACGGTTTCTGCAGTAGAAGAAGTCTGATCAGGGTCGTCTCTGATTGTTTATGATATAATATAAATATAATTAGACAGTTTCCGCCATGGCCAGTCAAACTGATGTCAGTGTGCTATTTTAACAATTAAGCAAATTAATATATACTATTTCTCACGTGAATATTTATTGAGTAAATTGCTATGCTCGATGTCATCTGAAAGAATCCTCGTCATAGATTCTACACTAATTGTTTTATAATTTTGCCGAATGTGAAATAAGCGAATTTGTTTTTTGAGAAACGTCATCTCATGAAAGGTACAATGTAGACTGGGCAATTATACATGTTTACATGTACCAACACGTTCTTAGTACAGACTGAGTTTTTATCCTTAATCCCACTTGAGTCGCATGTGCAAACAGATTGGATCCAGATGAGACGCCGATTTCTCGGCGTCTCATTAGGATCAATAGTGTCTAAGAACGTCATCGAATCTGAGGTACATGTAGTTCCATTTGCACCATATCCTTAATTTGGGCGTATCTATTTCTCCAGATCCTTAATTTGAGCTGATCTATTTCACCAGACTATTGATTAGAGCGGATGGTTTTCACCAGATCTGGAATTTGAGCGGATCTTTTTCACCAGATCCTTAATTAGAGCGATTTTTACCAGATCCTTTATTCAAGTTGACATTTTGCACAAGATCCTTAATTAGAACGGATTATTTTTAACAGATCCTTAATTTGAGCGGATCTTTTTCACAAGATCCTTTATTGGAGCGGACAATTTTTTCACCAGCTCCTTAATTTGAACGGACATTTTTCACCAGATCCTTAATTTCAGTGGACATTTTTCACCAGATCCTTAATTAGAGCGGCTCTTTTTCACCAGATCCTTAATTTAAGGGGACGTTTTCACAGTCTGGTGGGAGTTTAGGGTCTATTTGAAATCTCGTTAACCGCCATATATATTTAAGAAACACACTAACCAACAACCACGCTCATATTCAGAACCATTTTTATGTAATTTTACAAATACAAATTTTACAAATGTCGCTGAACATGGATTGCAAAGCTCCCGATTTCGAGATTTACCGTTCACAGACTAACAGCATCGCCTTTATAATTTATGCCTTTATTTCATAAATATTCATGTAACATAATTATAATGACATCATGAATAGTAATTAGATACACTTTTATAAAGATGTTTGAACACAGAGCAAATCGTCATGGTAATCACTGTAGAATCAGATACATTCTATTTCATAAGCAAACAGGATAGACCCTGGTCATTCGGTTCCTATAGGAATCGTATGGTCTGTGTCTACTCTGTTTGTAAAAAGCGTATTTATGTAGTAGAGGGTTAACCTTTTGCACTCTTAGCAAATGTCGACTGCAAATAATGTCATCTATTTCAATTATACATGTAACAGTATGTATGTTTTCATTTTCCTTTCAAACACAATACCATTGTGACAAACAGTTTGGATCCTGATTAGATTGCGATATACTCAGCGATTGATATGGATCAAAACTGTTTGCAAAGATTGTCCTCACAAAATAGCCTGTAGAATGTTTTAACTTAAAACGATTAACCCTTTCACCGCCGCAGTCGCATAAATGCACCACAACAAATAGTGCAGTCCCAGATCCGACGCCGACTTTTCAAGGCGGCGTATGATCAGGGACTTCACTTTTTGTCTCAATCTCTATATGTGTGCTTTGAATGTGGTATTTATTTAGCTCATTTCCCTTTTTACCGAATGGTTTAACAAATTTGGAGTGCAGACGACAATTAGAAAGTTGGCGCCGAAAGGATTAAACATGATTAATTCTTTCTTGTTCCGTTATGCAATGTGAATTTCATTGTTATTTTCAAAGTTTTTTAATGTTTCTGTTTCGCACTTGCAAATGTTTCGCGAAAATCAACGGTGCATAATGTAACATACACGTCTATCATTTCGATGAAAATCTGGTTTTTGCTTATAGTGTTTAAGTTTATGCAAGACTGTTATTGTGGGTTTTTTTTTGACTTCCTTTCATCTGATGGAAATGCAATATTCAGTTAAGCGAAGCATTGAAAGGAGTGAAACATAAAATCCAATTCAGTCATTCCTACCAGTTAAATAATTCACAAGTTCTTTTGGAAAATGTGGTATTCAATTACTATAGCAATATCGCTATCCATTTTCAAAGATCTCAGTGAAATATGCCGAGACATTCATTTCAACGATCAACATTTTGTTATAAATCTTACGCTTGCCAATTGCTTCCGCCAAACGCCGTATGTGCACAACATAAATCTCGTTTTTAGTGAATAATGAAATGCTTTGAATTTAAATGGAAAATACATTTAATTTAAAAACACGGAACGGAACTGCACTTAAATACTAGCATGCTAGACAAATGGACGTTGGCAGAAATCCTCGACTGTTTCTCTGTTTTATAAATGTCGCTGTTATAAATTAGAGCTGAACTTCGATATCTCGAACTCGGATTACTCGAAGTTCGGGATTACTCGAACTAAAAGATCAGTCCTTCCAAAACTTGCAGTACAGAACTGCTCTAGAATGTATTACTACGCATATCTGGAAACACGCATGACAGCTTAATGCAGTTCGAAAGTAATGCTAAAGGCTCCTACCTTACTTTTGCCCTGTATTAAGATATCACCACCTGCCATACTGACCCTTAGTTAGACATGCATTTAAAATGTCGACTGTATATGGTGGCTATAGACAGGTTCTACTGTATAGGGTGGCTATAAACACGTTTTATTGTATACGGTGACTATAGACAGGTTCTACTGTATAGGGTGGCTATAAACACATTCTATTGTATACGGTGACTATAGACATGTTCTATTGTATATTGTGGCTATAGACATGCTCTACTGTATAGTGTGGCTATAGACATGTTCCACTGTATAGTGTGGCTATAGACATGTTCCACTGTATAGTGTGGCTATAGACATGCTCCACTGTATATTGTGGCTAGAGATATGCTCTACTGCATATTGTATCTATAGACATGTTCCACTGCATATTGTGGCTATAGACATGTTCCACTGTATATTGTGGCTATAGACAGGACCAACTGTATAGTGTGGCTATAGACATGTTCCACTGTATAGTGTAGCTATAGACATGTTCCACTGTATAGTGTGGCTATAGACATGTTCCACTGTATAGTGTGGCTATATACATGTTCTACTGTATAGTGTGGCTATAGACGGGTTCTACTGTATAGGGTTACTATAGACAGGTTATGTTATATAGGGTGGCTATAGACATGTTCTGTTGTATATTGTGGCTATAGACATGTTCCACTGTCTATTGTGGCTATAGACATGTTTCACTGTCTATTGTGGCTATAGACATGTTCCACTGTATATTGTGGCTATAGACATGTTCCACTGTATATTGTGGCTATAGACATGTTCTGTTGTATATTGTGGCTATAGACATGTTCTGTTGTATATTGTGGCTATAGACAGGCCCCACTGTTTATTGTGGCTATAGACATGTTCCACTGTATAGTGTGGCTATAGACATGTTCCACTGTATAGTGTGGCTATAGACATGTTCCACTGTATATTGTGGCTATAAACATGCTCCACTGTATAGTGTGGCTATAGACATGTTCCATTGTATATGGTTACTATAGACATGTTCCACTGTATATTGTGGCTATAGACATGTTCCACTGTATAGTGTGGCTATAGACATGTTCCACTGTACATGGTGGCTATAGACATGTTCCACTGTATAGTGTGGCTATAGACATGTTCCACTGTATATGGTGGCTATAGACATGTTCCACTGTATATGGTTGCTATAGACATGTTCCACTGTATATGGTGGCTATAGACAAGCTCTACTGTATATTGTATCTATAGACAGGTTCTACTGCGTATGGTGGCTTTAGACAGGCTCTAATATATATGGTGGCTATAATCTAATGGTAACTTTATACACGGTTACAATCATGACTAAACACTGCATTAAGCAGTAATCTGCTGTAAAAGGTCCCCGTTGTTCCATAGTAACAGTTCGGATTAGCAAGGTGTTGCTGTATGTTTGGAAGGTCTACGTGTAGAACTAGTAGAGTCAAGTGAAATGAACTGTGCTTGCACCGCCTAACCTAGTTATCTTATCACAATTTCCAAAACAAATAAGATTATCTGTATTTTGATTATTTCTAGATGTGAATAGAATTGCTTCGTGTTTTGTACTGGTATAGAAACGGTCTTACAATGTAATAAACGAGGGCCTGCTTGATCCCTCCTGACATAATACTTACAACATGGTTGTTAGGTGGTAACCTTGATAAGCTTAACTCTTTCGCTGCCAATGTCGCATCTACCATTACCAACATGTAAGCAAATAGTTTGGATCCAGATGAGACGCGTCTTATCAGGATCCAAACTGTTTGTTTCTGTTACTATTTTTAAAACTACGGAAATGTAGCAGACGACAAAGTTTAGACACGACACAAGTTTGCAGCGAAAGAGTTAATGAAATATATAGATCTAAACTCGTCTTGCGTGTACCACAATGGATCCCACACCCTTGCCAAACAATACATTTGTTTTATTAATCTTATTTTAGACTCGTATATGTTTACGTATAAATAAAGTGTGACTCCAATTTCTGTCACGATTCGGGTTGATTTCTTCAACGTCCATTATGAAATATTTGATGAAAATTCATGACGTCATGAACTGTTGTGTAACTATTCATGAAGTAGAGGGTTAACAGCATTTTTTTTTCAGAAATTGTTTAACCCTTTACTCCATAAATAATAATGTGAGAAGTATTGATATCGTGAATATTATTTAGATTAATTTTTACGTTGAAAGTTTTGGTCAGAACAGAAATTGTAGAATTATATCTATTATATCAAAAGCAAACAGAGAAGACCCTGATCAGAAGGCTTCTGCATGAACTAGACTACTCTATTTGAAAAGGCGTAGAAAGGTGTATTTATGGAATACAGTAAAACCTCTCTGTAACGGCCACTAAATTACATCAAGAATTTTGTGTTAAAGGCATGGGGTTCCTATGGGAGCGTTCTGTTTTATTTTCACCTTGCACAATTTAGTGGCCGTTATAGAGAGGTTATACTCTATAGGGTTAATAAAATCTTATGTGAATAGCAGACCATGTGTCCCAGTAAAGGCAACCACTTCCTTGACAAATCAAACATTTACATCATCCCACTGCATTTGTAAAATGCAACAGTAACTGAAGATTGTCCAAGTATTTAAATTCCATTTCTAATCTATAGCTTGAACTACAGTAGCTGCTCTTCATAAACTGTGGTTTTCAATATAAATACGTTACTGAACATGTCATATTCTAAACAAAACAAGACTTCACTCAACCAGTTTTGATTGCGCTCATAAACAGCATTGTCATTTAAATGCGTTGGGGAAATGTCTCATATAAACATCTGTACTGAATTATTCATATTCAGTTCATTTACACATGACCTTGGTATCAATATTAACGTAAACAATATCAATCAACAAACACAGTATCCCTGACATACTGTGAGAGAGTCACGCGGGAGAACTTTTCGACACAAGCGAGCATAGCTTTACAAGAAAGCTTTTAAGAAATACGTTTACGGGAAGACTCTATGTTACAGTTGAGCTTCGATATGTCGAACTCGGATAACTCGAACTTCGGTCTAAAAGTTCGGTCCTTCCAAAGTTTGCACTGCAGAATTGTTCTAAATTATATCTAGAAACACATGTTACAGCATAATTCAGGTCGGAAGTAATGCTTAAAGTTCCTACAGGAGCTTTCAGCATTACTTTAGACCTGCATTTAGCTGTGTAGTTGAGAAATTGTCCAGACTCGAAATCAGATGACTCGAACCTCTGTTATCTCGAATTAATTTGAATTGTCCCTTGAAGCTCGATGTATCGAAGTTCAACTATATCAGAATTCTGCATCTGAATAGTAGGGCAGAAACTAGCCAACATATTGGTGTGTACATGTACATCAGCGGTACTAGCCGTTGTCAGTTGCATAAATATTACTGTACGACTGTAATTCCCATTATCAGAACAGATGCAACATTATGTGACGTGATTTCTTAATTTATAGGAAAACCCCGCTAATGCAACCATTTAAAAGATGTATAATTATGGTTGCTAGATGCAGGTGGTAGCTTAATGCAGCACAAAAGAAATGCAGAAAGCTCCTAGAGGAGCTTTCTGCATTACTTTTGTACTGCATTAAGCAACCACCTACTTATAAGGACACCCATGTTTATTCATTAAGTGGTTGCATTAGAGAGGTTCTATTGTATATTACTTTCTAACCTATCCCATGGTGTTAACGTATCTATCTGCATTTGGAAATAGTGCAGACCCATATGAGACAGCTCCCATAGGAACTGTCTCATATTTTTTGTATGGGTCTGCAATATTTGCCATTATAATTCAATGGTTACAAATGATCAAACTTTAGATTGATTGGGCTCATTGATATTTCAGTAGATGGATTGGCATTTGCATATATATCATGAGAAGAGTAAATAAACATTATTCTAGGATAATCTAACTGTACACAATAATGCATACGGCACATTTAGATGGTGTTTCCAGTTTGCAATAATGTTCATACCAATGCACCATATACCGTGCTTAGTCTATTACTAGAGCTGCTCTTAATAAATGTCTTTCTTTAGATCTGAAACACTTGAGAACAAATACGCAAATGCAAGTCGTAATGTTCAATTATAATATGACCTACTCTTTGTTATTCGAGTGCATCGTGTAATGGTTTTCAAGTATTCATTTAAACGGGCGACAGTGAGCAATATATTACACATAGCTAATTGTGTTCGTTAAAAGCTGTGTGGAATGAATCCCAATAAGTCTCTTACAAGTCTAAATGTCAGTTAAATAACGTTAACTTCGCTTTTAACTATTTGCCTGGTATAGACGTCATTTGGCGCATTTGCAAACTGAGTAGACCAAATGAGAAAGAAACAGGATCAATATCGTGACGAGTCTAAAGAGTGGTCACAACATAGGGTTTGATTGAGGCATAACGGTTTTAGTTCTCGAAATACACCTTATCTGGGGATCTGCAAACAAGCTAATTATGTTTGATTTTCCCTCCCTATAACAACTCCCTCTGAACAACACATACAATATTCGTATCCCAAAGGGTGTTGTTGTAGAGAGGGAGCACTGTACTAGTCCCTTGAAGTTCGATATATCGAAGTGCAACTGTATTTATATACATGTTGTAAGAAATGTTAAAGCTATCTGCGATTGTAGTATCAAGAATACCGAGGAGTACTTGATTCTACAACTTCTCATCGATATAAAAATACAACAAAGACTCTATAAAGAGGCCACTTGATTTATTAATATCGGAGAAAGGTATCCTACTCGAAAATGCTTGATTCCCGGATCATGTTATGCTATAGAAGTGTTTCAATGCATACATTTCTCGCTAAATCGATCACATGATTCCTAAACTTGAAAGACTACAAAAGCAGTTCGTTGCTTAATGCTGGGCAACAATGATACAGAAAGCCCGTAAAGGAGTTGTTTTTTCCGTATCACGTCTGTCCTGTATTAAGCTACAACCTGTTTAAAATAATGTTGTCCTCTAGAAGTAGTTAAAGAGAGATCAAAGTCTAAATGTACATGTACCATACAGCGTTAGCCCTTGCATCCACATGTATTATTAGAGGTCCAGATAAAATGCGTAAATTTAACATTTAGCGACCACATGGTTTAACCCTTCGCTTGCTGAATTTTAAAGTACATTTCTCCTTCTTTACCCATGCCCTGTTGTATAATTACATATATCTTCACTGTGTACAAGTATTTCGCTGTGCAAGCACTGCTCTAGAGTGCACTGGTTGCACAATCAACTTGTAAATAGTGCAGACCCTGATGAGACAGCTCCTGCAGGAGCTGTCTCATCTGGGTCTTCACTATTTACAGGTAGGTATATTGACGCGAATAGCAAGCGAAGGGTTAATAGCATAGAAAACTCTAACATCAATGTGTTGCTTAATGCAGGCCAAAAGAGATACACTTTTTTCATCCGTTTCCTGCATTAACCGTTTCGCTGCCAATGCCGGATCTGTGATTACCTATGCAAACAGTTTGGATCCAGATGAGACGCCGAGTAACTCGGCGTCTCATCAGGATCCAAACTGTTTGTTACTGTTACTTTGTTTTTGAAAAAAAATGAAGAAAATCAAAATAATGAAAATTTGTAGCAGACGACAAAGTTAGCAGACGACAGAGTTTGGCAGCGAAAGGGTTAAGCCACCACGTGTTTTAGATTTAGCATTATACTTCTTTTGAGCGGTCGTACTGGAGAGATTGTGGTGTAGTTCTTTTGTTTGAAACAGGACAAAATAAATGAAAATGTATCCATGAGACACGGACGCCCCCGCCAGGGTTTTTTCTAAATTGCATTTAAATTGATTCCAGCATAAACAAGCCAACACATATTTGACGAAAAATGTGTCATTAAACAATCATTAACATTCAATCAAAGTGTCGGTAAATAGGAAGTACATGAACGACAGACCTGAAAAGAGGAGACACCGTACAACTCACTATGATCACGATTCCTACCAAATATCAAACCATTCCAGCATACACAAGACAATGAATCTTTGACCAAACATTTATCATTAAACGATCACAAAAAATCATTCAAAGTCTCGGCAAACAAGAAGTAGATGAATGACAGAAATGAAAAGGGGAGACACGGTACAACATAGTGAGATCATGCTTCAGACTAAATATCAAATTATTCCAGCATACACAAGCCAAGAAATCTTTGACAAATATTTTTGTCATTAAACAATCACCCAAATTCAATCAAAGTGTCGGCCAAAAAGAACGTAGATGGAAAACACATCTGAAAAGGGGAGACACGTTACAACTCACTAGGATTATGCTTCAGACCGAATATCAAATCATGCCAAAATACACAAGCCAAGAGATATTTGACGAAAATGTACAGGACGGACGTACAGACGTGCGGGACGGACGGACAGACGGACTGGCGTACGGACAAGGGTAAAACTTAATGAATAAAAATCCAGTTTATATATCCAATACTGAAAATCTTCTTGTGTTAGATATACACTGTAAGAAACAATACGTTAGATTCTAACATTTATAAGACAAATGGAGAGCATATAGACAGACCTGCAGATAAGAACCGTATTTAGAAAATCTAATATTTCTCCGTCGAAACCCATCTCGCTGCAACTTAATCAGAATTGCCTTTCCGAGACGATTCTAATGACTTGCAGAAAGATAGATTTTGGGACAGAAATAATAGATTTTAATATATCTGTACGCCATCCTATACACAGCACCGACCTTTATAGTATTTCAATGAATACACGAGGGGATTTTAGAAAACTCATAATCTTTATCCAGGTACATTGTACATGTGCGTGTATCGGCGACTTGGCTGGCATTTGCAAACAGATTGGATCCTGATGAGACGCCGAGTAACTCGGCGTCTCATCAGGATCCAGTCTGTTTGACACTCGGTAAATAGGTTCTCAAAAAAATACAGTTGAACTTCGATATCTCGAAGTCGGATTACTCGAACTTCGGGATAACTCGAACAAAAAGTTCAGTCCCTCCAAAACTTACAATACAGAATTGCTCAAAAAAGTTACACCTTAATACAGGTATGAAGGAGCTTTCAGTATTACTTTAGACCTGTATTAAGCTGTGACCTTGAGAAATGGTTGAAGTTAGATATCGGATAACTCTAACTTCTGTTATCTCGAACTAATTTGTATGGTCCCTTGAAGGTCGAATTATCGAAGTTCAACTGTATACTAATCGTAGGCAGTCAAAATTGCACAAAACCTAAATTTAAGCAGACAGTATTTCTACACAATGAAGTATGGTAAAATGTCTTTTAGCTAATGCATTCCTTCTTAGAAAACAGTTATATATCTGTGTAATACTAGTCAGGATCAAACCTGTTTAGCACTCGTTAAGTAGTTGCTAAAACACTAACACGAATTAGTAGTAAAAACATTGGCTCCTGATTACTGCATGATCAGGTACAGTACAATAAATAGTATGATTATTGCGTGATCAGCAATAATATTAACCGCAGGTTCAGAGTTAAAATGCTAAAAGTAAAATTTATTTCTTTTTCCTTTTCAGAGGGGACTGTCTTCTCAGACTGAAACCTCGGTATATAACTGACATCTTGATACAAATTCCTGGACCCAAAGACAGTTTGTAAGTATATACGAGTCCTAGTTTCCGTTCATAAACTACGGTAAAATCTCACGAATAACACAATTACAGTAAAACCTCTCTATAACGGCCACCAAATTGTGTTAATTAGTTGGTATTTAGGGCAAGTGGCTGCTTAAAGCAAGGTGAAAATAAAACAAAACGCTCCTTTAGGAGTGTTGTTTTACTTTTACCTTGCTTTAAGCAGTCACCTTTTAAAGCAGGTGGATGCTTTATACAGGGAAAAAGTAATGCAGAAAGCTCCGATAAGACCTTTTTGCATAACATGAGCCCTGCATTAAGCCACCAGTTGTAATAAACATACGAAATTATACGTCTTTTGAATGGTCGCATTACTGTTAGTCTGTCATATATTTACCTTTTTACCTCATGTATATTCATGTTTAAAATGATGACATCGTAAATATTACTTAGATTAACTTTTAACCCTTCGCTTATTATTCACGTCAATATACCTACCTGTAAAAAGTGAAGACCCAGATGAGACAGCTGCTGCAGGAGCTGTCTCATCAGGTTCTGCACTATTTACAAGTTGATTGTGCAACCAGTGCACTCCACAGCAGTGATTGCAAAGCGGTATACTTGTACACAGTGAATATATATGTAATTATACAACAGGGCATGGGTAAAGAAGGAGAAATGTATTTTAAAATTCAGCAAGCGAATGGTTAAATTGCATATTGACAAATGAAATATTTGCCATGGTAGAAACTGTAGAATTAGACCTATAGTATCCCATAAGCAAACAGAGTAGACCCTGAACATGCGGCTCCTATGGGAGCCGTCTGATTTGGGTCTACTCTGTTTGCAAAGGCACAAAAAGCGAATTTATGGAGTAAAGGGTTAAAATGATTTGTATTATTTCTTTATGCAACAAAATATATATATATGGTCTTGGTTGTAATAATGAGATAAATGTGACATGTAGGCCGTCGTCTTTGGGCAGCGGGATATAAGTCTCAAATAGAAATAGTCTAACAATATCTCAAGTTCACAGCTTAATGCCAGTCTAAAGTAATGCTGAAAGCTCCTGTAGGAGCTTTCAGCCTTACTTTCGACCTGCATTAAGCTGTCACATGTGATTCTATATATGGGTAGTGATAAATTTTAGAACAATTCTTTATTGCAAAGTTTGGAAGGACCGAACTTTTAGTTCGAGCTATCCAAAGTTCGAGTTATCCGAGTTCGAGATATCGAAATTCGACTGTATTTATCACGTTCTGACGAGTCGTTTGATTCTGGTCTCTTCTGTTTTCCTATAAAGATATGATAGATTTGATCATACACGGTTGATTGGCAACACTACCTTTTCGTTAACAACTGTATATAATACATCTGTACATTTACGTCAATAATTGTTGAAGGCTAATTTCTGTTTTACATTGTAACCCTTTACCCCACGAATATCCATGTTAGAAATAATGATATCATGGATATTAATTAGATTATATAATATAATAGCACATGGCGGACACAGGACGTTTTGAGCATAGTAGAAACTACAGAATAATATCCATTTATATTATAAGCACACAAAGTAGACCCTGATCAGACGGCTCCAATAGGAGCCGTCTGATCTTGGTCTAATCCTTTTGCAAAGATGTGGACATGCGTACATGTATGTATTAGGAGTAAAGGGTTAAGCCATTTTAGCCCTTGTCCCGTTGTCAACAACTCGACTCTCATTTGCAAACAGTTTGTATCCAGATGCGACGCCGAGTGATTGGACTTCTCGTCGGTGTTTAACCCATTCCTTCCTGCTGGCGCCTGTTTTGCGCTTCTGTAAAGCACATCTATTGAAACCATTGTGATAAATAGAGCATTTGCTCCATTGGAGCAAATGCTCTATTTATTACAATTATTTAAAAACTACACAATTCTAAAATACTCCTTTTCTATGGTTAATGCTCCTTTTCGGTATATTAGTTCAAAGATGCTGGGTGTATAATTAGTCTAGGGGGGAATGGGGTAAGCAGCTTGACACATGGTCAACAAGTGCACCATTCAATTTTGAGTTGACATTGTTCTGGCTCAGCTGATTGAAAATTAAAGTGGCTTGTAAGTTTGTTATGTTACACTCAGTGTTTCAAAGCCAGTTCTCCCCTTCAAGCGACTCAGTTGATGTGATGTCAAACACATCAGTGCACCTTTGAAGTTTTGATTCCCCAGTGCTACAATATCGATATGTTCTTGATAAGCGATTTCCTTTTACGTTAAAACAATTATTTAAAACTGACAACTTGAATTTAAACAATTCTCTTTACAAACACATTATCATGTAGGTGTGTGATGCGTTGTCAGCAATTTGTGATGTGTGTCGCTTTCTCATCTTTGCGCTCAAAGTGTTAAATCTTTCAATAGTTAATAAACCCCGGTTCATTACGTCTATATATACTGATCTATGGTTATATAATGTATATCAATATGCGACTTGTAGCTTTGATCATAAACGTGTTGACAACCCTTCAAATGCTGAACTTTCAAACAAGACTGGCCGATCATTGTCTAACTGTTCAATCAGTATGAAATGGTATATGTATTAGTTTGCACGAAGAGTTTTAATAACAAACGGTGCAGCCTCTGGCCAGAGGACTATTCAAGGGGCTCTCTGATCTGGGTCTACACAGTTTGCAGATATCAGCATTCACGTGTATCGTATTCGAGTGACTTATCCCCCCAGACAATTGGTAACTAGGTGCATCTGATCTCTGAGACAAGTTAATAGGTATACATACTATTATGCCGCAAAGCAATATCACAACTTTTGATTACAAACTGGAATGAACGAACAACTGAAATTGGTAGTCATGGATCATACATAATGATCTGTTTTCAGAAACTTCAAACGAAACATTGTAAATAATATAGAGTAAAACTAATGATTGAAGCTTATTAGTAACGTGTTCAAGCAACATTAAGCTTGATATGAGAATCTAAAGTGAAAATAATACACATCCAAAGGAATGGTTCTCGCTTATTAACATTTAGCCTACTGTCCATGCTTACCTTTGCAATCAGTCTGGATCTAGATGTGACGCCGAGAAACTCGACTTCTCATCGGGGTCCAAACTGTTTGACACGTTAAACACCCTGATTCGCATTTGATTATTAAAGATAGTTAAGTTTGATTTTTGAAAAAACAGTAGAGCTCCTCTAATGCGACCACTTAATAAATAAATATGGGTGTCCTTATAAGCAAGTTGTTCCTTAATGCAGGACAAAAGTAATGCAAAAAGCTCCTTGTCCTGCATTAATCTACCACCTGCATCTAGCACCCAGAATTATACCTCTTTTAGATGGTCGCATTTTCTTGGTTTACATGTAAATGTATAGTGGGTGAAACAAATGATCCACCGGCTATATGCTAACGGTGTGTTCAAAGTGCATTAACCCTTTACTCCATGAATATGCATGTAAAAAGTAATGACATCATGATTATTAATTAGACTGCTTATTACAACAACATATAGACACATGATGTTTTGCAAGAGCCGTCTGATCTGGGTCTACTCTGTTTGCAAAAGTGTGAAAGGCGTTTGTATGAAGGAAAGGGTTAAAGGTCTTGTGAACAACATAATCGTAATTTCTAGTTTACTACAACTCGAGTACTTGATTGTATCATCCATTCAAGTGTACAGCATTTACGACAACCTTGTACGACAGAAATGCTCTTCGTTCTAATATAAGACTGTCTTCAAATTGCGAGCATCGTATGTCATTATGTTAAAACTTAAAATCATTTCAGTCTTACCATCTTTAGTAAAACAGATCCAAGGCTGAATAGTCGTTGAATATAGTAGCGCGAATTTGTGAGTACGATCACACCTTGTCGTGTATAGATCAGTTACTAAACGGACAGTCGTGTCTCTAAAAGCCGATGGTTACTTAACCCTTCGCTTGCTGAATTTTAAAATACATTTCTCCTTCTGTACCCATACCCTGTTGAATAATTACATATATATTTACTGTGTACAAGTATTTCACTGTGCAATCACTGCTGTGGAGTGCACTGGTTGCACAATAAACTTGTAAATAGTGCAGACCCTAATGAGACAGCTCCAGCAAGAGCTGTCTCATCTGGGTCTTCACTATTTACAGGTACGTATATTGACGTGAATAGCAAGCGAAGGGTTAATACAGGGCAAAAGTAATAAATCTCCTGTAGGAACTTTTTGTATAACTTACGCCCTGCATTAAGCTACATGCACCACACGGTGTTATCACCCAGAGTATACGTCTTCTAGATGATAACTTTAGGGAGCTTTTCCCGCACCCTGTTCAGTTCTAATGCAATAAAGTCTAAGCCGAATTCGGAATAGGATTCGCCTCACAAACTAATCCATATTTCACTTCAGGTAATGGCTGTAGACACTATTAGGATTGTCTTAAAGTTAGTACACTTCTATCCAAAAAGGACCCGTATTGCTACCAGTTTCCCCGAGATGTTGCCATGCCCGAAATAGCCCATACTTAATATTTAACGCAGTCGATTGAGTAAAAAAAATGGCTCAAAGTTTTCTGGGCGCCTTTGCAGATGCGTGTGTTGATAAGAAACCCGATTAAAAATACTAAATGTAATGCCGGGTCTTGATTAATAAAAACATGTTTGACCTTTTGCGTTCTGGGCGAGATTTCATCGATACAAATGTCTCCGAGTATAACCCTTTCCCAGTTTAAATAATGACACCATGAATATGCACAGGCTATTTATTTTAAAGGGGTATGGTATTCGTACAGATACATTAATTCTAGAACAACTTGGTCTTGTAATTTTGGACGAACCGAACGTTTACCTCGAGTTATCCGAATTTCGACCTCTCGAAGCTCTACTGTATATATGGAAACTTATTGATATATTATCCATGGCTCCAGATAAGATGCATGGATTTAAACAATTTCAAGAAAAGCTCCTTTCTTTTATCAAATAAAAACCTATACTATGACCACTCTTTAGAATCGGCTCTTCGAGACGATTCTAAAGTGTGGTCAGAGTATAGGGTTTGGTGGAGAAATGCCGATTTTAGTATTTGGGTACGTTCCGTTATCTGTAGCTCTGTAATATTATCAGAGTTCATTTTGATATGTTCGCACTGCAAATGAAAATGTGGTTTACTAAATACTAGGAATAAAGTAGAACCTCAATAATTCAAAATCTAAGTACATGTACATGTACATACACATTTAGACACTTTAACCCATAACCTCATAGGCTATTTTTAGATACAACCTCTTTAAATAAATCTAACGAAAAGGAGCATTAACTAGAGAAAAGGAAAATTTTAGAATTTTGTAGTTTGAAACCATTGTGATAAATAGAGCATTTGCTCCTATAGGAGCAAATGCTCTATTTATCACAATGGTTTCACAAAATGACTTTTACCGAGTCGTCAAAAGTCGTCACTATCAGGGAATGGGTTAACCCATTCCCTCTTATTGGCGCCTTTTGACGCCTCTGACAAACTCGCTTTATGAAAGCAGTGTGATATAAAGAGCAATGGTTTCAAAACTTTACAACTCTTAAATATCCTTTTTTAGTAAATGCTCCTTTTTTTAAGATTTATTCAAAGATGTTGGGTCTAGAAATAGCCTATGTGGTAATGGGTTAAGGCAGGTGGCAGTTTAACGTAGAGTTGAATTCATGCAGAACGTTCTCATGGGATCACCTGTCTTAAAGATAGAAACGATACGCGTGTGAGGGCTTGGATAATCCAAGTTTAACTGTACCTTGATATACGCTTATTGCTACTTATGACACTTTTAGAATAGCCCGTGCAATAACATATTTATTAGTCCATAAACAAACAAAACGGACCATGATTGGACATTACCTAGGCGATGTTCAACCTGTGCAGCAGCAATTGTCTATACTCCATAATATTATGGAGATTGTAATTTGTGTTCTACAGTAAAGACTTTGATTATTTAATGATCCCTTTCCTCCATAAATACGCCTTTCTATGCCTCTGTCATAACCACTTCTTGAAACCATTGTAATGAATAGAGCATTTGCTCCTATAGGAGCAAATGCTCAATTTATCACAATGGTTTCAAACTACAAAATTCTAAAATTTTACTTTTCTCTAGTAAATGCTCCTTTAGGGTAGATTTATTCAAGAGGTTGGGTCTAAAATAGTTTATTGGGAAATGGGTTATATACAGTGGTAAATACGCTATTCCTACCCACTTAACGCGTTTCTTACGCGTTACCTAACCGTTCGTTACCCGTTCCTTAGCCGTTTCGTTAAACGGGTTTCTAACCGTTTGTTTACGCGGTACTTAACGCGTTTCCTAAACGTTTAAGAGCCCGGATGAAAGGGGAGTAATCATGGACGAAAGGGGGATAATCCTTGATATGGCCTTCCTCATTTACCTGTTGAACACTCCAGATATGTAAAATTAAGATCAACAGTATTTAAACTTTTAATTCTCGTTTCATTTCCATAAGATCTAGCTAGATCTAGATCTATATTAAAATATAGATCTACAGTCTCATTGCGTTCATCTATGTGTTGTAAAATGTCTTTTTTGCTACTGTACGTACAGTACCGTAGCAGATAAAGTAGAAGTATTTTACAATAGATCTAGATCATATCAATCTAAACTATCTTTAAAACTAGAATTTATATTAATCTAAATTTTAAATTGGTCTAAAACGTTTGGATTTAACTTTGTGCTGAGCCATATATCTACAATTATTCAAAACATAGTTTTCTTGTATTTTTGGAGAAGATAACAAATTATACTTGTAGATCATTGGGCACGTTATTTGGTATTTCTGTTACGTAATAGTTCGTAACTTTGTTGATAAGAAAGCAGTAGTGTGATCACTGTCAAGACCATTGTCCCCTGCTGAGAAAATAGCTAGGGGATTAACTGACCATGCATCTGGCAGGTTTTGATAGTATATTTAGGCTCGGGTAAATAATAAAGTCTTCAACTAAGACAATTTATTTTCATGCATTCATAACAATTATATAGTTTTTTTTAAATATTTGAATACGGGGAACAAAAGTACTGGCATTTGAAGGCAGTGTAAACACAGACAATATAGCTCCAAAATCAGGGTGTTGATCAGGGTCTTCATTAGTATTTTCATAGGCCTGATTAAAAATCATCTAGCAAATTTAAGCCTGGTAATAATTGATGGAATATACAGTTAAACAATGATGGGCCATTCCACTTTTAAATTTCGGCATACAAAGGTTTAATCTTCACAAAGTAACAAAATAATAAGAACGTTTTCATAGTTATATGTGAGCATGAAATATGCTTATTTGTTTAAAACGCTTTAGATCTACCTCATAATGATGAAAACACCTTTGAAAACAGAATAGGTTCAGATCAGATTGCTCGCGTTGAAGCCGTTTGATCTTGGGTCTGCACTATTTGCTTATCCCATTACATACACATGGATATAACACTCTATCGCCTTTGCGAACAGAGTAAACCTAGACATGAGTGATCTTCTAGGGGCCGTCGGATCAAGGCCCGCTCTGCTTATGAAATTATAAATCAATAGACCTGACTATATTTTCTACAAATATCAAAAAGGCGTGTGCACTTATACCGTTGTTAAATTCAGCAAGATCTAATAAATTCTCATGATGTAATTTTTTTCTGACAGTAATATTCAAATGTGAAAGGTTAAGAAATAGAATAGATCTGAATTCTGTAGTAGGTTTATTTATTCTAGATCCCAAATTTGATAATTTACTTTGTGACAGTTTTTTATCTGAAATGTAGAAACCTAATCAAAAAGAACTAATTCTTCAATCCATTTGTTTGATATACAGTGGATATCCGATATTATAGCTTTGTACAAACAAAATTTAAGAACACATCATTACCTAAATGAGCAAATCGTCGACACTAGCCAGGATTGAACCGCTAAACTTTCGTTGAATGACGAATCGATTCTTATTTTGGCTAACCCGTTTCATTCGGACTTTTTTGAAAACGGCTATCATCGATAAGATCCGAAATCTCCGCATGAAACGGAAAACTTATGCACCTACCGCAACTTCTCTGGTATAATCGTTTCTTTACGCGTTTAACGCGTGTAAACCGTTTATCGCGTAACCGTTCGTTAACCGTTCGTTAACCGTTCACTACCCGTTTCTTACGCGTAGAAAAACGGGTAAATGGGTAGGAATAGCGTATTTACCACTGTACTGATAATCATTGATGTATTAGCTGAATGCAATTTGATATGTTTGACCCGTACATGAGAGGATGGCTTACTTAACCCTATACTCCACGAGTATTTATGTAAGATATAATGACACCATGAATAATAATTATATGAGTTTGTATAATAGCACATGAACACATTCTATGCCATGACAGACACTGTAGAATCATAACCTTTATCATTTCATTCGCATACAGAGTAGACTCTGATCAGACAGTTTCTATAGGAGTCGTCTGATCTGGGTCATATCTGAATGAAACGGTGTAGAAGGGCGTATTTATGGAGTAAAGGGTTAACCCATTACTCCATTTGCTATTTTTAGACCTAAACTCTTTGAATAAATCTACCAAAAAGGAGCATTTACTAGAGAAAATTAAAGTTTTAGAATGTTCTAGTTTGAAACCATTGTGATAAATAGAGCATTTGCTCCTATAGGAGCAAATGCTCTATTTACCACAATGGTTTCAAGAAGTGGTTATAACAGATGCGTAGAAAGCGTATTTATGGAGGAAAGGGTTAGTATTTGCCGTACTTTGATCGTACACGTATGGCTAATAAACCAGTCAATTGCCCATTAGGAGGCAGATCTTAGACATCTCATTAATACAGTTGCTATTATGTCTCTCAAAACATAAAATAATCGATTGATTGCAAAATCAATTTGCCTACGAACCTGTGACAATAATCGTTGCTCGTGCATGATTGCAGAACTAATGAGATTTACTTTTCACTTTATACATTCGCCATTTTAGGCCTTTGGTAACACAGTATATCAAGATCAAACGGTTCCTGTAGCGGATATCTAATCAGGGACTGTCTTGTTTGCGTATGAAATCATATAGATCAGCTTCCAACATGTTTGGCATGGCCAAAACTTGCGCCGTGTTTATTTGCCATTGACATTTAGCCTGCTGAAGGCGGATGAGTGTATAGCTGTGCAAACAGTTTGGATCCAAATGAGACGCCGAGTAACTCGGCGTTTCATCAGGATCCAAACTAGTTGACACCCTGGTTGCATTTTGGTAGACAAATTGATCATAGCATGCATTTTAAAAATGTAGTAGATGAAAAATTCTGTAAAATTGATTTGCTCAGCAGGCTAAAGATTAAAACAATTACAGTAGAACCCCGCTAATGCGACCACTTAATGCGACCACTTAATGCGACCACTTAAACAAACATGGCTAATTTCATAAGCAGGTGGTTGCTTAATGCAGGACGAAAGTTATGCAGAAAGCTCCTATAGGAGCTTTCTGCATAACTTTCGTCCTGCATTAAGCAACCACCTGCCCTTGCCACTGTGAATTATGCCCCTTTTTGGTGGTCGCATTAGCGGGGTTTTACTGTATCTAGTTGATATTCTTATAATCATCATTTCTTACATGACTATTCATATTCATCGACTAATGACCTGTGATTATCACACTGTAGGCTACATTATCCAATATCTAATGTGAACATAAATAATTAGATAGAGAAACTAATGACCGGTGTTTATCAAACATTATTGTACGCCACATCAACCAATATCTAATGTGAATATAAATAATTAGGTAGAGAAACTAATGACCGGTGTATATCAAACGTTATTGTATACCATATAAACCAATATCTAATGTGAATATAAATGATTTGGTAGAGAAACTAATGACCGGTGTTTATCAAACGTTATTGTACGCCACACAAACCAATATCTAACGTGAATTTAACCTTTCAGTGCCAAAAAAGTCGTCAAAAGAATAAAGCGCATATATAAAACTAGAGAATGGGACAAAAAGTGAAGTCCCTGATCAGACGCCGCCTTAAAAGGCGGCATCTGATCTGGGGCTGCACTATTTGTCTCGGTGCATTTTTGCGACATTAGCGGTGAAAGGGTTACAGATTTTGTAGAGGACATAATGATTGCTGTAAACAATTTATCAGTCGTTATTTTACCACTACGTCAACATGTAAACGTCAACATAAAGATAAAGTATTATGTAGAGGGATTTATGATCGGTGATTATCAAACATTATTTGACTCTAATCAAAATGCAATGTGAATATAACTACAATGTACATTGTGTATAATTATGACAATAGCAAGTTAACGTTTATTCGCTTAAATACATGTAAGCAAATATATCCCCAAAAGACATAATAAAGTAAAGTACCTAGTTATAGTCTACGTTCAGTCCGATGTACATTTACTCACCTGGTCATTGAGCATTGAGCACTGCTATGTAACACATGGCTCAATCATGCAGCTGCAATAACGGCTAGTGACCCCCACATGTACTCATTTTAACCCCTGGATACAGAGGAGGTGCGAGGGGGAGCCACTGAATCGTCAGTGGTGGGTTAGTGAGTTTTTGGATAAGGGAAGTTTAACCCTCTCCATCATATAAACGCTTTTTCACGCATTTGCAAACAGAATAGATTCAGTTCAGACGGCTCCTATAGGAGCCAGAGTTATGGACATTGTGCATGACACTTCCTCTCATCATGGCTGTTCAATGTGTGAAGTTTGAATTCAATTGTATCAGTAGAGTAGGAGAAACAGGCCGGACAAGAAGAGTGTGACGACGACGAAAACGACGACGGACAGAGTGATCCCTATATGTCTGCTACATGTATGCTTCGCAGGCGACACAAAAACTCAATAGTACGTTTAAGCATTTCATACTGCGTGGACGCCATAGTTTAACACATTCCCTCATATGGACGAATTTTGACGACTCTGAAAAAGTCATATTGTGAAACCATTGTAATAAATGGAGCATTTGCTCCTATAGGAGCAAATGCTCTATTTATGACAATGGTTTCAAACTAAAAATTCCTAAAGTTTCCTTTTCTCTAGTTAATGTTCCTTTTCGTTAGATGTATTCAAAGAGGTTGTATCTAAACATAGCCTAACAGAAAATAGGACACAAAGAGACTGGATATGCATTTTCCTTAGTATTTTCTACCAGGTGAAATTTAATATGATCGAATAAACTATAAATAGCGTAGAACTACTTTATCAGCCAAATCTACGATAATGTGTCTCGTGCAGTGATTTGTTGCGAATTGAATCACTGACTGTACATTAAAACCAATCTAAACCGGAATTCTAGTAGACAGGAATTGAGATACAGTTGAACTTTGATATCTCGAACTCTGATGACTCAAACTTCGGAATAACTCGAACTAAACGTTCGGTCCTTCTAATACTTATAATACAGAATTGCTCTATAACGTATCACGATATATATCTAGAAATATATAAAACTGCAATGTGACAGCTTAATGCAGGTCTAAATAATACTGAAAGCTCCTACATGAGCGTTCAGCATTACTTTAGACCTGCGTTAAGCTATGAAATAGAGAACATGTCCTGATCAGAAATCGGATAACTCAAACCGCTTTTATCTTGAACTAATTTGTATGGTTTCTTGGAGTTCGAGATATCGAAATTCAACTGTACTTTTAATCAGATGGCTGCTTAATGCAGGGTGAAAGTCAAGCAGAAAGGGAGGTTTCTGCATGATTTTCATTCTGCATTGAGCTGCAACCTGTCTCCAAGACCGATATTTATACTAAATTTACCACCCGGTTTGGGAGGGATTTTACTGTATTTTAGGGTTTCCTGTTTATTTACAGAGAAATACACGTCGTGTTAGAAAGTATTTTAAATGTTGATTGAACAAATGACACTATCTTGTAGTTCAAAGCCTATAGGTATATTATTTGTTCTGTTCAATCATTGTTATGATTATTATCAATTTCAACCTATATAAAATGCCCCTGTGGTACAAAATAAACCGTTTACGTCGATACTTATAATTGTTTATTGTACAACAATATAATTATATTTATGTTTGTTAATAATATCGGCATCTGTCGAACAGTTACGAAGCTAAAACGCAATCCAAATTGGCGAATAACATCGGGTGTCTTCGATATCAAACACATGAATGTTTTCTCGTCTTCGGTGTTTATTCGTATTGGTCTTTTCAGCATATTAAAACATTGATTTCTGTAATCTTTACGCATTTTTTTTTAAAATCGCGTTGCAAGTGGATACTATGAAAAAATATCAAGATTGTTGACAAGTCATCTTGGTATCTACGGGTTGTATAATTCGCTGCCAGTGTCGCATATGTGATTACATGTACCTATGCAAACAGTTTGGATCCAGATAAGACGCCGAGTAACTCGGCGTCTCTTCAGGATCCAAACTGTTTGTAACTGTTACTGATTTTTAATAAATTTTTTTTAAAGAAATGGAAGCTGTAGCAAACGACAAAAGTTTGCAGAAAACAAAGTTTGGCAGCGAAAGAATTAATTGTATTCAATGTTTTTTATCGAAACAGAGAAAAAAAGTAAAATCTCGAACAATCGAAAAGCACATCGGAAATTTACATATAAATCCTACCCCGCTGTGAAAAACATGACAGCTGCTCAAAGTTGGAGATGGTGGACCTTTTTGACTATATTCGATTTGATTAAGCTTATAAGACACTATTAACAGGTTGTCAGTTTGGATCCTGTTTAGACACCGATTCACTCGGCGTCTCATCTGGATCTACTCTGTTTGCAAATGCGTCAAACAAGTTTATATGAAGGAAAGTGTTAACGAGCAATAATAATACATGTACTTGTTTGAGGGTTCGAAATAGCGAGGATGCACTGTATACTGCTGTATCGTTTACACAAGGGGGTTCTCGTTCAAAAGAATATATTTCGAAGTTGGATACTCGAAGTTTTGGATAATTCGAAGCATAAGTTCGATCCTTCCAAAATCTACCGTGTGGAATTGTTCTCAAATGTATCAGTACGTACATGTATATCTATACACACACTTGAGAGCTAAACGCGGATGGAACGTACTGCTGTAAGCTCCTATAGGAGTTTTCAGTATTACTTTAGAGCTATATTAAGCTGTGAACTTAATTTTTTTAGACTTTTCAATTGAAATAATGTCACCCAACATGATAAACTCCAACGGTCGTACTGAGAACACATGTCACGCCAATACCTCGTTCATAATCAAGTCATTGTTAAGAGGTCGATGGGGAAGCTTGTATAATTAAAGAAACTTATTAATTTTATACGCATTAAACACACGTCCAAATCAAATGAAACACGCAAAAATGCCTTCTGGGAATGTGTCCTAAAAGTACATTCTAATTATACCTTTCGTTAATCAAAATGTCGATCATATCATCGAAATAATTATGTTAACCCTTCTCTTGCTAAATTTTAAAATACATTTCTCCCTCTTTACCCATGCCCTGTTGTATAATTAAATATATCTTCACTGTGTACACGTATTTCGCTGTGCAATCACTGCTGTGGAGTGCACTGGTTGCACAATCAACTTGTAAATAGTGCAGACCCTGCTGAGACAGCTCCTACAGGAGCTGTCTCATCTGGGTCTTCACTATTTACAGGTAAGTATATTGAGGTGAATAGCAAGCGAAGGGTTAACTATTCCCCTTATGTAAACTTGAGCTAAAGTGTCCTGTGTGCATATGCCATTATAAAATTAATATAATTAATATCCATAACGTAATTATTTTTACATGAATATACAACAGGGAAAGGGTTAAGGCTATTGTTAAGATGCAGTGGCAAAATGTATCAGGGATTTCCTTAGAATGTGAACATGTGAACATAAAATGATATAGAGATCTACAGCGTGGTAATTGATTCGTACATTGTATGTAACGATGCATTGAATGCGCGTTTCTCTCTGTTATAAATATAAACTCTTGACTTTTCCATCAACGTCTTCTCATACATTTGTTAACAGAGTAGACTCAGACAACCAGACGGCTCCTTTAGGAGCTGCCTGGTCAGGGTCTGCTCTGTTTGCTTATTTTATAGTATAGATTTAATTATATAGTTTCTGCCAGACCCAAGGCATCATGTGTACATAATTATGCCATCAGAAAAAAAGCTAATGCATATTCGCGACGCCATTATTCCTCGCATAGATATTGAACAGGGAAATGGTCAAAACCTCTGTAAAATCATTTTCTGACTTGGTTCAATTACACGAAATTCCGGTTCGATTCAGACATTTTGAAATTAGACATTGAGCAACTACATGTATCAACTAAGCGTTGAACAGCATAGATCCTGTTCATCTAGATCCAAGCTGTTTGGAAATGCCAGTCAAGTCGCGGTAAATAACTATTTTATAGATGTCGTAACTTACTGCCGATTATCTGCGTGTGATCACTCCAACTTCGAAAGTACCTGTTTATTTTTTGCGCCAAATAACCCCTCGCTTCTATACACATCAATATACATATCTGTGAATAGTGAAGACCCAGATGAGACAGCTCCTGCAGGAGCTGTCTCATCAGGATCTGCACTATTTACAAGTTGATTGTGCAACCAGTGCCCTCCACAGCAGTTATTGCACAGCGAAATACTTGTACACAGTGAGGATATATGTAATTATACAGGGGATGGGTAAAGAAGGAGATATGTATTTTAAAATTCAGCAAGCGAAGGGTCAATTATTAATTATCGTCTGCAAAAACTATCGTCTGCCATAAGCTATAGATTGGACTTTCCTTCCATTCATCTCAGAAAATACATTGTAAGTGGTGTATACGTCAAACAGTTGAGCTATTCTGCATTGTATCTACAGTTGAACTTCGATATCTGGAAATCCAAGGAACCATAATAATTAGTTCGAGATAACAGAGGTTCGAGTTATCCGATTTCCCTAGTTTACAGCTTAACGCAGGCATGAAAGCTCCTGCATTAATTTAGACCTGCATTAAGCTGTCATATGTGTTTCTGGATATATGTAGTAATACATTTTAGAGCAATTCTGTACTATAATATTTAGAAGGACCGAACGTTTAGTTCGAGTTATCCGAGTTCGAGATAACGAAGTTCAACTGTATATCTAAACTATTTGCAAAGAGAATTACAGTAAAACCTCTCTAAATCGGAATTCTAGCACAGAATATTTTAGATACTTTTATGCAGGTGGCTGCTTAATGCAGGGTGAAAGTCATTCAGAAAGCTCCTAGAGGAGCTTTCTGAATGACTTTCACCCTGAATTAAGCTGCCACCTGTCTCCAAGACCAATATTTATACTAAATTTTACGCCCGGTTTAGAGGGCTTTTACTGTACATATTAGACAATTGCACTAATCCTTATGAGTAGCTTTGTGGCAACCTTGGCTGCGACATAATTGACAAACAGACTGGCAGAGGATTGCATATTACCAGCTGTCTTAACCCCTTTCCTATTAAATATCTTTCATGAAAAAACATAACGACATCATGAAGATTTATAAGCAGATGTTTTATAGGGTCAACTTTTCAAACTGTGAAATCAAATCCACATTATGTCTAAAGCAAACATAGCAGAACATGTGTCTACTCTGTTTGCAAATGCATAAAAAGGCGTTTATATGAAGGAAAGGGTTAACTGACAAACGTAGTTTGATTCATAACAAATTGCGTAATCTAAGACGAAACTCTTTATTACCGAGCTGTCAATTACTGCAGCAGAAAACTAATGGCCAGCTTCTCGTATAGCGGTACCCTTGGGGCTGATCTACAACTAAAGCTGTACTTTTAAAACCAGACAAATATTTGAAAACAAGAGACGCACTTTAGATCTAAACCCACTTTACCCATTTCTTTATTCTCAGTTTCGCGTCATAACCTCGGCGAAAACAGATATAAGTAGCATCACCTATTGCAGACAGGTGGCAAGAGTAGTGGTAGAACTTCCATATAACAAACTCGTTTGATTTAACCCGTTCCTCCATAAATACGCCTTTCTACGCCTTTGCAACCAGAGTAGACCCTGACCAGACGGCTCCTATACGAACCGTCTGATCAGGGTCTGCTCTGTTTGCTTGTGCTAGAGTATATACAGTTGAACTTTGATATCTCGAACTCGGATAACTCGAACTTCGGGATAACTCGAACAAAAAGTTCAGTCCTTCCAAAACTTACAAAACAGAATTTATAACTAAAATGTATCGCTACATATATCTAGAAACACATCTTACAACTTAATACAGGAGCTTTCAGTATGAATTTAGATCTGTATTCAGCTGTGTCGTTGAGAAATTGTTCATTTCAGAAATCGGATGACTCGAACTTCTGTTAGCTCGAACTAATATGTATGGTCCCTTGAAGTTCGAGTTATCGCTGTTCAACTGTATTTGATTATATAGTTTTTACCAGAGACAAAGCGTCCTGTGTACATACACCATAATAAACATATCAGCTACAGTGCTCCCTCCATACAACGGCCCTCTCAATAACGATTCCCTCCTTACAACAACGCATGTCGCTGTTTCCGAAACAACATGGCTCAAGAAACAACTTTTTCCATCGTATTTCCTTTATGCCTCCATCAAACCCTATGTTGTGACCACTCTTTAGAATCGTCACAAAGTGACGATTCTAAAGAGTGGTCACAACATAGGGTTTGATAGAGGCATAACGGATTTAGTTCTCGAAATACATCTTATCTGGGAATCTGTAAACAAGCTAATTATGTTTGATTTTCCCTCCCTATAACAACTCCCTCTGAATAACACATACGATCTTCGTATCCCAAAAGGTGTCGTTGTAGAGAGGGAGCACTGTAATAGATATTCATGTTGTTTATAATTATTTATTTGCTAATGATACATGTAAGATATAGATATGATTCTATTGTTTCTGCCTAAACCAAAGTCCTGTGTTTCTATGCCATTTTATACATGGATGCAATTTAATATTCATGACGTCATTATTTCCTACATGAATATTCTTGTAGGCAAGGGTTAAGAAGTATGAGTTACTGATAGAGATACATGTTTAACCCTTTCCCTGTTCAATATTCATTCAAGAAATAACTAGAGGTTTTTGTCACAAAAACGGATGTCTCCCCTCTAATAAAAACAATATGTAAAGGGAAATCACTAAAAATGTTATGGTCTTGATGAATGATACTTCCCCTCATTATGCGTTTTCCACACTACATTTTTCAAGAAGAAAATGATAACAGCTAATAACTCCAAAAATACTGATACCAGATTTATGGCCCTTGTGCATGACACTTACTTTCAACATGCTCTTTCCAAAAATAAAATGTCATTCCAATAGCATCAGTCGAACAGGAGTTATTGATCGGCCAAAAAATGTAACAAAGGGCAATAACTCCAAAAGTATTGAAGCCAGAATTATGACCCTTGTTCATGACACTTTCTCTCATCATGCTCTTTCCATGCATGAAGTTTCAATACGATGGCAAGAGCCATGTAGGAGTTATCGTCCGGACAAGAAAGAATTAAACAAATGTACAAGGGGCAATAACTCTAAATTTATTGAAGCTCGAGTTATAGATCTTATGCATGACACTTTCTCTTATCATGATCGTTCCATGTATGAAGTTTCACTCCAATGGCATGTGTCACATAGGAGTAATCATCCGGACAAAAAATTGTGACTTTTTTACAAAGGGCAATAACTCCAATATTAGTGAAGCCTGAGTTATGGACCTTGTGCCTGACACTTCCTCTCGTTATGATCTTTCCATATATGAAGTTTTAATCCAATGGCATGAGCCATATAGAAGTTATCGTCCGGACAAAAAAGTGTGATTTTTTTACAAAGGGCAATAACTCCTATATTAATGAAGCCAGAGTTATGTACCTTCTGCATGACACTTCCTCTCATCATGCTCTTTCCATATATGAAGTTTCAATCAACTGGCATCAGGCATATTGAAGTTATTGTCCGGACAAAAAATTATGATATTTTTTTACAAAGGGCAATAACTCCAATATTAGTGAAGCCAGAGTTATGGACCTTGTGCATGACACTTCCTCTCGTCCTGATCTTTCCATATATGAAGTTTCAATCCACTGGCATGAGCCATATAGGAGTTATCGTCCGGACAAAAAAGTGTGATTTTTTTACAAAGGGCAATAACTCCAATATTAGTGAAGCCAGAGTTATGGACCTTCTGCATGACACTTCCTCTCATTATGCTCTTTCCATATATGAAGTTTAAATCAACTGGCATCAGGCATATTGAAGTTATCGTCCGGACAAAAAGTGTGACAGACAGACGGACAGACGGACGGACAGACGGACAGACAGACAACTCTCACGAAAACAATATGTCTCCCCCATATAATGACACCATGCATATTTATTGGCTGAATTTTCACAATGACTTATGTACACAGGAGTTGGTGGTATTAATAGAAATTGTTGAGTCAGACCTATTATAATTTCATCAGCAAACTGAGCAGAGCCATATCTGGGTTTTCTCTGTTTACAAAGGCGTACAAAAGTCGTATACAGTAAAACCTCTCTATAGCGACCACTAAACTACATAAAATAGTTTGTGTTAAAGGCAGGTGGCTGCTTTAAGCAAGGTGAAAGTAAAACAGAACGCTCCTGTAGGAGCGTTCTGTTTTACTTTCACCATGCTTTAAGCAACCACCTGCCCTTAATACCATCTACATGTAATTAACAAAATTCAGTGGCCGTTATAGAGAGGTTATACTGTATATGACGTAAATTGTGAAACGATTTTGCAAACAGAGTGTAGCCATAGTCGACGGCTCATATGAACAGGGGCTGACCTGATCTGTTTCTGTCGTGACCATCCACTTTCTCCTTTGAGTACAATTACAACCAACCAGGCAATGAGTATTTATGAAGTGACAGATTACTGCATGATTATTCATAGTGGTTTGTACTGATAGGTAGAAAATGATAAGCAACATCAGTCAAATGGCAAGTACAAATAGGTATGTCCCTACTGGCATTCAATAAAGAAGGACTTTATTTGTGCATGTTATTGCAAAGTCAATTACAGGGACAGACAGTATTTAAAAGATAAAAGGATAGGTGATTACACAGTCTGTTCGCCGAGACTTGTAAATGAGCAATGCAACGCGACGTACAGGGACGAAAAGACATAAGATCGGTGTCTAAATTACTTCACGCAAGGAAATTGTCTGAAAGACTTTTCAGTCTTAACCCTGGTGAGCATTCATATAAATGTTTTCTGTGTTGAATAATCGTGCAAGGAAAAATGCCATCATGAATATCTACTAGCTGAACGTTTATAATACATGTACCTAGGTTTTCGTTTTTTGTATTGGATGATATGGGTCTACATTGTTGGCAAATGCGTGTGCATGCATGCCCCGCAGTCGAGTTGCTAATGGAAATGCTGACTGACGTTGAATATCCTTTTCAATATATATATATCGCTACTATAACATTCCATGGAACACAATTATAACTAAAAATGAATTCTTTATTCCTCTGGAACATCTATTCACATGTTTTACCTCCTGTGTATTTGATTAAAATGTATGCCCAATTATGGATACGGAAGAGTTATTGGCTCTTTCTAAACAAGAATCCAATAAATCCTATCATTCGAAATGTACAATATAGTTTTCCATGCAACGCCATTATCATTTGTTATCAAAAACACACATATGGGTGCACCTTTCAATCGTGTTACTATAAGCCTGTGATAGTACATTTATAGTACACATAACATAATTATGTTCACGCTTGGCATCTACTAAATACATTGGAATGTTAGTCAGCAATCAGCCTAGTAATACCGTCTGATTATGTATAAACTGTTCATAATAACATGTTGTTACACGGCAAATGATAACCATATACGCTTTTCAAACATTTCCCATGTAATTATTTCATATACATATTATATCAACCCATTCCTTCATAGGCTAACTTTAGACCTAACCTCCTTGAATAAATCTACAGAAAAGGAGTATTTACTATAGAAAAAGGACACTTTTAGAACTGCGCCGTTTTGAAACCACTGTGATAAATAGAGCATTTGCTCCTATGGAGCAAATGCTCTATTTATCACGATGGTTTCAGACAGTGACTTTTACATAGGCGTCAAAAGACGTCAATATGAGGGAATGGGTTACCGCTTATCCTGCGTGAAAAAAACTTGACTATTTCCGATTCGTAGAACAGTTTTTGAGAACCGGTTGGCCAAATGTCATGCCATAATCTTTTTGAGAAACTATTGACCAAGTCTAACACACATTGGGTCCTGGTGCGACGCTGAGCTCCTCGATCACCTTTTCTAGCTTCTCAGCCGTGCTAGATAAGCTGAGTTACTAAAAATAGCCGTACTAGAAATCCTTATCTGGAACACCCCGTGACTAGTGTATTCATGCGCGCGATTGGGTAAAATCAATACAAGGGAAGGAATTCTTACAGAATTATACCAACATTTCTATAGGCAACAACCTTATGAATTGAAATTAATATAAGCAATTAGCACGAATATGAAATTCTAGTTATCATATAAACACTTTAAAAGCATATTTAATTAACCGAAGACGTTGTTTTGTAGTCACTCAGACATTTATATTTTACGCCAAAACGTAACGTTTGTGGTTGTCATAACAAATGACGTCATTTTGGTGTCACGACTAAAGTTATGCTGCAGTCTGTTGCTATTAGATATGGAAGTCGTATTACGCAACGTAAAGTAGTACTTCACAAAATGGGTTATATTTATGAATTTCTAGTACATGTACTTCTAAAAATGTTTCAGATGCCAATAGAATAGAATAGCTGTCTATTGTTATTGATTGAATAAACATTGTTGAATCAAAGGGAATGTGAACAATCTTTATTACACAATGAAACATTGCCTGAAAATAGAGATCACTTGAAATACGGAGTAACACTGCAAGCAATGAACTGAGAATATCCGTCCAACGCAATTCTTCTCAAAGATGTTGGTGACTCCATCAATAATTTCTTCCAAGCTTGAACAAATCGGAAGAATAAAATGTTCCAGGTCGATTCTTATCCCTTTGAATGCGGGAAACGAGTGTAGAGTTATTTGCAAACGATGTAGACCCTTATTAGAGGGCTCCTACAGGAGTTATCTGATCAGGGTTTGTACTATTTGCCATTCAAAATCCTCTCGAACATTACATGTATCCACTTTCATATTGAATGGATTTCATAATTCATTATTTCCTTCATATAGGCGCCTTGCACACCTTTCCTGTAGAAGCCGTCTGATCAGGATCTGCTCTGTTTGTTAATTAACCCATTCCCTCATATTGACGCCTTTTTACGCCTTTGTAAAAGTCACTTTATGAAACCATTGTGATAAATAGAGCATTTGCTCCTATAGGAGCAAATGCTCTATTTATCAAAATGATTTCAAACTACAAAATTCTAAAATTTTACTTTTCTCTAGTTAATGCTCCTTTTAGGTAGATTTATTCAAGGAGGTTGTATCTAAAAATAGCCTATGAGGTAATGGGTCTAAAAATAGCCTATGAGGTAATGGGTTAAATTGCCATTACTTAGACTCTACAGCTTCTGTGAATACGAAGAAGTCATATGTACACATGTCTTTATAAGAATTCAGTCAAACAAATATTCATGAAATCATTTTTTCTTGCATTAATGATCAACAGAAAAGGTTTATACCTTGATAGACGATTGATCTTAGACAATTCATCATTCAAATAGTTTGGGGTACATCATTGTGTCCGCATAATAACGGATAATGATTCGTCCCATGATAACAAAGTACAGTGGAATTTCTTTAGCTCGAAAGTTAACCATTTACTCCATGAGTACGCCTTTCTACACACGTGTACGCCTTTGCAAACAAAGTAGGCCCAGATCAGACGGCTCCTGTAGGAGTCATCTGATCAGGGTCAGTTCTTTTTGCTTATGATATAATATAGATATGATTCTACAATTTCTACCGTGGCCAAAATTAGGAGCGTTCTGTTTTACTTTCGCCTTGCTTAAAGTAGCCACCTGCTCTAAATACCAACTAATTAAAACAACTTAGTGGTCTTTATAGAGAGGTTTTACTGTAGTATCCATCCAAACCGTACATTCAATTTAGCATCAAAACCAGTCTGTAAATTAGATAGCAGCTTAATGCAGGATGAAAGTCGTCTTGCAGAACGCTCCCATATGAGTCGTTATGGTATACGGTGTTCGACTGATAATCCCCCACCCTCAACTCTACCCCCACATACACAACGCCTTGTTTCGAATGCCAGCCTGAGCATTTTGATTGTTCATGCAATGAAACGTTCCAACTGGCTTGCGGTTGGTCATTGGTTACATGTATACCCAGTCGTTCCGTGTACGAAACAAACTATGAGGTCTTCCTCCATCTGTAATAAGCTGGATGTGGCGATATGACTGGAATACTGTTAAAGAAAGATAAAACCCTACAAACGTATAGTGTTAGACCTGCATGTTCGTATTTCACAGTCCAAACATCGAGAAATGGAATAATGTACACCATGCTGTAAGGAACGGATAGTACTAAATAAAGAATCAAAATCAATGACACTGCCTGCTAAAGTTATCTAGACTGTATCAAGTAAACGATAGCATTTTCGGAACCATTTTTGAAATTATTTTAGTTTAGTTTAATCATATTTTATTGCTTGCTTGTTTACATAATTACAATACTACGTATGCATACATAGATATAAAAAGCAATATCAAAAGGGTTGGGCCACAGATTATTACAACATTAGATATGCTCGGTCCTTCCCATTCAAAGAAAACTATCGTGTGTAAATATATAAACATTGTTTGAGCTGAAATACGTACAAGATTCTCGAAAAAAATAAATAACGAAAAGGAAAAAGAAATGGGTATTGAAATAAATGAAAATGAATGGAATAAATCCACGATGGTTAAACAGCATGCAGTGTTGAAATGACAAATAGATGAGCGTATACACAACTATTGGGGAAGCAGCATAGGCGCTCACTGAGGATCAAAGGAGAGGCAGACAACGTTAGATGCGAGCTCTGTAATTATGACATTTAGTTGTAACATATATATTTGTCAGTTGGTCCTCGATAACGACGATCCGAGCACGTGCAATTGAGAGTGTTCGGACTGTTGTTACCGAGTATTGTCTGAGCTGGACCTTCGCCTACCGGACACTATTGGACGGAACAGAGACAACACCTGTAAAATCCACGTATTCAAGATGTTTATACAGTATAACGTCTCTATAACAGCCATTAAAGTGTGTTAATTGGTTGGTATTTAGGGCAGGTGACTGCTTAAAGCAAGGTAAATGTAAAACAGAACACTCCTATAGGAACGTTCTATTTTACTTTTACCTTGATTTAAGCAACCACTTGCTTTTAACACAAAATATTTGATGTAGTTAAGTGGCCGTTATAGACAGGTTTTACTGTATCCTAGTTTAACGTCGTTCTGACAGTATTTTCGTCATAGACGACGTCAACCTCCAACGCAGTTATCTCCCCTAATCGCTACGCTGAAGAGATACCCTGCCACCACAACATTCACGTGACCATGGTGTTCATCATGTGATCAAACTGTAGCCGACGCTATGTCGGCTGTAAACTCTTACCGTAGCCAATCGGTAAATTAACTATTTCATCCTGCCCCGCAAGCAAATGTTCAACAAATTTAATCTGTTCGGGAATTGGGTAAATTTGAGAATCATATTCATGTACAGCGTTCCGAATTAGGTTTGACGTTTTCAACAACCGGTGGCCTGATAAAAATCAACACCGGTGGTCTATTATAAATAATCGTGTAAAAAGTTACCAAAATTCTTTTTTTAGGAAAGCTGGTTATTTCTCTACCGTGTTGGCTTTACCGGTGCTGAAATATGAAACAAAATCGAAAACTGTTGAAATCAACATTCAAAAAAAATAAAATATGCAAAAACAAAATTTAAATTTAGCTAAAATTCAGCTAAATAACTTGAGTCAGTGATGACCGCACGAAGTGACAAGGGAGATCACTGTGAGGAGTTTGAGACGACGTACAGCTAATTGCAGGTAGAGGGAGATCCCAGCGGTGTTTCCTCCGCATGGAACAAATGGCAGATGGTACACAGATGACGAACATCCAGGTAGACGCGCCGACGTGCCGCGAGCCAGTTGGAAGGCAACCGTACACGGAAAATTACGGAAAATGTGACAGTCTTGCTAAAGAACATTTGGATACACACAATGTCGTACATATACAGTAAAACCTCTCTAAACCGTACGTTAAATTTAGTATAAATAACGGTCTTGGAGACAGGTGGCAGCTTAATGCAGAGCGAAAGTCGTGTATAAAGCTCCTCTAGCCATCTGCCTACGAATATCTATTTTTATTCTCCACTAGTATTCCGGTTTAGATGAGCATCTACAGTAGAACCCCACTAATGCGACCACTTAAAGAACAAACGTGTGTCTTTTTAAGCAGTTGGTTGCTTAATGCAGGACAAAAGTAATGCAGAAAGCTCCTCTAGGAGCTTTCTGCGTTACTTTTGTCCTGCATTAAGCTACCACCTGCATCTAGCATCCAGATTTATACCTCTTAAGTGATCGCATTATCAGGGTTTTACTGTATTTCGTTTATTATTAATAGGCTACAGTATAGATCCCTGATCGGAACATCTTGAAACATCTGATTTAACCCTTCTCTTGCTGAATTTTAAAATACATTTCTCCTTCTTTACCAATGCCCTGTTGTATAATTACATATATCTTCACTGTGTACAAGTATTTCGCTGTGCAATCACTGCTGTGGAGTGTACTGGTTGCACAATCAACTTGTAAATAGTGCAGACCCTGGTGAGACAGCTCCGCAGGAGCTGTCTCATCTGGGTCTTCACTATTTACAGGTAGGTATATTGACGCGATTAGCAAGCGAGGGGTTACATGGAAACAGATACCGCCGGAAAGAGTTTCTGAAGTGAAAGTAATAGAAGACAATCACCCTAGCATCAGTCATTTAAACGATATGCAATTTTGAACATATACATGTAGAACTAAATACAGAAAGAATATTGTTCGGATATTTCCAATAGCTTTGTTCTGCAAAAAGAACATTGCCTCCAATCACATCCGTGTTAATATGTTTCCATAATTACACTCTGCTCTACATACATTAAAGGAGTGGCGTCTGTTAACCTTTCTCTTGCTGGATTTCAAAATACATTTCTCCTTCTTTACCCATGCCCTGGTGTATAATTACATAATTATATCTTCACTGTATACGAGTATTTCGCTGTGCAATCACTGCTGCGAAGTGCACTGTTTGCACAATCAACTTGTAAATAGTGCAGATCCTGATGAGACAGCTCCTGCAGGAGCTGTCTCATCTGGGTCTTCACTATTTACAGGTAGGTATATTGACGTTAATAGCAAGCGAATGGTTAACAGCACAATATGTCTATTTGCATAGATGCGCTATATAAGTTTAACGAGTAAGTCCCTGCTTTTAACCTTTCAATCCTGAAATATGAGAGTGGAATAGCCCATCACTGTTTAACTGTATAGTTCACTCAGTATGAAAGGAATAACCTTAAGCCTGTTGTGCGAATTATTTTTGCAGATTGTTTCACCTACTACATTTTCAAAATTCAAACTATAATCAATTTGTCTACCAAAATATCATCAGGATGACAAACAATTTGGATCTTAAAGAGACGTCGAGTTTTTTGGCGTCTCATCTGGATCCAAACTGTTTGCAAAGGTTTCCAGTAATCCGCCCATTGCAGACTAAAGAGTAAACTTACTACAGGATTGGAAACGACAATCAACACATACCTTGATTAGAGAGACTTATCTAGGAACCCTGTGATCTCGGTTTACATTGTTAACAAATGACAGTACATGCTTATCCTGGATTTAACGGGTTAACCCTTTCACCACCGCAGTCGCATAAATGCACCACGACAAATAGTGCAGTCCCAGATCAGACAGCGCCTTTTCAAGGCGGCGTCTGATCAGGGACTTCACTATTTGTCTCAATCTCTATTTCTATAGATGTGCTTCATTCCCTTGAAATTTGCATTTATTTATCTCATTTCCTTATTTTACTGAATGATTTAACAAACTTGGATTACAGACGACAATTAGAAATTTGGCGCCAAAAGGGTTAAATCAACACTGGTTCATATCCCGCAAACCACGACAGTAGTCGCACACGATGAGACGCTGAGTAACTTGGCGTCTCATCAGGATCCAAGCTATCCGGCGCTCGGTCCATAAATTCTCAAAATAAGAAGTAGTCAAAAACGCATCGGATCTAAAATAAAGGAGACTTTTTGTGTGTTTTTTTCACAGCGTTTTTTTTTCACTCCATAAATACGCCTTTATACGCCTTTGAAAACAGAGTAGACCCAGATCAGGGTCTGCTCTGTTTGCTTTTGCTTTTGATATAATATTGAACTGGTTCTACAGTTTCTGTCATGGCCAAAACATCCTGTGCCCATAAGCTATTATAACAAATTAATCTAACTAATATTCATGACGTCATTATTTCTAATATGAATATTCATGGAAGAAAGGGCGAAATGAGAACACATCGAACTCTAACACAATTTCACCAAGTACAAATCTACACGTTCTGTATGCTCGATGAAACTGTCTGTTTAATGTTGTACTCTATGAATATTTATGTAAGAAATGTTGACATGTAATTGGATTAATTTTCTATAGCGGCACATAAGCACGGTAATGTTTGGCCATAGAATATGGAATCTTTGCAAACATAACAGACCCTGATCAGATACTTCTACAGGGGACGTCGGATCTGGGTCTATTCTGTTTGCATATGCGTGTTAATGGAGTAAAATGTTACATGTATCAGCGGACATAGAACCATATCTATATAATTCCGTAAGAACACTGCGTATACTCTAGATAATCGGACGGCTCCTATCTAGGTCTACTCTGTTTGCAAAGGCGGTAAAGTGTGTATTTATGGAGTAAAAAGGCCCAATGAACTATTTGCGGTCAATCAATTATGTACAGTAAAACCTCTCTATAACGGCCACTAAACTACATCAATTATTTTGTGTTAAAGGCAGATGGGTGCTTAAAGCAAGGTGAAAGTAAAACAGAACGCTCCTATAGGAGCGTTCTGTTTTACTTTCACCTTGCTTTAAGCAGTCACCTGCCCTAAATACCAACTAATTAACACATTTTAATGGCCGTTATAGAGAAGTTTTACTGTATTTCGTAAGTTTACTGCTGATGATGCCAGTTTCACTTTGATATGCCACCATAACATAACAGATGTAGTAATTGGTGTCATTGCACTTTAGTTTGAAATGTCAGACTGCATTATGTAGCCGTAGATTAGCCCATCAGTGTTTAAACCGTCTTTATTAAGACCCGATATTACATTCAGTCTGGTCCATACCCCCGAATCGTGAAGCAATCGAAGCAAAAATGATACTTATTTCGCAAAGCAACCTTCTTAAGGATAGGTGTTTGTCTCGAGTCTTAACACATTCCTCCCTAGTGACGCATTTTGGCGCCTCTGTAAAAGTCACATTTGGAAACCATTGTGATAAATAGTTTAAAAACTAACTAAACAATTCTAACACAATGGTTTCAAAACTACACAATTAAAACTTTCCTTATCTCTAGTAAATGCCCCTTTTTCGGTAGAATTATTCAAAGAGGCTCGGTCTAAACATAGTATAGGAGAGAATGAGTTAAGAGCAAAATGGAATGTACTGTTTCGTCTTTTCCGAAGAAAATGCGTAAGCAACTATTAACACATTACTCAATGACTGTTTATATCAGAAATAGTGATGCATGTTTATACAGTAAAATCCCTCCATAACGGCCACTAAATTACATCAAGTATTTTGTGTCAAAGGCAGGTGGCTGCTTAAAGCAAGGTGAAAGTAAAACAGAACGCTCCTATACGAATAACATAATAGGATTGTTGAAATTACAAAACATTTCAAGTAGGAAATATATTCAGATGTTGTAATGAAAGGAAATGAAATCTCTTGAATTTCATCTTATATTTGCATGTGCTCTATTTAGTATGATCATTAAACAAAGCCGGATATGTACCTTTGTGACCTTTGCTCATAAACAGTACATAATTGTCTGCACGAATACATGGCAATTATAAATTGAATCCAATATATCCATGGTAACTATATACATAATACGCTTTACGGTTTATGTATTTTTCTAATGGCGAACTAGTTTAGAGACATCAGTATATAATTTGAGGCCGATGTAAATAAATCAATACAATACTAGCATCTTAGTATATTTTCCAAATATGCGAAGATTCTAATATACAGAAAAAACCCTCTAATGCGACCACCAAAATGGGCATAATTCTGGGTGGCAGAGGCAGAAGCAGGTGGTAGCTTGAAGCGGGACGAAAGTTATGCAGAAAGCTCCTGTAGGCTGTTTCTGCATAACGTTCGTCCTGCATTAAGCAACAACCTGATTTAAATGACGCCAGTGTCTTTTTATTAAGTGGTCGCATTAGCGGGGTTTTACTGTACTGAATAACTACAGTAGAACATTTCCTAAGCGGCAATTCATTTATTGAACATGAGTCTTAAAAAGCAAGTAGTTGCTTAATGCAGGACAAAAGTAATGTAGAAAGTTCATTTAGGAGCTTTCTGTGTTACATTTGAACTGCATTAAGATATCATATGCCTTACTGACCCATAATTGGACCTGTTTTTGATGGCCGCTTAACCCATTTCGGCGCCAAATTTCTGATTGTCGTCTGCAATCGAAGTTTGTTAAATAATTCAGTAAAATAAGGAATTGAGATAAATAAATGCAAATTTCAAAGGAATAAAGCACATATATAGAAATAGAGATTGAGACAAATAGTGCAGTCCCAGATCAGAAGCCGCCTTTTCAAGGCGGCGTCTGATCTGGGACTGCACTATTTGTCGTGGTGCATTTATGCGACATTGGCGGTGAAAGGGTTATATACACACTAAGATTGTCGTTTTGTTTTAGTTTGTGTTACATGTACTAGTATTTCAGTCATAGTACGACGTTCAGTTAATTTCAGGCGGAGGAAGACCTCAGATGTTGTTTTTTCTGATTATGGAACAAATTGCAATGTATCCCTGTATTGATAACATCCGAGTACTACCATTAACATACCGCAAACCAGCTGGAAGGCCGTTATATAGTTCATGTACAGTAACACCCCTCTAAACCGGAATTTTAATACAGTGCAATTTAGGTTTTATTAGGCAGGTGACTGCTTTATGCAGTTGAAAGTCGTGTACAGGGTTTCTCTTGGAGCTTTCTGCATGACTTCCAACCCGCATTAACCCATTACCTCATAGGCTATTTTTAGATCCAATCACTTTGAATAAATCTACCGAAAAGGAGCATTAACCAGCGAAAAGGAAAGTTTTAGAATCCATTGTGATAAATAGAGCATTTGCTTTCCTATATTTATCGCAATGGTTTCACAAAGTGACTTTAACAAAGTCGTCAAAAGTCGTCAGTATGAGGGAATGGGTTAAGTGGTCACCTGTCTGAAGGACCGGCCCTTATACCAATTTTATGTCCGGTTTAGAGGGTTTTTTTCTACATTGAAAAGACATCAAGTTGATTGAAAGACAAACAGTGACTATATGAGGCTAATTCGTGTATTTTATATATTCCAGGTTGCTGTCGGGTCTTTATTTGAGGATTAATCAAGGCGAATCACCCTGATCCAGATACGGATTTTAGAAGAAGTCGTTCAAGCCATAATTGAATTCTACACATAGGGTTCTGTTGAGCGAAGAAGGGAGTCTATCGGGATCTTGTTTGTTATATTATGAACAATCAGCAATATTATGTCAACACAACAGAATCATTTACACCAGAATATTATGATGCAAACAGTAACGGATCTGATAATATGGGCAACTACATTTCGGAAGTTTCACACTACCCGCCATTGCGTGCGTTTGAAGAATGGTATAAGCCAATACACGGCTATTTAGCAGCTATTGTGTGTGTGTTTGGCGTCATTGCCAACATATTGAACATTATTGTGCTTACACGGAAGAATATGATATCTGCGACCAACATTATTCTCACTGGTTTAGCAATCTCCGATGGTCTAACTATGGCGATTTATTTCCCATGGGCTCTTCAGATGTATGTCATATACGGAACCAACGTGAGCCCACAGCGGGACACGGAAGGATGCGCCAAGTTCCAGTTGTCTTATGCAATCGTTAGCGTCATCGTGCATTCGATAGCTATTTGGCTGACTGTAACCCTGGCTATATTTCGCTATGTGTTTATTCGATTTCCACGCATTGGAGCACGATATTGTAATGTTGAGAAGAGTAAAACAGCGGTCGTGGCAGTCGCCGTCGTCGTCACAATCGTCTGCATACCTAATTCAATCACCTATGAGATACGCAGCGATTCTGTATCGAACGTGCTCCAGTTGCCTAACAGAACAAATGAGACTATTTGGTGGGTTGATATCAAGAAAAATACAACCACTGAAATTGTCCTACAGAAGTTTAACTTCTGGGTTCAAGCTATTCTAGTAAAATTACTGCCTTGTGTGTTTCTCACAATATTCAGCATACTCCTGATCCAGACCATGAAAAGCGCCGAAAAGAGGAGAAAGAAGATGATGAAGAATAAGAACGCGGTGGTTGACGGCGAAACGCAGCCCATTGGGGCCAGCGGCAAGAGATCCCGGCGGTCTCAACGCACAACAAGAATGTTGCTCGCAGTAGTCATTTTGTTTGTAGTCACAGAAACACCACAAGGGATCATGAATCTTCTCAGTGGACTCATAGAGGGATTTTTTCATAACGTGTACACACCGTTAGGGGACCTACTTGATATTCTGGCGTTGATCAATAATGGAATTAACTTTGTGCTGTATTGTACAATGAGTAAGCAGTTTAGAGATACTTTCATCACCGTGTTTTGTAAGTGCTTTCCCAAAGTCCTTGAGGGGCGTCAGTTACAGACAGTTACCACTATGGTAGCCACTAAAGACTCTGAGGTTTAGTAGAGTGACATTAACCTTTTACTCCATGAATATACACTGGCGAAGTAATAACATCATTGATATAAGTTAGCTTTAGTATTATAATGCCTCATGAACACGGGAATGTTTGCCCAGAGCAGACTCCGTAGAATCTATATTATTTCATAAACAAACAGAACATATTTCGATCAGACTGCTCTTGTATGAGTCGTCTTGTCTGAGTCTGCTCTGTTAACGTTAAAAGATGGCGTATCAATGGAGTAAAGCGTTAACAATGCCTTTATATATATAATTTTCAATGTGTTTCAACATTGTTCATTGTATAAATGTATCTCATAGAATTATTGTTAAGATATTTACCGGTATTATCTTTTAAATTATTTGAAATAGCATATCACATAATTATTCATAAATGTATTTGCTTGAAAGCAATAATGTATGGACCGATATAAATGAGCCCTACAGTTAGGCAGAAATTAAATACATTAATACTTATATTCATACATTCTAAATTTTCTCATTATTTGAAAATATTTACTCACTGGAACTTTAACTACGATCGGTATTTGAAGACTAATAGAAATGTCTCCTAGTAGCATTTGGTAATGTATATTTTGTTAAGTTTACTACACATCCGTTTTGAAATTTTTGCTGAATTGTCCTAAAGATTGTTAGATTATACATGTAATAGTGCTTTAGTTGAACATATTTTCATAGGCTATTTTCACATACAACCTCTTTGAATAATTTTACCGAAAAAGGAGCATTAACTAGAGAAAAGGGAACTTTCAGAATTTTGTAATTTGAAACCATTTTTATCACAATGGTTTCACAAAGTGACTTTTACAGAGTCGTCAAAAGTCGTCAATATGAGGGAATGGGTTAAGGGCAGCTGGGTGCTTAATGCACAATTTCGATCCTAAACAAGACAGCAAGTCTCACCAGAACGCAACATAGTTTTGATGCTATGATAATGTTTTAAACCCATTACCTCATAGGCTATTTTAGATCCAACCACTTTGAATAAATCTACCGAAAATGAGCATTAACTAGAAAAAAGGAAAATTCTAGAATTTGGTAATTTGAAACCACTGTGATAAATAGAGCATTTGCTCCTATAGGAGCAAATGCTCTATTTATCACAATGGTTTCACAAAGTGACTTTTATAGAGTCGTCAAAAGTCGTCAATATGAGGGAATGGGTTAAACAAAAGAAAAGAAAAGTTTGTTTGTTTGTGTTGATTAACGTCCGTTTCTCCTCACTATGAGCTAATTGGACCCCCCAGAGAGAGGGGAGTGGTTACAGAGAAACCCGGGCGCGATGCCCTACTCTTATTATCGAGTGAGTTTCTCTGGTTCTTTTAGATGCCCAGTGTAAAGTACAATCAAAAGTGGTAATGGAAGCGTTAGATGAAACGAAGACACACAGTGGTTAGCCATTGCAAATGCTGTTATGAATTAACTAAAACAAAACTCGTTAGTGTTTCTTATTTACAGAGATAAGTCGTAATATTAGAACTAAATATGTGCATGTCTGTTAACCCTTCGCTTGCTAATCGCGTCAATATACGTACCTGTAAATAGTGAAGACCCAGATGAGACAGCTCCTGCAGGAGCTGTCTCATCAGGGTCTGTATTATTTACAAGTTGATTGTGCAACCAGCGCACTCCACAGCAGTGATTGCACAGTGCAATACTTGTACACAGAGAAGATATATGTAATTATACAACAGGGCATTGGTAAAGAAGGAGAAATGTATTTCAAAATTCAGCAAGAGAAGGGTTAAGAACTGTTTTCGACTCTTTCGCTGCCAATGTCGTATCTGTGATTACCTATGCAACCCGTTTGAATCCAGCTGAGGCGCCGGGGAATTCGACGTCTCATCAGAAATCCAAACTCTTTGTTACTATGACTTTTTTTTTAACCCTTTCGGCACCAAATTTCTAATTGTCGTCTGCAATACTTTAGTTAAAGAATTCGATACAATAAGGAAATGAGATAAATCAATGCGAATTTAAAAAGAATAAAGCACATATATAGAAATAGAGAATGAGACAAAAAGTGAAGTCCCTGATCAGACGCCGCCTTGAAAAAGGCGGCTCTGATCTGGGACTGCACTATTTGACGTGGTGCATTTATGAGACTTCGGCGGTGAAAGGGTTAACAAAAATGAGGAAAAATGATAAAAAACGAAAATTGTAGCAGACAAAAGAAATGCAGACATCACATCTTTTTGCAACGAAAGAGTAAGTAAGTTTGAGGTAGCTTATGTCAAAACAGGAAATCTACTAATTAAGTTGTACCTTCTATATATGGCATACTGACGCTTGGAGATAGTAATAATTGAATATAGTGTCTATCTTGATTGGCAGGTATGTAATAACAACAATTGTAATAGACATGAAGCATATTTTATTTGATTTAAGCAAATTTAAGCAGATTTGTAACGTCTGACATAAAACGCACACAAAAATAAACACGTACATGTATATATTGTTAATGAAGAGAATAACCTTTTTCAGGCCTCGTTACGGGAAAGTATTTGTCGGTGTAAACAAAATTTTAATATTATAGATCAAGACCATCCACTATCTATACATATACCCTATAAAAGCTCAAGCGGAATGAAACAGATTATAGGCTGTTTTGACAGCTAGAATACAGACTTGAAAAGTGTAATTTTGCCATGTTTTCAATAGACATTCTAGAAACAAACAAAAATAGAGATGCAGCCATCTTTTTAACTCGATAAATACATACGTTTTTATCGTTCAGAGAAAAAATATTCAGCAAAATACATGACTGTTCATTTTACCCCAGCAAACATGTTTGATTGGGTATACTGGAATCACCCTGTCCGGCGGTCGATCGGCTCGTCCGTCCGTCAGCATTTGAACATTGGTAGCTGGGTCCGATTTAAAGTTATTGACTTTATATATGATACACATAATAACCAGGAGTAGTAGATGTGCAAGACGCAATTTGCACGTGTGTACCGCATTGCAGAATTATCTCCCATTGAACCGTGAGTTATTTTTGTCATTTTGGCTTGAAGCATGGATATTTGGATTTTCAATAAAGGCTACTGCGCGGGAGTACATGTATTCCACCACCTTTAGTGATAGTTCTAGGTTACTGTTGAGTGCACATGTACCAAACCAGCTGACGTAGCCCTTTACGGCATGACTATTCATGGAAGAAATAATGACAGCATGAATATTAATTAGAGTAATTGTTATAACAGCACATGGACGCATGATTTTTGGCCATTGCAGAAACTGTAGAATCATATCTATTTTGTATCATAAGCAAGCCAGCCTGATCAAACGGCTCCTATAGGAGCCGTCTGATCTGGGTCTACTGTATTTGCATATGCGTAGCAAGGCGTATTTATGGAGTAAAGGGTTAAAAATATAATACATGTACTAGGCTTGCCGAGTGTCATATGTGTCATTTGGTAAAACATAATAGTAAATGAACACAAATGTAATATTGTTTCATCACATGACACAAAAAACAAGATAACAGCTACTGTTTCCTATTTATATTAAAATTGATTACATTATTTGCGTGTTATATAACGAGTGTGCAGTAAAATAGAATCCGAACTCGTTATATTAGCCTGGATACAAACAGTGTCACGTGATTAAACGTCATGTATAGCGTAATGACGCACCTTCATGTATTGAAACTGGACATGAATACCATTATGTTGTTAATTTCAACCTTTGATGACCCTTTACAGAGCTACAGATAAGGGTGGGTACTCAAATACTAAACTCTTCATTTCTCCACCAAACCCCATGTTGTGACCACTCTTTAGAATCGTCTCGAAGAGACGATTCTAAAGAGTGGTCACAACATAGTGTTTTGCGGAGAAATAAAGAAGCTATTCTTGAAAATGTTTTAATTAACGCATCTTATCTGAAGTTCTGCCTTAGCTGATCGCGAGGCCTTTTCAGTCATATACAAACATAGTAGGTCCACACCAGATGACTCATGTAGGAGATATATCTGATCAGGATATGTCCTGTTTTCTTATGTTATTATAAATACAGACCTTCTCTACAGTTTCTACCACATGCAAACCATAATGTTCATGTGTCGTTATAACTATTCACCTAATAAACATTTTGGTCATCATTTGAGCATGAATATTCATGAGATAAATGCTTAACGACTAAAACATACACTGTGTGAAATTAATGGTGTACATACTACTCAGACTCCACGCATATTGTTAGAAACACACACATGATTAACAGACAGTGTTGCCTTAACGGTCAATTCTGTTTGTTCTCGTTCATGAATCAATACAAAATAAGGAAGAATAAGACGTTGGACTTTCCCTGAAAGTATAATTTGTTGTTTAAGGTTTCACTCCATAAATAGTCATTAAGCGTCAATATTTGTATCGATAGTGTAAAGGGTGGTTGTATGTTTGCATCAACTTTTACTTATGTACCGTAAAACCTCTCTATAACGGCCTCTAAATTGTGTTAATTAGTTGGTATTTAGGGCAGGTGGTTGCTTAAAGCAATGTGAAAGTAAAACAGAACGCTCCTATAGGAGCGTTCTGTTTTATTTTTACCTTGCTTTAAGTAGCCATCTGCCTTTAACACAAAATACTTGATATAATTTAGTGGCCGTTATAGAGAGACTTACAAACACATCCCAAAACACTCATTTATACGTCTTTGCCAACAGAGTAGGCCCACATCAGATCTCCTGTTTGGGCCGTCTGATCAAGATCTGAGTAGTTGTATTGCATGATCGAATACAATCGTGTTTTACTGCAGAAACTGACAGGAATATAATAAATAAATGTATTTGTCAATGGCATGGGAATGTAAGGTAAAAATTGAAAAACAAATGTATATCTGGGCAGTCGTCCATTAGATCTTATAAAAAGGTATAGGAACAGTAGTGATATAAACTACAGTCAATTAAACGCCTGGTGGATAGAGATAATTGCGTCATATTGGCCTTATGAAAGTCGTGCAGTAATACAGTATATAGTTGTATGAATGTTACTGAAACCGAATAAAATAAGACGCAGTCGTTTTGTTTTGTTTTAACAAAATGAAAGATGTGGTGTAAAGAGCCATACAAAAATTGCTCTTACATTTTACTCCTTATGTACGCATTTCCACACTTTTGCAAATACAGCAGACCCAGTGCAGACGGCTACTATAGGAAGCCGTCTGATTAGGGTCTGCTATGTTTGCTTAAAATAATGTAGATACGGTTCTACTGCAGATACATTGTACTATAGGAAGATTTCCAAGTGTTAATATACTATTTTAAGCATTAATCTATTTCAATATTTATGATGTGATTATTTGCTTTAACTTAGTGTACTGTACACGTTGTTCTTTCAGGAAATGTTACATTTTTGTATTAGTTTTAATTATAATGAATGACTAATATCACAAAGGGACAAATGGGCAAATGGACTTGATTAACACAACGGTGCCAATTGTCTCTTAACCCTTTAGTCCATTGGTTATTTTAGACCCTACCTCTTTGAATACATCTACCGAAAAGGGGCATTATCTAGAGGAACGGATATTTTCAGATTTGTGTAGTGTTGAAACCATTGTGATAAATAGAGCATTTTCTCCATAGGAGCAAATGCTCTCTTTACATCAATGTTTTCAGAAAGTGGCTTTAACAGAGGCGTCAAAAGGCGCCAGTATGAGGGAATGGGTTTAACCGATTAGTATAAGAAAGCATAACAACATGGATATTACATGTAATTAGCTGAAATTTTAAAATGGTACTATTAACTAGCCTGAGGAAAATTTTACCATTATAAAAGATATTCAGATCTACAATATTCCATAAGCAAACAGAGCAGACCCTGATCTGACGACTCCTACGGCTACAGGAGCCGCCTGATTTGACTACTCCGTTTGCATAGGCGTTAAACAGCGTATACAGTAAAACCTCTCTATAACGGCCACTAAATTACATCAAGCATTTTGTGTTAAAGGCGGTTGGCTGCTTAAAGCAAGGTGAAAGTAAAACAAAACGCTCCTATAGGAGCGTTCTGTTTTACTTTCACCTTGCTTTAAGCAGCCACCTGTCCTAAATACCCACTAATTAACACAATTTATTGGCCGTTATATAGAGGTTTTACTGTATATCGCGTAAAGAATTAAAACATAGTACACTTAGATCAGAGGGTCCCTTCAAGAAATATCTGATCAGGTTCTGCACAGTTCGATGAATCCATCGATGTCAATGTCTTTTTTTAAAAAAATATTTTGATAGCTATGCCAGTTCAACATAAATAAAATTGGACGGGTTCCAAAATATTGACGGGTTTTCCTCAACCCTTTATCCTTTGTTCTACACATTTGCCGACAGAGTAGACCCAGATTAGGCGGCACCTGTAGAACACGTTTGATCAGGGTATGCTCTGTTGCTAATGATACAATACAACTATGACTCAGACATAGTCAAACTCTTTCTTGTTCATTTGCCATGTTAAATCATCATGTTAATATCCATGATGTCATTTCTTTAAGAAGAATATTAACAGAGTAAAGAGTTAAATGCTTGGGAATTAATGGGTCAAAATGTGGAAAATCAAACAGAGTCATCGTTGCAAGGCAATTCCCTATATATATCGGGCTAGTATATCGGCCGAGTGAGACGCACCAGCTGGCCAACGTCAATGTCACTGTCCGAGTGCCCGTATCTTATGAACCGATCCAATCTCGATTTATTAAACATATCTCCCTGCAGTGAGTGTTCACCTTGATAACTATGAAGTGTATGTATGTTGTTTTCCTCTACCCTTTTTATAATCTTTGTAAATAGTTGAGATTGTATACATATATTTATCATATAGGCCATTTAGTCATGCTTTGAAATCAAAATGAAAGTGAAATAAATGGATTTGCCATGTATCATGTATATTGCTTGTTTTAACACCTCTATTTCCTCGTCGGGTAATGAAAAACAGTAGTGTATATGTGATCACGATGCATAACTTGTCGTGAAAATTAACATTAATAAAGTGTGTCACAATACTGTTACAAGGGATAATACAATACAGTGATATACATTGTAATCCTAGAATGGTGACGCCTACAATGAACATATATTTCGACACGCACATTTTTATTTAACTCTTACGGCGCCAATGTCGCCTGTTGGCACCATTGAAAACAGTGCAGTCCCAGGTCAGATGCCGCCTATCAAGGCGGCATCTGGCCTGGGACTTCACTGTTTTCTGTACTATTTTAGCCTAAACATACAGGTTTTTAAAAACAAATGTTTTACTAATATACTTTTATTATTTAGTTTAGAATTATATTTAATATGAAATCATTATTGCAGACGACACTTTTAAATTTGGCGCCAAAAGAGTTAACGCTTAGTCTCATACTATACACTCGTAGCTCACTGTCATTTTCATCAAACTCATCCTTCATAAACTCACCAGTCATCATCATTATCATCATCATCATCCTTCATGCACTAGTCAGTCATCATCATTATCATCATTATCCTTCATGCACTCGTCAGTCATTGTCATTTATCATCATCATTTTTCATACACTCACTAATGATCGCCGTTGTCGTCATCATTCTTCATATAGGTGCTAATCATCGTCTTCATCATTCGTATCTTTCATAAACTCGCCTATCACCGACATTATTATCACGATTTATAAAGGTACTAGTCATCGTGGGTTTTTTTTACGTGTAATACATGCTTTACTAGTCTTGTATTATCAATGTAGCTTCTCGGAACTGCAAACCCAATGCACATAAATACTAACACACGATCATGCTATGAACGCATTGCATTGGATCAACCATTGGCACCAGAGATATTCATAAAAAGCCCAACCCTTTTAGAACATCAATTAACTACATATTGTATATTGTTGTATAGTTAAATTAATACATAGCTATTCCAAATAGTACAGAATGAGATCTAAGTTAGTATAAAAGCAAACAGAGCAGTCCCTGATCAGACAGCTCCTACAGGAGCCGTCTGATCTGGGACTATCGTGTTTGCAAAGATGTTAAAAGGGTGTATGTGTGGAGTAAAAGGTTCAAATCCTTCCCCTACCGTCCTTCTGTTTTGTTCTTTTCACGGAACACCAGTTTGGTAAAAAAGAAATAACTACCTCTCAATAACGGCCACCAAATTGTGTTAATTAGTTGGTATTTAGGGCAGATAGCTGCTTAAAGCAAGAGGAAAGTAAAACAAAACGCTCCTATAGGAGCCTTCTGTTTTACTTCACCTTGCTTTAAACCGCCGCCTGCCTTTAACACAGACTAGTTGGTGTAATTTAGTGGCCGTTATAGAGAGGTTTTACTATACCCCTATAATAACTATGCCACACAAGCAAGCACGGCAAGGTGAGAACGAGGCATTAGGATGAGAAAAACGATAAAACAAACGGGTAATACATTTTTCACTACTGACTTAATGCTAATTAATACGGAAGTTTTAATTAACTTCTACATTAACCCAGTTGAAGCGATTGCATTTAAAAACAAATTGGGAACAGGTGTAACAGATAATCTGATAATGACCCAATGTGATTTTGAACGCACATATCCCGTGTGAAAAGAGCGTTATATAAATGTGGTATAATAATAATAATGTGTTATAACACATTGGTCGTGATTTGTTTTTAACAGCAATGTTAAATATAAACCAACTGTGAATCCTAATTAGATGCGTGCTCTATCGAAGTGCGTGCTAATTAAATGGCATGCTCTATGGAATGCTTTTCGCCTAGGTAAACCGTTATTCCAATTACAGCGATCTGAGTCGCATTTGTAAACAATTTGGATCTAAATTAGACGTGGAGTAACTTGGCGTCTCATCAGGATCCAAACTTCGTGAATTTGGTTACCCTAAGCCCCCGCCCATATATTTTTATCACTCTGCCCTCTTTAAATATTAATTAGGTAAGTATTCACAAAATATACATGTATAGGATATGTTGACATGATTTCCTTAGCAAAAGCATAAAGCATGCATGTACAATTTTTCCATTGCAAACAGTGCAGATCCAGGTGAGAGAGATCCTACAGGTGCTCTCTCATCTGGGTCTACACTGTTTGCAAAATATGCTACTATAGTTGCATATGGGTTAATAGCGTCTCTAAAGATTATGTCATGACGCGTAGTTCATGGTTTCCAAACAGTTTAGTTAACTCGGAGTCAAAATTGCACTTGATCCAAATATGAGCCGACATCTAATTTCACAGCGTAGTAAGGGCGAATCCTTAAAACGCCAAGTTTTCAAATGGACTATTCCAAAATTCAAACAGGCCAAGCTTATGGTGAATATTTAGGGACGTTTCTAAAGAAAAGTGTAACGTGACAGAAATTGCAAACCCAGATGAGAGGGTTCCTCTATGTGCCCTCTCATCTGGACCTACACTGTTTGCAAATGTCATTAGTGACCCGTGTCCTGCACTGTAAGGTTTTAATAAAGGTCAAGGGAAATGTAAAGTAATATGTCTGTAATAACTGGCTCACTTTCCAGGCACTGTTTGTTTGCAAATGACATTAGTGACTCGTGTCCCACAGAGCAAGGGTTAATTAAAGGTCAAATGAAATGTGAAACAAGATGTATTTTTGAAACACTATGCCCCCGCCCAATTTTACCTTTCGTGTTGAAGGATGACATTGACATTGACCTTGACATGTCACCCCTCGCAATGTGCAGCTTAATGAGATACACATGCATGCCAAATATTAAGTCTCTATATCTACTGGTTCAAATGTTATGGCCAATGTTTAAGTCGGTAATTTCACCTATATAGTTGGCCTCTGACCTTAAAGGATGACGTCGACCTTAATATGTCACCCCTCAAAATATACGGCTTAATGAGATACATATGCATGCCAAATATCAAGTCTCTATCTGTACTGGCTCAAACGTTATAACAAACGTCAAAGTTGACAAACAGACAAACCGACAGGGCAAAAACAATATGTCCCCAGATCTAATTGGGATGGGGGCATAAACATATGTCTGTATTAATTGGCTAACTTTACTGACAATCGCAATGCTGTGAAATTATGTTTCGCCATTAGCCTGTTCTCATCATCATGCCATCATGAATGTCTACATGTACTAGCTGATTTGTTAAATACATTTTGTAATAGCAGAGTCAGATCAAAGTATATTTTCAATATGTAAACAAACATAGCAGACCCTGATCACACAGTTCCTGAAAGAGCTTGATCTACCATGTTTGTAAAGTCGTGAAAAGTCGTAACAGTGTTGGTAACACTATTGTAATTCATGTGACAATAATTGCATGACCCCATTGCCAAACCAAAGGGACGTGAGCACGGTAAATGTAAATGATAATACATACTGTGACAACTTGGCTAATATTAAAAGAAACAATATCAAACAACCAAGCCAATGCCGGTTTAATGAGGAAAAGTTACTCCGTAGTAGATCGACCGGGTGGATCGATATATTATAATTATAGTAATATGATCCCCGGTCATTTTACTATAAAGTATAGTAACTCCCTTGCCATAATATAATACCCCCCCCCCCCCTTATGATATTGTAACCCACTCTTTTATCGTAGAAGGTCGACCGAGAGGTCTATATATTTTATAGTATTATGACCCCCGGTCATTTTACTATAAAATATGGTGACTCCCTTGACAAAACAAATCCTTCTGGGGTCGATATATTATAAAGCACTATGACCCCTATGCCATTTTACTATAGAATATAGTGACTCCCTTGCCAAAATACACTCACCACGGGGTTGATATAGCATACAGTACTATGACGCAATGCCATTTTACTATAAAATATAGTGACCCCCTTGTCATAATATAATTACCCCCTTATTATATTGTAACCCACTCTTTTTATCGTAGTAGGTCGGCCGATGGGTCTATATATTTTATAGTACTATGACCTCTGGTAATTTTACTATAAAATATAGTTACTCCCTTGCCAAAAACATCCACCCTGTGGGTCGATAAATCATATAGTAATACGGCCCCAGGCAAGTTTACTATAAAATATAGTGACTCCTTTCCCATATTATAATGACCCCCTTTATAATATTGTTACCCACTCTTTATACCGTAGTAGTTGCATATATAGTGACTCCCTTGCAAAAATACATCCACCGCGGGGTCGATAAATCATATAGTACTATGGCCCCCGGTGATTTTACTATAAAATATAGTGACTTCCTTGCCAAAATACACCCATCGGGAGTCGAAATATTATATAGCACTTTGACTCCCATACCATTTTACTATTAATTGTAGTGACTCCCTTGCAAAAATACAGCCACCACGAGGTTGAAAAATCATATAGTACTTTACTCCCCCAGGCCATTTTACTATAAAATATATTGACCACCAGGGAGGGTCGATATATTATATGGTACTATGACCCCTAATCCATTTAACTATACAATATAGTGACTCCCTTGCGAAAATACATCCTCGATGGGGGTTCGATATATTATATTGTACTATGACCCCATGCCATTTTACTATAATATATATTGACTCCCTTGTGAACAGTTACATTATGGATCAAAGCTATATGACAAATCGGGTCAAAAGTTTCTTAAACACTTGAATGGATCGCTAGTTTTAAAAAAGAAAGCATCTCAGAGTTTGAACAGAAACTTGTTTCGGCTATACGATATCCTCTACAAAACAGAATACAATAAAAACCCTCTTAAACCGGGCGTTAAATTTAGTATAAATGTCGGTCTTTGAGACAGGTGACAGATTAATGCCGGATGAAAGTCGTGCAGAAAGCTCCCTAACTCCAAGGAGCTTTCTGCACGACTTTCACTCAGCATTAAGCAGCCATCTGCCTATAAGCATCTAGATTATTTTCTACCAGAATCCTGGTTAAGCGGGGGTGTACTGTATACCCAATATTGCTGTATTGTACATGTATCTGTTTTGAACGGAACTGTAAAACTCGGTGAAGAAACTACACTGGAGTAGGTCCATGGAAATAGAATATTTGATCAAATACTGTAGATGTACATGTAGACTAGATCCGTAAACTATGTAGAACCCTAATCCCAAATCTGATGAACAGTTAAAATTGTCTCCTCAATTTCTGAATGAACTAAATAACAGTCGTATCAAAATGTTTCACTGAAGAAAACATTTTGTATGACCAACAGTGAAGACCCTGATCAACAGACTTCCCGATGAGCTCTGATTTATTTCTACACTGTTTGCAAATGTCGTATAAACTCGGTTTACCGCACGTTATGGGCTAGCGTCACAACTGGTTTGGGTCTACATTATATACACAACTTTTATTGCATTATATGGTCCCTTTTCATAAAGTTGCCTGGCATATAATACAAAAGCAAAGCATCTAGTTATAGTCTACTTTCAGTCCGAAGGACCGCTCAGTCGACTGTACATTTACTCCCCTGGTCATTTAGTCATTCGCCTACAATATTGAGCACTGCTAACATATGGCGCAATCATGCAGCCGCAGCACTGGCTAGCGACCCTACTAGGTACCCATTGTAACCCCTGCGAGGAGGTGCGGGTGGGAGACACGGAAAGGCGTCTCTGAAATGTCCGGGAGGGACTGGGATTTGAACCCCGGACCTCCGGATTGGTAGTCAAGCGCGTTACACCACAAACTATAAACATAAATGAAGAACAGCAGAAAGTGAATTAAAAACGAAATTCTGAGTAGGTACAATCCCTCGCGTACCGTTGACTCCTTCGCTGCCAATTTCGCATCTGCAATTGATAACGCAAATAGTTTGTAACCAGATGAGACGCCGAGTAGATTGGCGACTCGTCAGCACTCAAACTGTTTGTTGTTGTGGTAATGCTTTTGGGAAGAAAATGGGAGCGCGATAATTAAATCATTGAATATTGTACCAGACGACAATGTTTGCAGGCGACAATATTTGCAGACGATAATGCCTGACAGTGAAATAGTTAATCATGCCTAGTTTGGAATGTACGAATATGTACATGAGGTCAAATTTAGATGCGTAAATTAAAACATTTTCATGATTAACTTCTTTATTTCTCCACCAAACCATATGTTGTGACCACTCTTTAGAATCGTCTCTACGAGACGATTCTAAAGAGTGAGACCAAACATAGGGTTTGGTGGAGAAATGGCGATTTTAGCATTTGTTTGTATACGCAGCGTTATCTGTAGCTCTGTAGACTACAGCAGAGCTGGTATATCATCTTGCTTTCAGCTGTCTTCAACAAGGTCAACAATTTCCAAATGCAGTATTGATTTGAAAAGTTAAACATTGCATGCACCAGCCAGGAGGTTGTCAACGAGTTGACTTCAATATATTTTATAAGATAAGTAATAAACATAAACACAGTTTGAATGTGATACATGTATGTGTCATTGACACTGTCAGTATATATTAACTCTTTCAACCTGGTGCACACGCGTACTATCATTTGCAAACAGTGTAGACCTAGATCTGAAGGATCCTATAGGAGTCATCTGATCAGGGTTTGCACTGTTTGTCATTTAAGATCATCTACCAAGTTTAAATCTTTCATACTGAGTGGACTCTATAATTATAGGTAAACTCAAATGCGCCATCTCACTCTGAGCATTAAGGCTTGAAATGGACATATTTTCTATATCACACTCATATTTACTATCATGGTTCATGTCAATAAGTAAAACTTAGTAGATCACATCGCTTGCGTCAGTTTTGGATTTGGAAACAGGTATTTGTTTAACCCTTTCCCTCATATAAACGTGTTTTCACGCATTTGCAAACAGAGTAGACAAAGATCAGACGGCCCCTAGAGGAGCCGTCTGATCAGGGTCTGCTCTGTTTGCTAATAAAATTTGATAGATCTGTTTCTTTACTTTCTTAAATGTCTACAATGTTCCACCTTCCATATTTCTTTATAACTATTTTGTTAATGAATATTCAGTAGGTATTGAAATTTGGTCTAAATATAGAACAGGGAAAGGGTTAAACCCGAGATATTGCGAATTTAGTATGTCAGTCGGTCACGAGGTCAGATATTGATGCGTGTCCATGTGACAGTAAAATGTAAGTCTGTCACGAGGTGACATTGCTGTTTAGGTTAATTTACAAAACAAGAGGGCCAAGATGGCCCTTAATCGCTCACCTGATTACCATAGATTTAAGATTTTTGCTTGGTAGCCCATGGGAGGGCCAATATTTGAACAATGTTGATAGTGGATCATGAGCAGTGGTTCTGCAGAAGAAGATTTTCAATGATTTAGTATATTGATTTTATCAAGACAATGATTCTGACCAATGAAGATTGGACTAAAATGTGCCATCTAGATTATTTTTTCTAAGATTCGACTTAGTGACCTTCTTTTTATTCCCACCACCCCATGATCACACTCAACCTTGTCACCAAGACAAACACTCTGGGCAAGTTTGAGGAAGACTGGGCTAAAAATGTGGCCACTGGAGTGTAAACTAGATTTTTCTACGATATGACCCAGTGACCTACTTTTTAACCTCACATAACCCACTTTCAAACGTGTCCAAGATTTTATAAGGGCCATCATTCTGACCAACTTGCATGAATATTTTGCTATAAATGTGACCTCTAAAGTGTTCACAAGGTTTTCCTACTATTTGACCTAGTGACCTAGGTTTTAACCCCATATAATCCACTTTCAAACTTGTTTGAGATTTTATCAAGACAATCATTATGACTAAGTTTCATGAAGATTGGACACTAGAGTGTTCACAAAGTTTTTCTACTGTTTGACCTAGTGACCTAGTTTTTAACCCCTCTTGACCCACTTTCAAACTGGTCCGATATTTTATCAAGACATTCATTCTGACCAAGTTTCATCAAGACTGGACTAAAATTTTGACCACTAGAGTGTTCACTAGGTTTTTCTATTGTTTGACCTAGTGACCTAGTTTCGTACCCCACTTAACCCACTTTTCAAACTCCTCCGAGATTTTATCAAGACAATCAAGTTTCATGAAAATTAGGCTAAAAATGTGACCTCTAGAGGGCTCACAAGGTTTTCCTACTGTCTGACCTAGTTTTTAACCCAACTTGACCCACTTTCGAACTCGTCCGAGATTTTATCAGGACATTCATTCTGACCAAGTTTCATGAATATTGGACTACAATTGTGACCACTAGAGTGTTCACAAGCAAATTGTTTACGACGCACAACGCACGACGGACGACGGACATTCAAGTCTCCCAAAAGCTTACTCTGAGCGTTGCTCAGGTGAGCTAAAAATTCAAAGCGTCCATTAATGGAGATTGTTCGTCCTTTGATGGATATCATTCGTCAACTGCACAGCGTGATGTTATATCACGCCGTTGAAGGTACATGGTGAATACGGCTTAGAGGCTTGGCTTCTATATGGTACATCGATTGTGTCTATGGCACAAGGCGTATTAACCATTTACTCCATAGAGTCACAATTTGACACTTTTGCAAAGAGAAAAGACCTTGATCAGGATCCGCTATGTTTGCTTGTTTAACTTACAGTTGAACTTCGATATCTCGAACGTCAACGGACCGCACAAATGCTTTCGAAATAACAGAAGTTCGAGTTATCCGATTTCTGATCTGGATAATTGCTTACGTCCACAGCTTAATGCAGGCCTAAAGTAATTTGGTAAAAGCTCCTAAAAGTTTCAGCTTTAATTTAGACCTACATTAAGCTGTCGCATGTGTTTCTAGTAAAACATTTTAGAGAGCAATTCTGTATTTTAAGTTTTGGAAGGATTGAATGTTTAGTTCCAGTTATCCGAGTTCGAGATATCGAAGTTCAACTGTTTATGTATTCCTACACGTGCTGCTATAGAACACATCTCTTTTTCATTACGTCATTATAAACATTCAAGTAATTAATATCTACATACGTGTACAATATTTCTTAACCCATTCCCGCATATAGACGCCTTTTGACGCTTCTGTAAAAGTCACTTTGTGAAACCATTGTGATAAATAGAGCATTTGCTCCACAGGAGCAAATGCTCTATTTAACACAATGGTTTCAACACTACACAATTCTAAAATTTTCCTTTTTAGTAGTAAATGCTCCTTTTCGGTAGATTTGTTCAAAGAGGTTGGATCTAAAAATAGCCTATACGGGAATGGGTTAAATGAATGTTCATGGACTGAAGAGTTAAATGGGATGTTTTGTAGTTGATTTAATGTTTGTTTTTCGTTTATCAGATTATTCAAGAAAATGAATTAACGTTCAGTTTTTATTATTCAATATTGCCTGACCCTTTGCTCCGGGAATATTCATGTAAAAAATGATGACACCACGAATAGTAATAAGATTTGTTTTTAAATAGCCATATTAACACATGAAGTTTTTACCAGAAACTGTGAAATCAGATGGAAGTCACGCATACATAGGGAATATTACACGAAGTGACGATATGAAGGGTTGTATCACATTCGAGGTTGCTTGTCCGTGGTATTCTCACTTGCCGCGATATCGCCACGTCGTGTAATTTTCCATTTATTATATACATGTATTAATAAAAGAACACAAAATAACATCAATAGTTTAACTCCTTTTATTCAGATTCATTGCGTTACTAAAAATAGACGCATCTCCGGTGTTTCACGGAAATTTACGACTATTGCCGAGCGAAAGTAGTCCCGCTTTTCGATGTAAAAATACTGATCTCGTATTGCGCGCTCGTGCAATACGGACATTTATCTGAGAGGTCATATTGCATGATCGAATACAATCGTATTTTACTGCGGAAACCGACAGGTATATAATAAAGCTTTATACACGCTTTCCACCCTGCATTCCGTACCACAGGGATAAGACACGTTTGAGTCAGTATGTGTATATATAGAAAGAAGGGATACGACTTCAAAATATCCAAATTACACATTCCTCTACTTTAAACCCTTCGTTCTGCAAGAAATGCACCGATTTCGATCAGATAAAAAGCTATTCCGTAAGCAAATACATTATTTTATTCGAATATGCGAAGATTTTCCCGGCCAAATAAAGGATAAACTCAACACGGCACCAGAAACATGGGAAAAATGGCCTAAATAAGTTAGTCGTACATGACCTCGTCCCTGAGTGCGAACCGTCGACAGCCTTGAAACGATTACTTAGACGTCAAACACAGTAAAATTTGGCGTTCATATCAGCAATATATTCAATGAAAAGAACTTTCCTACAGCGATTTTACACGAAGGTCTTTTTATATATACATAATTATACTGACTCAAACGTGTCTTACCCCTGTGTTCCGTACGACAGCATAACCATTTCCCCTATGTAAGCGCTTTTCACGCATTTGCAAACAGAGTAGACCCAGATCAGACGGCTCACATAGGAGCCGCCTGAATAGGGTCTGCTCTGTTTGAATATGGTGTAATATAGATCGGGTTCTACAGCTTCTGCCTTAGCCAAACTGTCCTGTGTCCATATGCCATTATAAATATAATCTTATTGATGTGCATGCCGTCATTATTTCTTAAATGAATATACATAAGAATTACTATGCTAGTAGGTCGGAAGTTCAGCTGTATTTTGGCGAGTTAGAAAAGTTGTTAAATGCGAGCCTTGGCGAGCATTTAACTACTTTTCTGACGAGCCAAAATACAGCTGAACTTCCAAACTACTAGCATAGTAATTCTTTTATCATGCAATTCCAAGAAAAATGGAGAAAATTGAAAAAAAGAAAGATTGCTAAAGCGGTTTCGTCCCCTGAATGAAAATACATGTAAGTACGAATTACGTGACGTCATACTGGCATAAAGCGACGTCATCGACTTTTACAACATAAACAAACTTGATTTAATCCTTTTATATGGACAGATAGTTGAGACAAAGGTGAGAAAATGTGTTAATTTGATGTTTATGTTTAATTATGCCTTTTTCATCCTTCTGTTTTCCTCCTATTGGCTGAACCAAACTTGCATTCCAGTCGGGTCAGTACACATGCACTATACCTCACAAAATACAGCGTCGACGTGGAAAATATTATGCTAGTAGGAAGTGACTGTATTCGGAGACGTTGCATGATAAAACAGGGAAAGGGTTAAGCAGTAGTGAGGATTCTGATGAGACGCCGATTATGAATAGATAATGGCGTCTTGTTGATGAAGGTTGTTGCTTACTATGAGAGCTTTCTGCACTACATTTAAAAGTGAAAACACTGATACATCGGACCTCGGTTTATAGTCTCGTCCGACGAACTACATATTCATGGACGACGGCGTTAAATACATTAGAATCTGTCTTAACTATTTCGCTGCCAAACTCTGTCGTCTGCTAACTTTGTTGTCTGCTACAAATTTTCAATATTTGATTGTTTTCATTTTTGTTTCTAAAACATAGTAACAGTAACAAACAGTTTGGATCCTGAAGAGACGCCGTGTTACTCGGCGTCTCATCTGGATCCAAACTGTTTGCATAGGTAATCACAGATCCGGCATTGGCAGCGAAAAGGTTAAACCATCACCAATATAGTCTAATGATGGGTCTGTAAGGCAGATGATAGCTTAATGCAGGTCAATAGTAATGCAGAAAGCTCCTATGGGACCTTTTGCCATGCATAAAGCAACCATCTGCTTATTAACCCTTTCCTCCGTATATACGCCTTTCTTCGCATTTGCAAACAGAGTAGACACAGTTCAGACTGTTCATATAGGAGCCGTCTGATCAGGGTCTGCCCTGTTTGCTTATGATATAATAAAGTTGTGACTCTATAGTTTCTGCCATCGTCAACATTTCCTTTGTTAATATGCTATTATAAGAATGATTCTAATTAATATTTATGATGTCATTATTTCTTACATGAATATTGATGGAATAAAGGGTTAACACTGTGCATGATATGCGGGTAAAATATCTCATGATTTCAAATCATAATATTTTAGGTTTTTTGCAAGGAAGCTTTCCTAGCGGACGAATGCCTAATGTAAATTTTACTGCACGCTAGTATGTTAAACATGCATATTCTCAACCGAAGAACAATGCAACAGGTCATAACATTTGCTCCGCATTTAGCATTTGCTTGTTAAGACTCCTATGTTCAATAAATAAATGGCCGCTTGGGCCATGCCCCACTGTATAATCCAATATGCATGTCCATGTAGGACTTGTAGTGTAAATAAATAGGCAGTTACTGGCCCTGGAGATGACGATGAAGCAGGTGATTATCACGATGGATATGATTGCAATGGGAAAAATGCGCCACAACGAAGCATATGGATTAAATTTATTTTATTAATGCACTCTCCTAATTGAATCCTAGAACTAGAACGAATTGGCCTTGTATTTCTTAATCTACCACCAGTGTTTGATTCAACTCATTGCAAATGTTATGCATTGAAGGAGATGCTACAACCCGACTTTGTGTCTCCGCGCCGATCCCATTTTCCCCATCCGATTCAATTACTTGTACACTACATAGTAACCAAACCTCTAGGTGCACATTCATCTAAATATTGGCCTAGCAATGATTTACAGTAGAGCCTATCTTAGACGGCCTTTAACCCTGTCACCGCCAATGTTGTCTTTATGCACCAGGACAAATAGTGCAGTCCCAGATCAGACGCCGCCTTTTCAAGGTGGCGTCTGATCAGGGACTACACTTTTTGTCTCAATCTCTTTTTCTATACCTGTGCTTTATTCCTTTTAAATTTGCATTTATTTATCTCATTTCCTTATTGTACCATATGATTTTACAAAATTGAATTGCAGACGATAATTAGAATTTAGCACCAAAAGAGTTAAACAGGTCTAATCATGGATCTTTAAGGCAGGTGGTGGCGTAATGCAGGTCAAGCTTTCTGTATCACTTTTGACCTGCATTAAGCAACCACCTGCTTTTTAAGACTCCTATGTTCAATAAATGAATGGACGCATAAGACAGGTTTTACTGTATACCTAAACATTGAATGACTGCCATTGCCATCTTGATTCGAAACATATTTGACCTTTGGCTAGCTGAGCAAGGCTTTTTTCGAAGAAGGTTCCATCGACTTCAATTGCCACAGTTTATATACTATCTTGCAGATGTTTACAAGGACACGATCAGAGTTGCTAACAGTTTGAAAACTGATGAGACAGCGAGTTACCCGGTGTCTCATCTGGAGCCAAACTGTCCGCATAGGTAATCACTAACTCACAGCCAGCAGGCATACGGTTAACTATTACAATCATTTTGTGAAACTAAATCGAATTAAACTCATACAATAAAATCGTGATTATTCGAACAATAACATACGTATCATTATCGAACTTGTAAGACAGGTGGCAGCTTAACGCACGATGAAAGTCATACAGAAAGCTCCCAGGGGAGCTTTCTGTATGACTTTCACCATGCATTAAGCAGCCACCTGCCTAAAAGCGTCTAAATTATTATATACCAAAACATCGAATAATCAAGATTTTACTGTATTTCATAGGACATATTATTGTTTATTAGACTACAATAAAATCTCGCCAATCCAAACACTCCAATAATTATCATTTTCGGTATTTGGCAAGTGGTAGCTGAACGTAGAGGATTGTCATGCAGAGAGCTATAGTAGACGTCTACTCCGTACTAATCAGCCACCTGCCTAAAGGATTCTTAACTCTTCTTAACTAAAGGCTGGAATTAGAGAGGGTCTGCTATATCACTAATCCCTCTAGCAACTGAAATGACTGCATGTCCATTCAATGTGGTGTGTTGTAAGAGGTTAGGTGAACTCGTTCCTTCTGATATCAGCCATCCTTATATTGAAACATTTCTCAATTAAACTTTAACCCTTTCCTCCATAAATACGAATTTCTACGCCTCTATAAAAGTTAGTTTTTGAAACCATTGTGATACATGTAAATGTGACATTTGCTCCTTAGAAGCAAATACTCTATGTATCACAATGGTTTCAAAACTACACAATTCTAGCATTTTCCTTTTCTCTAGTAAATGCTTCATCTTCGCGGTGGCCCAGAGACCTTCCTACCTTGCGTGGTTCTTGGACTGAGATGTTTTTGTTTATTTGACGAAGATTATCCCCTCTGCCAAGAACTGAAAGGAAGGTAGGTCGGTAGTTTTGATCGCATGCACTGCTTTGAAGAAATACTGACGTCATACATATTAATTAGATTAATTTGCTATAGCACATGGACACATACATGTACATGTAGCACTGCTTTGAAGAAATACTGACGTCATATATATTAGTAAATTATTTTGCAATAAAGCACATGGACACATGGATATTAGGCATGGCAGAAACTGTAGAATCGTATTTAAATTATATCATAAACAAACAGAGAAGACCCTGCTCAGACGGCTCCTATATGGGAGCCGTCTGAGCTGGATCTACTGTGTTTGCAAAGGCGTAGAAAGGCCTATTTATGGAGTAAAGGGTTAACCATTTTCCTAGTATAAACGTGTTTCCCCGCATTTGCAAAAAGAGTAGACCCAGATCAGACGGCTCTTATAGGAGCCGTATGATAAGGGTCTGCTCTATTTGCTAATGGAATTTGAAAGGTTGGTTTCTTTACTTTCTAAAATGGATACAACATTCCACCTACCGTATTTCATTATAACTATTTTGTCCATGAATATTCAGAATATATTGAAATTTGTAATGAACATAGAACAGGGTAAGGGTTAAGTACTACACTCACATTGTGAGACTAAATCAATTTACAGTCTGAGACTTGAACTGCTTCTGTCTGTTTAACCAGAATGAAATCCATAAATACGCATTTCAATGCCTTTGCAAACAGAGTAGACCCAGATCAGATGGCTCCTATAGGAGCCGTCTGATCAGGTTCTGCTCTGTTTTCCTATGATATAATATATATCTGATTCTACAGTATCTGTAATGACCAAACCTTCCTGTGTTGTTATAACAAGAGCTGACCGCAGACAGCGCGCTCCACTTTCTTTAGTGCTGGATAGTGTAGTGGAAGTCTATGTCAGAAAGGGGAGATAACTATAGCAAAATTAATTTTAGTGTTACCTGCCCTTGTGAAATGGGTCCCCCTTGTAATAGTTAACATGTATACCAAAGTTGAACCAAATATCTTGGACAGTTTCTGAGACATAGACCTGAACATAAAACTTAACCAACAATGAAAAATCTAAGTCGAAAAAGGGGCATAACTATGGCAAAATTAATTTTAGGGTTACCTACCCTTGTGAAATGGGTTTCCCTTGTGATAGTAAATATACATACCAAATATGAAACAAATATATTTGATGGTTTCTGAGAAAAGAGACCTTAACAAAAAGGTTAACCAACGCCGACGCCGACGCCGACGCCGACGCCGACGCCGACGAGAGGGTCATGACAATAGCTCCACTTTTGAAAGAGTGGAGCTAAAAAGGATCCACGGTATCATTATTTCTTACACGAATATTCCTGGAGTAAAGGGTTAACCTAATTGAAATCAAATCAATCATTATTATGAATAAGCATCAGTATGGATATTTGAAAGGTTGTACATGTATCTAAACCCAGGGTGAATGTCATACAGAAACTCCTCTGCAATAAGTAGCCAGCTGCCTGAGTGAGTCTCAATTCGTCTTTACCAAAGATTCGAATTAGAGAGGTTTCATTGTATCAAGCCCTCCAGGAACTGAAATGATATCATACCATCCCATGTGCTTTTGGTTTAGAGTTTAGCTGAACTCATGTTTCTGGTAGCATACGTCTTTAACCTTTAGCCTGCTGAGAATTTATTTTTACAGATTGTTTCACCGACTACATCTTCAAAATGCATGTTATAATCAATTTGTCTACCAAAATGCAACCAGGTAGTCAAACATTTGGATCCTAGTGAGATGCCGAGTTACTCGGCGTCTCATCTGGATCCAAACTGTTTGCATAGATATTCACTCATCCGCCAATAGCAGGCTAAAGGTTAAACTGAACGCTCACTAACAAAGTATTCATTAACTTATAGCCTACTATCATTTTACTCCATAAATACGCCTTTCTATGCCTTTGCAAACAGAGTAGACCCAGATCAGACGGCTCATATAGGAGCCGTCTGATCAGAGTCTGCTCTGTTTGCTTATGGATATAATATAGATCTGATTCTTTAGTTTCTGCCTTGGCAAAAAAAAATCATGTATAAATATGCCATTTTAAAAAAAAGGTATCTAATTAATATTCGTGATGTCATTATTTCTTAAATGAATATTAATGGAATAAAGGGTTAAGTGTCGAGGATCTGTAATTTTTCAGTTTTCTCGGATTGCACCATATACTTGGTACCTCTAATAAACGTTTCCGGAGACGCTACACTTTTAACCCTTTCACCCCAATGTCGCATAAATGCACCACGACAAATAGTGCAGTCCCAGATCAGACGCCGTTTTTATAACGCGGCCTCTGATCAGGGACTTCACTTTTTGTCATTCTCCAGAGGTCATATTCATAAAGCTCCTAAGGAGAAACTTAAAAAAATCCTTAGTTCCTTGAATAGTCCTCAATCTTATAAAATCAATACAAGTAAAGATTAATAGAATCAAGCATGGATTTGTTAAATAAAGCTCGTTTCCGACTGGAACAGACCAACCTCGGGTATAGAAACCCCCGGTTTTAACAAAACCCATGCTTGATTATTTTCCTCGCTGAAATACGCCTTAAAACGAAGTAAATTAACGAATTTTGTGAAGTACTACTTTACATTGCGTAATACGACTTCCATATCTAATAGCAGCAAACTGCAGCATAACTTTAGGCGTGACACCAAAATGACGTCATGTGTTATGACAACCACAAACGTTACGTTTTGGCGTAAAAATATAAATGACTGAGTGACTACAAAACAAACGTCTTCGATTAATTAAATAGGCTTTTAAAGTGTTTATATGATAAATAGAATTTCATATTCGTGCTAATTACTTATATTAATTTCAATTTATAAGGATGTTGCCTATATAAATGTTGGTATATAGATTCTGTAATAGTTCCTTCCCTTGTATTGATTTTACCCAATCGCGTGTATGAATATACTAGTCACGGGGTGTTCCAGATAAGGATTTCTAATACGGCTATTTTAAGTAACTCAGCTTATCTAGCACGGCTGAGAAGCGAGAAATCTAAGAGAAATAAAGCTGTATGTAAACTATATACTTAACCAAATATTCTAGATTTCATTGAATAAAAATATACTCAACATTTTTGCCATAAATTTGGACAGAAACTTTCTCCTTAAGTCGTCCTATGGTTAAAATTGTCCTAAGGAGCTTATGAATATGGGTAGTTCTATATATGTGTTTTATTTCTTTGAGTTTCTTACATATTGCACATTGGCGATTGCTTAATGCAGAATAAAAGTAATACAGAAAGCTCTTAGTGGTGATTTCTATATATTGCTTTAACCCTTCTCTTGCAGAATTTTAAAATACATTTCTCCTTCTTTACCCATGCCCTGTTGTATATTTTCATATATCTTCACTGTGTACAAGTATTTCGCTGTGCAATCACTGCTGTGGAGGGCACTGGTTGCACAATCAACTTGTAAATAGTGCAGACCCTGACGAGACAGCTCCTGCAGGAGCTGTCTCATCTGGGTCTTCACTATTTACAGGTTGATATATTTACGCGATTAGCAAGCGAAGGGTTAAGTCAATATTAAGCTGCCTTGTATTCTAGAAAATCTCTTTAAATTTAAATATCTTTATCTAATGTTATTACATATGGTTTTGGTTGTTCTTATGCTGTCCATTTCTTCCATGAATTTATTTACCCTTTCACCGCCAATGTCGAAAAAATGCACCACGACAAATATCGCAGTCCCAGATCAGACGCCACCTTTTTCAAGGCGGCGTCTGATCAGGAACTTCACTTTTGGCCTGAAACTCTTTTTCAATACCTGTGCTGTATTCTTTCGAAATTTGCATTTATTTATCTTATTTCCTTATTTTACCGAATGATTTAACAAAATTTAATTACAGACAACAATTAGAAAGATGGCGCCGAAAGAGTTAAGCCGTGGGGCTTTTATTTGGGAGAAAAATATATGTGCACGCACAGGGCATATGGCGACCTTATACCCTGTATATGCTATACAAAGACACCAGAAAAAAAATAAAAGTAAGCTTGACGGGCATGTCAAAAACTGAAAAGTTCACACACAATAAACTCTACAAATACTAAAATTTCTATTAACCTGTGTCACCACTCTTAATATGTAGAATATATGAACATGTTTTGCCAACGCCGACTTATCAGTGGAATAGCCCATCAGTGTTTAACTGTAGAGTACACTCAATATGAAAGACTTGAACTTGCTAGATTGTTTAGAATGACACACAGTGAAGACCACGTTCAAAGGGCTCTTCTACCAGCCCTCTGATCTTGTTCCACACGGTTTTAAAATGCCAGTTCATTCGTATCCCGCATTTAAAGGATTAACCATTTCCTTCATGTAAACGTGTTTCACGCGTTTGCAAACAGAGAAGACCCAGATCAGACGGCTCCTATGGGGGCCGTCTGATCAGGGTCTGCACTGTTTTCTAATGGAATTTGAAAGTTCTCTTTCTTTCATTATGACTATTTTGTCCATGAATATTCAGTGGGTATTGAAATTTGGAATCAACATTGAACAGGAAAGAGGTTAAGGTGAGTCTTCGAACGTGTCTATATGTGACGATATGGTGTACATGTACGTGTACTGTGGTGTTACGAATGTAATAAGTTCATCACTAATCCTCCTCTCAGACCGATTTATTACCAACTATTCTAAATATAACTTGGTTTTTATTGGGCTATATGCTATATAGTCATCAGCACTATAACATAAAGTACACGTGCTTAGATAATTGAGGCCATTATGCCATAAATGGTATGTAGACTACATTGTTTAAGAAGCAATTCAGGGCACCAGCATAGATGCAAGCGATGATTAATATATGGGCTTTCAAATAGAACGGCAATAAACTTAGCACGGAAACAGGGCAGCTTCCCATTTAAACAATCTGTCGTATTATTAGAGTTACAGTTGAACTTCGATATCTCGAACTCGTATAACTCGAACTTCGGATAACTCGAACCAAAAGTTCAGTCCTTCCACAACTTACAATACAGAATTGCTCTAAAATGTATTGCTACAGATATATTGAAACACGTTTGACATCGTAATAAAGGTCTAAAGTAATGCTTTTAAAAAGCTTTAAGCTCCGGCCTTGAAAACAATCGGATAACTCGAACTTCTGTTATCTCGAACTAATATATACGGTCTTTTGAAATTCGAGTTATCGAAGTTCAACTGTATATATAGATATTAACTTCACCTTAACCTTTAGCCTGCTGCGGGCGGACAAGTTATTACCTTTGCAAACAGGTTGGATCCAGATGAGACGCCGAGTCACTCGGCGTCTCATCAGGATCCAAACTGTTTGACACTCTGACCGTGATGTTGAAAAGAAATGCAAGATATATCAACTATGACAATTGAAATCGATGACGTTTTCTACAAACAAAGTTTGCTCAGCAGGCTAAAGGTTAATAGTTGTCGTAACTACATTCTGAACTACGGAATATATGGTGTGGGTCAGAATATAAAGGACAAATTGAAGTTGACTAGTGTGCCGCTTGTAAAACGTTATAACTGGAGGTTATATTCAGACATAGATAAGTGCTACACATTTATTAGTAGGACTTGATATTATCACTGTAACTCTGACTTATATAATATATAAGGGCAGAATGTATCGCTGTTGCTACATACAAACATAGTAACTCTTTATTCCATGAATACATGTACTAAGAAAAATGACATCATGAATATTAATAAAATCATATTTCGAAATTGCACATTAACCCTTCGCTTGCTAATCACGTCAATATACCTACCCGTAAATAGTGAAGACCCAGATGAGACAGCTCCTACAGGAGCTGTCTCATCAGGTTCTGCACTATTTACAATTGATTGTGCAACCAGTGCACTCCACAGCACTGATTGCACAGCGAAATACTTGTACACAGTGGAGATATATGTAATTATACAACAGGGCATGGGTAAAGAAGGAGAAATGTATTTTAAAATTCAGCAAGAGAAGGGTTAATACAAGAATATTTTGCTATGGTAAAAAAGAACTGTAGACTAATATGTTTGTATATTATTTCATCACTAAACCGAGCAGACCCTGATCAGATGGCTTCCAACAGGAACCGTCTGATCTGGGTCTAGTCGGTTTGTAAAGTCGTATATGTATAAAGGCGTATCTATGGAGTAAAGGGTTAAATATTCTTGCCTGAATTAATCATATTATCATGAAATAATTATATCCAACCATCAATAATTAAATATAAATATGCATATACATGTTTATTGTCTGTAATAAAGTTATTGTGTGACCACTAAGCACCTTGATGAGAGTGCATGCTACCTATTGGCAATCTAGATGTAAAAGAGAGTCTCTAAATTTTACAAACAGCTTGCATCTCATTTGCATGTGTCATTGTAAATATACCAGTGCAACAGATAAGATGCGTAAATCTAAACATTTTCAACAATAGCTCCTTTATTTCTCCACTAAACCCTATACTATGACCACTCTTTAGAATCGTCTTGAAGAGACGACTCTAAAGAGTGGTCATAGTATAGGGTTTAGTGGAGAAATGACGATTTTAGTATTTGGGCACGCATCGCTATCTGTAGCTCTGATATACGTATAATTTATGGGACCAACATTAATACAAACATGGATTTTTATATTCATACACCTTAATAGCAAATACTTGTACAAGATCATTTACACTCATGCAATTTATAGAGACATTAACAGTAGTGTCTGTCAGGTCATTTACTAACCCATTTGCTCCCAGTGGATTCTCCCATGCTTATATATTGGATTAGCCCATTTTTTACCCAAGTAAATTTTCATTTTCGTTTTGTTTTATAATGAAATTCCTATCAGCAAACAGTGTAGACTCTGATCAGACGCCGCATCATGCGGCGTCTGATCAGAGTATACACTGTTTGCTTACGTCCCATAATGGGATCGTGGGAGCAAATGGGTTAATCATGGATGTCTTAGAATGCATGTTGTCGCTTAAAGAAGGGAAAAAGCTTTATGTATTGCTTTCGATCTGCATTAAACTACCTATTGTCTTACAGACACATATTTCGATCTCGTTTAATTGTTGCTTACATGTAACCCTTCCTCGTTCTATATTAAGACCAACGTTCAATACCTACTGAATATGCATGGACAAAATAGTTTTATTAAATATGGAAAGTGGAACATTATAGCCATCTATCAGATACTATTAGCAAACAGAGCAGACCTGATCAGACGGCTCCTATAGGAGCCGTCTGATCTGGGTCTACTCTGTTTGCAAATGCGTGAAAACACGTTTATATAAATATGAGGGAAAGGGTTAAGATCGATACTACTGTAGTTGAAAAAAAAACTACACAGGAACACCAATAAAGAAACATGCTCAAACTAAACACACTTCGACACAGATTATTTGCACCGGAACCAAATAGTGAGACATGCGCAGTCTAAACACACATTAACACTGATTATTTGCACGCTAGCAAATGGTGAGGCCGTGGCCTTTGTAAATAGTATACACAATGCTGAAATGTTGAGTAAATACATGTAAGCGGCTCAGCTGTATCTGTAGATCGGGAAATTTGACTTGATCCCTAACCTACTTAATTTGCATAAATCAAAATTCATAACATTTATGTTTTATCATCGGCATTGTACAGGTTTATCCTCGGCACGTGCTATGCATGGCCACACTCGTGATTGTATGGTTTACATACATGTATGCACGGGTTATCACTCTCCCGTAATTTCATCGACAAAAGACTTCAGGATTTACCGGCGAGGTTTTATTTATATTATCCTACAATTTGACCTGAGACTCATGCATATTCCGTGTATTATCGTCGGTTTTCCGAAGGTATAAGAATGTGCTATAAGAATACAGCAAAACCCCTCTAATGCGACCAGCAAAAAGGGGCATAATTCACAGTGGCAAAGGCAGGTGGTAGCTTAATACAGGACCAAAGTTATGCAGAAAGCTCCTACTTTGGTCCTGCATTAAGCAACCACCTGCTTATAAAGACATCCATTTTTATTTATTAAGTGGTCGCATTAGATGGGTTTTACTGTAAAATCCTCGAGGAGCATGATTATTACCGGCTTTTGGTTTGCTGTTTTTTGTCACAGAGTATTACGAACAATCCCGAGAAACACGCCGAAATTTAATCGAGTCTCAGGTCAAATTGGGAGGATAATACAGCGTCACCTCGCTCATTATGTATTCAGTATATGGACCAGGGTTCAGTTCAAATTTTCCGAGCTATAACAGTCTGGCAGGGCAGTTGGTGTTAGAAGGAAATACATATATAATATATCATTCAGAAACTGTAGCGGAATCAGATACATGTAACAACTCGTAAAATGCAAAGGGTTAGATGAGAGATCCTGAAATGAGTTCAGTGGCGAAATATCTATGTAACCGGTGTTTGAGGCTTGCATGAAATAAACTAGGTTTAACACTTAAATCTTTCTACATGTATGCATTTGTAAACGGAGTAGACCAATACCAGATGGCTTCTGATCAGAGTCTGCTCCGTTTGTTAATGAACTAAATTACATAATCGTAGATGTAATTCTACGGTTTTTGCCGTGGCCAAAATGTCCTATCGTCATGTGTCAGTATAATAAAACGAAATCTAATTACTTTTAACCCATTCTCTCATATGCTAGTTTTAGATCTAAACTCTTTGAATAATTCTACCGAAAAGGAATATTTACTAGCAAAAAGGGAAGTTTTAGAATTGTTTAGTTTCGAAACCATTGTGATAAATAGAGCATTTGCTCCTATCACAATGGTTTCACAATGTGACTTTTACAGAGGCGTCAACAGGCGTCAATATGAGGGAATGGGTTAACCATGTCATAACTTCTTACATTAATATTCACGGAATAAAGGATGAATACTAAATAGACTCATACATGTACACTATTGGTATGTGATAAAAACAAAATACAGGCTAGTGGCAAATCTCTGTTTGCGACCGGTTGTATACACGTATATTCGCCCTGCGTGCCACATGGGAAAATGTGAAAGTCGGAATTCATGCAAAAAAATAAAACATCAACTCACCATAATGGAAATGGTAATCCAGAGATGTGCCATAGCAATATCACATTCCAAGAGAATAACTGCACCTGCGTTAATATCCAGAAAAGAACAGATTTTGAGCACAAACCATTTACCAAGCACATTTATTATAAAACATAAGCACGGGATGCACGTGCGAATTGCAATTACAGGTCAAATTGAGAAATCGTATAACAAATTAACGCACGGTGTCTTAGGTATTGAAACTACGGTATTTGACGGAAATGTTAGAATGAGATTTCTATCGTAATATAATGTAGTGTAGTGTACTATATTACATGTATATAGTTCGAGTTCGAGCGCTGAGCCGGGACTTATAGAAGTTGCTACCATTCTAATTTATGGGTAAGTGGACAGCGATTGTCACAAGAAGCTCGTAGTAATCGTGCAGTATTAGTATATATAAAGAGTACACCCTCTCTATAACGGCCACTAAATTGGGTTAATTAGTTGGTATTTAGGGCAGGCTGATTAAAGCAATGTGAAAGTAAACCAGAACGTTCCTATAGGAGCGTTCTGTTTTAATTTCACCTTGCTTCATCTGCATTTAACACAAACTACTTAATGTAATTTAGTGGCCGTTATGGAGAGGTTTTACTGTATATGCTTATTACGGGTCTGCATAACAACAGGTAACTCCGGACCAAATACATGGTTTGTGACGCGGTTTACCTCTATGGTTGGACACGTCCTAAAGGTCACAGCTCACGGGTCAAAATCGAACTATTGTATGTTATATGTTATATCGTATTGCATTTTTGTTGCGTTGCGTTGTGTTGTGTTGCGTTGCATTGCGTTGCGTTCCATTGCATTGCATTGCATTGTATTGTATTGTATTGTATTGTATTGTATTGTATTGCATTGCATTGCATTGCATTGCATTGTATTGTATTGCATTGTATTGTAATGCATTGTATTGTATTGTATAGTATAACACGACCCAAATGGACCTTTGCTGTTAGTTAATAGCAACTGGATCAGACTGAACTTATGTGAGGACAGCTTACGTTTGCTGCAAATAGGATTTTACCATCGGTCATAAAGTTATCAGTGTCATAAAGTAAGCTTAACGTATTGCTAACTTTATTACAGTCGATACACTTATGGTTGCAGCACAAATTCTGTCCTTACATATTCTTAATGTTTCCCACAATTTATACTCCTTTTAACGCCTTTTCAAACAGTGAAGACCCAAACCAGACGCCTCATATATGCGCTTTTCGATCAGGTTCTGCTCTATTTGATATTGAATTATACATATAGAGTTGATCTTCGATATCTCGAGCTCTGATATTTCGAACTTCTGGATAACTTGAACTAAAAGTTTGGTCCTTCCAACATTTACAATACAGAATTGTTCTAAAATTCGTCATTACGTATATCTAGAAACACATGTTACAGCTTAGTGTAGGTCTAAAGTAATGCTGAAAGCTCTTGAAGGACCTTTCAGCATTACCTTAGATCTGCATTAAGCTGTAAACTGGAGAAATATTTCAGATTAGAAATCGGATGTCTCAAACGTATGTTATCTCGAACTAATTTGTAAAGTCTCTTGAAGCTCGAGATATCGAAGTTCAACTGTACAGTTATGGCCAAACTTTTCTGTGATCATATGCTATTGCAAAACTAATCTAATGCATATCGTGGTGGCATTACGTCTTATATAAATGTTCTTGAAGTAAAGGATTAGGTAGAGGATCCAATTGAAAAAAGAACAAATTAAAAGTCAGGCAGGAAATAAGGATATGACACGCTAAAGTCCAAAATAATATTTATTAACCCTTCGCTTGCTGAATTTTAAAACACATTTCTCCTTCTTTACCCATGCCCTGTTGTTTAATTACATATATCTTCACTGTTTACAAGTATTTCGCTGTGCAATCACTGCTGTGGAGTGCACTGGTTGCACACTGAACTTGTAAATAGTGCAGACCCTGATGAGACAATTCCTGCAGGAGCTGTCTCATCTGGGTCTTCACTATTTACAGGTAGGTATATTGACGTGAATAGCAAGCGAAGGGTTAAGAAATACAAGCATTTCATCTACTGACTTTAAGTAATCTTGCACTAACAAAATTAAGAGTGTAGTAAATTTCTCACAATTGTGTAATTAATTTGCATAATTGAAATCATACAATTGGTTTCATATATCAATTCACATATTTAGAATGAGTAAGTATCCACAGTAAGTAGATAACAAAAACGTAATCACACCTATGTACAGTAAAGCTAATGCGACCACTCAAAAGAAGAATAATTCCGGCATATAAAAACAGGTGGTACATGTAGCTTAACCCTTCGCTTGCTATTCACGTCAATATACCTACCAGTAAATAGTGAAGACCCAGATGAGACAGCTCCTGCAGGAGCTGTCTCATCAGGGTCTGCACTATTTACAAGTTGATTGTGCAACCCGTGCACTCCACAGCAGTGATTGCACAGCGAAATACGTGTACACAGTAAAGATATATGTAATTATACAACAGGGCATGGGTAAAGAAGGAGAAATGCGTTTTAAAATTCAGCAAGAGAAGGGTTAATACAGGACGAAAGTGATACAGAAAGCTCCTATCAGGTCCTTACCGATGAATATTCATGCATGACTCCATCTAATATGCAGATTTGTTGTTTTTTGAATACTAAGAAAAAAAATTGCCATGGTAAACAGTAAAACTATGATGTACACGTGTACGCAAAAAACAACAACCGAACCCTGATCAGACTACTCCCACAAGAGCCGTCTGATCTGGATCTACCCTTTTTACAAAGGCATCATAAGGCGTTTGAACCAATAAAGGGTCCAGATCATGTTCTTGTTGATTTCGGAAACCAACTCATGTTGAAGCAACAATATATTTGTAAAATATTCAGCAACATTTTCTGCCTGTTTGATGTCAAAAACATTATCCGTATAAGGACACTTATAGGTTTCACCAAAAAAGAAATTAGCGGAATCAATTATTCAGTAGAACCATTATTGTGGAATTCTCAGCAGCATTGTCTAGCACAGGGAGTTACAGTCATGTCTTGCATTACAATTACGATATAAAGGAAACAATGACAGAATGGTTCCATTCTAATAGCGTACTTATATAAATAATCCTTTCAGGCAATCATGTAAGCATGGAAAGCGACTTTTGCTAAACGTTGACGATATTTTAAATTTGAGCTGAGTAGTAATTGATGCAGTGTGCTATCTAAACGATATCTTAGTAAATATGTAAGTCAAGGGTAATTTCACGGAAGCATTTAAAAAAGGTAAAGAGATTTGGTACGTGATTTCTTCTTTTGGTTTAGAACATACAGTTGAACGTCGATATCTCGAACACCGATAACTCAAACTCTGGATAACTCGAACTAAAAATTCGGTTGTTCCAAAATGTACAATGCAGAGTAGCTCTAAAATGTATCACTATGCATATCTAGTAACACACATGACAGCTTAATGCATGTCTAAAGCAACGCTGAAGCTCCTACAGGAGCTTTCAGCATTACTTTTGGCCTGCAATTAGCTGTGATCATGAGAAATTGTCCAGATTAGAAACTGGATAACTCGAACCTCTTTTATGTAGAAGTAATTTATATGGTCCCTTAGCGTTAGATCAGCTGTATATGTTGTTGCAATCCTTATCCGAATATATAGTTCTCGGTATTTATATTTTCAAACTCCCTGTTTATCAGTAAATGCCTTGCACCAACCTGATAGGGATATCTATTCAAAATACTTAATCATATAGTAGAAACTGTCTTCGGTGGCCATTCATTTATTGAGCATAGAAGTCTTAAAAACAGCTTAATGCAGGGCATACGTAATACAGATAGATCCTATACGAGCTTTTGATCTGCATCAAGCTACTATCTGCCTTACAGACCCATAATTACACCTCATTTTGAGGTTCTACTACATTGTATAACTCCAATATTGTACCACTCGTCCAAACTGAAAGTGTCAGTCCACCCTTTGTTCGCGTGAGGGGTTCCTAACATGTCATATAGAGTAGAATCGCGACACTAAACTACGTATCATTATCGATCTTTAAGACAGGTGACAGCTTAATGCAGGGTGAACGTCATGCAGAAAGCTCCTCTAGGAGCTTTCTGCATGACTCTCACCCTGCATTAAGCAGCCACCTGCATAAAATGGTCTAAATTCTTCTATATTAAATTTTCGAATACTCGAGCTTTTACTGTATGCCTTTCATTTTGATTCATAAAGAAAACGATAAACGCCCAATAAACAGTTTTCATATGCACTCAGTACGACCTAACACATATGCTAAACTTTCCTTTAACATTTCGCAAATACGGCCACTCACAAGAAGTATAAGTCTGGATTTTTTAAACCAAGGTAGCTTAAAGCAGGAAAACACGTTGTGCAGAAAGCTCCTATAGAAGCGTTTTGCATTACTTTTGTCCAGAAAATAACCCATTCCCTCACATTGACGACTCTGTAGAAGGCCCTTTATGAAAACACTGTGATAAATAGAGCATTTGCTCCTAGAGGAACAAATGCTCTATTTATCACTCAAAATACAAAGTTCTAAAAGTTTCCTTTTCTCTAGTTAATGCTCCGTTTTGTTTGGTAGATTTATTCAGAGGTTGTATCTAAAAATAGCCTATGAGGTAATAAAATTAAGCAACCACCTGCATTTACATGTACAGACTCCTATAAAATAACACCGTCTAAAGCAACCAATTTATGGATGGACATAAATGTCTTTAAAACAGGTGGTAGCTTAATGCTGGACGAAAGTAATACAGGCAGCTCCTATGTGAGTTTTTTTCTGCATCACGTTTGACCCGCATTAAGCTACCACCTGCCATTTAGACCTAGCATTAGAACTCTTTTTCGATGTTCGCATAGAGACATTTATAATTGTATCTTTAAATCAACATTTAAAGAATCGGTGCAGGAGTTCTAATATAAAAACGTGTCTTTGAAGAATGCTCATTTGACATTTACTGCTTCAGAAATTGCATCTTTAATAGGATTTCCCAGACACAAGCCTTAGTTCTCGCTTTGTGCTGAAGCGTGTCGTATTTCATCAAGAATTTGTCATTTGTTGCATACCTCCTCTATAGAAGCTGTCTGACCTCGGTCTACACTGTTTATACTCAGGGCCCTTTAGACTCGTGTTTATCCTGACTTGTCAAAACATACATGTACATATCAAAATACTATTTGAGATAATGCATATGAAAAGAGGGTGTGTTTGATTCATAAATATTCATTGAGTAAAGTGTTAGTATCCGATCTGTTTCTTACTTACTTCCGGTTTTCCCAAGCGTTTGAGACGCTATTGAGTTACCCTTTTTCCTCATACATGTACAAACGCATTTTCACGCATTTGCAAACAAAGTATACCCAGATACCTATAGGAGCCGTCTGATCAGGGTCTGCTCTGTTTCCTAATGGAATTTGATAGATCTGTGTCTTTATACATGTATTCTAAAATAGATACAACGTTCCATCTATATTGTCCATGAATCTTCAGTGGAAATTGAAATTTGGAATAAACATAGAGCAGACCTTGATCAGGGAAAGGGTAAACAGGGAAATGATTAACAGGGAAAGAGCTATCAGGGAAAGGGTTACTCGGAGTCTCATCTGATCCAAAGCCGTTTGCAGATGTCAGGTCGCGAAAAGCAAATGAGTTAACCAATTCCATTCCACTGTTTTGAAACCGTTTTGATAAATGGAGTATTTGCTCAATTTATCACAGTGGTTCCCAAAACTAGACTTTCGCGTTCTAGTACCAATGGAATACACGTGGGACGGGAAACAAATGGATACGGACTAAATTGGATAGTTCAAGCAGATAGCGACACTGAAGTAATATCATCTGCAGAGCGTCCAACGGTTTTGTTAGTTTTGTCTAGGTGCGTTCTACATTTAAATCCTTACTTCATGACTATTCATGTAAGAAATAATGGCATCATGAATATTTATTAGATGTTTTCTTATAACGGCACATGTACACGGCAATATATGACAATAATAGAAACTGCAGAATCATACCTATAACCTACAAAGCAGACCTTAACCCATTTGCGCCGAATGGATTCTTCCATGTTTATATATTGGATTAGTCCATTTTTTATCTAAGTGGTGCCTGGCCTAAATTTTCAATTTCGTTTTGTTTTATTTCGTTTTGTTTTATATTGAAATTCCTATCAGCAAACAGTGTAGACTCTGATCAGACGCCGTAGTATGCGGCGTCTGATCAGAGTCTACACTGTTTGCCTACGTCCCATATATGGGATCGTGGGAACAAATGGGTTAAGATGACTGCCAGCCATGTGTTCAACATAAAATTCCATATTGACTACAGGATGTCGTTTTAGACGATACAATTGGTCATTACACGAAGCACAAATACCTCTCGTTTACTTTACCAGATAGAACATGTGGTATTTAGGACTGGTACTGGAAGTTAGAATAGCATACACCATATTCTCCCAAATAAACGCAAACTTTTCACCTTATACTTATTCACTATTAATGTTAGAAATAATGACATCATTAATAAGTTTAATTGTTTTTTGTCAATTGTTTTTAACTTTTTACTATAGCTAAATGTAAGTAGTCTTGTTATGAACAAGCAGTATTTTGCAGGCCTCGTATCGTCTTATTTAGCGAACTCGTTTGGTTAAAATCAATTGTAAATGATCACGAATGTAATCTATTTATCACATGATGCAAAACAAACCCAGGCGCTTTTCCTATTATATTTCGATTTTCTTACGTCATTTGCGTGTTATATTACACGCGTGCAGTATAAAACAATTATGAACATCTTATATTAACAGGGGCACAAGCAGGGTCATGTGATAAAAAAGCAAACACGAACACCGTACGCGAAGTGATTTATTGCAACTTTAATTACTGCTACGCTTATACGTTGTTTATGTACGGATTGGTAACAGACATACCGTGGTAGAAGTTACATTCTAATACAATACTTAAATGAAATAATATGCACTATGGACCGACTCTCTCATTAATATTCATCAATTAAAGAGCTTAAGAACTGATGGCACCGGAAATAATTTAAATGTGATTGTTTCACTTTCAGCTTTGATGCGATAGCTGTTTAAAGAATGCGAGTGTGATATCTATTTTCATATAAAGAAAACCTACAAGCAAACACGCTGTGGTACTGCGAACAGACATAATTAATCGGCCATAATACATAAAGCGTATATAATTATTCATACCATCCAGTGATATCTCGGTGAAAGATCACCACGAGACCATCGACGTATTGATCGCTTATTGCTGTTTTTTGACGTACGCAATACATATGCTCCTTAACCCTTCCAACCATGAATTGTCACAGTGGAATGACCCATCAGTATTTAATAATAGAGTCCAATCGGTATGGAAAGACTTACATTTGCTAGATGAGTTTTGAATGACAAACAATGCAGGTCCAGATCAGAGGGCTCCTCAAGGAGCCCTCTAATCTGGGTCTAGATTGTTTGCAAATGGTAGCGCATAAGTGTCCAGGATTGAAAAGGCTAAAGTGAGATTGTACTACCTGACCCTTAACTTGATGAATATTCATGTAAAAACAACGACTGTATGCATATTACATGTAGTTAGTCAATTGTTTAACAGCATTATATCATGTACCAAGGGACGTTTTGACCGTGACTGACATTGTATAATCAGATATATAAATAGGTCATGAACAAACAGAACATACAGTGCTCCCTCCCTACAACGACCCTCTCAATAACGATTCCCTCCTTACAACAACGCATGTCACTGTTTCCGAAACAACAAGGCCCCAGAAACAACTTTTTTCCATCGTATTTTCTTTATGCCTCCATCAAACCCTACATGTATGTTGTGACCACTCTTTAGAATCGTCACTTTGTGACGATTCTAAAGAGTGGTCACAACATAGGGTTGATTGAGGCATAACAATTTTAGTTCTAGACATACACCTTATCTGGGGATCTGCAAACAAGCTAATTATGTTTGATTTTTCCCTCCCTATAACAACTCCCTCTGAACAACACATATAATATTCGTATCCCAAAGGGTGTCGTTGAAGAGAGGGAACACTGTACCTTGTTTAGACGTAGTCGTCACATCCTCGTCTACGGTGTTTGCAAGTATGTGGAAAATAATATGAGGGTAAGGGTTTTCTAAACTAATTTTCCAGGTGATTTTATTATTTAATTTTAATGTTTGTATTATTACGAATAACCCGAATCACACAACATGCGCATTTGGTTATAATTAGTTCTAATACATGTAATAGGTCGGTTTGTACTATTTATTGTAGCGCGACAAAATTGCCTTACAATACCTTACCACAATAAGGAATGTCTCATGCGTCTATATAATCCTAAACAACATCTGGGTCAGTAGTCAGTGTATACACTGATCAGAGGATTCCCGAATGAGCCCTCTGATCTGGGTCTTCACTGTTTACCTCCATTGTTTATCTCATTATTGGAATAGCTGTAGTAAATAGGGGTTAGCATATGGGGAATAACGATATCAATTGTTACCAAGAAACTAATTATGAAAGGCCATTTATATAACATTTGAACTATATCAGATAGCAGCAAATGCAATAATACTTCTTGGAAAGTAACCAGTTAACTGAGAAGTAAAGGAACGTTTTCTTATTAAGCAATTTAACCCTTTACCTCAAGGGATATTTTTAGATTCAACATCTTTGAATAAATCTACCGAAAATGAGCATTAACTAGAAAAAAGGAAAAATTTAGAATGTTGTAGTTTGGAACCATTGTGATAAATAGAGCATGTGCTCCTATAGGAGCAAATGCTCTATCACAATGGTTTCACAATGTGACTTCTACAGAGTCGTCAAAAGTCGTCAATATGAGGGAATGGGTTAAACTCCGATTTCAATGGAATTCATTTGAATTATCTCCTAAATGTAACTCTACCTAAATATAAGTCTACCAGACATAGAGATTATTATCATTATATAAGTGTTCAATTTCTATTGATTTTTACCAAACGAGTTGACTAAAATGGTATGACACGAAACTTGTGAATGAACACGGATGCATTTTATCCCATGACGTACATTAAAATAACCCCAAGAAAAAAGGGAGTGTTTTCCTATGTATGTTTTCAATAACAGCTGTCAGTAAGATCAGTCAAATGTCATTAACCAAGTTAAGATGTACGATTTCATGGCTAGTACGAAGATGACGATAAGTAATACTGATGTGCTTAGAGCTAAAGATAAAAGTGCGTACCCACATATTAATGACGTCATTTCTCAACCAAACCTTATACTGTGACGATTCTACAGATTCTTTCGATTTCATAGACAGAGATATGATGTTATACAAGCTTTTGCTTAATAAAATTGACGGGAAGGTGTATAGTTCTGTTAAGAGCATATATCAACATTCAGTGTCATGCATAAAGATAAACGATAAAATAACAGAGTGGTTCGATTGCAAGACCGGAGTCAAGCAGGGAGATAATTTATCGCCGACAATTTTTTCTGTCTTTGTAAACGACCTTGTGGCTGAAATAAATGACCTTGACCTTGGTGTTAAGGTTGGGGACAGTAAAATTTCAATGCTGTTATACGCAGACGACATTGTGATGATTTCATTAAGTGAAGATGGGTTACAGGCAATGCTTGATAAATTAAATAATTGGTGTACAAAATGGCGTGTACTTATCAATACCGATAAATCAAAATGTATGCACTTTAGAAAAGGTAGGAGTATACGAAAGAGAGCATATCTTCAAGATTGGAATAATCAGCTCGAGATCGTTGATAGATATAAATACCTTGGGGTGATCATGAACGATAAAAGTGACTATTATTTTAACAGTGAAACATTAGCAAAAGCAGGAAGTCGTGCCCTTGGTAGTGTCATTAGTAGGTTGAGACATTTAAAAGATTTGGATTTAAGACATACGATAAGCTATACAACTCGTGCATCGTTCCCATATTAGACTATTGTTCAAGTGTCTGGGGTTATAAAACCTACAAACCTATCGACAATGTCCAAAATAGGGCAGCACGTTTCTTTCTCGGAGTACATAGATTCACTCCAAACTTGGCAATTACAGGTGAAGTTGGATGGCTGCCAAGTACTTATCGTCGCCGGGTTAACATGGTGCGATATTGGAATAGACTTGTCCTCTTACCCGATGAACGTCTCACAAAGAAAGTTTTCAATGCAGATTGCATTATGTGCTCCAACTGGTGTAGTGATATCAAATCAGTATTTGTACAGTTAAACATGGAAAACCTTTTTTATTCAAATGCTGTTGTTGATATAGGACTTGTAAAAGCAAGAGTACACGAATATTATAGTCAAATATGGGGAAGTAATGTATTAAATGTTCGGAAATTACGGACATATGTGTCTTTTAAGAACACTTTCGAAACAGAAGCTTACCTAAATCTAAATTTGAAACGATGTGAACGCTCTTTCCTAGCTCAGTTCCGTTGTGGTGTTCTCCCTTTAAGAATTGAAACTGGACGATATGTTGCTGAGTCGCCAGATCAAAGACTGTGTAATTTATGCGATTTACGGTGCGTTGAAGACGAGTACCACTTTTTATTGCACTGTCCGCTATATAATGACTTTAGACGGGAGATAACTCATGATATACCTACTCACATAGACAGTAATACTGACAAACTCATTTTCTTACTACAAAAGAGGCAGAGGAAAATTGCCAAGTATATTATGAAGAGTTTTAACAGACGCCGAAGCGTCTTATTTCACCTTTAGCACGCTGAAATAAATGTGTCGGGGTGTTTGTAAACAGTTTGGACCCATATTAGATGTCGAAACACTCGGCATCTCATCTGGTATCAAACTGCCTGATACTGTTAGTATGTTTTAGGGAAATGTTTTTAGAAATTTTAGTGGAGGGGAAAATAGTAGCTAGACAACGTTCTAAAGGTTGAATAAACACGCTAAGGAAATTGAAGTTATCTATATTCCATATTCAAGATATTCTAATCATGGTAATCATGAAAACAAACTCTACCAGCCGCCATAATGACATTAAATTCATGATAGACTGGACTTAATATCCATGCCATTTATATATATATATTTATTATGTATAGATATATATATTAGTACTTATATTTCAGGTGACTTATAGGCCCAGTGGGCTGGGTGTCTTACATATATTTTTGAAAATATGTTATTCTTGTACATGTACACATGTCACTATAATAAAATATGTACTTACTTACTTACTTTATAGGGGTTGGTGGAGAAAAGAAGGAGACATTTCATAATAAAAATTATCTAATATAAATTCCAATAGTATATTACGCCACTCTGGCTTATTTAAAACACGCTGTCACTGTAGAGAAATTAGAAATCAACGAATCAAATGTGTCAGAGTACAACTTAGCACGAATGGCATAATTGTATACTATAAATGTAAAAACCAGAGTCCAGAGAGCCTTAATGGGTGGCATTTCTATATTACTTTTGTCCTGCATGAAAATACCATCCAGACCTATACTCCTTCATGACACCAAAATAAACAAACACAAAGTTCCGTAACTTTGACAAACCTTTTTTTCACAATGTCTAATATAGTGAAGAATGTTTCAAAGTTCCATAATTATTGTAAAATGGTGCTTAACCCTTCGCTTGCTATTCACGTCAATATACCTACCTGTAAATAGTGAAGACCCAGATGAGACAGCTCCTGAAGGAGCTGTCTCATCAGGGTCTGCACTATTTACAAGTTGATTGTGCAACCAATGCACTCCACAGCAGTGATTGCATAGCGAAATACTTGTACACAGTGAAGATATATTTAATTATACAACAGGGCATGGGTAAAGAAGGAGAAATGTATATTAAAATTCAGCAAGAGAATGGTTAATACAGGACAAACGTAACGCAGAAAACTCCTATAGGAGCTTTCTCTATAACTTTTGTCTTGCATTAAGCTTCTACCTGTATTAATAATCCATAACTGTACTTCTTTTGAGTCGTCGTATTAGTGAGATTGTACTACACTATGATAATTTCCATCTCTTTCCATTTGCCACTTCAATTCATGACCCCATAATAGACAAATACCCTGTTCAGTAAATTTGGTAAACAGTGTTTTTCACTATATCTTATATAGTGAAGAAATTGAAATTTCCATAATTCTGGTAAAAATGGTATGCACGAGTCCTATATTTACACCAACATTGTTTATTTAGGAAAGTACTAAGTAAATCCTTCCATTAGTGTATGGTAAGGGCCAATATCACTCTGCGGCCCTAGTCACCGTGTAATAACTTTATTACATGTGTTAAACATTGGCGAAATATTCAGCAGATCAGAGATAGAGCAGAAACTATTTGTCAGCATGAAAACGGTTTTAAAAACTAAATTGAGGGAATGGCGCTATTCTGACGTCATTCAGATGAAGTCAAAATGACGGTTTACAATATTCGAAAAATGTGCGTTGGTACTAGCGGCTAGAATTCACTTTACCGGTACTTGTACTGTACATGTGCAGAAATCTGAATCGATTCGGGTGGGGATTGTCTTTCTAAAAGCGAGGGTTTGGGATTTGGGGCTAATCGGTATGTGTAAGAGCACTTTGACAATATTTGCAGCATCGGAGCAGAATAAGACCATCGCCACATGTCGGGGTTCTGTTGCTATAGATTCAGAACAATTTTCTTGGCAGCGGGAATATATCGGTTATAGGCCCGTCGCTAGGTCCGTATATGCCCGCTCGGACAATACGACTGAATGTTTTGACCGATATAGGACCATTTTGAGTGTTAAAATGTTACTATTTATAGTAACAAATGTAATAAAATGATTTATTATGCAGGTTATCATGCAACTCATCTATGTAAAAGCATTTTTTCAATTCCTTCGCAATACTACAGTGAAGTCTCGCTAACATGGCCACACAATTTATTAACATGGGAGCTTGTAAAAACAGGTGACTGTCTAATGCAGGATAAAAAATAAAATACAGAACGCTCCTGTATGAGCTGTCTGTATAACTTTTGTTCCGCATTAAGCAACTACCTGTATTAAAATCAACAATTATACTTATTTTGCGTAGCCGTATTAGCGAGACATTCCAGTACTATGGCCAATAACCCCTCCTGCAATGCGTTACGTCATTTCATGATCTCACAATAAACACCGCCATACAGTATGGCGCCAATCATTAAAGTAATTGTTTGTAATGGAGTCTCGAAATGTGTTCATAATTGTAGGACAAGACGGACCTGGAGTTTCGCACTATTCATGACATTTCAATGATGATGCCTCATTGTCTGTAATCATTGTATTATTGCTATCTGTATCTCTCGATTCCAACAAAATAATCGTGATCGGCACGCCATGGCACCGGGTGAATATTCGGTGTTAATGGCTCGGAGGAAAGACGCCTGCAGACCTCTAACACTGGCCGTAAACCTAATCACCAAAGGTGGATTGTGCAATAAGATTTTCACATGTTACAGAAGAGATCTAAACTGAGAATAAATGTATTCTGCTAGGAATATCGTTCTTTTTCATGTTGCAAAGTGGCGTTAACTCCAATTTCTTTACAAACATATAATCAATATCAAAGTGTGAGGATCTTGAGGAGACACTGAATTACTTAGGGTCTCCTCTGGATCTAAACTGCTTCCAAAGGTAAACAGGGATCATCTATGGAGGAGAAAACGTTGAGTTCAAGGCATGAATAAATAATCAAAGTAGCAGTGAAATGTACTAGTTCCTAACATATTAAGGTTGCCTTGAGAAGGACAATATGTGAGACAAGATTCTCAACAATCCAGCCCATGTTTGAGCAGGAAGTGGGAGAGTATAGTCAATGACTGTCAGGACGTGTGGACTTCACCCGGTACTCCCTCATATGTAACTTTATATGCCACCATCAACATCTTCGCGAGCGTTTAAGTAGTCTGTTTTTATTTTACTAACTATTTAAACATATCTTGATTTTAGTAAAGGATAATTTAAAGCCAAGGTAAACATAGAAATGTGATTGATTAGGAAGACTAGGACTTATAAGGGATGTCAACTACAAGTATATGTTTATGTTTCCAAATGATTGCTCATTGATACATTGAAGGTACCATAGTACGAGGGCTAATTGATAAGTTGTGCGAACCATATGTAAGGGTTCGACTTTTGTCGGACATATTGCATGAATTTTCAACCATAATCCCCTTCAGTATATATATACTTTTGCCAGCGATGTATAAGGGTCTCGGTGCCACTTTTAAAGATGTCATTTCTTGACCGTTCAGAGGGTCCTCTACTGCATGTATGACGTCATCGTCTGATCGAAAGAGGGTACCGGAAATAGCCTTTTTATACGCCCGTTTGAAAAAAACGGGACGTATTATGGAATGGCGCTGTCTGTCTATCTGTAACATATCTAACTCAAGTTTGGCTGGGTGAACCGTTCTTAAATTTAACCACAATGTTTACCTGGATATGCTACAGTAGCATGTCTAGTCCCGGTTTGTATATCCAATGTCAAGGTCGCATAATTTAGACTTAGAATTTGCGTTTTGCATTTGCGTTAAGCAAATATGTTAACCTCAATTTATGTCGAAAGTCCACTTATTTACATAACCTTTTGAGATAAAGCTTTGAAACTTCGACAATTTGTTCATCATCACAATCGTCATCTGTAGGCAAGAGTACATAACTTTGTCAAGCATTTTGACAGAATTATGGCCATTTCTAATTTAGGATTTTGTTTAATCGTTTTGTTAAAGTCCAATTATCTACCTTTGAGATAAAGCCTTGGAACTTTGAACAACGTACATTTGATATTAGAATTTGCGTTTAACAAATATGTTAACCTCCGTTTATGTTGAACAAGGCCTCGTCGGGCGTATATTGTGCCCACTGACACTCTTGTTCAATTTTAGCAAAGGATGAAAGTCTGAAGGAGCGAGGTCAGTGTTAATGAGGCGGATGCTCAAACACTTCAAAGTCACGGTCGTTATGGCAGCCATGTCAATGAAACACTTGTGAATATGGTCACTTTCCCTGTGGAACAACACACTTTTAATGAGTTTTCCGCGACACTTGAGTTTAATATTTCCCCATAACTGCCTATGAAGTGGTGCATACTATTAGCCATTAATTGTTCGTCCCTTTTGCAGATAATCAACCATCAGAATACCACCAGCATTCCAGAAGACCGAGGCCATAACCTTTCTAGCTGATGAAACAGTCTTTGCATTATTTGTCCATTTCTGGGGTTACAACAGCGACAAGCCTTCCAGAACGCGGTCATTCTCAAGGTTCTACCTGTCACGTGCTTAAATTTCGCAACCCACCTTTTCACCAGCATATGAAGGGATATCATTCCATTGTGTTGCTACCATATCAGTATGGATAGCCTTTGATGTTAGACCTTTCTTATGCAAATATTGAATCGCTGCTCTTTCGGCGATTTTGTCTTTTTTGCAAAAGTCACTTGCCACGTGCTACATGTAACCATTCGACATAAACTGACAAAATGACACCATTATTCGGGTTCACAGCCTTAAATAGCCAGGGAATAGTAGTACTGAAACAGGACATCCCTGCTTAACTCCTTCAATACAAGATTCACAACTTAACAATCAGCTCTCGTAGCTGCGATTGTTTCTATATTTTCGCATTTGGAGTATTAAAAACATTCCTCATATAAACGTTTGCCAGGTCTTGCAAACCGAAACCGGTCTGAATCTACTCTGTTTGCAAAGACACGAACAGGCATTTGTATTAAGGAAAGGGTCAAGGGTTAAAGACGCGTACATGTCATTCATTTTGTCGAATTTGCTCAGCGCATATACTCCCGACGTCACCATGGTTACAGTGTATTATACCAATCAGTTCAGTTTTCCTCTTTATATATGTTATATGTATATAACAGGGTACCACTGGTTAAAATGTTGACTACACAGCATAATTAAACTGGTTACACTTGACCGGATATGCTTTAACCATGCCAGCTTTAACCATGTCGGCGCCAATTTTCTAATTGTCGTCTGCAATCGAAGTTTGTTAAATAATTCGGCAAAATAATGAAATGGCATACACAAATGCAAAGTTAAAGGGAATAAAGCATACATACAGAAATAAAGATTGGGACAAAAAGTGAAGTCCCTGATCAGACGCCGCCTTGAAAAGGCGGCGTCTGATCTGGGACTGCACTATTTGTCGTGGTGTATTTTTCTCAATGTTTCATAACACTTGGACAGCATATTCACAAACAAACCTAATCGATTCTGTAGTAGTTAATTTGAATAGATCCAAATGCAAGCAGACATGTTTTTCCACAGTGGTGAAAGGACAAATAGTACCTGTTGATCCATATGGAATTTGTTTTGTTATACTAGACATGTGGTTCGTGTATAGTAGTATATGGAAAGCATTGCTTGCTTTTGAATATGATATTGATGCATTAATTCCAATTTTAAGCATGGCTGAATGTTCCATTCCGATAGAATGCTTTTGAATAGACAACGACTTAATAAAGTTCCAACGTTGACCACATGAAGCGTTGTCAAATGTTGAAGATTAAAACTCATATTCATATTGTTTTTCATCTTCTCAACTGCTTAACCTCCTGCCTGCTGAGCAAATTTGTGTTGATACAACGGATTTATTTTGTATTTCTATTCAACAGCTCGTGCAGAGTATCAAACAGTTTGGATCCTTTTCAGACGCCGAGCTACATGTACTCGGTGTTTCATCTGTAACCCAACTGTTTGCATAGGTAATGACACATCTGTCCACAGTAGGTAAAATGATAGCAAGCATTATATCTTATGATTATTGCTACGAATCTATCTTGTGATTGTTGCGTAGTAAATGAATTCCCCTGAATTCACTTAATTACTCGGTGTGTGTATTCGCTTAAAAATAATAATAATGATGATAATTAGTATGAGTCCAATTATTGGTAAATAATATACGCACAATGTATATGCATTATAACATTAACAAGCTCGTTACAGAGGTAAGAACAATATAAAGCATATTCCCCCTTCAGTGAAAAGAGTAAAGGAATAACTCAACTTAACCTGCCAGGAAATACGCTTAAGTAGCGGATATCTCAGTGAGAATGAGCAAATCAGTACAAATCTATACCAAAATACGGAACTAAATAATACATCATTAAACAATAACAACAATATGTGTATGAATACAATTACTTTTTTCATTAAAACCAATTATTTGAAACATAAAATCATGTGTCTAGTGCCATAGTCTTCATGAACATAATGGATTTTGTTTTTTATAAAGGCGATGTTCACTTCACTGACCGATTTTGACGTCTACCAGATCATATTTTCTTAACACACGAGAGTCGATGGTTACATATGATTATACTCTTATTCTGACAAATGTCACCTAACAATTACACAGTCAGGCGGTCATTATCTTCTGTTTAATGATATCAAACTTCGATGTCTAGAATAAATGTATTTGCAGGTGGCGGTGGTCTAGTGGTAACGCGCTTGACTATCTGTTCGGAGGTCTGGGGTTCAAATCCCGGTCCCTCCCGGAAATTTCAGTGACTCTTTTCCGTGTCTCCAACCCGCACATCCTCTCCACCCAGCGGTTAAAATAGGTACCTGTGAGGGTCACTCGCCGGTACTGCAGCTGCATAATTGCGCCATATGTTAGCAGTGCTCAATATTGTTGGCCAATGACTCAACGAGAAGGGGAGTAAATGTACAGTCGGCTGAGCGGTCATTCGGACTGAAAGTAGACTATAACTAGGTACTTTACTTTATATGTAGCCAAAGGCCCATATGAGATGCATAAATTAAAACGTTTTTAAGAACGGCTCCTTTATATCTCAATCAACCCTTCAAGACGCTTCAAAAGTGTGGTCACAATACAGGTTGTTATGGAGAAATATCCATTTTAGTACTTAAATATGCACTTGTATCCATTGCTCTGGACAGTACGTACATCGTTATTGGAGTATTATTTAACTTTTATTCTTGCACAAAACGTGCTGTTGTAGTCCCGCTAGACCATGTATTAACAATGCGATTCTCGTGCTCACGCGCTGTTGTTGACCGGTTTTAATTATACCTATTCGGGGCCTAAGGTAAACAATGGACGCGAATGCTATAGCGTTTTGGCCTAAGCTAGGTGAACGGTGCGATTATTTCAGGTGCATCGACACTGAATTAACTGTTTTTAGTAATAGAGCTATTGAATGAAATTCTGTGTAAACGGTACTTGATACAACAATGAATTGACGTCAGAAAGAAAACATTGGCCCGGAAACAGCATAAATCGAACGAAGTGTCAAAGATGTGTATAGTTTTGCTGCCGTAGTTGGCTTGTATTTTGGAAGAATTAAATTGATGCAGGAAGGCAGAAAATGGGGTTTTATGCAAGAATAGCGTTAATACACGTTTGTTTTCGGGCAATAACATCTGCAGTGTCCCGAGGGAACGTTGTTGCCCTCGCCCTTCGGGCTCGGGCTAACAACAGTCCCTCGGGACACTGCAGATGTTATTGCCTGTACAAACGTGTATTAACCCTCTACTCCAGAAATCATTTTAACGCCTTACCTAACAGAACCGTCCCAGACCCGATGGCTCCTATAGGTAGGAATTGTCCGATCTGTGTCGGGTCTTTATTTTTAACCGTTTCACCGCCGATGTCGCATTAATGCACAACGACAAGTAGTGCAGTCCCAGATCAGACGCCGCCTTTTCAAGGCGGCGTCTGAACAGGGACTTCATCATTTGTCTCAAACTTTTCTTTCATATCTGCGCTTTATTTCTTTGAAATTTGCATTTATTTATCTCATTTCCTTATTTTACCAAATTATTTAACAAAACTTGCATTGCAGACGACAATTAGAAATTAGGCACCGAAAGGGTCAATTGATTTGTAAAGACATACTTTTACGATTTCTTACATGAACAAACTAGCCTGAGTTCCAATAATCTAATTAATGTTCACGATATCATTAGTTCGTACATAATAATTCATGAAGTAAAGGGTTAAATATACTGAGCCAAAAACGAACAATTTGAGCGCAAAATTCACGAACCAGTTTAAACTCCGAGACATCGCAACCATTTAATCCATTCCCTCATATTGACGACTTTTGACCCATTCCCTCATATTGACGACTTTTGACCCATTCCCTCATATTGACGACTTTTGACGACTCTGTAAAAGTCACTATGAGAAACCATTGTGATAAATAGAGCACTTGCTCCTATATGAGCAAAATTAATGCTCAATTTATCACAATGGTTTCAAACTACAAAGTTCAAAAATTTTCGTTTTCTCTAGTTAATGCTCCTTTTTGGTAGATTTATTCAAAGAGGTTGGATCTAAAATAATCTATGAGGTAATGGGTTAAGTACAATATTGATATCCAGTCTGCTGAGGCATGGTGAGTAATTACCTATGCAACTAGTTTGGATTCAGATGAGACGCCAAGTAACTCGGCGTCTCATCAGGATCCAAACTGTTTGATAAGTGATGTTGGTGAAACGAAATACAAGATAAATCGATATTTTTTATCAACAAACGTTGCTCAGCAGGTTAGTTTCGCTTAATGTCGTGCCAATATGAAACAAATAATAAATCTAGACATAGACCTGTGCTTGAACATTTGAAGATGAGAGAGACTCTTCTTTTTAGTTAGGTAAAACAATAGAAAGGTTACATAGTTAACAGAAATGCACCGCCATCGTAAATTACAATACTCCATAATTTGTACATGAATTTTTGTACGTTCAAGTACGATAGCAATATCTCACCGAAGTTCTTCGAAATTTCGAACTTGGATAACTTCAAGTTTATAATAACTCGAAGTAATATTTCGGTCCTTCCAAAATACATAATACAGAATTGTTCTAAAATGTATCACCACTCACGTCTAGCAACACACGTGGCAGCTTAATGTAGTTTCGAGAGTAATGCTGAAAGTTCCTACGGGAACGGGAACTACAGTTTGGAAAAGGATGTACGACTGTTTGAATTGGTCGAAAATACACTGTATATACGTCGTGGATCTTAAACAATTATTAAGATGAACACTCATCTTATTCTAATGAGGTATGCTTATTGTTTGAAAAGGTGAATCTAATATTAGTACAATAGACACTGTCCTAAGAGGTATTTCCTTTATTTAACACATGATTCTTAAAAAGCAGATGGGTGCTCAATGCAGGGCAAACGTAATGCAGAAAGCTCTTACTAAGCTACCACCTTAACCGTCTTACAGACCCATAATAATACCACTATACCTAATGGCCTCTTAAGACCGGTTTTACCGTTTTATATTTACAATAAAACCTCCCCATAACGGCCACTAAATTGTGTTAGTTGGTATTTAGGCCAGGTGGCTGCTTAAAGCAAGGTGAAAGTAAAACAGAACGCTCCCATAGGAACGTTCTGTTTTACTTTCACCTTGCTTTAAGCAGCCATCTACCTTTAGCAAAAAATACTTGATTTAATTTAGTGGCCGTTATAGAGAGGTTTTACTGTATACCGTTTCATTCAGACCTTGGAATATGTTTTGTTCGAAACAAAATACCGGCTATGAAACCGATCTTCATTCTAAGCTATCAACCCTTATCAAATAAATGAGTTGATGCATTTTATCTGGACCTTTGTTATTTATATCAGAAGTAGTCAGTTTTGCACCATATCCAACTTTAAATTATTATTATTATTACACAGCGGATTGAAGGTTAAGACCAGAAACAACCAATATTATCTAAAGTAGTTTTAAACGAACAATGTTTTGGAAGCAATGATAAATACAATTTGCTTATCTATAACGTCACTTTAACAGTATTTCCGTCATATCACGACGACCAGCTAATCACAGGTGGACGAAAACCTCAGAATGTTCTCCGTGCATGAAACAATTCGATAGTTCGTGCACAGAAGAACACCATGGAAGAACCATCGACCTACCGCAATTCAGACAGAAGGCTTTGTCATATAAAGCTTGGATTATACGGGATCTGAAATGTGTTCTGCCTTTATGCCTATGTTGAAAGACATTTTTTCCTCAATAGAGCGATATGAAGAAAATAACCAGACAAATTACTGAGGAGTGTACGCTTATTTGGAGTGATATGTATACCTGTACTGCTGACCTTCGATAACTCGAACTTCTCGTTAATTAGCAGTTGAAAACTAGAAGTTTTGTCCTTCCAAAAAAGAATTGCTTTAAAATATATCATTACGGATATCTAGAAACACGAGTGGCAGCTTAATGCAGCTCTGCAGGAGCTTTAGCATTTATTTTGCCATGCATTAAGCTATGAACTCCGCACTAGAAGTCAGATAGCTCAAACTTCTGTTATCTCGAACCAATTTATATTATCCCTTGAAGTTCGAAGTATCGATGTTCAGCTGTAGTTCAAGTCGCACTCTCGCGAAAACAAGTTTCCTCTTGGGCGCATTGCTTTAACAGTTCTTAGAAAATGACAAAGTTCATGGTAAAAATGTGATAATGTTCGACTTGAGGTGTTAAGGTCGACATATTGAATTTATCTTAAAAGGCTGCCGTACTACATTTTCTCGGTATTACATGTATAATATTACACGTATGTCCGTGGGCAAATGCATATTCATGAGCTAAACATGATAAGTAGGTGATCACAATATACGTTAATCCATTACAACATAAACTCAGAACAATAGATAACTGTTTGTACAGATACTAAAATCGTCATTTCTCCACATTTCTCACACTTTAGATTTAGACGAATCTAAAGAGCGGCCACACCATAGGGTTTGTTGGAGGGGCGGGGTATAATTGAGTTGTTCTTTAAAATGTTTTAATTTACTTATCTTAGTTATACCTCTGTAAACTGAAATTCGAAAATTGTGCATTTTGACTACTTTCGATCAAATCAAGCTTTTGCAAAATAATTGCCAGCGTGTTTGGACCCAGTTTCTCGACGACTCGAATGGATCCAATCTGTATCGAAATATACGAGTCTGGTCGTGGATAGCGGATTAAAGATTAGTACAGTAAAACCTCTCTATAACGGCCATTAAAATGTGTTAATTAGTTGGTATTTAGGGCAGGTGGCTGCTTAAAGCAAGGTACAGAACGCTCATATAGGAGCGTTCTGTTTTACTTTCACCTTGCTTTAAGCAACCACCTGCATTTACATTTTTGTAACACAAAATACTTGATGTAATTTAGTGGCCGTTATAGAGAGGATTTACTGCATTCTCTAAATCAGACAGTATTCCTCTGGAGCAGAACACGTATGGGCATAGTGAAATGAATTAGCGAGAAGTGTAAGAAAATGCTCCACATAATGGGTTTGTAAAAGGAGAACACTTCTCGTTCTGAAAATATAATATATACATGTATATGCTCAACCTCCCGATTTGCTGTTTTTTCACCGACTTCCGATTCTCTAAATCCTTTTAGAAAGGTGACAAAATGCCAAACAGATAAAGATAAATACACTTTCTACGCCTTTGCAAACATATATACCCAAAGGGTTCCTATAGGAGCCATCCGATCAGGATCTGTTCAGTTTGCTTATGAAATGATATAGCTATAGAGTGAGTGAGTGAGTTGGGTTTTACGTCCGACCAACAGTATTTCAGTTATTTGCAGACGGCACCCGCTATAGCTATAGATATAATTCTACCGTTTCTCGCATGGCCAAAATGTCATTATGTCCATGTGCAATCATAAACTTTAATTTAAATTTTAATTAATATTCACGGTGTCATTATCGCTTACATCAGTATTCCAGTCTTCTGGGGGCATACTGTGTTTACAGCAAGTTTAATTTAATAAAACTGTCTTAGTGACAAATGCTGTTACTATATTTTCCACTTGGAAGATACAATATTTGCGAGACGGGGGTTAAAATGACGAAAAGCCCATGCTACTATGTAATGTCAAATAAACAGCCATTTCGTCTGGAATTGGATTCTACCCTTCGACGAATCATGTTTTGTCCAAGACAATCGAAATAAACTCGGTTGATATACACCTATTGCGTGACCCAATGTATATTAAACAATATCTTATTGTAACAGTATACGCATATTGCGTGACCAAATGTATATTAACCTTTAGCCTACTGAGCAAATCATTTTTACATAATGTTTCACCTGCTACATTTTTAAAAAAATCAAGTTATAATCAAGTTTTCTACCAAAATGCGATCAGGGTTCCAAACAGTCTGGATCCTGATGAGACGCCGAGTTACTCGGCGTCTCATCTGGATCCAAACTGTTTGCATAGGTATTCACTCATCCGCCCATAGCAGGCTAAAAGTTAAACAAGATCTTATTTAACAGAATCCGTTACAATATGTCCCCCAAACGAAACTGACAACTGGTATTGATGAGCAAAATATCTAAATTTCAACCACCAAACGTCCATCACTGGGTTATCTCGGCAAACAACACTTGAAACACCTACCATTTGATTCAGGGTACCTATATACCCGTACTGACCAGTTTTCCGAAAAATCGTGCGACCAAACAGGGGACAACACACGGTTACCATGGCAACCGAGTCTTTGAAAACTACTTGAGTTTGTGGTACCTAAAATATTCCTAAATGCCTACGATTTAGCAAAATCGACCAATCAGAGCCGCCACTCGGTAACCATGGCAACCAATCCTTTCGAAAGACCTACCAATCAATTTGGAGTGCCAACCTATCCCGACATACCCATTTTCAGTAAAATCGAACAATATCTAAATTCGTCGAAAAAGATATAAATTTCGACAAATTAGAGTCACCATTCAGTTACCATAGCAACCGATACTTTTGAAACACCTACCAATCGATAAGGAGTGCTATTATATCCCAAACGCATGATAGCCGTCACTTATTTTGTGGAGAAGACTGGTTCTCTGATTGGGTGTAGGTGTGATAAGTGCGAACCTGGACGAACCCCCCTAGTCGTAGTTTAACCCTTTGCTTGCTATTCACGTCAATATACGTACCTGTAAATAGTGAAAACCCAGATGAGACAGCTCCTGCAGGAGCTGTCTCATCAGGGTCTGCACTATTTACAAGTTGATTGTGCAACCAGTGCACCCCACAGCAGTGATTTCACAGCGAAATACTTGTACACAGTGAAGATATATGTAATTATACAACTGGGCATGGGTAAAGAAGGAGAACTGTATTTTAAAATTCAGCAAGCGAAGGGTTAAGACAAACACTAGTTGGTTTGCCATTGACCGTTTCAAGGATGTACTCCCATCTCTATCCTAAATTTATCTTAGTATCATGTAACATGTTTTCCCTTTGAATAATTGAATGTGCCCAGAGCAACAGACACAGTAAATAACCTAGTTTTATTTCATACTTTCCGATGGTTAACCAGGATATAGCAGTGATAAACTCGCTGTTTTGAACAGTGCAATTATCAATTTTATAATTCTACTGTTACAGGTATACATGTTCCCCCGTGTGGATTATAACCTGCACTAAACAGTCGCATATTTAGAAAACTAGATTGTTCTTCTTTTATTTGGTCGATTTGCAATGTTTTGTTATATTTTTCAATCTGGTTTCATAGGTACACTTGTAATAAATTCTATAACAAATGAAATAACAGCAGTGCAAAATGAAATCCAAACTGGGATTCGATACCAGACCTTCTGTTAATAACTGACATGACGTCCTCGCCATCTTAACTATTTGGACGAGACCAAATGTACTGCTATTTGCACTCACATTTTAGTTTAAAAATGATGAAACGCGATCATCGATTTTAAATTTTAAGGTTTATAAATTTAACCAAACCAGAAGTAAACTGTGATTATCTACATGATTCAATAGCGGATGTCAAATCAGCGTCTTCCCTGTCTGCCATTTCCATGTTCATGTCACCAGTTACTAGATCTACATTGTATAACAACTCCGTTTCGGTAAAGCAAACGCTTTCTCAGTCCGTCTCAAATTCTCTGGTGCGTAGACCTTTCAAAAGAATTATATTGTTTGCCGACAGTTACCGTGTATATTTAACATAATAATGGCATAGCTGTTAACATTTGCTCATTTAAAGCCCCCAACTTACTTGTTTCAGTCTAAGTTTCGTTCTTTGTTGTTTTCCCATCGCGTTTTTAGACAATATAGCAGACGCTCGACTTATTTTGTGAAAATGACGCGTGGTAATACGAAGTTTTAGTTTAGTTTTTTGTTGACAGATCTACAAAATGAAGGCATACAATATAACCTCTCTAATTATGTTAATCATTTTGAACCTATAAAAGATATTTTATTGGCACTTTAGAATATCATAAACGATTATATAGAACTATATCTTATGCGTGGAACAACATGTACACTACGGTCTATCACTTAGGGACCCTCATGGGGAGCGAATCGTACTTTCGATTTGGTTAGAACAAAACTCCGTTGACAAAAAGGATTATAAAATTGACTAAAAGGGTGAAATAAATAGAATACAGTAAAACCTCTCCATAACGGCCACTAAATTACCTCAAATATTTTATGTTAAAGACAGGTAGCTGCTTAAAGCAAGGTCAAAGTAAAACAGAACGCTCCTAGGAGCGTTCTGTTTTACGTTCACCTTGATTTAAACAGCCACCTGTCCTAAATACCGACTAATTAATAAAATTTAGTAGCCGTTAAAGAGAGGTTTTACTGTATTCATTTTGTTTTTTTCGGTGGAAGATCGAAATTAATAGATGCCATATGTATACATGTAGTTTACTTTCAGTCAGAATGACCGTTTAGTCGACTGTATACCCCCCCCCCCCCCCCCCTGTCATTGACTAATTCGCCTACGATATTGAGCACTGATAACATATACAACAATGTAGCGTGCATCTTACGCATCTGCAGTACCGGCTAGTGATCATCATATGTACCCATTTTAACCTCTGAGTGGAGAGGAGGCAACATCGTGTCTCTGAAATTTCGAGCTGGTCCAGCCGGGATTCGATCTCAAGACCTTTGGGATACCAACTCACCGCGCCATCACAACAAAACACATGGATGTGCGTACTCCAATACTAACATCGCCCTTTCTCCAGTGACCACTCTTTACAATATTCTCTTCAAAGCGATTCTAAAGAGTGGTAATAACATACATTCTTGAAAATTTACGCATCTCATCCGAACCGCTGAATGTATTTGTATGTGTGTACGCGCATAATTTAGTTCCTAAGCTTCTGCGTTTGCTTAATAATAGAAAAAGTCTAGCAGCAAATGCCGCACACAAGACGCAACCACCACCAAATCGATAGAAAACAAGCGACCTGCACACAAGGCACAAACACACACACATACACGCAAAAACGAACACGCACGAGCTGAAAATTTTAAACAGCAACAAACGCAAAAGTACAAAAACACCAGACTGACATACATGTAAGGGTGACAAAGAGAGTACTGCATTGGAACGATCAGTGGAAAAACACCTAATCTCGTTCGGCGTTACATGATAATAAATTATTTTGTATCGCAGTCCTAAAATACGCTTTACAAAAGCGTTTCATGACATCATCTTGTGTCTCGCACATGGCTCACCATTTTCAGTAGTGAGAAAACAAGGAACAGTTCTGTGTAGTTCGTGTAGCGCTTCAGGATGTTAAGCTGTTTTTTGTGTGACATCTCCTGCCTGATATTCATGTTTTACTTTTATTGCAGAAGAAGAAGCACCTTTGTTTTGATGGCATTTTAGCATTCAACATGTACCTATATCGCACTAATTATCTCATTTTGACCTCAACATGAAAGTGAATTATATCCCATTTTGTCATTCAAAGGGGACATCAACGATAAGGAACATTCGCGGAGGAATATCAAATAAAGGCACCCACAAAGTATAGTATTTATAGTAATTTAGTATCTAAAAAAATCAAGCAAAACCCAATGAATTTGTATATTATCTTGTCATTGAAGTGTAAGTCAAAATCAAACATGATATGAATGCAAAGCATGATTGTTTTTCTGTATTGCACACGTATATTTTTATAATACTATAGTCTGTTAACTCTGAGCGACAAAAAGACAAGGGAGCATGAGTAGTGTTGCACCATTAATAACTGCTCATGTACAAACTCAGTAAATGCGGTCCCTCACGGAAATTTCAGAAACGTTTTTCAGTGTCTCCCACCCGCACTTCCTCTCTACTCAAGGATTAAAATAGGTACCTGTGGGAATCACTAGCCGGTACTGCGACTGCATGATTGCGCCATATGTTAGCAGTGCTCAATATTGTAGGCGAAATACTCAATGACCAGGAGAGTAAATTTACAGTCGGCTGAGCGGTCATTCGGACTGAAAGTAGCTTATAACTAGGTATTCTACCTATTTAAACACTTTTGATTTCGATCAGAAAGTATGTACTTCACAACAGCAGGTGTAAAGTGTTCGCATGGGGGCCGATGAAAGTCGCTGTACATTCTATTTCTCTTCGGATTGATTTCAATGCGTTTAGTATACCACCGAAGTTGATGGTAGGGTCCGTCAGTAGTGTTGCATTTTTAATAACTGCTAAATAACAGAGTCTATACTTTTATCGTTTTTCTTTCTAAGGATCTCATACTTTCATACTTTATGTTGGTTGTTTGTTCTCTGCCTAGTGACACCGTAGTGCAAAAGGGAAAGCTGTAAAGTAGCATCGGTTGATAATGTCAGGATTGGTGTTTTTTATCCAGTAGTCTGGTTCTTTGATGTATTGCATAATTGGTTTCAGGACATTCCCCAAGACATTCCCGGGGTGTATATTGCCAATAGCGTCTGCACCTCGTTAAGAATCCAGCATGAAGAACTAATGATTTTGGCGCCCAGATGAAACATACAGAAATGGATAGGTCTCAGTCACACATTGTACATATACGCGGTCTTGTCAGAACATAATCTAATGTGTTTTCTATTTGAGCAACCCAGCATATGCATGCATCGATAAATGTATTAGAAATGCGTTCATATTAAAGTAATTTCTAATTTTCAAAATAATAATTTCCTCGAAGACAACATCAGGGTCCAAGCTTATAAAACATTTTCGTTGAGTCTGAGTTCGTTTCAAGTTTTTGATTTGTCAGATTTGAGCCTTTGGCTCAAATCTAACCAATCAAAAGCTTGAGAACTCAAATTTGACCAATAAAAAGCTTGAGAACGAACTCAGACGGGCTAGATCCTGCTGGGGCGCCAGATACCAAATAGTTTTGATAGGTTATTTCAAATTTGCCTAAAGTAGACTAAATATTGAACTGATTACCAATCTATTGGTTTCAATAACAAGTCGTGTGTAGGTTTAAAGACACGTTTCCGTTTTAAACATATATAGTAAAGTCCCTCTAAACCAGATATTAAATATAGTATCAATCTTGGTATTAGAGACAGGTGGCTGTTTAATGCAGGTTGAAAGTATGCAGAAAAGGTTCCAAAGAAACTTTCTCCATGACCTTTACCCTGCAATAAGCAGTCACATGCGTAAAAATACCTAAAATTCTGAAATGCCGGTCTACAGTGAGTTTACTGCAAAACTGATGCTATATGATGAGCAGTTGGTCCATCATGTCAGAAGTGTCATAATAATTATTATGACAGAGAAATATGTCTGAATATTAGTCGAATTTTGCCAATCCACTCACATTATATGTACCGTGAATTTGCGGTAATTCGATAGTTTACTATACAGGAATATTGACTCTTTTAGGCAAGTTGCCGCTTAATACAGGGTGGAATCCATGCCGAAATCTCCCAGAGGAGCTTTCGGTATGATTTCCATACTGCATTAAGCTGCAAACCTCCTCTAGATCGATAATAAGGTACGTTTTTTAGTGTTCGAATAATCAAAGTTATACAGTATATACAGCACAAACATTGTTTATTAAATATATGTTGATATATATTCATATTCAAACACATCTAAAGGAAATAAATCATATTTCCAGGTCGTGAAAGGGTGACCACTGGTCAATGTCTATACTGTATGATATTGTTCAGCGTCTTCTATTGTTTCCATCATCCCATATGACACAAGGAGCTCCAAATGAGTATTTAATCCAAAGTATTGTATGTAAACACCAATGATAGTCTTGAAAGTACGTTTTTGTTGAAGGTCAATTGACTCTTTCCTTCATAATTGAGCCATCTGTTCAGGGTCTGCTCTGTTTGCTTATCATGTCATATAGGTCTGAATTTATAGTTCTTATCCAAGCAAAATTAATCTCTTGAAAAACTTACATTTTAAAAAACAAGTAATAAATATTCACGAAGCCATTATTTCTTACATGAAGATTGAATGGGAAAAGTGGTAAAGGAAGGGTGTATGCATTACTTGATCAATTTGTTAACTTATCGAATAACGAAAGATTATCATTTATATTTGACTAAATCAATTATGTGAAAATATAATATTTTCAGCAGTGTGAATTGATATAATGTTATGTCAATGTCCTCGTCATTGTATGCTGATTTCTTCTTTCATTCGTCATGCTGTCCATTATTACTGTCTGCTGAATAGATAATCGAATCATCTATGTCTGCGTTTTTGTTTCTGTGAATGGTATGTTACGAGGAGGTAGAATGTGATTGCTAATAAGCGTGAAAATACAGTGTCGTTCACTAATCTTATATCAAGATATATATACAGAAATGTTAAGGTGTTAAACAAATTATAGTGTAATAATTTATACCATTAAAATACAAGTTCTGCATGAGGGATTTGTTTTCCCTAACATGACCATTGTCTTGACCCTTGGTTTGGCAAGGGATGTTTTTGAGCGGTGTGTGTTTACAGTATAATTCCTCCAAATCGAAATTCTAGTAGAAGCGAATTTAAATATATTTAGGAAGATGGCTTCGTAATTCAGAATGAAAGTCATACAGAAAGCTCTTATCGGAGCTTTCTCAGTGACTTTCACCCTGCATTAAGCTGCCATTTAACGCCCGGATTAGAGTGTTTTTACTGTTCTCGGTACTAAGCTTACCCTTTAGCAAACATTGGTCATTAGAAATTTGCATCAACTTCAGTTGTCACAGATGCGTTATCTCTTAAACAAAAAGGTCAGAACTTCAAACAGTTTTGATCGTGATGAGACGACGAGTTACTCGGTGTCACATCTGGATCCAAAATGTTTGCATTGGTATTTACTCATCCACCGCCAGCCAGGTCAATGTTAATAATGCACGTTTCATTTTCATTGTTTCTAATAGTTCATTTGGTAAGATATTTCTTGTATAACCTTAATAGAAATGCATAATTAGAATACATTCATTCGTGTATGGCATAATACGTAGTTAAACAACTTGTACACATATAAAAAAGTACAAAAATGAGTCATGCAGGAAACACCACATACAGAACAAACACTCGCCCAAACAGCAACACAAGGAAACAGCAAATGTACATAACTAGAAAACACAACAAGAGACGCACAAAGACAAAACAAACATACAATAGGAGGAAGATGGAAGTACCGCCTTGGAACGGTCAGTGACAAAAGTAAAAAAGCCTATAAATTTCAAACAAATGACTTTTATTTGAGTTCTTTAGTTGTTTCTAAGTGGAAAATAAGTCATACAGGGAGAGCCACACACAAAAGCGCAGGACACCAAAACATCATCAAACATGAAACAACGTAAATTACAATTACACATATGGTTTGGTTTATTTTTGTCGGGATTTACGTCGTTTTAACAGTATTTCCGTCATATCATGACGTCCAGCTAATCACAAGTGAAGGAAGGCCCTATAGGTTCCTCATTGCACGAAACAAATTGCATTGTTTCGTGCACAGAGGAAAATCCGGGTAGAACCACCGACCTACCGCAAGCCAGCTGGAAGGCTTCTTTACATGAACAATCCAAATACCTAGACCGGGAATCGAATCCACAGCGGTGAGGGGCTAAGCGATTGTCAGTAGAAGACAATAACCACCCGGCCACGGAGGACCCATTATAAGTATGAGTCACGCAGGAAACACCCTATACAGAACAAATACTGCCGCCCGAACATCAACACAAAACATGCAGCAAATGTACATAACTACCAAAACTTTGCGTCACAAAGACAAACCAATAAACATAAGGGGGAAGATCGAAATACATGTACCGCCTTGGAACGATCAGGGGGTGGGGTGGTAAACGGGTTTAGGGACGCCCAAGCTCACACTTCCCCACCCTAAACGGCAAACAATGTAAATAAATAAACGTATCCCGTCTCCGACTAATCTACAACTGCGATGGCAAATACAGTGTAAAGTACATGTCAAACGAACAACAAGACAACATGTGACGAAACGCACAAAACTGGAGGCTTAACTACGTCTGTGGGTAACCAACATCACGCTTTTACCACTTTCATTCAAGTCAAAATGTAAACATCCGCCTCCAGACAACTCCACAAAGTGAGAAACGATGCCAACACAAAATAACGTGAACATAAGCTGTGAAACAGTAAAACAAATGACGTCATAATTAAGTGACGTAGTAAGCACCAATGAACATAACTTACAGTTTACTCTACATATATAAATTATATTCCTCAAATAATTATCATTTTTACAATATATATAATTATTCTCTGTGTGGCGGTCATTTAATTGTGTAATACGTATCACGACATACATATAGGCACATGCAAGTATGATTAAACATACATTAGACAACATCTAGTAAACCTTGCATTTGTATTTTATAAACAATTCTCGCATTATATGTCTCGATATATAACAGATGGTGATACGAACTAGTAGATATTCGAATATTGGTTCTGGGCAAGGTTAATTTGGTATATACAGACATATTGTATTGCCTTTTTTCTGGCAGTGTAAGAGCCATTTGCCAAATAATTACGGTTGTGTTTCCACACTTAACCAATTAAGGAAAACACCAGCCGTTTTAAAGATGGATAGAAGTAGCATATTTATTGTCCACACTACTCAAGTTAAGAATTAATAAGCTTTATTGTATTTCAATAATCATCTTAATACATAAATCGAAAGCACCGACACTTTGGATAATAAAAATACAGTAAAATCTCGATTATTCGAACACTACTAAAATACGTATCATTATCGATTGTTAAGGCAGGAGGCAGCTTATTGCATTGTGAGGGTCATGCAGAAAGCTCCGCTAGGAGTAACTGTCTGCATATTTTTCACCATGCATTAAGCAGTCACCTGCCTAAAAGAGTCTAAATTCTTCTATACAAAAACTAGAATAATCGATATTTTACTGAATGTATTCTGACATACAGACTATGCGATTGCTGCATGTTATTAATGTTTTTTCCTCGTACATGTTCAGACTGACGTGAGTATCTGCTGTCATGGAACCATAAACACATATCGAGGGTTTGGTGCAAAACTATTCTAACTCCTTCACTTTGTGAAGAAGTTAGAATAGTTTTGCACCAAGCCCTCGATATGAACACTGCTTAAATCGTTGTCAGGTGAGCAAATTGAAGGCTATAACAAGAACTGGTACCTTCATTTCCCCATTTATCTTACAATTATTTACGAAGTAATTATTAGGTAAGACTATTAAGTAGGTTTGATCCTAATGAGATAAAAAAATACGCGTTACCTCATATGGATATAAACTATTTGCAAATGCAATCACGGGTTCGCCTGTTGTATGCTTGCGGTAAACAAGCATTACAGTAATAATGACAGAAATGCGTCCATGTAGGACACCGATGCCCCCTTTTCAGATTTTGTTGTCACAGAAAGTAAGGGCTATAATCATGTATGCAATGACTGAAGCGATAAATGCTACTTTTGCAAATAAAGGAGTGAAACTCCTAAACGACTGAAGCGATTTACATGGCTATCAATCTTGACCAAAGTACAAAAATGAGTCATGCAGGAAACACCACATACATCACAAACACCCGCCCGAACAGCAACAAAAAGGAAACAGCAAATGTACATTACTATAAAAACATCAAGAGACGCACAAAGAAAAAACGAACATACAATAGGGGAGATATGGAAGTACCGCCTTGGAACGATCAGTGACAAAAGTCACGGGGTGGGGGTTAAACCGGTTTTTGAGTGCCAAACCTCAAACTTATTCGACCCCACCCTAAAAGATACAATTGTCACAAACATGTGTGTAAATATATTCTGAAAATGGGTGATCCTTGGAAAGCAAAAGTAGAAATGCAAAAAGAGAAAATTTTGGTGCGGATTGAACAAACACTTTTCAAGACTGAGTCCGGGCAAGATATCTTTTAAATCAGTTTTGCAAATAAAGGGCAGCCACTCCTAAACAACTGAACCGATTTATATGTCGATCGACCTTAACCAAGATATAATGGCCACACACATGAAAGAGTCCGGACAATATAGTTTTAATGTCATGTTTGCAAATAAAGGGCTGCAACTGCTAAACGACGGAATCGATGGTGTGGATTGGACAAATTATTTCCAAGAAAAAGTCGGGACAAATTATTCCAGATGTTCGTACGGACGTAAGCACGGGCGTACGGACGCACGTACGGACAAGAGCAACCCTATATGCCACCACTTTTTATTTGGACATAAACATACTAAAACGCTTTAAATAATAGTAAGTATTTCAATCTTTACGAGGCGGCAATTTACTGTATGGCTAATCATATTAAGGCGGGCTTTAAGGAGCTTCTTTCGATTTCCTCTATGCAGACATAATCCCATGTAAATACACTAACCCTTGTTTATGCTAAGCGAGGTCTGGCTGACATTTGCGAGCAACTTCGTTACAGATGAGACTCCGAGTAAGATTAGTAAGACTCTCGGTCAATGTAGTTTCTCAAAAGCTTCAGATCAGTGGATAAGCACACATATACAGTATATATTAACATCATAATAATGGTTAGAGTTTTTTAACGGCTTTGCAAATAATATATGATATCCAGATAAGACGGCTCCTATAGAAGGTGTCTGATCAATCAATACCTGCCCTGTTTGCTTATGAAATGACATTGGTCCAAATATGCAGTTAATGCCATGAATAAACAGTCATGTGCCCATGTGCCTTTATAAACACTCTTTTAATTGGTATTCATCAATATTCACGGGCTAGTTAGACGTTCTGCAACAGAAGAAATCAGAGACATTTCTAATTTGTATGGGCAGTAGTATCATAAACATGTGTTGATTACAAGCATGGCATACGTCATATGGCGACATATCTCTTTCCAGAATTATGTTTCTGGGTCCATGCTTATAAAGCTTTTAGTTGAGCCTGAGATGGCTCAAATCTGACCAATCAAAAGCTTGAGAACTCAAATCTGACCAATCAAAAGCTTTAGAACGAAACTCAGACTCAACTAAAAGCTTTATAAGCATGGACCCAGTTTATCTGCCATAAGGTTCAGAACCAGACGAACTAGCGTTATGGAACTGCCTCCAAGCAGCGCACTGCGTATCAGTTACAACACTTTTTCGATTGATTGTTTTGTTTTATATTTGTTCTCTGATACATTGACAAGAGATTGGCATCATGAATGTTTAAATAGCCAAATGTTTATGATAGCATTTGAACGCATCGCAATAGCAGAAACTGTAGAAACATAATAATCAATACTGTTTAATTAAATCAGAGCAGATCCAGATCGATCAGACGGCTCCTACAGGAACCGCATGCTAATGATCTACTCGGTTTGCAAAGACGCTGAAATACGTATCTACAGAGTAAATTATCACTCTTATTGAACTACAAATTAGTTCGAGATAACAGAATTTCGAATCATCCGATTTCTAGTTCACAGATTAAGTTCAAGTTCACAGCTTAATGCAGGTCTAAAGTAATGCTGATAGCTCCTTTAGGAGCCTTCAGCATTACTTTAGACCTGCACTAAGCTGTCTTATGTGTTTCCAGATACCCATAGTGATATAGTTTAAAGCAATTCTGTTTTGAAAGGACCGAACTTTTAGTCGAAGCTCAACTGTCTCGGGGATTCCTTTACAGAAGTAATCCCCGATGTGAAAGGCATGCATCGGGGTATAATTTTGCAACATTACTTTACAAATTACATTACAGTGCTCCCTCTCTACAACGACACCCTTTGGGATACGAATAATATATGTGTTGTTCAGAGGGAGTTGTTATAGGGACGGAAAATCAAACATAATTAGCTTGTTTGCAGATCCCCAGTTATGCCTCAAACCCTATGTTGTGACCACTCTTTAGAATCGTCACAAAGTGACAATTCTAAAGAGTGGTCAAAACATAGGGTTTGATGAAGGCATAAAGAAAATACGATGGAAAAGGGTTTTTTCTGGAGCCTTGTTGTTTCGGAAACAGTGACATGCGTTGTTATAAGGAAAGGAAGGGAATCGTTATTGAGAGGGCCGTTGTAGGGAGGGAGCACTGTAACACCAAACAGGCTAAAACTGTACAACAAATGCAAGAAATGGTATTATAACATGTAGGATATCATAACAATATTAATATACATGTATGACTTTTGTGTTTTAATTGTTGAAATAATTTCACAGCTGGAATGTATAGCATATGAGCAAGTTTCGTGACAGAATTTCCCAAGATTGAATTTATGTCCGATACAACGAACCAAATATTAAGACAGTTAAATTGCAATATCTCTTTTTTCAAGGAACCATCCCGTGTCTAATTTCTCAAGTTTACAGCTTAATGCAGGTATAATGTAATGCTGAAAGCTCATTACTTTCGACCTGCATTAAGCCATCACACGTGTTTCTATATTTTTCAATACTTCTGTTTTTTTAAAGTTTGGAAATACCAAACTTTTATTTCGAATCATGAGAAGTTCCAGTTATCTGAGCTCGAGATATTGAAGTTCAATTGTATGTAGATAACCATAAAGGCTTACATTATATATTCAAATTCTATGTCTCAATAGTAATGCTTTGTATATTTCACGAATACAGTGCCTACTTCACTGAGTAAGGTTACATTTGTTATCCAAATGCAATACAATATTGTTAATTCGAGCAATCAAGGGAAGTCTTTGTCTTATTTTAAGCAAAAACGACCCCACACCCCGCAGTTAAACCCTTCGATTGCTGAATTTTAAAACACATTTATCCTTCTTTACCCATGCCCTGTTGTATAATAACATATATCTTCACTGTGTACAGTATTTCGCTGTGCAATCAATGCTGTGGAGTGCATTGGTTGCACAATCAATTTGTAAATAGTGCAGATCCTGATGAGACAGCTCCTGCAGGAGCTGTCTCATCTGGGTCTTCACTATTTACAGGTACGTATATTGACGTGAATAGCAAGCGAAGGGTTAATATAGGAACTTTCTGTATTACTTTTGCACCACATTAAGCAACCAGCTGTGTTTATAGATTCCTTTGTTAGTCAATTATGTGGTAGATGTAGTTACACTTTACTGTACAACATTTTAATACGTAGGATTTATTGACCTCCTCATCTTCTGCTGGTCACCAAACAACTTTCTACTTTCGCTATATCTAGACAACATACACGTAATGTATCTGCTTGCTTAAAGAAACTTGTAGTATAAAACAGTTACATTCGTGAATGAAATTCGATTAGTGAAAAACACAAAAAGAACCTCAACCAAAACTATCAATGGAGTCTCTCATTTTAATTGCAAACGCATACTACACCATTATACTGCTTCACTGCTAGTATTGAATAGTGGGATTTATTGCAAATTACCTACAGCTGGGCCCAGATCAGACGCCAGCTAACTCAGCAAACAACCTATTCGTTGCTTTAATTATGATTGTCTTCGAAACTCTATCCATTGAAATCATAACTTGAAGAAGGTGCAACATTTTGCAGACAACAAACCCTGTCAACACCAAGTATAAAGATACTATTTTGTTCGTGTGTTATTGTTCTTTGTCTCAGATGCAATGACTAGTAAACCGCCGTCACGTTGCAACCAATGTGTTCGTCCCTCAGACAGCTCAAGCAGTATATTTGCAATGCATGAAATATCGGATTTATTTTAAATGTTACAGGACGTGTTGTCTTTATCTGTATCAAAACTCGACCAAATTGTCACACAGTTTGGTCAGTTATACACTGTCGAGTGATCTGAGATATCATCTGCATCCAAACTTCCACTTCTCTAAGGAAATAATTAATGTTCCATGTACATGCTAAAGTCAGCCTCTGTCTTACTTAAATGTTGTGGGAGTAGGTTACTATAAACGTAAATTTTACTGGTATTATCTTGGGAACTATATCAGCATTTACAAGAATGATGTGTTATGTCTGGATTTGTAACGTGTGTACTGAAAACGTAATCCTTATCCCGTTGTGAACAGAAATGTAACCTTAATTTTAGGTTTGGTGCACTTTTTATTACCTTGGACTACGTTAAGCATTTGTGTAACTACTGAACAAGTTACTCGGCATAGCATCTAGGGCCTATAATGTTTGCATACGCGAATCAGATTACAGGGTAAGAGTTTGAAACAAGAGCAAAATTCGCTGAGATAGATAAGTCATGTATTAATTAAATAAGTGTTATTTATCTTCGTTAGTAACTCTGTAGCCTTGATTCACAAGGAAGACAGAACAATTGTGTTTTAATTTAACTGTTTGAATGTGAGAAACAAGCGTAATGGCATTTACAAACAGCGTGTGCTACGATGACGGGGTCCTAGAGAGAAACCACCCGATCAAGGACTGACTTTTATTTTAAATCTTGAAAACTCCTATTGTTCATGTATGTGTTTCATATTGAATGCACTATTCCGGTTTGAATATGCAACATTCAAATGGTTAATGATTAAATGGTAAAGATCGGGCATGTGAGGTTTAAGGCAAAGAACTACTAAACAGGTTACTTCTTACAGTAAGCGATCAGGTGGAGGTAGCTTAATGCAGGTCAAAGGTTATACAGAAAGCTCCTATAGGAGCAGTCTGCATTACTTATGCATTGTACTTAGCAACCATCTGCTTTTTAAGACAAATGTGTTCAATAGATACGCTCTACCATATAGACGGAAGACGAGCAGCAATAAGATGCAAATGCTGATGACGACGATGATGATGATGCTGTTGATGGCACTGCTTATAGTATGAAGATAGTTATTGCTGATCACATGGGCAACAACACATTGCATACAGTAAAACACATCCTAAGCGGTCATTAAACAGAGGGCTAATAATGGGTCTATAAGGCAGTCGGTAGCTGAATGCAGGTCTAATGTAATACAGATAGTTTTGATGTGCCCACCTTTAGTATCGTCACTTTGAGACGATTTTTATAATTGGTCATTAAATAAGATTTAGTGCAGAAACAAACTGTTCTTGAAAATATTATAACTTAATACGCTTTGTAACTGGCCCTTCCAATACATGTGCGTGTAATATTTGACATTATATGTTTACATTGCAATTGCTTAATGTGTCATTATTATACATAATGTAATTTTAAGAAAACCAAGATATTACCTAGACATGGCGATGGATTATATGTCTGTAGTATCAATGAAAGTTAATTTGCACGTGTAATAAGTACTACACAATGTGGAATTACTAGTGAGAACTATTTTTGTACATTTGCATGACCAATGCCATTTATACAAATCCGTAATTGCCCCTACTAAAATTATACTCGCCTATTGCTGAACTAAATGCCATGAACAGACGATCAATGTATAGTTATATATATATATATAGTGTTGGTTTTCAATATACAAATTGCACTGCTTGTGTTTTAACATGTAGTCGAATAGTCCTCTACGACAATGACATACATATAATGTTGTCGCCATGCTCTCTTTGCTATATGTTTGTAGCATGCAATATACTGATAAGCCGTTACTATTATTATTAGATCGCCCCGTATTTCATTCTCAGTTTTGTTATATTTTCTGGTCCTTCAGGATCATTAATTTTGATGTAATTAGTTTTGGTAATTGAATACGGCTTAATCCGGTGCTAAAGGGGGGGGGGGGGGGGGGGGGGTAGCGTTGCACTTTTAATTACAACTCATGAACAGACCCAATACAACCGAGTCTGAAATTTTCTCTTTTCGCATTGCTACTCTTGATTTCGAAGGATCTCCCACTTTCAGAAAATAATTACGACTTTGTTCGTCGTTCAGTGCATATAAATCTCTCTTTTTTGGTCCAGAAACACCTCCATATTTCCCATTCTACATTCCATCCTCACATTCAAATACCGCATGTACATCTCAAATGCTATGGCTATCCCATGGCTATCAGTGACATGTCTGGTTGTTGTTGTCTTACACTAGTAAACATTTGAGCGTATTATTGCCTACTAAGGGCGACCGAACTGACATTTGTAAGCAGCTCGGTGTCTCATAAGGATCCAAGCTGTTCGAGAATTGATCAATGGTTTCTAAAACGCTTGAACAGAATGGGAGTGAAACATATAACATTTAACATGTCTAAGTGCACACCGGTTGTATTGCAGACAAATGGTTAAACTTTAACCAATGCATTTAGTCTCCATAAGAAGCCATTATGTTAGTATGGTATTCTGTCACGATAATGTAAAAGCGTTGGGTTATAATGTTTTATGTTGCGTTTATTTTGTGTGAACACATATGTTGCATACGGTACATATACAAGCTTCGTAGAAGCGAACATACATACATACACATTCAAACCTTAAACAGTTTTACAGAACGATTGTACAGCGACAAAGTGAGCCATGGCCCAGTATTTATCATGATTTATAGCATCAATTTAATACTTAACTCTATAAATTAGCGAACAGAGTAAACCCTGACCATGTACAGTGCTCCCTTTCTACAACGGCCCTCTCAATAACGATTCCCTCCTTACAACAACGCATGTCACTGTTTCCGAAACAACAAGGCTCCAGAAAAACATTTTTCCATCGTATTTTCTTTATGCCTCCATCAAACTCTATGTTGTGACGATTCTAAAATGTGGTCACAACATAGGGTTTGATAGAGGCATAACGGTTTTAGTTCTCGAAATACACCTTATCTGGGATTCTGCAAACAAGCTGATTATGTTTGATTTTCCCTCCCTATAACAACTCCCTCTGAACAATACATACAATCTTCGTATCCCAAAGGGTGTCGTTGTAGAGAGGGAGCACTGTATAGTAAAGGTCTGAGTGTACAGTTTCTGCCATGGCCAAAACGTTATTGATATTCATAATACCATTATTTCTTACATGAACATGAATACTACGCATCTGCCTTGACAGTAATACGGTATTTATTACTAAGAAATCAATGTGATATATTGTACTTAACTTGTGCTTACTATTGTCACATGGCATTGAACGTGTTTCAAAAGTTTATTTGTTCATTTGATGTGGGAGATTTTAAATAACCTTTTACCACGCAGTATGTCTACCACTGGAGAATAAAACCGAAAGGACCAAGCTCGTAACTTTATATTTATTTTTGGTCTATTCAACGTGGTTTTTTTCTGCAATAAAATGCATATATTATTACGAATGACACAGTATTCACACTACAACTAACTTCTAGGAAATACTATGCAGTATAGAAAGTAACAAGAGTGTTCGGAGGAACACGTGTGTCACCTGCTCGCAGCTGACACAAACACAGTGACTGTTAATATGCTGGAGTGAGACATGTCAAATTGGAAAGCTCTATAATGATTAGTTTAGAAGAGACAGCCAAAAAAATAAAGTGTGACGGACATACAGACGGACGGACGGACGGACAGACAGACAGACAGACGACGGAAACGTGTATGCTCTATTTGCCACAATGGTTTCAAAGAGTGATTTTACAGTGGCGTCAAAAGGCGTCATTATGAGGGAATGTGTTGAATAGGTTTTCTACTGTATTACTTAAAACGAACATGTTTATATGCCAGAACGTTGTCTGTAAACTACTGCTTAGAAATGGTTCTATTTGGCGTACATACTTGTTTCTTATACTGCAAATAACCACAACATTTTACTTAATACTTTTCATTTGTGTGAACAGATTGCAACATCGACCCTCCATTGTGAAACATGAAACAGAACATTGAATGAACAAACATTTGTGCTATTAGAAGCAGGTGACCTTTTGATACAGAACAAGCGTTATGAAGAAAGTTTCTACCCTACGGCAGCTTTCCCTATACTCAAAGTAGACTATTGTTTCTTATAATATGAGAGAAATGACGAAAGCATTATATGGGTAGGTGCCTTTATAATTCTGTATTCCTTTCGTCGTTATAAGCAGACTAAAGTTTGAAACAAACCGATTGTAATTAAGAAAGGTACAGTGGGATCATTCCTTATACCTTTTAATGTACAGTACAACCTCTCTATAACGGACAATAAATTACATCAAGTATTTTGTTCTAAAAGCAGGTGGCTGCTTAAAGCAAGGTGAAAGTAAAACAGAACGCTCCTATAGGAGCGTTCTGTTTTATTTTCACCTTGCTTTCAACAGCCACCTGCCCTAAATATCAACTAATTAACACAATTTAGTGACAGTTATAGAGAAAGTATACTGTATTAAAATATCACTTGTCAATATGACCGATACTTAGGTTACCCTTTTTTGTCGTTCTAGTGAGCTTCCACCATACTTTATTGACTTTTGTTTTTGTTTGTTGTTTGTATGTTTGTTTGTTTGTTTATTGCTAAACCCTTCACCGCCCGATGTCACATAAATGCACCACGACAAATAGTTCAGTCCCAGGCGACGTTTGATCAGGAACTTCCCTTTCTGTCTCAAACTCTATTTCTAATATATATGCTTTATTCCTTGCAAATTTGCTTTTATTTATCTCATTTGCCTATTATACCAAATTATTTAACAAAATTGGTATGCAGACGACAATTAAAAATTTGGCGCCAAAAGGGTTAGAACACGTATCAAGCTACAATGAAAGGAGTCTAATTCTGGTTATCTAAGACAGGTAGCAGCTTAATGCTATCGGAAACTGTCGCATTACTGTGACCCTGCATTAAGCATCATCATGTTGTTTGAGACTCCAATAGAGGGTTAATACACGTTTTTTTCAGGCAATAACATCTGCAGTGTCCAGAGGGACACTGCAGATGTTATTGCCCGAAAACAAACGTGTATTAACGCTATTCTTGCATAAAAGCCATTTTCTGCTTTCATGCATCAATTTAATTCTTCCAAATACAAGCAAAACTATATACTTCTTAGACACTTCGTTCGATTTATGCTGTTTCCGGGGCACTGTGTTTTCTTTCTGACGTCATTTCATGATTGTATCAAATACCATTTACACGGAATTTCATTCAATATGTCTATCACTAAAAACAGTTCATTGTCAGTGCCCCCGAAATACTCGCACCTCATTCACCTAGCTTAGGCCAAAACTCTATAGCATTTGCGTCCATTGTTTACCTTAAGCCCCGAATAGGTATAATTAAAACCGGTAAATAACAGCGCGTGAGCACGATAATCGCCTTGTTAATACATGGTCTAGCGGGACTACAACAGCACGTTTTGTGCAAGAATAATCTTTAATACTTGGTTGTACAATACACAGCCTGAGAAATTAGATTACGCATCGCGATTTTTTTGTCAAAATATTATAGAAAAGTTTTCAAAATTAAACCTAGTTCAACTTCGATATCTCGAACTCGGATAACTCGAACTTTGAGCGTTCGGTCCTTCTAAAACTTATAATACAGAAATGCTCTAAAATGCATCCAGAAACAGAAATGCTCTAAAATGCTCTAGAAACACATGTAACAGCTTAATGCAGGTCTAAAGCAATGCGGAAAGCACCTACAGAAGCTTTCATTATTACTTAAGACCTGCGTTAAGCCGTGAACTAAAGAAAATATCCTGATTAGAAATCGGTTATCTCCAATCTTTGTTATCTTGAGTATGTAATGTGTATGGTTCCTTGGAGTTCGAGATATCGAAGTTCAACTGCATTTAAAAGTAGTTCACATCAAGCTTTTGATTGGTCAGATTTGAGCCAGAGGCTCAAATCTGACCAATCAAATGCTTGAGGTCGACTATTTACTAGAAATGTACTGACAATAAGAGGTATGGGCTTGACACTGACATGAAGAGTGCTTTTGGAATCATTACGATAATTGTAATGCTTCTTACTTCTTACTTGAATCACATCTGCTAACGGCTTTTAATGACACCAAGACTTGTTCATTTAGTAAGGAATAATAGTGCAGGCCCAAATTGCATCCTTGAAATAATTCCCCTGCATCTGATGTGATAAGATAAAATACGATTGTACCCTTATTCATCTTAATGTGTCCGGTTAGATTGGTTAAAATACACATGTGTTCCAGGGTTCTGTTTTTTTGGGACACCCTGTATAAGGATTGCGTTTTTTTTATTCTGAAAGAGAGTGATCACTGTTAAACAAACAAACTATCATCTAAACTATACCGAATAGAACATCTGCTAAATTCTCTAAATTTTAATTGCAAACATACCCAATGCAAAGTACGCCTATCTACGCCTTTGCAAACCGAGTAGGAGGCCGTCTGATCAGGGTCTGCTCGTTTTTTATATGTTGTAATATAGATATGATTAGAGTAAAACCTCTCTAAACCGGAATTCTAGTTGAGAATAATTTAGATACTTATAGGCAGGTGACTGCTTAATGCAAGGTGAAAGTCATGCAGAAAGCTCCTAGAGGAGCTTTCTGCATGACTTTCACCTTGCATTAAGCTGCCACCTGTCTCCAAGACCGATATTTATACTCATTTGAACGTCCGGTTTAGAGAGGTTTTACTGTATACAGTTTCTGCCATGACTAAACATTCCTGTGCCCGTGTGTTATTATAGCAAGTAATCTTAATCAATAGTAATGATGTCATTATGTCTTAGATGAATATTCATGGAGTAAAACATAATGGCATCATTACTATTGATTAAGATTACTTGATTCATGGAGTAAAACCGGCCGCGTGGCTCAGTGGTAGAGCGTCTGCCTGCGGTACGGAAGGTCGTGGGTTCGATCCCCGGCCGCGACAGACCAAAAGTCGTTAAAAGTTGGTACTAGTAGCTCCCTTGTCTACGCTCGACATTAAAGGTGTAGTTCTAGGACTGGTCGGCCCGGTGTCAGGATAATGTGACTGGGTGGGGTGCCCGTGCCATGTACCTGCGGTAGGGGTATTCCAGTGAGGCAGCACTATAACTTGTCTCATGCGGGTGCCGTCTGCAAATAACTGAAATACTGTTGGTCGGACGTAAAACCCAACTCACTCACTCACTCATGGAGTAAAAGGTTAATACGACATATTATCTAGTAATATCTACTAAAACTCTAACAGCCTGATTACACTAATTCGATTCAATATAAAACAGTCAATCACTTTTTCCTTAGGAACCGGCAAATAGAACATTGTTGAATATGGTGACACAAAAACCATCTCATACAGAGCAACAAGATCAAGGTGCATATTCAAATACTGAAATCATTATTTCTCCATCTAGCGTGTGACCATTCTATAGAATCATCTCGAAGAGACCAAACCCTATGTTGTGACAATTCTTTAGAAATAGAGAGACCAAAAAACAAGTTGCGACTCGACTAGGACTCGAACCCAGGACCTTTGGCTTACAATGATCTACCGACTGCGCTACCAAGCACATAGACTAAGCATATCAATTGTCAAAATAAAGGAACTATACTGGAAAATATTTTGATTTGCGCATCTTATCTGGACATCTGCTTATGTATAGGGTACACGTGGTAAACCTTAGTTGAACGTCGATATATCGAAATCTGATAACTCGAATTTCGTATAACTCGAAGAAAAGTTAGGTACTTCTAAATTTTACAATATGGAATTGATCTAAAATGAATCGCTACGAATATCTAGAAACATATGTGACAGCTTAATGCTGGTCGAAAATGATGCTGAATACTCCTATAGACGCTTTCAGCATTATTACAGATCTGCATTAAGCTGTGAAACTGAGAACTGGTTCATATTCGAAATCGGATGACTCGAATTTCTTTTATCTCGTAGTAATATGTATGGTCCCTTTAATTTCGAGATATCAACGACTGTATATGATACTGATGTCATACATATTGTATGTCGAAGGTCCAGATAAGATATATATTTTGAAGTATTATGATGTCGTTTTTGTCTATTTGTTTTGCACACGACTCATTTTTAGAAGCCAATTATTCCGAGAATTTACATGATAGGGGTTGGTACCGAATTAATCACAGCATATCATGATCAGACGGATCTGAATCTACTCTGCAAAGGCGTAGAAAAGCATATTTATGGATCGAAGGGTTAAGGAAATTGAGAAAACGGTACGCATGTTTGATTTAAGATAAATGTAGGTACACTGTGTACATTTAACTAGTTAACTGTCAAATACAGTAGAACCCCTCTAATGTGACCACTTAATGAATAAACATGGGTGTCTTCATTAGCAGGTGGTTGCTTAATGCAGGGCAAACATAATGCAGAAAGCTCCTCTTTTGTCCTGCATTAAACTACCGGTTGCATCTAGCACCCAGAATTATACCTCTTTTAGGTGGTCGCATTAGCGGGTCTTTACTGTACTATCGTCTGATAAATTTGTCGTCTGCTACCAAATTTCGATATGTTAATTTTCAGTGTAAGTTGTATCCGCCTGACTTCTCTCTCTCTCTCTCTCTCTCTTTCTCTCTCTCTCTCTCTCTCTCTCTCTCTCTCTCTATTCTCTATCTTTCTCTTTTTTCTCTTTCTCTCTCTCTCTCTCACACTCACTCTCTCTATTTATTGACAAACAATAGTTAGGTTACATCGTATTCTGCATCTGTCTAGCTGATGAAAAGATCGGACATGTTGGGTTATTTGGAAACGAACTGAAGCGTGGTAAATATTGCGGTTAGTTAGAATAGTGCATGTATATACGCTTACCACATCCACTTCACACTTCCGGTTGTTGGCGCTCCTATAGGAGCAAATGCTCTATTTTTCACAATGGTTTCAAACTACAAAATTCGAAAATTGTCCTTTTCTCTAATTAATGCTCCTTTTCGGTAGATTAATTCAAATACGTTATATCTAAAATAGCCTATGAGGTAATGAGTTAATATAGTAAACTAGCTATATAAAAACAATTTGTAATGAACACTCAAGTACGATCCTCTATAGATTGGATAACAAAGTTTTGCAGAAAGAGCAAAAGGCTTACTGCAAAGTACATACATTGTTTGGCTGTGCTATACAGTAAAATTTGTCCTAAGCGGTCATTCATTTATTGAACATAGACGTCTTAACAGGCATGACCTGTTGATTGCTTGGTGCAGGAAACAAGTAATGCAGAAGACTCCTATAGGACCTTTCTGCATTACTTTTGACCTGCATTAAGCTAATACCTGCCTTATAGACTCCTAATTACACCTCTGTGTGATGGCCGCTTAAGACACGTTCTACTGTATGCAGACAGCAAAGACGTAGGTCAAACAATTCATACAGGGGTCAATTTGTCTTCATTATATACCCATAGTAAATAATGGTGTCCTTAGTATACGCTTGTCTGCTACTGGAAAATACATTTATATAAAGTTGTTTAAAAAGTGACCCAAAAAACTCAACACACATTTACTTTGTATAGATGAACATATAATACATATTAACCATTTCACCGCCGCAGTCGCATAAATGTACCACGCCAAATAGCGTAGTCCCTTTTCAAGGCGGCGTCTGATCAGGGACTTCACTATTTGTCTCAATCTCTATTTCTATATATGTGCTTTATTCCTTTGAAATTTGCATTTATTTATCTTATTTCCTTATTATACTGAATGATTTAACAAACTTGGATTGCAGACGACAATTAGAATATTGGCGCCGAAAGGGTTAATCTAACAAATAGTCGAATGCATTGTACAACAGTACTCGGCACAGTTCCCCATTTACTATATATTTGATCAGTTCTCTTACTTTGTCCTTTGATATTATACATTATATCATATCAATAGACCATCAATGTTTAACCAATTCCTTCGTAGGCTGTTTTTAGACCCAGCCTCTTTGAATAAATCTACCCAAAAAGGAGCATTTACTAGAGAAAGGGAAAAGTTTAGAATTGTGTTGTTTTGAAATCATTATGATGAATATAGCATTTGCCCCCATGGAGCTAACGCTCTTTTTGTCACAATGGTTTCAAAAAGTGGATTTTACAGAAGTATCATTATGCGCGAATGAGTCAAACTTCAGTTCTCTACTGGTGAATGTATGAATGCCTTTGCAAACAGTTTGGATCCAGACAAGACGCAGATAAACTCAGCGTACCACCGGGATCCAAACTTTTATGCGCTGTGCTACTGATGTTATGAAATGGTAGAAGAAATGTTCGTTTAGATCTGAAGCAGCTGACAAAGGCTGTAGACAACATTCGCTCAGAGTGCAAACAGTTGACATAGCGTTCACCTATTATGCAATGCTTAACCATTTCCTCCATTGATGCGCCTTTCTACGCCTTTGTAATAACCACTTCTTGAAACCATTGTGATAAATAGAGCATTTGCTCCTATAGGAGCAAATGCTCTTTTTATCACAATGATTTTAAACTACAAAAATATAAATTTTTCCGTTTCTCTAATTAATGCTCCTTTTCGGTAGATTTATTCAAAAAGATCGGATCTAAAAATAGCCTATGGAAGAAAGGGTTAAACTTACTAGAGGATTCTGAGCGGCAAACATCGCATCAGAGGGCTCCTCAAGCTGTTATTGGGACCTTAACACTTTTCCTGTTCTATGTCTATTCCAAATTTCAATATCTATTGAATATCTATGAATAAAAAGTTATGATGTAATATGAAAGGTGGAACTTTGTAGCCATTTTAGAAAGCAAAGTAACAGATCTTTCAAATTACATAAGCCAAGAGAGCATGCCCTTGTCAGACGGTTCCTATATAGAAGGCGTCTGAACTGGGTCTACTCTGTTTGCATATGCATGAAATTGCGTTTATATGAAGGAAAGGGTTAACGTTGATACTAATTTCATCGTTTATCTACAGTAAAACCTATCGTAAGCGGACATTCATTTATTGAGCACAAGAGTCTTAAAAACAGGTGGTTGCTTAATGCAGGGCAAAGTTAATGCAGAATGCTCTAATAAGAGTTTTCTGTATAAAGTGTTACCTGTATTAAGCCACCCCTGCCTTACAGGCCCATAATTAGACCTCTTTTTGAATGTCCGCCATAAATACGCCTTTTTACGCCTCTGTAAAAATCACATTTTGAAACCATTATGATAAATAGAGCATTTGGTTTAGAAAGGTTTTACTATGCCGACGATGACTTACATACATTTCTCAAATAAAATTGTTATGTATTACATAAATCTAGGGTGATAGTCACCGCCCTTTTTCTTCCTCTTAGTCTCATAATCAGCATTGCTGAATGATTTCAGCAATTACAGGTACATGTATGTGTATTTCAAGGGAGAATTTGATTCAGTGACCACAGTTCGTCTTCTTCAACGCTGCATATTCCTCAGCAATACATGATCTCTGCAATTACATGCCTTTCCGGAGAGAACTTGATGTAGTGACGATCTTTTTCCTACCTCTAGTCGCATATCCAGCATCAATACATGATATCTGCAGTTATAAAGTACATGTATGAAAAATGTTCAAGCTTAACCAGTTCTAGTTGTATACAATATATGAATATGCAATACCAGACAGTATTCCCTATATACAATGTATAAGGAACTAGACTGTTCCGATGCTCAAATATGAAATACAGAATACTGCTGTGTACTAAATTCATGAAAATGCTTCTTTTAACCATTCTCTTGCTGAATTTTAAAATACATTTCTCCTTCTTTACCCATGCCCAGTTGTATAATTACATATATCTTCACTGTGTACACGTATTTCGCTATGCAATCACTGCTGTGGAGTGCACTGGTTGCACAATCAACTTGTAAATAGTGCAGACCCTGATGAGACAGCTCCTGCAGGAGTAGTCTCATCTGGGTCTTCACTATTTACAGGTAGGTATATTGACGCGAATAGCAAGCGAAGGGTTAATATCAACCGTTTAATTTTCAGTCTGCTTCGCAAATTAGTTTTACAAAAAAAAATCACCAACTATATTTTTTAAAAGTCAAACTATAATCAACTTGTCTACCAACATTCAATCAGGGTGTCAAACAGTTTGGATACTGATGAGAAGCCGAGTGACTCGGCGTCTCACCTAGATTCAAACTGTTTGCACAGGTATTCACTCAGACGCCCATAGCAGGTTAAAGGTTAAAACGCGTGTGATGGTTAATGCCGAACATATGTGCAGCACCAGTATTGACAGGACTTGCCCAAATTGTCATTATATCTTTAATTGCACGTGTAACACATCATTTATTAAGTAACCATCAAAATGAAAACAAAAACACATACAGTATAACCTCTCTTAACCGGAATTCTAGTAGATAAGAATTTAGATACTTATAGGCAGGTGGCCGCTTAATGCAGAGTGAAAGTCATGCAGAAAGCTCCTTGAGGAGCTTTCTGCATGACTTTCACCCTACATTAAGCTGCCACCTGTCTCTAAGACCGATATTCATACTAAATTTAACGGTTTTACTGTATATGCGCTTTGAGGAATACAACTATGGATTAACACTTTCGGCACCACACTTTTCCGTCTGCTATCAATGTTATATGCTTTAATTGGTTTATAAAAAGAAATAATGATCATTGTCAAACAGTTTAGATTCCTGGAGACACAGGGTAACTGGGGAGAACGCGAAAAACTGGGGAGACACCAACTTACTGGGGAGAACCCGAATAACTAGGGATACACCGACTTACTGGGGGAAACACCGAATAAATGGGGAGACATTGAGTTACTAAGCGTCTCCTCTGGGGCCCAAAACTGTTCGCAACATTTATCACGTATTCGCCTAAGAACAATCACTTCTTTGCGCATAAATATTGCACGCGAAAGCTGTTTCTATTTTTCTTGCACGTTGCCTGCAAGTGTAATTCTTATAAAATAGTAATTAAATGTCATGCATACAACATAATGACAAAATATACCAAAAACGTAAAACCAACGTTTCACGAATCTCAGCATTTTGTTTGCTGCTGGCTGATGGGTGATAGCCTTTGAAAACAGTTTGGATCCTGATGATCTCGGCATATTATCTGGATCCAAACTATTTGATACCCTGACTGTGTGTTTGAAAAGAAATGCTAGATAAATGAACTGAGACAACTATAGGCGAGGCCATTTTCATCCTTCATAAATTATAAACGCGTTTTATCGCATCTGCAAACAGAGAAGACCCAGATCAGACGGCTCATATAGGAGCCGTCTGATCAGGGTCTGCTCTGCTTACTAATTGAATTAGAAATATATGCTTCTTCGCTTTCTAAAATGGCTACAATGTTCCAACTTCCGTTTTTGGTTGGAACTATTTTTCCATGAATATTTCGTATGTATTGACATCGGGAATAAACATAGAAGAGGGAAAGGGTTAAAGGTCAAACAAATCACGTGCTACTAGAAAGTAAAGACAAACAGTACCATAAAGCCTTTGTTTTCATAAGCATTTTATGCCTTTTGCAAACAGAGTGGAACCTTGATCACAATGCGTATCAAGCTTTTTATTTGAGTCTTAATTCGTTCCCAAACTTTTGATTGGTCAGATTTGAGTTCTCAAACTTTTGATTGGTCAGATATTAGCCAAAGGCTGAAAACTGACCAATCAAAACCTTGAAAACGAATTCAGACTCAAATTAAGGTTTTATAAGCATGGACCCTGATCACAAGGCGTATCAATAAGCTGCGTGAACCGGGTCTGCTCTGTTTGTTTATGGAATTTTTTGTAGCTCTGATTTAACAATTTTCATCATAGTAAATAAATGACATTTAATTGATTCTTTATATGAATATTAAGAGGACATACAACCCTAAATAAATATTAAACAGAGCGAAGGGTTAAGACGGGATGAATATGCTACGATGTTATGGTGTAAAACCATACTGCAATGAAATTCAAAACTATGACATGGTGACATTTAAATTCTACAACTTGTGGTCGATAGTGAAACGTGTAGTAAACAGCTACAACCAGTGTCACGTTGTGTATATGCGTGAATTCGTCCGCCTCTTTCAAAATACAAACTATGTTATCATTACGAGACGTACGCGTTAATGCTTGTTATGACCCTACTATTGTTTATGACCCGGCATATTGTTTTTGCCCTTTTTGAATGTGTGTTTGTTTGGCAACTTTAACGTTGATGATAATGTTATAGCCGTTGTACATACATACTTCAAACTTGGCATGCATGTGCAACTTATAAAGGCAAACATCTTTAGATGTGACTTATTAAGGTCAAGATAATATATTAAGGTCAAATGTCGAATTATTGCCAAATATATATTGGCGATAATCGGGGGCATAGTGTTTCACAAACACATCTTGTTGAACTTAAGTTTAGTTCGCCCTGAACAACTAATACAGCTGCGTTGTTTTGCACTTTTAATTACTACTCATGAACAGACTCAATAAAACCGAGTCTGCAATTTTCTCCTTTTGCATTTCTACTTTTGTTTTCGAAGGACAACCCATTTTCAAAATATATGTACTTCACAACAGCAGGTGTTAAGTGCGTGTGTGGCGGCCGTAAAAAGTCGCCCCGTACTTCATTCTCAGTGTTGTTATATTTTCTGGTCCTTCGGGATCATTAGTTTTCATGTTATCAGTTTTGAAAATTGAATACCGCTTAAGCCGGCGCTAGGGGCGTGAGTAATGTTGCACTTTTAATTACTACTCATGAACAGACTCAATAAAACCGATTCTGCAATTTTCTCTTTTTGTATTTCTGCTTTTGCTTTCGAAGGATCATCCAGTTTCAGAATATATTTCACTGCTTGCTAATTGCCATAAACAGGTGTAAACATATTTTGTTTGACCAGTATCATTGCGATTTATTTTGTATTTAAACAAAAACTTATAATAGCTGTAACATCAAATTAGCACATACTTAATATGCCTCTATGTTTACGCATTGTAATATAGCGTTCTACAGGAACCTTCTGTATTACTTTCGTCCTGCATTAAGCAATCAGATGCCTTTTAACACTTTCCCTCATGTAAACGTGTTTTCACGCATTTGCAAAAAGATTAGACCGAGATCAGGGTCTACTCTGTTTGCAAATAGAATTTCAAAGATATGTGCCTTTACTTTCTGAAATAGCTACAATGTTTGACCCTCCATATTTCATTATAACAATTCTGTCCATGAATATTTTGTAGGTATTGGAATTTGAAATAAACATAGAACAGGGAAAGGGTTAAAGACATCTATGTTTATTTATAAAAAGGGCACTTTAGAAGAGATCGTGCTATATAAAAAAAAAGATAATTCAAATATTTTACATTGATCGAGTACAAAACAAAAACATATTTAAGTACTTTTTACAAGCATCAGTATATTATAAATATAATGAAACATTGCCAGTGTCAATTCTTAAAATTCAACCGCTGTGAATGTTGTTTGTAGTTTTGCAATATTGGAACATTCTTCAAATACTCTTCAAATTGGTGCTACGTTGTTTTGTTGTGTATATATTGGAAACTACTAGAACAAGATATTTGCAAATTCTGGTTTGCGCTTATCACGGTAAATCTTAAGAAATGCAATTGCATGCATTTTTTATATTAACCGTTTGATGGTACACGATAGTCATGCCTTAGGGTGTGTTTTTTGCCTTTGAATTGTCTATAATGGATTGTATCAGATGTGATGCATCATTACCCATCAGCGATTCGCTTTCTTTAGCCAGATTATAAACGAAAAAGATAGTATGCAATTGTTGTTTTTTTCACCCTTATTTCCACTGTGTAGAACAGAAGAGTGTCGGAAAGAAGGTCATACCTCTAAACATGTTCAGAATAAGGAGTTTAAAGTGTATTGTGAGCATAGGTGCCAGCTACATATAAAGGCTACAGATAAAATACTAAAATCATCTTTTCTCCACCAAGCCCAATGACGTGACTACTCTTTAGAATAGTCTCTTCGATATGAAATCTAAAGAGTGATCACAACATAGGGTTAGGTGGAGAAAGAAGAGAAGTTAATCTTGAAAATGTTTTAATTCTTCGCTTGCTAATCGCGTCAATATACCTACCTGTAAATAGTGAAGTTGATTGTGCAACCAGTGCACTCCACAGCAGTGATTGCACAGCGATACACTTGTACACAGTGAAGATATATGTAATTATACCACAGGGCATGGGTAAAGAAGGAGAAATGTATTTTAAAATTCAGCAAGCGAAGGGTTAATTTACGCATTATATCTGGAAATTTGTGGAATCTAGATGGACATCTGTGGAATCATATTAAGAATTGATCATTGTCATGGCAACACTTCATGTCAACTTTATAAATTATACGACATCATGCGTCTCGCACAATAGTATTTGTTGTTCAAAAGCAAAGAAACCTCAACAAAATTATTTAAAAAGGCAGATTCTATCAGTTCCGTTTTTTTCGACGATTTCATAAAAAATAATAATCAAAGAATTCGGATGCTACATAATCTCGTCTGGGGGTTCCTACTTCTGTCACGTGTTTCGCGTAATGCGCATACCATCGTGTGAACCATTGAACCAATCCTTGATTTCTGAATGTGGTAATAGAACATTATATATCGGATTTCAGCAACTTGCGTCGTCAGCTACAATTTGCGTTTGATTAATTTCATCTCTTTTTCTTTCAAAACTACAGTAAAACCTCTCATAACCGGACGTTAAATTGAGTATAAATATCGGTCTTGGAGACAGGTGACAGCTTAATGCAGGGTGGAAGTCATGCAGAAAGCTCCTAGAGGAGCTTTCTGCATGACTTTAACCCTGCATTAAGCGGTCACCTGCCTAAAATATCTAAATTCGTCTCTTCTTGAATTCCGGTTAGGAGAGTATGTACTGTATTAATGAAATAACAATGAGTGTTTGAACAAATGAGGCATCGCGTTACTCGATTGTTTCATCTTGATCCACGCTATTTGCTTAGACAACTACAGATTCGACAACGTGTCACGAGTGAAGACTTTGCTAGAGTGACAAAGGACTCGGATGTATTTGACACCTCAAACTGTTGGATCTAATATGTTTGTAAATTCAGTAAAATCAGTTATCAGCGGCCATTCATTTTTTGAACATAAGAGTATTAAACACATAATGCAGGGCAATCTTAATGCCGATAGCTCCTATGGGAGATTTATGCATTACTTTTGACCTGCATTAAGCTACCACCTGCCTTACAAATTCATAACTATATCTAATTCTGTTTATATATTAACCCTTTCGCTGCCAATGTCGCATCTGTGATTACCTATGCAAACAGTCGTGATCCAGATGAGACGCCGAGTAACTCGGCGTCTAATCAGGATCCAAATTGTTTGTTACTGTTACTATATTTTTAAAACAAAAATGAAGAAAATTAAAAAATGAAAATTTGTAGCAGACGACAAAGTTAGCAGACGAGTTTTGCAGCGAAAGGGTTAAGACAGGTTGTACTGTACGTGTTTATTACCAATCAGAAGGACCTGATTAGAACTAGTTTCTCTTGAACCCATCGCCTCAAATTGGACCAGGCTCCGCTTCAACCCATTACCGCATAGGCTATTTTTTAGATACAACCTCTTTGGATATATCTACCGAAAAGGAGCATTAACTAGAGAAAAGGAATTTTTGTAGTTTGAAACCATTGTGATAAATAGAGCATTTGCTCCTATAGGAGCAAATGCTCTATTTATCACAATGGTTTCACAAAGTGACTTTTACAGAGTCGTCAAAAGTCGTCAATATGGGGCAATGGGCTAAACATATGTCTGCTAATCGCGACTGACAGTTAAAAACATTTTGGATCCAGATAAGACGCCGAGTAAATCGGCATTCCATCACAATCCAAGCTGTTTGACACATGGTAAATCGTGTTTTGAAAGTTTCAAAACATCGGAAGCATGTTAATATTGTAATAGATTAAAAGTGAAGCAGACAACATTTTTAAAGTATGATAAAGGTTGAAAGCGAGTGGCACCGTGCTTTATCACCATCATGGAAATACGGCGTGTCGCAATTAAGCAGTTTCATTAAAATGTTGTACTTCATTCAGTGTTTTAATTATCTTTTTTCAGTTTTCAAACTTCATTTCGCTATTCAATTTATTTGAAAATATGGTTTTGTCACTTCATTTGGCATAGTTCAACAATGCACCAGCCGATACGTCATCCATATCATGCGTGTCAACCTGCGTTGCGTAATGTAGAAATTATATCTAATAAAGCACACCAGAATACATACATGTATAGGCTTTGGAATAAACGCAGAATTGCGTTTAATTCCAGGAGCGTAGCTGAATCCAAATGTAATCCTGGCTATAGGGGTGCGAGGACACGCTCCTCCGGGAAGATTTAGATTTGTGTAGTTTTGAAACCATTGAGAAAAATAGAGTATCATACTTACATGACAGAAGATTTACATTTGTGCCCACTTAGCCTTCAATTTTGGATCTATGTTGGCCATAATAATAATTTCATCTTTCAGATTAATGTAACGCAATAGCTTGTATATAGTTAACCCCCTGACTGAGCATGCTCATCATCTCTAGAGATGAAAGATCCGGTGGGTCAGCATTCAACCATTTCAGAGTCTAAGTCTGACGTCATTCTCAGTATCTGATTGGTCACAGTTTGGGAAGAGGTGAAATAAGTTATGTGAACAGCCAGTTTCTATCTTCGATAAACACTTTCCAGCGTGTTAACCATGTTAATATACGAGCATATACAGTAAAACCTCTCTATAACGGCCACTAAATTACATCAAGTATTGTGTGTTAAATGATGGTGGCTGCTTAAAGCAAGGTGAAAGTAAAACAGAACGCTCCTATTGGAGCGTTCTGTTTTACTTTCATCTTGCTTTAAGCAGCCACCTGCCCTATATACCAACTAATTAACACATTTTAGTGGTCGTTATAGAGAGGTTTTGCTGTATTAGTCATACAATAATTTTAGCCATACCATGCTGTGAAAAACTGTCTCCTGGTTTAATTTTGAGAATTTGCCAATCCATCAAGTTTTTTTTATATAAAAACAACAACATCGCTCGAATGTCAAACATATTATATTCTGATGAGAACATTTGTTAAACGGAGTTTGCCAGGGCGAACGGACTGATATGGCCGGTGTAGATGTCGCAAATCCGACGCGCTAACCGAAGAAAATAATTTTCTATGGATAAAGCAATATTCCATGAACAAATGCTATATTGCATGAATTACATTGACCTCATTTAATGACGTCATTATTGAAATCTGACAAAATTTGAAAAGCGCGTAGCTACATGTAGATAAAAAACAACTAATGTACCCACCGTGGCTAGAGGGGCTCCGAGAGGGTGGGGGCATGCTCCCCGGGACATTTTGTTATCCTAGATAGCTGTAGATGGATTTTGGAGTGTATTCCAGCAATAAATCAAGGAACATATAACAGAATCAAGAACTTTAACTTATTTCCTCATATATGTTTAGCCCCAACATAAAAGAGCAAATCTTATAAATGTGTATTTTGAAACCATTGTGATAAATAGAGCATTTGCTCCTATTGGAGCAAATGTTCTATTTATCACAATCTTTTCAAAAAGTGACTTTACAGAAGCGTGAAAAGATGTAAATATGAGGGAATGAGTTATATCTTAAACGAGAAGACAGAACTCTGACAAAGCCTATCCCCATCCCAATTGAACCTTATTGTTGTATTGCATATTGGCCATATTTATGCTTTCATCTTTCACACTGACGTTGCACATGTGTACAAGTGCGTGTCTCGAGCTACACCCCTGACTTGTGAAGGGTGTCGCCGTCCTCCTCGATTTAGTCATCAATTTATCAGCTTTCAGATTTTAGTTTTTGTGGTACTTCTCTTGAGTATAACCATTAATCGGTAGCGAATGTCATCTTACGCTGTTTAACCCTTCGCTTGCTATTCGCGTCAATATACCTACCAGTAAATAGTGAAGACCCAGATGAGACAGCTCCTGCAGGAGCTGTCTCATCAGGGTCTGCACTATTTACAAGTTGATTGTGCAACCAGTGCACCCCACAGCAGTGATTGCACAGCGAAATACTTGTACACAGCGAAGATATATGTAATTATACAACAGGGCATGGGTAAAGAAGGAGAAATGTATTTTAAAATTCAGCAAGCGAAGGGTTAAAATGCTGTTTTCTACGAACTGTGGTTCATCATTCCGATCAGAGAGTCAGCTTGGGTTCTGATGAGGCAATGAGTTCCGCATGCTTCCAAACAGATTATCATGAATTCGCCCGCATGTAATCTCGTCTACGAAAAGATATTATTTCATTTCACTACTTGAATCAATATTACATCTAGGCATAATTGTGCACATCCTTTCAAATTATTGCCGTAATAACTATGGTTTTGTGAACTCATTTGTTCAAATGAAAGTTTCCTTAAGAAATGAGCAAAACATGAGAGCAAAACACTTTTGACTAAATTAGACAGTTACGAGAGCGCAGGTTCAAATCTATTTTTTAATACAAATTTAAAACAATTTAAAAAACTAAACCATTAAAGAAAGTTTAATTTACACGGAATCCAAGAAAAGATTTACAGTAAAACCAAATGAAGCCATATTAATGATATCACAAAGCGTTCAAAACTGAACAGCAATTCATCGAAATATGGTCTACTGTTTAACCCGATGTCAACCGTTAATATGCGGTAACCGAGTATACAAGACATTTGAAAACACTGTAGAAAATTATCACATAGCTCCAATGGGCGCCCTTTTACCAGGGTCTTCGCTGCTTGTCATACAAATCATTTTCTTCAGTTTATAATTATGTACATAAAATATTTTTGTTAAGTAAATTATCAGAAAAGAAGGTGCCAGTTATTGAGTACAGTAGAACCCCTCTAATGCGACCACTTAATGAATAAACATGAATGTCTTTATAAGCAGGTGGTTGCTTAATACAAAACAAAAGTAATGCAGAAAGCTCCTCTATGAGCTTTCTGCATTACTTTTGTGCGGAATTAAGCTTCCACTCGCCTCTAACACCTAGAATTAAACCTATTTTAAGTGGTCGCATTAGAGGGGGTTTACTGTAGTTAAAAGGTTAGGGTGGATCAACGTTCGATCTGGTACAATTATGACTATTTGCTACTCGATCAAGCTTGAGCAAAACAATTGACGACGTGTAATGGCACAAGCTTAGAGAAACTGATGATGGGGTATCAAACAGCTTAGCTCCTGATGCGGTGCCGGGATGTATGCCGTCACATCAGACTCCAAGATCTTTGTAAATGCCACTCTGGTCGCGGCTAGTGGGATAAGAGTTAAAAGTCAACGTTAGATTATGCACAGGTCTTTATATCTTTGTTGTGTGCAAACATTTAATTTGGAGTCTATTCTATTTTTGTTTCTATTATTACTGGTTAAAATTCAAATGTGAGAACAATTTTTTTTTATCATACATGTAATTCTATATTTCAATGTCCCGATCACACCGCTAACTGAACATTTTGTAATTCGTCTTTGCCCAGCCGGTACTTGTCATTTTATGCATTTCGATCAATAACGTATCTTGAATACCTGTGTTATAATTTGAGTTAATTAACATAATTATGTGGTTAAAATGAAAACGAACTGGAATGGGAATAACACGAATGTAAGTCTTTGTTTAAAAAGACACACAGCAGAACAAGATCCACACTAGTTTTCCTTAGTGATTTACGGCGTACATACAATTCAAATACTATACAGTTTGCATAACACTAAATAGCATGATATCCGTTGAATTGTAGATTGCGCACGCTAAATATGGCAGGGTTTTCAGATAAAGGTGCGGACATGAACATTAAAATCGTCATTTCTCCACCAAAATCTATGTTGTGACCAACCTTAGAATCGTATCGAAGAGTGGTCACAGTATATGGTTTAGGGGAGAAATAAAGAAGTTATTCTTGATATTTTTTTTTTAATTTAGATATCTTATCTGGACATCTGGATATTTATGGTGTACATAATTGAACTAAACTGTGTGTTATGAGCAGTTCATACGTGTAGATTTTATTATCGGTTATGCAGGGAAGAGGTTTTACCCTTCTCTTGCTGAATTTTAAAATACATTTCTCCTTCTTTACCCATGCCCAGTTGTATAATTACATATATCTTCACTGTGTACAAGTATTTCGCTGTGCAATCACTGCTCTGCTGTGGAGTGCAATGGTTGCACAATCAACTTGTAAATAGTGCAGACCCTGATGAGACAGCTCCTGCAGGAGCTGTCTCATCTGGGTCTTCACTATTTTACAGGTAGGTATATTGACGTGAATAGCAAGCGAAGGGTTAATAAGAACGGACTACTATAATGATGACCCATGCGTTTGAATGTGTCCTGTTTACTTATTTATAGCCCAAAGCAGTGCTTAACCCTTTCCCTTATATAAACGCGTTTTCATGTTTTGGGTTCCTGTAGGAGAAGTCTGATCAGGGTCTGCTCTGCGTTCTATTGACATAATATGGATTTAATTCCACGGTTTTTGCCGTAATAAAAATATTTAATTCATCAGTCATGATACAAAATCAGTTGAATATTCATGAAGGCAGGACTTCTTGTACAGATAAGAAAGGATTGCATGGAATAGTGGTTCCTACCGGTTAGTGATTTTATATTTATTGTATATCTATTGCATATATTTCATTGACTGGATGGACGATCATGCCGTTCCTTCCGGTTTATGATTTCATATCTATTGTATATATTTTGTATATCCTTCACTGACCGGATGGACGATCATACGTTTCCGTCCGGCTAGTGATTTTTATATTTATCGTATATCTATTGTAAATTTTTCATTGTCTTGATAGATAATCATGCGGTTCGTTCCAATTATTGATTTCATCCATGTACAGCGTTTTTGAACGCACATATCCTGTGTGAAAAGAGCGCTATATAAATGTGGTATAATAATAATAATTATTATTATTATAATAATAAATAATAATAATAGTATCATGCGTGTTAACAACCTCCAAAGTAAAAAGGAATAGATAAAAAGGATTGGGTTCAGTTATACATTAGTTGTGAGCAACGTAACGGTTGCACAGCTAGAGAGTAACGTGGTTGCTTTCTCCACGTTAAACCCTTTACTACATGAATATTCATGTAACAAATAATGACGTCATGAATTGTAATTAGATTAACTATTATAATCGTACATGGATACAGGGAATTCTGGCTTAGGTGGAAACTATAGAATCATATCTATATCATATCATATGCAAACAGGATAGACCCTCAAAGGACGGCTAGGAGTCGTCTGATCTGGGTCTTCCCTTTTTGCAAAAGCGTAGAAAAGCGTATTTATGGAGGAAATGGATAAAATATACAACGTGGTAACTAAACACTCCAATGTGTTTTAGTTTCCCCTGAGAAACTGACAACAATCACTTAAAACCTACTGGTCCATTAGGCATTGCAGTAAATTTTTTGAGCATCACCGACAATGCAGTCGAAATTAGCTGAGATTGCATTTCAGTCAGATTGTTTGTGTGATTGTATTCCTTTTAATATACTGAGAATATTGCCATAAAGTGCGTTGAAATTGTGCAATAGGGACCACTTTATCACTGAGAACTGCCAAACGAGGATTGTTAAATGTTGTATACCGATGTATCAATATCGGAACATAAGTTTCAAAACCTGAATACATAAATACTTGGAACTGCTCTGATCTAATATTTCGACCACTAAGGGCCTTTTTCAAAGATTATTTGAATATTTTCTTCATTGAAAACCTGAATAGACGTAACATTGTTTCTTGTAACCAATCTCTGGAAAATAATACGGAATGGAAAGATATAAATTTGTCCTGAACTATGGCGAATGCATTTGAAAAAGCTGCCGAGTACATGCAACGATATGATCCATTTCATAACTTATATTATTGCCTAGCACTAAGCACTGATATTAATATACGATGTGCATCTATTAATAAAACATGACACCACTATGTATATGAATAGCATACCTTTTAGTGAAATGGTCACTCGATGAACATTCATTTAAAAAGTAACGACATGATGCATATTAATTAGATTCATTTTATATATTATGGCATATTAACCCTTCGCTTGCTATTCGCGTCAATATACCCATCTGTAAATAGTGAAGACCCAGATGAGACAGCTCCTGCAGGAGCTGTCTCATCAGGGTCTGCATTATTTACAAGTTGATTGTGCAACCAGTGTACTCCACAGCAGTGATTGCACAGCAAAATACTTGTACACAGTGAAGATATATCGTCGCTGTGCTGACAAAGCCTCGTATAATGAAAATCACTACTTTTCAGGAGAAGCAAAAAACTGATTATTTTTATGAATTCGTCTTTATGTGACAAATAAGGTCTATATTCTGGTACCATATTAAAACACAAATTAATAGATAAAACTTTATTTATTATATCATTAATAAGACTTTATTTTTTCTATCATTTGGTATGACGATTTTTTAAATGTACGATATTTTTGTTCCAAGTTTTGTTCACTTTATGTATATATGAGCTTTTACCACTTATACGATATTTCGTCGTTTATTTTTGATCCGGCGATCATAATATACGACAATTTACATTTCACTTGAATTTAAGCTTTGTACCTTTACACAAAAAGAAAAGGACAGACCTATGCTCTATGTACCACAATACATGCAGTGACCTAATCTGCATGTGTTTTGATATGTTTAATGGCATTGCTCCGCATGGTTGAGGAGTAAAATTTATACGAGGTTTTGATATTGAAAACCTCAGACCAATAAATATACGAGGTTTAGTCACGGGCGAGTTTTGACACTTTTTATTGGTCGATTGCGCTGAGATTTTGACAGGATGTGGGCATTGTACATTTAAATAGAAATCGTGAAGAAACGATTGTCGGCCAAAATGGATATACGAGGTTTTGTCAGCACAGCGACGATATGGCATATTAACCCTTCGCTTTCTATTCGCGTCAATATACCTACCTGTAAATAGTGAAGACCCAGATGAGACAGCTCCTGCAGGAGCTGTCTCATCAGGGTCTGCAATATTTACAAGTTGATTGTGCACCCAGTGTACTCCACAGCAGTGATTGCACAGTGCAATACTTGTACACAGTGAAGATATATGTTATTATACAACAGGGCATGGGTAAAGAAGGAGAAATGTATTTTAAAATTCAGCAAGAGAAGGGTTATAACAGGACATGTTGGTCATTGCGAAAACTGCACATATTATTTCACAAGCAACATATACCCTGATACTTATTTAATATGCAAGGAGTTAATGCTTAAACAATAGTTTTAATCACATGTTTTACATGTTAGATGTGTGTCTATTGTTATTACATGTATATTTAATTTACTTGTGTTTGTGTCAAGTTGTTTCGCATGCTATGTTTGTCATATGGTATAAAAGCTGTATAGAGCTTGTTGTATAACTTTGTTTAACTGCTGTTGAAAAGCTTCGACTTTAAATAATTGTCACTTGATTTAAAACAGAGCAGACCCTATGGGGGCCGTCTAATCTGAGTCTACTCTGTTAGCAAAAAGGCGTATAAAGATGTATGTATGTACATTGTATTAAAGGGTAACAACATTAACGTTTGACTGTATAGTTATATAACCAAACAGGCTCTGGTCACATTTTTTCCATTCCCTCATATTGACGACTTTTGACGACTCTGTAAAAGTCACTTTATGAAATTATTGTGATAAATAGAGCATTTGCTCCTATAGGAGCAAATGATCTATTTATCACAATGGTTTCAAACTACAAAATTCTAAAATGTTCCTTTTCTCTAGTTAATGCTCCTTTTCGGTAGATTTATTCAAAGAGGTTGTATCTAACAATAGCTATATTAGAACCCCTCTAATGCGACCACTTAATGAATAAACATGTGTCTTTATACATGTACGCAGGTGGCTGCTTAATGCAGTGCAAAAGTAATACCTTTGACCTGCATTAGGCTACCACCTGCATCTAGCACCCAGAATTATACCTATTTAGGTGGTCGCATTAGCGGGATTTCACTGTAAACTGAACGCTCCACTGTGGCTAAAAGTATTTGACGTCTAACACAAAGTTGCCGATATTCTTTACCCTTTCGCCTTCACAGTTGTATCTTAAGTACCTACGCAAACAGTTTCGATCCAGGTGTCGGGTATCTCTGTATCTCACTAGGATCCAAACTCGGTGTTACTGTGGTAATGTACATTGCAATTTGTACATGTACTACATACCGGTGGCTTATGTAACTAGGCTTACAAGTACCTGAACACTGACCTCATTGTGAACGATACATTATATTATTATTACACATTATATACCACATTTCGGTAGCTAATGTAACTAGGCGTACCATTTATCTGCACACTGACCCCATGTAAATGATACATTACATTTTGTACTACAGTGCTCCCTCTCTACAACGACACCCTTTGGGATACGAATAATATATGTGTTGTTCAGAGGGAGTTGTTATAGGGAGGGAAAATCAAACATAATAAGCTTGTTTGCAGATACCCAGATAAGGTGTATTTCGAGAACTAAAACCGTTATGCCTCAATCAAACCCTTTGTTGTGACCACTCTTTAGAATCGTCACAAAGTGACGATTCTAAAGAGTGGTCACAACATAGGGTTTGATGGAGGCATAAAGAAAATACGCTGGAAAAAAGTTGTTTCTGGAGCCTTGTTGTTTCGGAAACAGTGACATGCGTTGTTGTAAGGAGGGAATCGTTATTGAGAGGGTCGTTGTAGGGAGGGAGCACTGTACATATCGGTGGCTATCGGTGGCTACTGTAACTAGACTTATATTTAAACGATACATTAAAGTTTCATTGGCCCAGCTAAATCAGCTCAATTTGATATATTTTCCGTTCAGTAGTATTATTCCTCTGTCCAGTCCAGTGCAATTATAAAATATACTTAGAATTATGTACAGTAAACCTCTCTAAACCTGAGTTTAGTCTAGTTACCGGTCTTGGAGACAGGTGGCAGCTTACTGCCGAGTGAAAGTCAAACGGAAAGTTCCTCTAGGAGCTTTCTGCACGATTTTTAACCTGCATTAAGCGGCCGTCTGCCTCTAAAAGGTCTTCACTATTTACAGGTAGGTATATTGACGTGAATAGCAAGCGAAGGGTTAAAAATGAATATACGATTTTCTCACAAGTACATTGACCCTTAGTTTTGTTACACGCATGCTTATGGTTATACGCCTTAGCCCTTTTAGTATGGGAAATGAGCCACTAATGACCTTTGCAAACAGTGCAGACCTAGATGAGAGAGACCCTATAGAATACCGCTCATCACGATCTGCACTACTTGAAACAACCCCTGCATATTCACGGTAAGCTTGTACTGTTTAAATTTTGGACTAGTCCATTTGAAAATCAGCAATCAACATATTTCTTCAGCGCATATGTACATAGCCGATAATAATGTACCACTTTCTATCAATAGTAGAAACTTAAACTATACTTTTTTTTTAAAAAAAAGTAACAACTTGTTGATATCGGTAACATCTTAACATTTCTCCACCATAAACACATTGAACTGGAATATATACAAATTATACCCGTCCTTGGTTCTTATATGAGTTTTACCTTCACAACGTATACTAGTATAAACAGTATTTTATTTACAGATATATTTTACAACCGGCGTGACCTATCTATGTAAGTCCTCTCCCCAAGTCAAGGTAATTACATCCCATGACACATTCAACATTCATACATATAGTTAGACCTATTAATCCGAATTTTTAGTACAGAAGAATTGAGGAATTTTAGCTCTTGTAGAAAGCCTCTAGAGGAATATTTTGCGTGAATGTAATCCCGCATTAACATATTCTCTCGTAGAATTTAAGACCTGGCCTCTTTGAATATATTTACTGGAAAGGCGCATTTAATAGACAAAAATATGAAACATTTAGATAGCAATGTGATAAATAGAGCATTTGCTTCGTAGGAATAAATGCTCTATTTATTACAATGGTTTCAAAAAGTGACCTTTACAGAGGCGAAGAATTTGAGTTATCCAGATATTCATGGTATATTGTACATTCAGCTATGGCACAATTGGATCAATTTTATCACATAATCGACCGTGTGGGAGTGCCGAAACAGGGTGGCGTAATTCGCAGAAATGCACTTAGTCTAGTGCATTTTTATGCAAATGAGCAGTTTGAATCCGCCTGCACCATGCAGTAAAAAATGGCCGAAACATCCATCAGATATAGTCTGGTTCACTTTCTATGGAACTTTGTAAGGCGTATGTGATAAAACGAATCTTACATTCGTGTTCAAAATAAATTGTCATGAAACTCGTGTACTACATGTATAATGAATACTACACTCATGTCATATTATTATAGTAAACTCGTTTTATAAAAACAATTTGTAATGCACACTTATGTAAGATTCTCTATATACTACATGGGTATTACATTGTAAATTGAATATTAACACGCCAGACACAAAAATGTCCCCTAAGAAACGCTCCTGGTGCATTCTTTTTTGTAAAAGGAGCTTCACTAAATGCCACCAATGTACTCTTTGGCATTAATTGAAAATTCCGAATACCTATACATCTTGCAGAACAGCGTTAACAGTGTTTCACACCGGACAAAACTACTGAATAATGAACACTCCGCTGAAAATAAAACTTACAGTAAGGCAGTGTGAGTTCTCACAAATATATTCAGGGAAACGATTTTAACATTTACATTTATTAAACGCATCAGCATTTCCCCTATCTAGTTCAATTCAATTACAGAGAAATTCAAATCGATTATTACGATATTTTCTCCCAAGCGACAGAATAAATTGTTTTGTCATTCTAAATTACCAAGTAAGTGTCGCGACACTATATAGATACATATATGAATGTAAATAAAGGTTAATCGTGAACTGAGTATCAATATAATATTATGTCATTGCTCTCTCGTTGAAGACGGTGCAGCTAGGTTATTAATGTAATACGTATTTACTGACAACAAGACACATGTGATTCAAGCTAGGTTATAAATCGAGGGCTTGGTGCAAAACTATTGTAACTCCTTCACTTTGTGAAGGAGTTACAATAGTTTTGCACCAAGCCCTCGAAATGTAATACTGACTTACTGACAACAAAACACTTGTGATTCAAATGAGTGTAAAATCCGGTAAACGGACATTAGCCCACCCGGACGACAGCCCACCAGGATGACAGCCCACCATTTCTCTAAGGGCGGACATTAGCCCACTCGTGTTTTCGAGGGGGCGGACAATAGCCCACTCGTGGTTTTGTGGAGGGCGGACATTAGCCCACTCGTGGTTTTTTGATGGGCGGACATTAGCCCACTCGGACAATAGACCCCTCGCGCTGCATATTAACGAGGCGGACATTAGCCCACCCGGACAATAGACCCCTCGAGATTATAATATATGTTTATTCACACTCCCAAATAGGTGAAAATCGTTGTAATTACCCATGATTTATCAAATATTCAGATACTCTTACTGGTTCTTCATGTTACGGAAAAAAAGTCTCTTTCGGACCGAGGATGTTTGGCCCCTAATTATCTTAGTTATAATGTTTGTTTATGTTCCATTAACAGCTAAGCTTGACCTGATTTGCATTTGCAAACAAATTGGACCCAGATGAGACGCCGATTCAATCGGCGTCTCATCAGGATCCAAGTTGTTTGACACCCAGTCAACAGTTTTGTAACCGCTCATGTAACTCAGAAGTAAGTACAAAAATGCAATGTTGTGGCAGGCATGACTTTCTACGTACGATAAGGATTATCCCATTTGCTCCAAGTGGATTCTTCCATGCTTATATATTGGATTATTCTATCTTTTATCTAAGGGACGTCTGGTCTAAATTTTCATTTTTGTTTTGTTTTATATTGAATGTCCCATCAGCAAACCGTGTAGACTCTGAGTCTACACTGTTTGCCTACGTCCCATATATGGGATAAAGGGAGCAAATGGGTTAATATAGTGTTGTGTTTATTCGTTGAGCTGCGTTAACTCTTTCGCTGACAACTTTTGCCGTCTGCATACTTTGTCGTCTGCTACAATTTTCAGTTTTCGTTTTTTCTTTATTTTTGTCTCATAAAATAGTAACAGAAACAAACAGTTTGGATCCTAATGAGACGCAGAGTTACTCGTCGCCTAATCTAGGTCCAAACTGTTTGCACAGGTAATCGCACAGGTAATCGCACAGGGTAATCGCACAGGTAATCGCACAGGTAATCGCCAGAATTGCTGGACACAGTAACTGTGTCCTCTGCTTGTTAAATAAACAAAAGTCAAACAGTTTGTATCCTGATTAGACGTAGCCATACTCGGCGTCTCATCTGGATCCACACTGTTTGCATGTGATATCACCATATCACCGACCCTTCTTCATGTCACTGGAGAGATTAAGTAATCAGGTTTTCATTATGAACATTTTACAGTAACAGCATATCATTTCACCCCAGATAAAAATGATTCAAACCAAGATGTCCTCCGAGCCCACAGTTAAGTTAACCCGAGCAGTTTTTAAGGGTAATCAACTTACTGTTATCACTTTTTATTAGGAAAATGCATTTATTTTATTACACCTAACAAATATTACAATAAACATGGTGGATTATGCATTTCTATACGAGTATTATTGGTGCAACTACTTTATTCATATACATCGCAATACAAACTATGTTAACCCTTCGCTTGCTATTCACGTCAATATACCTACCTGTAAATAGTGTACATCCAGTTGAGACAGCTCCTGCGGGAGCTGTCTCATCAGGGTCTGCACTATTTACAAGTTGATTGTGCAACCAGTGCACTGCACAGCAGTGATTACACAGAGAGATACTTGTACAGAGTCAAGATATATGTAATTATACAACAGGGCATGGGTAAAGAAGGAGAAATGTATTTTAAAAATTCAGCAAAAGAAGGGTTAACAATCGACCGTGTGCAAAGGTGTGTGCCGTTCAAATTATTATCTATTAACTGTGAAGTCACTATGGTAACATATCGTATAAAACAGGCAGTTCAAGCATGAAAAATACTATTCTAGTAGCCCAATACGAATGATTAATAAAAAATATTACAATGTGTGTATTTATATGATCCGTTTTTAACCTTTAGCCTGCTGCGTACGGATGAGTAATTACCTTTGCAAACAGTTTGGATCCAGATGAGACGCCGAGTAACTCGGCGTCTCATTAGGACCCAAAATGTTTGATATTCTGGCCATGCTGTTGAAAACAAATGCAAGATAATGAACAATGACAACTGAAATCGATGACATTTTCTACCAACAAAATTTTGCTCAGCAGGCTAATGGTTAATTGATATAGTCAGTGTAAACAACTGGTATTGACCTCGACCTTTTATACCTAATAATCAGAAACATGCATGCAGTGTTTGGCGATTTTGTGTGCCACAATTAGTTTTGTATCTTGTTTTTAAGAGCTGCTTCCTGTGATGCTGTGTGACCTGACACTATGCACAGGATATTTATGACACAACAGAGAACAAAATTTGTCAAGCTGCGCAGGCAGTTTGTTCTGTATATTTTACAAAATAGTTCTTTTTTCAAGATCTGCCGTCTGTGATATTGGGTTCTGAAATGTATAGGTTAGAACTAAGCGGCACAAGCCTGCACAGATTGATAATGTTGTTTATCACGGTTTGTTCCGTTCCGTGTTTACATGTCAACGGACGGACACACCGAAGGACAGAAGCCCGGTGGCGATGCTAATTCCCCTTCACAACATTACAGCGGCGAAATAATACCATTTGGTGGCAGTGATAAGATTAGCCTCAATAGTGCTGCAAAATAGCGCATATTAGATGGAAGCAATAGTGCGTACTCATATACAAAAATCTCAATTCTCCTCCCGAAGAGACGATTCTAAAGTGTGGTTACAACATAGCGGTTTGTGGAGAAATAAAAGCGTTATTCTTGAAAACGTTTTAATTTACGCATCTTATCTGGACTTCTGGACAAAGTTTATATTCAATACAGTAAAATCTCTCTATAACGGCCACAAAAGTGTGTAAATTATTTTGTCTTTTAGGGCAACTGGTCGCTTAAAGCAATGTGAAAGTAAAACAGAACGCTCCTACAGGAGCGTTCTGTCGTACTTTCACTCTGTTTTAAACAGCCACCTGCCATTAACACAAAATATTTGATGTAATTTAGTGGCCGTTATAAAGAGATTTTACTGTAATACAAACACTGCTTACCCCTCACTATGTCTAGAGATAAGTAAATCGGGATGAACTAATAGAATGTCTTCATTTCCGATTTTAAAAATGTAATGATGTTTTAGTCAGTTTTTTATTTATCGAACACTATGTAAATGAGATGTAAATACAGCGACAGTGGTTCTATATTGGTACGACTTGATTAAATAATACAAATTCTCAAATACGCATTCGCTTAACTTAACTTAGTGCAGGCGCACTGTTCGTGGTAAGGTTTAAATCCATACGTATGTATATGTGAAGTTGACTGGAATTGGGAGAGTTAATGATCAGACAATTGCATGTACATAAATTATTTTAATGCCCATGTTGGGACATATTGTTCTTGCTATGTCTATTTGTTTGTTGGTTGGTTTGTCCCCAACTTTAACGTAAGCGATAATTATGTGGCCATTGCACATGTATACTTCGAACTTGGCATGTATGTGAAACTTGTGGAGGCAAACATTTTTAGGGATGACTTATTAAAGTTAAGTCATATATCAATGTCAAAGGTCATTTTACAGGTCAAATTGATATTGGCGATAATCGGGGGCATGGTGTTTCACAAACATATCTTGCATTGTGGTTTGTTTTTCAAAAAGGTTGATATCGTGTATGTGTTCTCCGAAACATTGAGAACGACTCTCAGTGGTCCAGATAAGATGCGTAAATTAAAACATTTTCAGAAATAACTCCTTTATTCCTCCCCCAAACCCCATTTTGTGACCACAATTTAGAATCGTCTCTTCGAAGCGATTCTAATAAGTGGCCGCAACATAGAGTTTGGTGGAGAAATGATGTTTTTACTACCTTACTATGCACGTTTATCTGTTGCTCTGAAATTATATACAGTTCAACTTCGATATCTCTAACTCGGAAATGAAATCCGTATATACAACAATTTATGATCGCCAGTTTTGCACAATCGCCACAGTGACCCGAGGTAAAACAAAGCGAGGAAACAAAACGTCGTTGCATCTTAACTTACCTAGAAACGTGCTGGTCCAATAACGCGTGCACAGTGGTTTGTAATGGTTCGTGATTTCCGGGGTCCGCTATACTAGATTCTTCTCAATGTCATATATGGTTTGAAAACCGACAAAAAAACAAGAATCAAACGCGAGTTTTTGAAGTTTACTGACTTAATAAATGGAATGCCCATAACCAGCATGCACTTGCAGATTAGACTTATATTTACAGTATGAAGAAAGCCTTTAAATTTGAATTGATAAAATCACTAACAGATAAGATAAATATATATAAATAAACTACCTCTATGTTTCTTAAATCGGTTGATTAAGTAATACAGTAAACCCTCTCTATAACGGCCACTAAATTATGTTAATTAGTTGGTATTTTGGGCAGGTGGTTGCTTATAGCTCCCATGTGAGCGTTCTGTTTAACTTTCACCTTGCTTTAAGCAACCCCCTGCCATTAACACAAAATACTTGATGTAATTTACTTGTCGTTATAGAGATGTTTTACTGTACATTAAATGCACGGCGATCTAAATTAGAACTTCCACACTGAAAATGTAACTATTTCCTCGACAACGTTTGATTGTACTGAACTCATACGTTACTGAATAATTGAGAACCCTGATATCTACTGTGATATATGAAGTCTGCCTTAATGCAGAGACCGTTGAACACACCTACGTCCATGCCGATACCATCAATAACCAAGTTGGGTTTAGAAAATGGGAAGCTTAATGAACATTATATACTTAACAAGTTTTACGTTAAACTAAATTGATAACGCTTACTTCATTATTTTGGTACAAACTACCACAAACTATTGGAATACAAGACTAGAATCAAAAGAACCAATGAAGCCTAGAAAAAAAAATATGCACCTTAGAAGTTCAACAAAATAGACTTTTTTTATAATATTTATAACAAGTAATGGAAGCATTGAAAACAATGCCATAGCCCATTATTGGCTGAATTTTAATTCCAACTGCTGTATATCCGTGACAAGTCAATGTAGTGTTACACAATTCAAACATGATTTGTAACGCATTATAATAACGATAAATACCAAATATCCCTACAATATCTGCTAGCGTTTAGAAATGAATACGGAAAACCTAACACGTTCGGGAAATTCCTAACTTATAGTCAAACTGCTGTAAATCCGTAAAACAACAGTGTATCAACCTTGATTCAAACTTGATCTGTAACGCATTATACTAAAGGTACATACCAAATATCATTTCAATATGTGCAAGAGTTCAGAAAAAAATCCGGAAAACCTAAACTGTCCGAAATATTACTAAGCAAAACTGTTGTAAATCCGTGCAAAAATCAACTTAGCGTAGCAAAATTCAAACGTGATCTGTAGCTCATTGTAATAAAGCTTAAGACCAAACAAAACTACACTATCAGTAAAGGTTTAGAAAAAAACTCCGGAAAACCAAAATGTAACTCACCGGTGGACAGACAGAATGACTGGCGACGGACTGACGCACGAACAAGGTGTGAACCTATTGTCCCCTTCGGCGTTGTCGATAGGAGACTTATAGTGAGATAACTGGTATATTGATGAAACGGAAAAGTGTAAATTCTTACAATTGTAATAATTGGGGGAGTTTAAAAAAATAACTGGAAGGCAGTCAGTTCCATAATAAAAATATAAACCCTGAATAAAATATATATGTAATCTATGTTAGTATATTAGCTTCGTATATTCTCGGTATAGACTTTTGCCAGCAACAGAAAACAGTAGACATACAGTAGATCGTTGACATCTGACACATCTTGTTGTCAAAAGATTAATACATGTAGTTTAGAACACATTGTCACTGGACATCCATGGAAAGAAACTCTCTCTGGAAGAGTGCAACACAATATGAATGAATGACTAGAATTAATGTTTCGTTCCCAATTAACTGTAATGTTATTGGATACAAGACATTCCTGTAAGATAGCAACGGTTTAACTATTTTGAGTTACATTGGATATTGTTTCTGTAACATTTACATTATAAGTAATAGTGAGATGTAATTTCCATTTTTTATAAAACATTATCAGGGCATCAACATTTCATTGTGGTTATATCGTATAATGAAAGAAAAGGAGAAACTATATACTTTACAATAATGTATTCACCGTATGTCCCCGATATGACCTTTGACCTTGATATGTGTCTTTAACCATGATAAGTCACCCGTAAATGATTGCCATCATAAGTTGCACGCGCATTCCAACTTTGAAGTATTTATGTGCAATGGTGAAACAATTATCGCCAACGTTAAAGTAAAGTTGGGGACAAACAGACAAACAAACCAACTAACAGACGGGGCAAAACGTTAAAGACAAACAAACCAAATAACAGACGGAGCAAAACGTTAAAGTTGGGGACAAACAGGCAAACAAACCAACTAACAGACGGAGTAAAAGTGTGTGTGTGTGTGTGTGGTGGGGGGGGGGGGGGGCGGCGGCATTAAACAAACTACATTTTCGAGTATACTCTTTATAAACGATAAATTTACTTGCTTATGGATTATTATCCTTATTCTCTAAATACAGTGGAACCGGTCGTAAGCGGCTATAAAAAAGATGTCTAATTATGAATATGTAAGGCAGGTAGAAGTTCAATACAGGTAAAAGGCAATGCAGAAAACTCCTATTGGAGCTTCCTGCATTACGTTTTCCCTGCATTAACCAACCACCTGCTTTTTAGGATACATATGCCATTATGAAAGCATATTCTATTTCATGGTGTAACTATTTCTTACATGAATATTCACGCAGTATAGAGTCAAAACGCGGTATTGGATCTTACTGTACAGTTAGACAGACAAGTGAATAGGTTCTGATGGGTGACATCACGTACAGAAACAGACAAGGAGCTGTGCTTAACATAATTCGATATCCGTTTGATAAATGGCTATGTGCAATTGTACAGACATCCTATTAATGTATTATATTTAGAACCGTTTCAGTTTTACCGCATCAATTGAAAATGCTCGGCGTGGTTTGGCGATGCTCGGCAAGACTCGTTACCATTTCGAAAATGTTTAGAACTATCACAATAAAAATGTCATGAGGCTGATTTTATACAGAAACTGTTAGATTTAGTTAGAGACATATAATAAAAACAATACCACAGCAATGTGTTACAGTGCTCCCTCCTTACAACGACACCCTTTGGGATACGAATATTGTATGTGCTGTGCAGAGGGAGTTGTTATAGGAAGGGAAATCAAAGATAATTAGCTTGTTTACAGATCCCCAGATAAGGTGTATTTGAGAACTAAAACAGTTATGCCTCAATCAAACCCTATGTTGTGACCACTCTTTAGAATCGTCACAAAGTGACGATTCTAAAGAGTGGTCACAACATAGGGTATGATGGGGGCATAAGGAACATACGATGGAAAAAGGTTGTTTCTGGAGCCTTGTTGTTTCGGAAACAGTGCCATGCGTTGTTGTAAGGAGGGAATCGTTATTGAGAGGGCCGTTGTAGGGAGGGAGCACTGTACATGTTAGACGCATCATCCCATACCAGGGCTTTAGACCACGTTACAACCATTACGGAAATGTCCTATTCAGTTTGAATTGATTTAACGTTTGTGGAGAAATAAAGGAGTTATTCTTGAAAATGTGAAACACACGGCATTCTGGGAAAATTGGTTTGGTTTTAGTAAACCCGGTAAATATATGGGATTGTAATTATGTTGATCATGTTTACTATTGTGTCCATGTGATTAATTATCCATGTATTACCTTGACTGTTAGGTAATTATTGATATGGATTATGCTGATTACAACCACCTCGTCTTATACCCGAGTCACACATATCTTGCTACCAGTTGACGGCCTCTGACACCTAGAGCATGCAACGAATAACAACAACGGCTGTTGACAAAATGACCAAGCAATGCTATAAAGAGTTATCCTGGTCATACTTGGAATGTATTTCTAGGAGTCTGCGAAGGCAAGTATGTGTTCAACATTATCCTTCATATAAATGCTTGTTAAGGCATTTGCAAACAGAGAGGTCCATGATCAGATGGCCCCTATTGGAACCGACTGATCAGTGTCTGCTCTATTTACTTTTACAATTATTATAGATTTGACTATACAGTTTCTGCCAATACCAAAATTCACATGTACATTTGCCATTATAAAAAATAATCGAATAAATATTCATGATGTTACTATTTCTTGCATGGATATTGAATAGGGAAAGGGTTAAGAGCCGAGTCATTTAGCACGTGCCAGCTAAAATACGTAGTATTTTCCTTCAGCAAGGTGGTATTCTCTGGAGACCAGTGCAGTGTATCCGCGAAAGATAATGCGTTGCGATGCTCGAGCGATATTATGCATCGATAAATGCTTGTCTAGCGTTACCGATGCTCTACCCTGAATGCGAATGGTGTTCGGGGATTGTTGCGATCTCCATACATAACAGGACAGATATTGTCCAGTATGACATTCCTATGCATGTGCTCGAATTTGATTTTGTTTGGTTCTTATTTTGTTTAAGTGACTTTAACAGTATTTAAGTCATATCACGACGTCCAACTAATTACAGGTGGAGGAAGACCCCAGATATTCTTCTGTGCACAGAACAAATTGCGCACTTGAGCAAATGGCATATATACACAGGGTGGTTTGATATTGATAGACACTGTGGAGCGTGGTTTGACATTGATAGACACTGTGGAGCCAGATCTACCATAATTTCATAAGCAAGCAGCAGACCCGGATCTGTAGCCGTCTTATATTGATCTACCCTCTTTGCAATGGCATCAAAAGGTGTTTGTATGGAGGAAAATAAAACTTACCAGTCACTTTTAATGAGTAATGAAACATTCTTATTGCATTTAGAACTAACCATTATGTACGACCCATGCATTTGATAAACGTAATTAACTTACAAGGGATTGTCTAATGTTATTGAACATTTCATATCTCGGATTGGTTGTGTAACATAGGTCTCTGCCAGCAACGGCGATAGGGATTCAATACAAAACATCTCAACAGATTCGTTGGATACCCGAAATACCACCGAAATATCAATGTACACACTGCATTCTTGCGATACTGTTGACCATTCCCAAGACAGGAACATATACAAAATAGTAACGTAGAGCTACAGATAAACGTGCGTACTCAAATACTAAACTCGTCATTTCTCCACAAAATCCTATGCTGTGACCACTCATTTAAATCGTCTCTTCGAAAAAAGGAGAAATAAGGAATCTATCATTGAAAATATTTTAATTTACGCATCTTATAATTATGGACCTCTGGACCAACGAAGTTCGTAGTACATGTATATTTTGTTAACGATCATTTCAGTACATCCTGCATTTTTCTTGTGATCAAAACTTTTGCAGGAGACGGGCAATACTTATTCCATCAAGACAGTTTAAAATACTAGAATTGTTCCATTGGAATCAAGAAGGTGATGGTGCCTTCTTCTTTTAGACATCCTGCTGACTTGCGATAGGTGGTTCTTCCCGAACGGGCATCTGTGCACGAAACAGCGAAATTTGTTCCATGCACATAAATGCCTCTTGGGTCTTCCTCCACCTGTGATAAGACAGATGTCGCGATATGACTGCAATACGTTTAAAAAGATATACACCCCGGATACCAACAAACAAATATATACTTCAGCCTTGCACAATCTAACGTTAGTGATTGCCCTACTTTTCCATCCAATCAGCGAGCCGCATTCTTCATGTTTTTCAGACTCTAATTCTCATAAATTTTATAAAACTTAAACTTTCGAAGACGAACCTTCCAGTGCGCATGTGCAACAAAGCTCCGCAACGACTAGAAAAAACGAACGAGTTGCTATGTTATGAACGTATGACGTTATCGACACGCGAACGAGTGTACACAAGTCGGTTCACGTGTGTAAAACGTGGGGAGGAAGACTATGTAAACAACTGAGAGGCAGAATTGCAGATCTAGTTATTGGGCTGTCGTGGACTGAAATGGCCAAATAAATCACTAAACACCCCACCTGTTGAAGCATGATTATTGAAAAGGACTAATGTAAACAAGCAAATAATTCAGGAAATATTAACAAACCTGTATATTCTATTTAAAACCGTAATTCGTTCAACATAACGCAAACGATCAAACCTGTCATCTTTTTAAGCCTTTACCTGTTTATTCTTATTTCAATATTCTGCCCATAATGAATGTTTAATATTAATAAGCTCTGTTTTATATGGGGTTTCGGTAGCAGTGAAGATTTAAATTTGTGCAAACCGAGTAGACCCTGATCAGCCAGCATATGAGCTGTCCCACTTGCAAAGTGGCCACAAGGCGTCACTTACTATAAGGTAGAGGGTTATCATTTAGATATCCATTGCGATTTTGCGTCCGTCTTTCGCAATATTTTTTTTAGTTTTGGGGATACGTATAGATTGCTGTCGGCCATTATTATTTGGACTACAGAAAATTATGTAAAATAATGTTTTACGCACAGATGGGGAATATTTGACTTCGTGACACAGCCAAATAAGGCAACGTTTACAAGAAAAAAGGCGCGAAACCAGTTCCACTGTGTAGGATTTTCAAAACATAAACACGTGAGACTTTTAACAAAGACGACGTTTGTTTGATTGGTGGGTTTTCTGAGTATTTTGCATAAACGAGTGTGGTTTTAGGTGGACCATAATCACGTGACTATATACAAGTCTGCAATTGCTCAGTGGGCGGGGCTTATAAACTCAGCCTGTTGAAAGTAGGGCAATCACTAAATCGGTTAGAGCTTATAAACTGCAGTCTTCGAAAATAAGACGGCCTAAAACGCTTCGCTTCGCTCACGTTATCGGCCGTCTTAATTTCGAAGACTACAGTTTATAAGCTCTAACCTATACGTATTGTCTATCAGACGGAATAAAGAATTTGTGCATGCATGTATATGTAAATTCAATGTAGTAACGAAAACACGGTTAGCTGGCAATTGGTCGGCAATAAATTGCTCTGTCTCTGATTGTCGGTCAATAATGTTTAATGGTCGGCGACAAATCAGACACTTATCCTCAACTGTTCGGTGTTCAGTCACTTCCAAAACATTGGTGAGGGACTGCAACCAACTACAAACGACTCAAGGACACCAGAAACCAACAGTGTTAAAACCATACTCGTACATTTAAATGTAATTCTAAATGATTATCTTTGACTAACAAGTGGCATGTTTATACGAATAAAGATACGATAAACCACATCAGCTGCTAAGGTAAAGGAATCTAGTTGTGGAACGTAAGGTACGCGGTAGTTTATTTTTCCCATATGAATATCAATTGAAAAATGTAGTACTATATGAACATGCATGGACTGATGTCGTTATAATTACAAATAAACAATAAGATTTTGACTGTACCAACACTTTATGTACCTATATTATCGTATGTGATCTGGGTCTACTCTGTTTGCAAATGTGTAAAAACAATCTATGGGGGGACGGGTTAGTGCGTGACGCACATGTTGCAAAATGCTCATATAGAAACACCATGCAATGCGTTTTCCTTTAAATTAGCAGCCACTAACTATATTAATGTATTTGAAACACATACATCCATGAAGTTCAGACACATATATTTATATATTTCAGACACATAATAACATCCATGTATTTCAGACACATGGATTTACGTATTTCAGACACATACATCCATGTACTTCAGACACATACATTCATGTATTTCAGACACATACATCCATGTATTGCAGACAAATACATCCATGTATTTCAGACACATACATTTATGTATTGCAGACACATACATCCATGTATTTAATATACATACACGCATACATGTACATAAGGTGGATACTATACCACTGGTATAAATAAGTTAAAGGTTCATGTAATTTTGTTTATATAATACACTTTTTGAGAAAACAATATTGATTTAAATATCTCATTTGCTCTTTGTTCAAGTCTCGGTGTGTATAATGTATATTTCCGCCATACTGAAATCGATTTTAAAAGTAAGTTTTCAGAGTAATACAGACTGTTCTACCACTAGCAAATGTTAAATAAACATTAATGGCTTTCTAAATGTTATAGTACAATCATGATACAATTAGTGTCAGAACACATCACTCATCTATCAACCAACTTTAACAATTAACAATCTTTATCATCTACGAGGGTTGAGCAAAAAGTTCGTAGAGTTTCTTAATAACTTTTGTATTTGATTTCCGATTGTTTTTATCTTTTCACATGTATAGTAATGGTCTAATATGAATTTCCAGGCAAAGTTTTATTAGTATAGTATTACCTTAAATACATTTATTTTCATCGTAAAAGGTGCAAGGTTCGGTACCCCGTACCACGCCGTAAAATATCTGTTGTCATGCTTTAAAAATCGACTATATTTCAATAACGTCTGATTCAAATTCAAATTATGGCAACGTCAAGAATGACACCATTTGACGCTACTTGCAAAATTTCTGACGTCACTTCCGAAAAACAACTTTACAACGTATTTGGGAGGCGTATTGGAGGTAAAAAAACAACAAAAATTGTGGTTCCGGAAGTGGCAGAAACTCGTGTCGTGATTAAACTTTGTATGAACTTTCGGACATGCGCCGACGAAAACGTTTAATTTGGTACAATTAACAGGTGACGCACAAGAAATGAAAACGTATACGGTGTTTAAGTAGCACGCACGGTTTAAACAAGTAAAGGACGGACGAGTACTGAATATGGCCCTAGGAGTGAACACGCTTAGATAATTAGTGATCAGTTGGTGGCGTCTGTCGACGACGTCGTCGAGAAGGACCGCCACCAAACTGTCAGAGAGATTTCAGAGACTATGGAATCATGTTATGTAACAGTAATATTAGAAAAATCTTGCATGATATCCTACATATGAATCATCCATGCGCACGATGGGTTCTGAGATTATTGAAGAGCGAGGAGCGGGAAACAAGAGTTGCTGAATTGAAAGAGTTTTTTCAAAATGCAGCGTCCAACTTTACAAATGACAAACAGGTGTGATTAAAATTAAAAAAATTCAATAGATCTATATTGTTTAAATATGTTTGTTTTGAATTCATCATCCTGTTGATATTAAACATGCCCCATACATGTAAAATGCACTTGGTATAATTTCAAATATATAAAGTCTCAGCTCTGTGGAAAGCGATCCAGTGACTTCACCGCACTTAGACAGTATCCGAGATCATCGCAAACTTTGACGAGACCTGGTACCAACACATATTCAGAAGATGGATTGAGCATCACCAAAAGTGCACCCGAGAAAAAGGACAGTAATTTGAGAAACTGTGAAGTAGTGTGCGCACCTGCTACAGAGACGCTGATATAGCCCCGTCTTAATATCAACGTGAACGTCAACGGCGTGTTCCGGGTACCCCTTACCTCTGTTATAGGAGGAGGCATTGCAACGACGTTTTCTTATCGATTTGTCTAAATCTTTGTTATTATGTCAGTAATGAATGGATCTTGAACATATATTAAAATGCAATTCAACTGGTACTTTTGTTTTAGTTACAAATTATACGAACTTTTTGCTCAGCCCTCGTGCCTTAACATTTAGATTGATGAACAGACGAACAGTGATACGTCAGCAGAAAAGATCGTGTACTTAACTTCTGAATTTTAAAATTGTTATTTTCCGCATGACCCCAGTGTTTAATTGTTTTGATCCTATCCAGACGGCGTTTTATCTATATTTGACATTATGCAAATGTTTGCGCATATTCCCTTCCATCATATTAAATGTTACTATTCCAGATGGTTTTGATGTTCGTTTAAAATTAGAGTAAAATCTCGGCTATTCGATTCTTTTGTTTAGAATAATTACAATCTTTTATGCAGGCGACTGCTTAATGCACGGTGAAGGTCATGCAGAAAGCTCATAGAGTAATGATACGTATTGTAAGGTTCGAATAATCGAGACGTCTCTTCTTTCTGACCTTTCAACGTAGACATCTTTAAAGAAAACGGAAACATAATTTACATAACGAACCTAAGTCTTGACATGTTATGTTTGTGATTTGAAGAACATTTAAATAGATGTAATTAGGCTTAACCCTTTTCATGTTAATCACGGTCTGAATGATATTTGTAGTTTCAGCCCAGAAGAGACGCCTAATAACACTCTGTCAATAGTTTCTTTAACCCTTTTACCGCCACATTCGCATACATGCACCACGACAAATAGTGCAGTCCCAGATCAGACGCCGCCTTTTCAAGGCGACGTCTGATCAGGGACTTCACTACGGTATTTGTCTCCATCTATATTTCTATATATTATGTGCTTTATTCCTTTGAAATTTGCATTTATTTATCTCATTTCCTTATTTTACTGAATGATTTAACAAACTTGGATTGCCGACGGCAATTAGAAATGTGGCGCCGAATGGGTTAAAGCTTCATTTGGTCGGAAGTCAGCGTTTGACCAGACATTTGTTCAATATGAAAAGGAATAAATTACACCCTCCCGTGTTTATCTAAATTTACAAACAGACAATACTCGAATTAATAGTTGTATGACTTTTGTTGTTGTTGTTTACATTTTAATATGAGTAAATCTCGTTTGCATTCAACTAATTAGAATGCAGGTTAATTACATTCTTCATCAAATGGATAAGCAGGTCTAAACTGGTCAAAAGAAGAGCACACAATTAAAAAAAGGTGTGCGAGTTGGATTAAGAGGTAACACATCTCTGCGGTGATGCTTATATCGAAAGAGACAATATAAAATGGTGTCATTTAACCATTATGTCAATGAATAACCTGTTTGATTTAATGATATCAGGAACATTCATTAGCTGAACTTTTATAATGATATATGAACACGCGAATGTTGCCCGTGGTAGAATCTGTAGAATCAGCTATATATAACATGTTTTTCATAAGCAAATAGAGCAGAGCACGTTCGAATGATCCTTAAAGAAGCTGTCTGATCTGTGTCTACTCTGCAAATTATTTAAAGGCGTCTCCACGGAGTAAAGGCTTAAGAGCGATATTTATTCTTTTCCAATTTGAGTTGCATTTGCAAACTGCTTTGATCAATAAACAGTACACTCTCGTAACAAGGACCACATTCGTTCCCATAGAAAGTGTCATTGTATTGAAAATGTCGTTCCTATGAACATTAGTTTTACAGTAACACCCCTCTTAACCGGGCGGTCATATTAGCATCAATACCACTCTTCAAGCCAGGTGGGAGCTTAATACAGACTGAAAGTCATACAGAAAGCTCCTAGATGAGATTTCTCTATGACCTTAATCCTGCATTAAGCAGCCACCTGCCAAAAAAACTAATTATACTTTTCTAAAATTTAGTTCTTTTCTTAACTGAATACGTTTAAAACAATCGTGTCAGTACAATGAATATGGCATTATATCGAATGTCCTTATACATGTAACGAGTGTTCACCGTATTTCGACGTCTCAAGAGAAAATACGCTGTTTGTTACTAATATTATATTCGTTTTATCCTTTCGCCGCTAATGTCGCATCAATGCACAACGACAAATAGTGCAGTCCCAGATCATACGCCGCCTTTTCAAGGCGGCCTCTAATCAGGGACTTCACTTTTTGTCTCAATCTCTATGTTTATATGTGTGCTTTATTCCATAAAAGTTGCATTTATTTATCTCATTTCCTTATTGTGCCGAATGATTCAACAAAAATTGGATTGCAGACGACAATTAGAATTTTGGCGCCGAAAGGGTTAAAGGAACAGGAAACACGTCTTTAAACCTTAACCGAGTTTTAGCAGACAGAATGCTTTCAGGAGAACAAATTTAAAGTGAATGATACATTGTGTTGTTGCTGAACCTTCGGCACTCTGACTAATTGCCGTCTGCAAATAGTGTCGTCTGTCTCAATTTAAAAGTACATTTTATTTCATTTATAGTAGAACCTGTCTTTACAGTACAACCTCATCAAATATATGAGCAATCATGGGCCTGGAAGGCATGTTGTAGCTTAATGCAGGTCAAACGAAATGCAGAAAGCTCAAATAGGAGCTTTTTTCATTACGTTTGAACTGTAGGTAGCTATCAACTGCTTCTACGCTTAGGACAGATTCTAATGTATGCTCAAAATACGGTGTCATTGTGACAGCTTGGATCCTGATGATACGCAAAAAGTTACTCGAGTTCATCTCGAGCCGACCTATTTGCAACTGTTATTAATCCAGCGGAGTGATGAAATTTAATTATTTAAAAACAGTATGGTGATGTATAGCACATACACTCTACATGTACGTTATGATTATATGCATATGCCTTTAAAGGCAGAGGGCTTCTTAATGTAGGACGAAAGTAATGTACAAGGCTCAAGTAGGAGCTATCTGTATTACATCCTTTAAGATTCAGAATTAAATCACGTTTTAGTGACCGCTTTAGAGTGGTTTTAATAGATGTGAAATTCAGCTTCCCTTGGACAAAAGTACAAATATGAGTCGTACAGGAAACACCACATACAGAACAAACAGCCACCCGAACATCAACACAAGAAAACACACCAAATGTACATAACTACCAACAATATGAAGAGACACACAAAGACAAAAACAAACAAACAATAGAGGAAATGGAAGTACCGCCTTGGAACGATCAGTGATAATATTCAACGGGGGTTTAAACCGTTTTAGAGGCGCCCAACCTCAAATTTATTCCATCACCACCCTAAAAGACAAACAGTGTAAATAAATGTTTCCTCTCTCCGACTAATCTACAACAACCGTGATGGCAAATAAAGTGATAAAGACCATGTAAACGAAACTATTTAAGTGAAACAAACTGTATCCACCTATCGCTAGTGTACTCAACGATTGAGCTGCAAACAGAGTAAATGTAGAAACGGAATAAAGGGTACGACAAAAACGAGATAGTACAGAGTTTAAAGGCGCTGTGACACATTTTGACTATTTCGGTGGCGGTGTTGAACAGACAAGGACCAGTTCTGTGAAGGGTGTGTGTGTATGCATATGACACACTTCATCTGTGTTTCTAGTGTTGATGTGGACCTTCCTCTGTGGCATCTCCGGTCTGACCTTTGTTCTATTTTTGTAATTCTTATATCAAGGTATGAGTGTTGCAAAATCGTGAGATATAAACGAGCTAAGGCGTATATTATTTAGTTAATACAAATTACCCTTTACTCAATAGATACGCCATTGAACGTATTTGCAAACAGAGCAGACCCAGATTACACGGCTCCAGTAGGAGCCGTCTAATCAGGGTCTGCTCAGTTTATTGATGGAATTGTATAATGTTCATTCCACAGTTTATACCAGAAGTAAAACCATTCTGGTACAAACAGTGGTAAATACGCTATTCCTACCCATTTACCCGTTTTTCTACGCGTAAGAAACGGGTAGTGAACGGTTAACGAACGGTTACGCGATAAACGGTTTACACGCGTTAAACGCGTAAAGAAACGATTATACCAGAGAAGTTGCGGTAGGTGCATAAGTTTTCCGTTTCATGCGGAGATTTCGGATCTTATCGATGATAGCCGTTTTCAAAAATGTCCGAATGAAACGGGTTAGCCAAAATAAGAATCGATTCGTCACTCAACGAACGTATAGCGGTTCAATCCCGGCTAGTGTCGACGATTTTCTCATTTAGGTAACGATATGATCTTAAATTTTGTTTGTACAAAGCTATAATATCAGATATCCACTGTATATCAAACAAATGGATTGAAGAGTTAGTTCTTTTTGAGTAGGTTTCTACATTTCAGATAAAAAACTGTCACAAAGTAAACCACCAAATTTTGGATCTAGAATGAAGAAACCTACTAAAGAATTCAGATCTATTCTATTTCTTAACCCTTTCCCATTTGAATATTTCTGTCAGAAAAAATGACATCATGAGTATTTATTAGATCTTGCTGAATTTACCAACGGTATAAGTGCACACGCCATTTTGATATTTGTAGAAAATATAGTCAGATCTATTAATTTATAATTTCATAAGCAGAGTGGGCCCTGATCCGACGGCCCCTACAAGAGCGTCCATGTATAGGTTTACTCTGTTTGCAAATGCGTTAGAGTGTTATATCCATGTGTATGTAATGGGATAAGCAAATAGTGCAGACCCAAGATCAAACGGTTTCCACGCGAGCAATCTGATCTGAACCTATTACGTTTTCATAGGTGTTTTCATCATTATGAGGTAGATCTAAAGCGTTTTAAACAAATAAGCATACATGTATTTCATGCTCACATATAACTATGAAAACGTTCTTATTATTTTGTTACTTTGTGAAGATTAAACCTTTGTATGCCGAAATTTAAAAGTGAAATGGCCCATCATTGTTTAACTTTATATTTCATTCATTATTACCAGGCTTAAATTTGCTAGATGATTTTTAATTAGGCCTATGGAAATACTAGTGAAGACCCTGATCAACACCCTGATTTTGGAGCTACATTGTCTGTGTTTACACTGCTTTCAAATGTCAGTACTTTTGTTCCCCGCATTCAAATATTTAAAAAATACTAACTATATAATTGTTATGAATGCATGAAAATAAATTGTCTTAGTTACCCAGCCTAAATATACGATCAAAGCTGCCAGATGGTCAGTAAATCCCCTAGCTATTTTCTCAGCAGGGGACAATGGTCTTGACAGTGATCACAACACTGCCTTCTTATCAACAAAGTTACGAATTATTACGTAACAGAAATACCAAATAATGTGCCCAATGATCTAAAAGTATGATTTGTTAGCTTCTCCAAAATACAAGAAAACTGTGTTTTGAATAATTGTAGATCTATGGCTCAGCACAAAGTTAAATCCAAACGTTTTAGACCAATTTAAAATTTAGATTAATATAAATTCTAGTTTTAAAGATAATTTAGATTGATATGATCTAGATCTATTGTAAAATACTTCTACTATATCTGCTACGGTACTGTACGTACAGTAGCAAAAAAAGACATTTTACAGCACATAGATGAACGTAATGAGACTGTAGATCTATATTTTAATATAGATCCAGATCTAGCTAGATCTTATGGAAATGAAACGAGAATTAAAAGTTCAAATACTGTTTATCTTAATTTTACATATCAGGAGTGCCAAACACGTAAGGAGAATGTCTCCCATTTCAAAGAAAGGCCATATCAAGGATTACCCCGCTTTCGTCCATGATTACTCCCCTTTTATCCGGGCTCTTAAACGTTTAGAATACGCGTTAAGAAACGCGTAAACAAACGGTTAGAAACCCGTTTAACGAAACGGCTAAGAAACGGGTAACGAACGGTTAGGTAACACGTAAGAAACGCGTTAAGTGGGTAGGAATAGCGTATTTACCACTGTATAAACTGTAGAATGAAATCTATACCATTCCGTAAACAAACTTGACCCAAACCATTAAGGGGCCTCCATAGCCTAGTGGTTATGGTCTTCGACTGACAATCGCTTAGCCCATCACCGCTGTGGTTCGAATTACGGCCTGAGCATTTCGAGGGCTTGGTGCAAAACTATTGTAACTCCTTCACAAAGTGAAGGAGTTACAATAGTTTTGCACCAAACCCTCGATTTGGATTTTACAGAAGAGTTCCAGCTGACTTGCGGTAGGTCAGTGGTTCTACCTTTATGTTCTTCTGTGCACGAAACAATGCAATTTGCTCCGTGCACAGAATAACGTCTGGGGTCTTCCTCCACCTGTAATTAGCTAGACGTCGTGATATGACTGATCTACTGATAAGGCGACTGGTAACCCGATAAAAACCAAACCAAACCAAACCAAACCAAAACTATTCGTGTTGATATGTCATTATGAATATTAAGCGACTTTGTATTTATATTTACATTATATCCATGCTGTAAATGGTTGATCTTCAACTGTATTTAAAATAACTTCATAGTCGTGATAGCGTCACATAAAGCAGGCGTTTATTGGAAATACTTTAGACAAAAACAATCAATTAAACTCGTTTTTATCTATAGGATGATATGTTTATTGCGCCTGGAATATTTAGTATTGTGGGTAAATAGTTTCTGTATTTCATACCAATCTTTGATAAGTATTGTTAGATTTGGGATCATCCAAGGTCTAGTTGTGTCATATATTATTCTGCTTTATATTTGTGAATTTAGTTTGTTTAACTCTTATCGCGACCTGACCCACATTTGCAATCGGCTTGGATCCAGATCAAACACCAAATAACGCGATGTCTGATCAATATCCAAGCAGTTTAAAAACTCGATCATTAGCTTTTTTCTAAAGTTTGGTTGAATCAGAAATAGTGAACGTTATCCCAGATCATAGTTAAGCAGATTTTTACACAGGAACATGTTTTGCGTCACAGAAGAAACAGGCATACATTTGCTAAGGTTAGTTTCAATTTGCTTCCGACCTTCTCTAAAACGCTGCGCTCATTTATAAATTATACCATACTTGAAAGCATGCTTCCATAAACATTCTGCAAATCGGCATGCATTTATGAAGACGGGCACTCGAGTTGTGCAAGAATTTTACAATACACCCTATTTCAGGCGCCTAATCCCTCCTTATCGCAATCTAGAATTTGACCCAGTGGACAATACAACGTGCAGCTCCGCACGGCATGCACGAGTATAACATACATCGCTTAATTGGCCACCGCTCAATTGGATATTGTTTCAGCTGGATCTGTGTAATAAATCGTGTACTTTAAGTAAGAGACATGTTCTACGAACTAGAAATGGATCTCGTATTAACGCATGGAACACAGTATGGATGTACTGCTAACGCCTTTCAACCATTTACACCATGAATATTCATGTAAGAATCAATGACACCATGAATATTAATTAGATTCATTATCATAATAGCAAAATGACACATGGCGTTTTGGCTATGGCCGAAACTGTAGAATCATATCCATATCATATCATAAGCAAACAGAGCAGACTCGGATCAGACGGCTCCTATAGGAGCCGTCTGATCTGGGTCTACTCTGTTTGCAAAGACATAGAAAGGTTAAACTCTTCAGTACACTAATCGCATAATAGGTAACCATTAAAATCTACAGATGCTGCAAGAATGACATTTTGCTTCCCGACGGTGGATTATGTTAATAATTCATTTTTTTAAATACAATTATCGTATTTGTTAGTAAAGTCGCAGGTTTTCTTATTAACATGATTCAAATTGAACGCTGATTAAACAATCATGTTATACCATTAAATATGGCATCATTATTGGAACCTTGAACCGCCAGATCTCAAACTATAACTTGGCACACTAGACCATTCAAAGTAGTCCCGACCCTCAACTACCCGCCCAATAAACTGTAGTATTTATTGATTTTGTAGGAAACGTTCACAACGGCACTCCTAAACAGTAAGCACATTAGTATTCACAAGAAAACCTCAAATGGCCACCTGCATGTTCAAAGACGATTGCGTTCGTTTTTAACGTTTGTTGTTTCCATGGAAGCAAACCAAAACGTAGTCGCTATGGTTTTCGGTACGAAATGAATTGTATCTGCTGAGATCATCGTCTGATTCGTGTTTCAAAGTGGCGTTTTCATTCATTTTGTAGAGAATTATAAATAGTGTCAAACCTGAGGATCCTGAGGAGACATTACTCAGTTACTCAGTCTCCTCCATTGATCTACACTGTTTGCAAAGGTTATCACGGATTTGTCTATGACAGTGAACGAGTTAAATTACTTCTCCTGTTATCTGCTATTTGACACTAATATGCAAACAGCTTTGATCCAGATGAGACGCCGAGTAACTCGGCGTCAAATCAGGATCCACTCTGTTTGACACTGCATATGCTTGACCAAAATCAGGGTCCATGCTTATAAAACGTTTAGTTGAGTCTGAGTTCGTTCTCAAGTTCGTTCTCAAGTTCGTTCTCAAGTTTTTGATTGGTCAGATTTGAGCCAAAGGCTCAAATCTGACCAATCAAAAACTTGAGAACTCAAATCTGACCAAAAGCTTGAGAACGAAACTCAGACTCAACTAAAAGCTTGATAAGCATGGATCCAGAAGTAATCAATATTGCACCAGATCCATATTTGAACAGCCATTATTCCTTAGAAAACTTTGTGAAGCCATTTTGTTAACCCTTTAGCCTGCTTAGCAAATTATGTTTCACAGAAATGTTTACCTACCACATTTTCAAAATAATTCAAGCTATAGTCAGTTTAACTACCAAAATGCAATCACGGTGTCAAACAGTTTGGATCCTGATTGGACGCCGAATTACTCGGCGTCTTATCTGAATCACAAACTGTTTGCATAGGTATTCACTTATTCGCCCATAGCAGGTCATTTCTACTTAAAGTCAGCTGTTTCTCTGAGAAATAAAACAAAAGGAAGTCGTTATTGTCGCACAGTTAAATGTTTATCATTTATTCTAATAACCTGAATGCTGATTTAGAATCTCAAATTTAGATATATTCAGCTTTAAGTAGCGTCAGAACTAATTCAGAGAGATAATGGAGCAAGCACTCAAAAACGGTCTCGTTAAAACTGCAATCAATATAAGTAACAAGCATGTGTTCTGAACTAGTTCAATTCCGATTTGTCCTGTACCCTTTTAACCGTTTCCCTGTTCTTGTAAGGAATAATGATGTCATGAATATTTATTAGCCATTATTTTATAACGACATATTGAAATCATTGTGATAAATAGAGCATTTGCTCCTATAGGAGCAAATGCTCTATTTATCGTAATGGTTTCATGTATCCAAGAAACATGGGTGTTGGTGGAAACTTTAGAATCCGATATATTAACTGATTCTGATCAGACGGATCCTCTGGGTGCCTTCTGATCTGGGTCTACTCTGTTTGCAATGGCATTAAAGGGCCAGTGGAGGACATTGTGCGCGTTATGCGGCGTCTGATCAGAGTCTACACTGTTTGCCTACGTCAAATATATGGGACCGTGGGAGCAAATGGGTTAATAGTTGCTGTCATGGTGTTTTAATAAACAAAAATGGGGAAAACCCCATTAAAGTAGACTCATTTTGCAGACAACCACCTTTCATAGAGAAATAATTAAACGGACAGAATGCCAGCGAAGGGTTTACCTAACGAATTCGATATATTGTTTCACGTTGAAGCACCTTCAATAACTTAAGAGATATCTGACCTCTCAGACTAAAAACTAAACTATTTTTTTCTTCTAATTAATATTCATAAGAATACATTTATGAATATTAGTTAAATTACATATCATATTCAAGTTATATGTCTTTGCTTTACTTTGGTTCTTGTTTTGTCCTTCTATTGCCTCTAAACTCAAAGTAAGTTATGACTAATTTTCTTAACCACGAATGCTTCGAAATTTAAATCGGGTTACCATGGAAACTGTTAAATAAAACATAGCTGGGACACAATTATTTTAGAGGAATGCTCAAAATGTGTTCTGAGGACCCCAACGAACAATTTAAACTAAAATCAATAATTTTTGTGCATTAATAGGCCTCTAAGACTACACAACAAACTCATTTTTCTAATAAAGTGTAATTTTATACTTCCTCTTTAATATTCATAAGTAATCATATATGGATATTATTAAAATTATATATCATAATCAAGTTATATGTCTCTGCTTTACTTTGGTTTTTGTTTTTTTCCTTCTATTGCCTCTAAAAGCAAAGTTAGGACACATTTCTGAACCATGGATGTTTCGAAATTTACATCGGGTTACCATGGAAACCGTTTAACAAAACATAGATGGGACAAAATTATTTGGGAGAATTTTCAAAACGTATTCTGGGGACACCAACGAACAATTTAAACCTGAATTCAATATTTTTTGTGCATTAATAAGCCTCTCAGACTAAACAGCAAACTCCCCTTTTCTAAGAAAAACCCGCATTTTTTTACTTCCTCATTAATATTCATAAGAATGCATTTATGAATATTAATAAAAATCATATATCATATTCAAGCTATATGTCTCTGCTTTACTCTGATTTTTTTTGTCATTCTAGTTATGACGCATTTTCTGAACCAAGGTAGTTCCGAAAATTACCTCGGGTTACCATGGAAACCGTTAAATAAAAACATAGCTGGGACAAACTTATTTTTGGGGGCATGCTCAAAATGTGTTCTGATGACCCCAATGTACCCATGAAAAAAGTCTAGGGGGATGCTACGGTAACCATGACTAGGATCCAGCCTACTATTTACAGGTAGGTATATTGACGTGAATAGCAAGCGAAGGGTTAATGTAGGTTGAAAGTAATGCTGAAAGCACCCTGTCATTTAAAAACCAATCTAACTTATATTCATGATGTCATTATTTCTTACATGAAATATCATGGAGTAAATGTTGATAGATAGATTAAATAGAATTCTAGAACAGTTAACCGCCATAGATGATTGTGATTATTTCACAGTCCTTTACGTCAATGTGTATGTCATGTACACAATAAGTTTGGCATTTGGAAGGAACATTTAGCTATACCATAAAATTTGCATGACTAGTGTAGAAGCAATAGCTCACATTAAAGTTTCAGGACGACAACGACGACGACAACGACGACGACGACAACGACGACGACAACGCGGAAACGGGAATTACTAAATCACTAAATAGCTCGTATTTATTTCTTCGAAAAACTGACGAGCTAAAATTGAACACGGTTTGAAATATCATATTTTGGATATTACAAGTACCCAACATTGTGAGACAGCAGCGCCTGTACTCCAACCCAGTTTATATTATCACAGTACCTTGACAGTAAATACCTAAAAGGAATGTACTGCAATTGTAAAGTTGAAAGTGAGATATGACTATCAAAATTATAGGAATAGTTCTAATCAAAATTTATCATTTTGTTCAAAAGAGAATAATTATTGCTCAAAACTATTTAAAACGTAATTTGGAAAACTTGAATGAATAAAACTAGATTATTTATCCCATGCCTCATTGATGTTGTTAACCAAACAAAGCAGTGCTTTATACAAATATAAGAACAGTTTTGTTCATTTATTATATTTAAGCATATAACTTGGGTAGTTAGAATTGACACTGTTTTGTACGTGTTGGTCTTTTCTGAAATACTAATATGGTTATAGGGATGCATAATTGCATTGCAACGACAAAACGGTACAATTAAATATAATTTTCTCTGTAGTGAAGATTAAAACGGAGATTTTACAAATACTTTTCTAAGTAATTATCGGGAAGCGTTATCTTGTAATAATATGTTAGGTAGTGTTATTATAAATACTTTCCAAGAAACAAGATACGCTCGCTGAAATAATGCAACTATTAAGTAGAACAATAAGTAGGAGAGGGTTGTGGCACTATATCTTCAAATACTACGTATTACTCCAATTCATTTACAATAAAAACTCGATACAGTAAAACCTCTCTATAGCGGCCACTAAATTACTCCATGACAAGTACTTTTGTTAAAAGCAGGTGGCTGCTTAAAGCAAGGTGAAAGTAAAACAGAACGCTCCTATAGGAGCGTTCTGTTTTACTATCACCTTGCTTTAAGCAGCCACCTGCCCTAAATAACAACTAACACATTTTATAGAGAGGTTTATTGTACTACGAACACTGAAATATGTACCATTATTGGCCTTTTACACAGGTGGCTGCTTAATGCAAGGTAATAGTCATGCAGACAGGCCCTCTAGGAGCTTTTCTTCATGACTTTTACTCTGCATTAAGCAGCCATCTGCATTCAATGACATAATTTCATCATTACGGAATTTTCTAAGCTCTAATATATATTGTTTGAGAGCTTAGATATGGTTTTGATCAGATAGAATTTTGGACACTTTAGTTAAAATAGACAATGGCCATATATATACGGATCTTTATGTTAAGCCAAACAACAGACAAACAGATGTACCTTAACACTTCTTCCTATCATCCTCCTAGTACCAAGAAAAGCATAGCATATGGGTTGGGACTGAAAATTAAGCGTATATGCGAATGAGAATCCGACTATATCAGGGAAAGAAATAAACTCAAGGGTCAGTTGAGGAAGAGAGGATATAGCGGCAGATTGATAGAACATCAGTTGATAAGGGTGGACACACTTGAAAGATCTGCCACTTTAGTAAAGAAACAAACAGTTGATCGAAACATGGATAGGGCCACTTTAGTTTTGACATATTCAAATCTGCTTCCGAATATACCGACATTGTGAAAACAACATTCGAATATTTTGCACCAATCAGACCGACTTAAGAAGTATTTCACCAACTGTCAATTGTAGCATTCAGGCGTGATAAAAATCTTTGTGACACACTGGTGCATTCAAAAACTAACCGGATTGTTGTGCTACTTGCAGTATTCTTGAAATGTCAAGTATTAGGGACACAAATAGGCATCAGTTTACAATGTGTCTACTAACATTAACTGTAGAGAACGAAATGTAGTATTTGCAATTAAATGCAGTAAATGCGATATACTGGTGTATGTGGGTGAGACTGAGAGAGAAATGCGGGAGAGAATGAAAGAACATTTGAGTGATTTAAGGCATGAGAGAGAGAAGCCAATAAACACACATTTTGGAGTCGGTGGTCATAGCAGTGATGATGTGAGATTTGTAGTTTTGAAGCTGATATTCAATGCATGTAGAATTGAGAGACAGATCCATGAAATTGATTCGATATGGAGGCTGAGAACTTACATACCATTTGGCTGTAACATCAAGGAGGATAATGCGCTAATGCATACATGACGTCGTTGCGCTCATGACGTCATTTGATGACATTTTAGGTAACAACCCAGTGTCACCATGACGCTGGATCAACATTATTATCTTTGATTTTATGGCTGAATGCATGTAACAAAAATGTGATGTGTATTTTGACATGATAATCTATTAGATCAGAGCAATTCAAGTATTTATGTATTATATTAGTTCCCTTTTTGGAATATTTTCTTCATTGCAAACAAGTTAATAAGGGCAAAATCTCTGTCAAAATGCTTGACAGACTGGTGTACTTTTGTCTACAAATGCAGTTTATGAAGTGGAACAAGAGTATTAAGTTTCAAAGATTTATTCCAAAGGTTAAAGGCACAACGTTGTCGCGGTGCTTTTCGGGCGGTTGTGTTTTGTATGTGCTTTTTTTGCATGATTCATACATGCACTTTTAACAAAAACCTTAACCAAGGTGTGACGCGGACGCCGGGACGAGTAGGGAAACTCCACTATTCGTCGAATAGTCGAGCTAAAATGGCAGAAAAAACTGTTTTATACAAGAATAATTATGATACATGCTTATTTCGGGCAATGACATCTGCAGTATACTTTGGAATGTTGTTGCTCTCTTACTTCAGGTTCGGAACAACAATAGTCCCCCGTGACACTGAAAATGTTATTGCCCAAGAGATATCTTTTAACCGACTATTAACCCTTCGCCTGCCGAATTTTATTATTATTATACCACATTTATATAGCGCTCTTTTCACACAGGATGTGTGCGTTCAAAAGCGCTTCACATGATTAAACTGCATGTACAGAAATTAATATATATAATGTGTATAGAATATTTAAAACAAATGAAATTTAAGATAGAGATATCAATAAAACTATCAAAATTGAATTAATTTAAGAATTATAGATAAAAACAAAATCATTTTAAAATACATTTCTCCTTTACCCATGCTGTGTTGTATAATTACATATATCTTCACTGTGTACAAGTAGTTCGCTGTGCAATCGCTGCTGCGGAGTGCACTGGTTGTAAATAGTGAAGACCCTGATGAGACGGCTTCTGCAGGAGCAGTCTCATCTGGGTCTTCACTATTTACAGATAGGTATATTGACGTGAATAGCAAGCGAAGGGTTAATACACAAAATATCTGATTATTAGCATCGTGTATGGTTTACTCAGGGAACCTTTTTATAGTTGAGTGTACATTGGAACTTCGATATATCGAATTCGGATAACTCAAACTTTGTGATAACTCGAACTAACGTTCGGTCCTTGTGCAAAATGTGCAATACGTTAGTCTTCTAATATGCATCACTTCGCATATCTAGAAGCACTTGTGACAATTTAATGCAGGTTTAAAGTAATGCTGAAAGCTCCTACAGAAATGTGCATGGTTCCTTGAAGTTCGAAATATAAAGTTCTACTGTATTTAAACAATGGAAGCTATCGCTAGACTTTATCCGCTGTAAAAAACAAATGGTACTCAAACTTTTATAATTGTGTACGCATATTAACAATGAAACGGAAAAGTCTGAAAAAGCCAGTATTCATTTACTTTTTATTTCCATTTCTATCAAATTTTAATATCATGTTTTACAATTACATAATTACTATTTGTTGGCGTATTCCCTAGCTAATAATTATGCAGTAATTTGCAAACTGTTCATGTAATTACATTTTCCTTTTAATGACTTTAGAGACAAATTACTTCAGAAAAAATAAGGAGGGTTTTTGAAGTTTTGAAAAGAAAGAATCTGTTTGAAGTTGATATATGACTTCGAGGACTATTCGATGTTGATTGGTTTGAGATTATTACACATCGGTACAAACAGGTCATCTGGTGCTGATAAATGGTAAAATTGGGTCGAGTATGTTGACCCAGCCTGCTGTGTGCGATATGGCAGACATTTGCAAACAGTGTGGATCCAGACAAGACGCAACAAACTCCTCAATATCCATGCTGTTTGACACTCGGTGAAACTGTTCGTTATCAAGAATTGAATTTGAACTTGAACATAGCAAGTTTAACCATGGCAGAAGCTCTATGAATATATATATATATATATATATATATATATATATATATATATATATATATATATATATATTAAAAAAGACTAAATGTTATATGGCTTTAAACTTTCCTATAGGAGCCATCTGAATGGGACCTGCTCCATTTTCTTAATGACTTATATATATGAATTTGAACTTGAACATAGCCAGTTTGACCATGGCAGAAGCTCTATGAGTATATATATATATATATATATATATTAAAAAAGACTAAATGTTATATGGCTTTAAAATCTCCTATAGGAGCCATCTGAATGGGACCTGCTCCATTTTCTTATTGACTTATATATATAAGTATTGTATTAACTGTGCTCACGCCTTTGCATACCGGTAGGACACAGCGTCTGATCAAGGTCTGCTCTGCTTGCCTATGGATTTATATTAGATCTTACTCCAATATATGAATATGTTGGTGTACATATACCATTATAAAATAAACTAATAAATATTCACGATGTCAGTATTTCTTACCTTAATACTGAACAGGTGAAGGTATAATTGAAACTTATTTATGTTGAGATCATACGTGTTTGAATTGTTTGTTTCCGTAACGTTATTGTACATCCTTTCTATGTAAAATACTATTATTTTAATCCTATCCTTTAGAATACCCATGTAAGAAATAATTACAGTGCTCCCTCCCTACAACGGCACTCTCGATAACGATTCTCTTCTTACAACAACGCATTTCACTGTTTCCGGAAACAACAAGGCTCAAGAAAGAACTTTTTTCCATCGTAGTTTCTTTATGCCTCCATCAAACCCTATGTTGTGACCACTCTTTAGAATCGTCACGTTGTGACGATTCTAAAGAATGGTCACAATATAGGGTTTGGTGGAGGCATAACGGTTTTAGTTCTCGAAATACACATTATCTGGGGATCTGCAAACAAGCTAATTATGTTTGATTTTCCCTCCCTATAACAACTCCCTCTGAACAACACATACAATCTTCGTATCCCAAAGGGTGTCGTTGTAGAGAGGGAGCACTGTACATCATTAATAGTTTAATTTGATTAAATTAGATTTTGTATAACAACAACATATTCACCTAGGACATGTGGGGTCAGCAGAAAATGTAGAATCAGATCTCTATTGCACCTTAAGGAAAAATTTAAGAATTATAGATAAAAACAAAATCATTTTAAAATACATTTCTCCTTTACCCATGCTCTGTTGTATAATTATATATATCTTAACTGTGTACAAGTATTTCGCTGAGCAATCGCTGCTGCGGAGTACACTGGTTGCACAATCAACTTGTAAATAGTGAAGACCCTGATGAGACAGCTCCTGCAGGAGCTGTCTTATCTGGGTCTTCACTATTTACAGATAGGTATATTGACGTGAATAGCAAGCGAAGGGTTAATACACAAACTATCTGATTATTAGCATCGTGTATGGTTTACTCAGGGAACCTTTTTATTGTTGAGTGTACATTGGAACTTTGATATATCGAATTCGGATAACTCAAGCTTCGTGATACATGTAACTCGAACTAACGTTCGGTCCTTGTGCAAAATGTGCAATACGTTAGTCTTCTATCTTCTAATATGCATCACTTCGCATATCTAGAAGCACTTGTGCCAATTTAATGCAGGTTTAAAGTAATGCTGAAAGCTCCTACAGAAATGTGCATTGTTCCTTGAAGTTCGAAATATAAAGTTCTACTGTATTTAAACAATCATACGTGCACTGTACATCATTAATAGTTGAATTTAATTAAATTAGATTTTGTATAACAAAAACATATTCACCTAGGACATGTGGGGTCAGCAGAAAATGTAGAATCAGATCTCTATTGCACCTTAAGGAAAAAGAGCAGACCCTGATCCTATAGCAGCCGTCTGATCTGGGTCTAATCTGTTTACGAAGGCTAGAACATGCGATTATACTCGGGGAAGGGTTAATATTGACCAGCACGACGGCTTGATGAAACTAGGCAATGCACCATTTGTTAATTAAGACAAAACACTCTTCTTTCAAAGCAGCAAGGCAACATGTGCTTTAATTTCTATATAGACACTTCAGTCAACAACCGATTGCTCTCCGGCAAGTACAAAGCCTGTAGTTCTACTGTCTTGGGGCTAACATGTGTGGTTTCTCTGATCTGGCAAGAACCAAAGACACATGCGAGAGGACAGTTTGGACATATTCGGCGTTGTCGCTTACGGGATTCGCCCAAAGTCAGTTTCTGTAATCCCCATTAGCATTTCTTTAGCACTGGATGACTATATCAGTGCCGCAACAACACAAACTCATCTATCTGATATCGGATTGTCCCCTGTGTTTCATTACACGACAATACTTAACCTGATTTTGCCCAAGGAATGTGTACGCTCTTGTATCAGATTTTAGTATTAAAGTTTTAAATGTCTGTAGACTGAGAGTCTTCAAAATGTTGTTCTTGAATATCTGGAGGATTTGTTCGTATTCTTTAGTAATTAAACTAGAGTAAAACGAAATTATGTCTTTTACAAGAGGCGGTTTTAGAGGGTGATTCACTATCACATTTAACTGAAGATGGTGGTCTTATTGAAGCAGAAATTAATTGAACGCATTATTTTCTGCACAATTGGTTTACAAATTGCGTCTGTTTTCAGTACATTCTGGGCACACTGGAATCTAGTAAATACATTTTGAATTGAATTTAGACATCACCCTTATCTGTCAAAAACTGATGTTCACGCATATCGATAAGAGTCTAGCAGATTGAATCCTAATTATTATTATTATTTATTATTATTATTATTATTATTATTATTATACCACATTTATATAGCGCTCTTTTCATACAGGTTATGTGCGTTCAAAAGCGCTTCACAAAGATACATTTTATGTACAATAATGCGTAAATTATAGAACATTTAAAATAAAATATATTTAATACTTATATATAGATAAGAATAATAATAAAAAGAATTTATTTAGGACATAGGTAAATCAACTACATCTTTTCCGTAAGTTTATCTGTCTGTGTCGTATTATGCTCTATTATATTGTGTCAACGCACTCAGATCATAAAAAACCCCAACAAAAAAACAACTTGAATGCAACATTCTATGCACAGTGCCAGTACGTCATTAACGAGTTACCCGGCGTCTCATCTGGATCTTGGCTGTTTGCAAACACGAGCCAGATTGCTGATAGCGTAATAAGGTTTAACCCTTTCACCGTCAATGTAGCAAAAATGCACCACGACAAACAGTGCAGTCCCAGATCACACGCCGCCTTTTCAAGGCGGCGTCTGATCAGGGACTTCACTTTTTGTCTCAACTCCATTTCTATATATATATGTGTTGTATTCCTTTAAAAGTTGCATTTATTGATCTCATTTCCTTATTTTATCATATGATTTAACAAAATTGGATTTCAGACAACAATTAGAAAGTTGGCACCGACAGTGTTAAGGGACACATTTATTCGCAAATGTCGTCTTTAGAACACTTTACTTACGGGCATATACAGGATAATATGAGTATTGAAGATAAATAAAATTGAATACATTTGTGGGAATATACACCGGTGTGTTTTTGTGAGTGAACTAAATTAATTCCATGGTTTGTAAGTGATCTGATTCATTCGATTTTTTGTAAGTGATCTATTTCGTCTGAACAGCATACACACTCTGTAATACCGAACTCGTATATATAAATAGAGTACGTATATAGTACGAAAATGGGACGTGCAAATATGGTGTGTATACATGTATACAGTACGTAAATCTTACGCGCGAATACACGTGTGTATATTTTACGTAAATCGTACGACCGGAAGTTATCAATTAACCCTTTCCCTCATATAAACGTGTTTTCACGCATTTGCAAACAGAGTAGACCCAGATCATAGGCTCTTAGAGGCTCCTTTATCAAATTAATAAGACTGCCAAACTAAATACATGTGCATCCAAGATGCTCCTTTAACACTTAACCCATTGTATACTGAATTATAGTATATTTATTGCAGAATATTTTTTATGGCAAACAGTGCAGACCCTGATCAGTGTGAGCAAAAATACCATGAGTAGAATAAACAGTAAAGAAAGATTAACGCTTTCCTACATATGAACGCCTTATCACACCTTTGCAAACAGAGTAAACCCATCTCAGACGGCTCATATAGCGGCCGTCTGACCAGGGTATTCTCTGTTTGGTCATAGAATTATATAATTCTGATATTATAGTTTGCTTTGTCCAATACCTCCTGTGTTTAGATACTATTATACATGTCCAGTTAATAGCTATTTATGATATCACTGGTTCGTACGTTTATAGCAATGGCGGAAATGGTTTAAATGTCCGATGCACGTAAAGGTTGTGTCGCATGAAACCACATACAGTAAAACCTCGCTATAACGGCCACTAAATTGAATCAAGTATTTTGTGTTTAAGCCAGGTGGCTGCTTAAAGCAAGGTGAGAGTAAAACAGAACGCTCCTATAGGAGCGTTCTGTTTTACTCTCACCTTGCTTTAAGCAGCCCCCTGCCCTAAATACCAACTAATTAACAGACTATAGTGTCCGCTATAGAGAGGTTTTACTGTACTTAAATGCACTCATTTTATAAAATGTTAAGGAATTTCTTTATCAAATTAATAAGATTGCAGTACTTAAACTAAATAACACATTCTCCCGCTAGCGGATTAGTTTTAGTTGATTTTAAGAACATTAATTAGCAGTTTGCTTATATAGAGCACTTGGTAATTATTTGTCTTAACAGAAGTAGATTAATTTGATTATATTGATTGCATGGAATCAATTACACCAGTCATTTGACTTGCTTAATGTACCCATTCATAACATAGACGGATTCTACCCAGTCGGATTTTGTTTTAATTTTATATTTAAAAGTAAGTGTTGTTCTCGGGTGGTACAGTGAATACTTCTGTACACCAACTACTAATATATGTATATTGATAATTATGCAGACAGTAGCTTAATAAAGATGCAACAGTGAGGTTGTTAGATACATAAGCACTATAAACGCTTCTTGCCGCGGAGCTAGCCCTTTCGGGGCGTGGTTTAAGTGATTGGAAATGTTGTCAAATTAAGCAACGAACCGCAAAGTTCCTGGCTGGATGGGTGACCGCCGAAGGCGAATGTTACAATTGGTGGCCGAGATGGGACGGGGGCAATTGCCGGACTGGCAATGTCCTATCCAGGCCAATTTCCCAGACCAAATATCGGATTGAGATTCCTCGGAGGGTAAAATAATGTAACAGCGAGGCTGTTAGGTATATAGACAATATAGACTCTCCTTGCTTGGGAGCTAGCTGTATTGAAACGCATAAACATGTTGCAAAGTTAACAGATTGCTCGGTTACAGACTGAATGCGCGGTTACAGACTGAATGTGTGGCAGCCAGGGATACCACCTGTCTTAACCCTTCGATTGCTATTCACGTCAATATACCTACCTGTAAATAGTTAAGACCCAGTCTCATCAGGGTCTGCACTATTTACAAGTTGGTTGTGCAACAAGTGCCCTCCACAGCAGTGATTGCACAGCGAAATACTTGTACACAGTGAAGTTTAAACATATTTTATTTCCATATTAGAGGGAAATTGGATCGGGTCACAAGTTCTTACAACATTAGATTTGACCCTCCCCATACAAAGCATTCATATATACATATAATGGCAAACAAAATATGAAACTTAATACAATGTTTGTGAAAGATATAGAGTGAGAAAGAGAGTGGATGAGAGAGAGATAGAGAGAGAGTGTGTGTGAGAGAGAGAGAGAGAGAGACATGTGGCGACAGATATCCTAACTATAGTAGTACGATCAGAGGACACTTAGACATCTTAGCATAAGAACATACCGTTATAAGTAAGACATCTTAGCATAATCTTAGAAAAAGTATAATATTAAACTAAGAGTTAGTACATCGATAGTTGCACAATACGTGAGGCTAAAACCTCCGTGATTGCTTTATATAACAATGCACGGCAGCAAATATGATTTTATTGTCTTCATCATTTAGATTTTGTTTGCCAAACAGAAGCATTTCGGTATTTAGAGGATGGTACCTTTGTGTTGTACGAAATAGGTTAAGTCTCTGATTTTGAAAAAAGACTACATTGAAAAAAGTAATGTTCGGCATTTTCAATTTCATGTGAACATTCGCATAAAGGATTTTGATTAAGGTGGTTTTTAAAAAGATCACCATTCAGATTGCTACAGTTGTTCCTAATTCTGGCGTGTATAGCTGACAAATACCTATCTCCAAAATAGTAGTAAGATGGAACGTTATAATTGCTAAAATCGTTCCGCAATGAGTTTTTAAATGAGCTTAATGTATTTAAATTTCTGCTATCTGGGCTGATGTTGTTCCATAGTGCTATTGAAGACGGGATGCATGATTTCTTGGAGACTGACGTACGTGAGAAAGGCACTTCGATATCATTGCTATTTCTTAATGGATAGTGGGTTAGCTCCCTTACGTAGGGTGGTATCAAATGACTAATATATGATGGAACCATGTTATGAGAGGCCTTATAAACGAAACAGAGCTTTTGTAACTTTCGTCGACTGGCTAGTGATTCCCATCCACATTCCTGATATAGATTATCTAGCGATACCGATCTGGTTAAGCCAGTTACGATACGGGCTGCTTCGTTCTGCAGTTTTTCTAATGTATCTGCACCAGTTTCGGAACAACCATCCCAAACAATAGAAGCATACTCTAGTATTGGCCGTACGTAAGAAATGTAAATTTGATTTAAGGCCCTTCTGTTTAAGGTGAATTTAATGTTTTTCATTATTCCAATTGTTTTGGAAGCAGATTTAAGTATGCTATCAATGTGATCATTCCACTGACCATTTGAATTTAGGGTGACACCCAAGTGTTTATGAGAATTAACAAATTGTATAGCAGTGCCTTCAAAAAATAGATTAGGCCGCGTGTCATGATTTCTAAGCGAAAACATCATTGCCTCAGTTTTAGCGGGGTTGAAATTAACAAGCCTGGTCTTAGCCCAAGCGGAAACTAATTTAAGATCGTGGTTTAAAATACCTTCAATGTCATTTTAAGAGGTAGCAGATATGTAAAGAGAGCTATAGTCTGCAAACAATCTTGTTAAGCTCAGTAGCGAGTCAGATATGTCATTAACGTAAATTAAACATAAAAGAGGTCCCAACACAGATCCCTGTGGAACACCAGCCGATATTATTCTTACAGCAGAGACAGAAGAACGAAGAACAACTCTTTGGCACCTATTGCTTAGGTAATTAGTCAGCCATATTAAAAGACGCCCATTGATGCCATTTTCCTGTAGTTTAAAAGTAAGACCGTTATGCCATACTCGATCAAAGGCTTTGGAAATATCACAAAACACCATGCAAGAATGTTGTTTGTTATCAAATGATTGGCAGATGTGATTAACAATATCAATAATTATTAACTGATACACAGTAGAGTGATTAGGAAGAAATCCTGATTTGTACTTGTATATCAAGTTATTTCCTAAGAAAAAGTTGTACATATGTTTAAAAACGATTCGTTCGAACAATTTGCCACAGTAACTGAGCAGAGAGACAGGTCTATAGTTTGACGGTATAGATTTATCCCCCTTTTTAAAAAGTGGTATTAAATTTGCAATTTTCCAAGCATTCGAAAAACGCCTTCATTCAATGATCTATTATAAATAATAGCAAGCGGTTTAGATATCGTTTTGACTAATCCTTTAAGCATTCTATGAGATATACAGTCGGTGCCAGATGCTTTATTCAAGACGAGTGAAATTATTGTTTCTTCTACCTCAGTATCTTTAATATTAATGGTGGTCAGACTATTCATTGTTTTTGGAGAGAACGGGGGAGGATAGCATCTGTGTCATCTACTGTAGATATAGCTGCAAAGAAATTATTTAAACAATTTGATTTTTCGTCGTCTGTATAAAAACAAGAAATATCTCCATCTGAAGAAGTTTCACACAAAGGTGGTATGTTAGCAGTACAGTCATTATTTTTTATGAAATGACGAATAGTATTCCAGAAGCCTTTTTATCATTTGTTCTTAGGTCTTCTAAATTATGTTCTAAAGAACTAAAGAATGTTTGTTTTGCATATTGTTTCATGTTATTGACTTTATTCCGCATGTGTTTATATTTATCAAAATCATGTTGTTTTAATGACTTTAAAGCTATGCATTTAAGTCTATCTCTTATTCTGCAATATTTACGTAGCTCAGAGTCAAACCATGGTTTATCATCATACCATATGGTAATATTTCTAGACGGAATACTCAAATAAACAAAATGAAGAAATGGTTCTGTAAATAGTGTGCAAGCATCGTCTATCGAACCTTCATTTAAACATTGCCAATCAAAAGCCGCTACTTTTGAATTTAACAGATCAAAGTCCGCTCTTTTTTATAAATAAACATTTCTTTCAAAAGTGCCTCTTAGTTCATAAGGAAATGGCAATATAATAAAAGTTGCACAATGGTCACTTATCTCAGGTGGGATTGATAGGATGCCAGCGTCATGGTATTTCATACCGGTGGGTATCAAGATAGGGTATAACAAAGCATTTAGTCGTGTAGGAGTTGTGATGGTATTAACCATATAGTTCGTAATAATAATATCTGTAAGCATTCTGTTATTTGGATTCAATAAATCTTCATTAAAATCTCCAACTAGAATAATGTTCGACGATATTTCATAAGCTTTTTCAATATTACGGTTAAAATTAGCAAGGAAATCTGCATCCGACGTTTTGGGGCTATAAAATGTTCCAATCAAAAATGTTTTCTTCTTAACTTTAACGCTGATTCAAAGAGATTCAATACAAAATTGTTCTAAGTCAGCTATTCTTTCGCAAATCAGATTAGAAGATGCATAAACAGGTAACCCCCCTCCGTGATTAGTTCTATCTTTTCTATATGGCGTATCATATAATTCAGACAAAAATAATAATTTATCAGAGACAGACATATCCAAGTGAGTTTCAGTAAAACAAAAAATGTCAAAATCAGCGAATGTGTCCCTGATGAAATCCAATTTATGTCTGATGCTCCTTATGTTACTATGCAAAATAGATAGGCAACTTGATGCAGTTGTATGAACCAGCTCTCGGGGCCTAGGATTAGATTCAATATATCCAGCTTGTAATAGCAAAAGTAATACAATGAATAAAAAGCGAAAGTCAACATAATATTTTCTAATACAAAGCAACAGCTTCCATAGCAAGATAAATGCATTCCGTAAGATACTAAACAGTGAACAGTGAAGATATATGTACTTATACAACAGGGCATGGGTAAAGAAAGAGAAATGTATTTTAAATTCAGCAAGCGAAGGGTTCAGCGATCATCAAAACAGGCCTAATTATACGTCTCTACGGCACGTGATATGTCAATACACGTCAAATGTAATGCAAAAAGCTACCTTATGAGATGTCTGCATTACTTTTGTGCTGCATTAAGCAACCACACTACTTCTTAAGACTCCTATGTTCAAAATGTGAATGGCCGTTTATGATAGGTTCAATGGTTTTTCAATTATCATGCAAAACAAATTAATGTCTTAACAGAACGTTCTACTTTATAGTGATTGCAATCTTAGAAACTGTCAATGAAAAACCTTTACTAACTCACTAAAGTTGCCAGTCAATCAGCCGATAAGAGCTTCTACAAGCATTTTTTGAATGACTTTACTAATTAAACAAAGTCTTCGAGATTGTCTCTAGTAGTTAACCCTTTATCATGCTAAGCGTATCTCTGTTGGCATTTGCAAACATCTTCTATCAACATGAAATGCCGAAAATTTCTTCGTCTCATCAGGATCAAAGCTGTTTGATACTAAGTCTATAGTTTAACAACAGTTTGATCGAAAATCAAAAGTCAGTGAAAACTTCAGTAAATCATACATCGGGTAGACATTATTTTACAACATGAGAAGGAGGTTAAAATGATGTATTCTGAATCGAGTATGAACGGCTCTCTTTTACACTTGTTTTACTTGAATGTTTTAGGGTTGGTGATTGGTTTGTGCAACAGGTGCAAATCAGAAGAAACGGACAACAAAATGACAAAGCACTGCTGATAGGGAACTGAATATGGTACCTTTCCTAAACTACATTTCTGTAACTTAATTATATCTTATAGCAATCTGGCGAAGGTTCCCGATAAAATTATAAAGGCACAGCAGTTTAATGACGGTGTCACTTCGTCAAATACGAATTTCATATCAAATATATTATATAGCCCTGACTTGCTGTTGCTGTAACTTAATCAGTATTTGTGATATAGAGGATCTGTTGCGAGTTGTCGTTTAAGATCACATGTTCCTAAACGAGCCTTAGAAAATGTCATTAAGCGAGCCTTGGCGAGCTTAATAACATTTTCTTGGTGAGTTTAGGAACATGTGATCTTAAAAGACAACGAGCATCAGATTCTTTTTCTCAAATTACAAAAAAGTGTATTTTCGCCGTTTAAATGACATGTAAACATCGGTTTCCATGGTTTGACGTCATTTATGACTTATGGCGTCATATATGTTCTAAAGTGATCTTACACGTGTTACAGATCATGGAATCTTAACCCGTTGTTCTAACTCGGAGATAAGGGAAGGTTTGTGGGAAATTTCGCGTATTTGGCAATGAATATGCCCTCTCCTAAGAACTTAATGGAAATTATTAATATATGAGTTTGAAATGTATGAGATTAAACAACATCATAGTGGTCTGGTGATGGAACACAGAGCAATAGATAGAGGTGCGTACTCAGATACTAAAATCTTTATTTATCCACCAATCCCTATGATGTGACCACTCTTTAGAATCGTCTCTTCTGTCTTCTTAAGACCTGCATTAAGCTGTCACGTGTGTTTCAAGATATCCATAGTGATACAATTTAAAGCAATTCTGTATAGTAAGTTTTGAAAGGATCGGAAATTTAGTTCGAGTTATCCTGAAGTTCGAGTTATCCGAGTTTGATGTATCGAAGTTAAACTGTATGGGTATCGAAGTTAAACTGTATGTCAACCAATTACTTATTGCATATTCCTTACCATAACTGTTAACATTATTTCAGATACAAGGACTAAGAAATGTGGAACCCAGTCGATCGTTCTTGAAAGCAAACAAGCTATCACAATATAACAAAAAGAAGTTTCTTATATTTCTTCAAAATATTTATGTCTACAACGAACACAATCAGATAAAAACACCCACCATTACGATATGAAATAGAGGCTTGAGACCCGTTAATATCATTATTATTATTGTCATTATTATTGTACTATTATTGTTATTATTATTGGTGTTGCTGTTGTTGTCAGTATTAGTAGTATTAGTATTAGTATTAGTATTAGTAGTAATAGTAGTAGTAGTAGTAGTAGTAGTAGTAGTAGTAGTAGTAGTAGTAGTAGTAGTAGTAGTAGTAGTAGTAGTAGAAGTAGTTGTAGTAGTAGTTGTAGTATTAGTAAAATGGATATAATTTTTTATTATCGTCTGATATTGAAAATGAATATTTTACTTTCAGTAGTTAAACAATATTACAATTTTAATTATTCACAAGAATTTGAACGTATATTAAGATTTACAGAACAAATGTGTTGTTTTACCAACATGATTTAACTTTCTGCTCTCTGGGTAGTTGTCTGCTTCAATTTTAAAAGTATGTTTGGAATTGTCTCTATTTGTTTAAATCAAACACAGGGTTAGTATGTCAAACAGAGTGAATCCTGCTGAGACTCGGTGTCTCAACTGGATCCAGTCTGTATGCAACAGTTATCCCAAATGTGCCAATAGAGTGCTGAAGGTTAAACAATAAAGCACTCAATCATAAAATATTCAAGGAAACTATGCTCCTAAACTATTCAATTTAAAATGATAAATCTTGAAAATGTGTGATTCTTGTTGTTTTGAGCTATAACCGTGTTTGTCACATTCTGAAGAAATATTTGTAAAGTTAAGCTTAGCCAGTTGTCTGCCTAAACCCCGATTCGTCTAAACGTTCGAAAAACGTCAAACAGCTTGGTTCCTGGTGAGACGCTGAGTTTGGACGGCCTTTTCTTCGGATCCAACATGTTGGCCTATGCCAGTCAGCTACAGTTTAGCAGGTTACCTGTTAATTACACAGTTAAAAGACAGCTTGTCATTAGAGAATGTACAGCTGATATCATTATATCAAATGTAACTATTCATTTATATATTTATCACAGAATTGCCAGACACAAGCTGATTATTTGTCAAAGGAATCTGGAAGAAATTCGCTGGAGACAAAACGCAATTAATTCTTAGATTAAGTGCATTGAATTGAAAATTCTCATGTCAGACTTGAAGGATTAATAATAGTGCATTCAACCCGATAACGAGTGTTGTATTTATTTTCACCAAGCAGCATCTTAACTACACTCGCAACCTGTGAATACAACTCCTTTTAAGTGTTTCACTAAATGAAACCTAATGTTTTCATTCAAACCGTGAAGCTTGTGATGATAAACAAGTGTTCCAAGTTTTAAATCTCAAAGGATTATGTAAACACGTGGACTTTAAGAACCTTAACCAACAGTTTAAGTTCAAAGGGTAATAATTCTGTCAACATGCTTGACAGAGTAAATTCTGTGAAAATGCTTGACAGAGTAAGTTACTCTTGGCTACACGTGAAGCTTGTAGTGGTGAACAAGTGTTCCAAGTTTCAAAGCTTTATTTCAAAGGCTTATATAAATAAGTGGATTTACATAAAAATGTTCCAACAGAACTTGTGTTAATATATTTTCTTAACGCAAATGCTCAACGCAAATTCTGAGTCCAATTGTGCGACCTTGACCTTGGATATACGTACCGGGACACACAAATGCTACTGTAGCATGCCCAGATAGAGTTTAACGCAAATGCTAAAGTCGAATTGTACGACCTTGACTATCACAGACAGACAGACAGCGCCATTCCATAATACGTCCCGTTTTCTTTCAAACGGGCGTTTAAAAAGAGCAGACCCTGATCAGACAGCTCCTTCAGGAGCCGTCTGATCTGGATCTACTCTGTTTGCAAATACGAGAAAAGGCTTATTTATGAAGTGACGAGTTAAGATATATATACAAAGTTAACGACATATAGTTAGCAATATGTCATTTACGAAAAATGTCAAAGGCATATTTACGCAGCAAGAAATTGTATAAATAAAGTTAGGTAAGTGACTTTACATGAATGTGATTGAGAAAACATAGTTGCATCCATAGGTTTTATATCGGTAGCAGTAAGCTTGAAAGTCAGAATTACATATAATATAGTTCGTTAGTGTATCGGTTCCCTAAACAAATTAGCATCTTTCAAAATACTTTAATTGAGAAAGAAGCTATTCAATTTAGCGTACTACAAATTATCAATGTCATCAGAGGACAACTATCATTAAGGGTTCAGCCTGCATGGATGATATCAAGATATAGAATTAAATAAAACAAACAACATCCCGACAATGTTTTCTGATATATCATTCAAAGCAACACAATATTTGAATAAAATATTACCTATGTAGATTTGCCGTATTGTGTCTAATACACACTTCCGGGAGCAACATACTTTAAGAGGAGCTTCTTGAACTGTTGTAGCTTAATGCAGACTGGAAGTAATATAGAATGCTTCTATGGGAGCTTTGTTCAACGGTTTCAGTCTGCATTGATCTACCATCAGTATTTTAAAAAATAAACCCCATAAGGCATAAAAATCCTGTCAAAAGCTAGTAACAGGTCATGATATAATTGCACAATGCTAATAGGTAGGGATAAGGCATGATGCAATTGCATCTTGTCAATATGTAAGAACTAAGGCGTGATACAATTGTACGCCATAAATAGGTAGTAACAGGTCATGATATAATTGCACAATTTTAATAGGTAGGGATAAGGCATGATGCAATTGCATCTTGTCAATATGTAAGAAATAAAGCATGACATAATTGTACGCCTTAAATAGGTAGAAACATGTCATGATGCAATTTCACCCTGTCAATAGGGTATTGTACGCCTTAAATAGGTAGAAACATGTCATGATGCAATTTCACCCTGTCAATAGGTAGTGATAGGTCATAAAAAGTTGCACCCTGGCAATAGGTAGGAATAGAGCATGATACAAATGCACCCTATTACCGGACCGAACATCAACTTCATACTTACTCAAGTTTGGCACAACCAGAAGTTGCCATCAATTTATATTTACCAATACTTTGCACAACTAGAAGTTGCCATCTAATTTATATTTACCAATGCTTGGCACAACTAGAAGTTGCCATCTAATTCATACTTACTAATACATGTACTTGGTACAACTAGAAGTTGTCATCTAATTCATACTTATTAATGCTATGCACAACTAGAAGTTGCCATCTGATTCATACTTACTAATACATGTACTTGGTACAACTGGAAGTTGTCATCTAATTCATACTTACTAATGCTAGGCACAACTAGAAGTTGCCATCTAATTCATACTTACTAATGCTAGCCACAACTAGAAGTTGCCATCTAATTCATACTTACTAATGCTAGGCAGAACTAGAAGTTACCATCTAATTTATGTTTACTAATGCTTAACACAACTAGAAGTTGCGATCGCATTCATACCCTATAAATGCTTGGCACAACTGGAAGTTGCCATCTCATTCATACTTACTAATGCTAGGCACAACTAAAAGTTGCTATCTAATTCATACTTACTAATGCTTTGCACAACTAGAAGTTGCCATCTAATTCATACTTACTAATGATATGCAGAACTAGAAGTTGCCATATAATTCATACTTACTAATGCTTGGCAGAACTAGAAGCTGCCATCTAATTCATACTTACTAATGATAGGCAGAACTAGAAGTTGCCATCTAATTCATACTTACTAATGATAGGCAGAACTAGAAGTTGCCATATAATTCATTCCTACTAATGCTAGGCAGAACTAGAAGTTGCCATCTAATTCATACTTACTAATGCTAGGCAGAACTAGAAGTTGCCATCTAATTCATATCTATTAATGCTTGGTACAACTAGAAGTTGCCATCATCGTATGTTAAAACTCACGATAATTTGTGTCGCATGAAGTTAGCTTTTATTCCTGCACACTATACGATACGATAATCGCACCTATCCGATTCATAACGATTATCGTGAATTAGAATGTACGATAAATTAGATATCGTACGATCTTTAGTAAAATTGGCTCCCGGTGACTATATATATATGTGGAGTTTGAAAAGGGGAATACAATTGTAGAGTCAATTATTGTCACAATAATACCATATTTACTTACTTACTTACTTAACTCTTTCCCTGGCGTATTTTGTCCCCTGCAAACATTGTCGTCTGCTACAATTTTCATTCGTATTGTTTTGTTTTTTTTCATTATTGTTTAAAAGAACATGATCACAGCAACAAACAGTTGGACCCTGATGAGATGCCAATATATTCGGCGTCTCATTTGGATCCAAACTGTCTGCATAGGTTATCACATATACGGCACTATCAGCGAAAGAGTTACTTTTATTATTATTATTATACCACATTTATATAGCGCTCTTTTCATACAGGATATGTGCGTTCAAAAGCGCTTCACAAAGATACATTTACTGTACAATAATGCGTAAATTACAGAAAAATTTAAAATAAAATACATTTAATACTTATATATAGATAAGAATAATAATAAAATATAATTTATTTAGGACATTGGTAAATAAGCTAATCTTTTCCGTAAGTTTATCTGTCTGTATGTTCTATTATAGTGTGTCAACGCACTCAGATTGTAAAAAAAAAAAACATAACTTGAATGCAACATTCTATGCGCAGTGCCAGTACGTCCCATAATTTTGACCCAGACTCAACAGACTTGGGTACATTCGTTTAACATACAACACTGCACATAAATTATTGCCGGAAAATTGGGTAACAGAACAGATCAATTTGAAGTTCATGCATATAAACTAAGCAATACAAATACACAACTGTTATATACGCGCACTATGCAACCCCTCCAGTCGTCAAACACTATTCGACCCGCTATGGTAATGAGGGAGTACACAGCGTATCATATTTTAATAGAGTTGTAATTGGGTATATCCAAAGTTTAATTACAGAATAAAATGTCTTATTATGGGAACCCAAAAAGCCCAGCCAAAGTAGAGCTAAAGAAGGTATCACGTATACTGTTCCTGCAACATATCCCACCGGCTGCAATGGCAAAGGAATCACATCGGACAAATCGAGACTGACTGAGACACGCGATGCTGCATTAGACCGTACAGGCTTAATTTGCCCGCTGCCCATATATTACACGACCCAGTTCACTGGAAAGCAAAAATACGGAAACTGGGTCAGCTTAACAGGAATCAATATTACGATATAATATATGCGATATGTTTTGCAATTAAACATTTGAAAATAAGATACTAGCTTTAAACTTCACGAGCAGATATTTGTATTCTGAATTATAACTGAAACTATTGTTAGCATTATTATGATACCTGTAACGACTAAGGTTTTCTTCAACTGTTAATTATATAAGGCCATGATTACTGAAAGTTGTCAATGTTTTCTGTCGACGACTGTTAGTGTTACTTTAGATAATACAGAAACTTAACCCTTTACTCCATAAATACTCCTTTCTACTCATTTGCAAACAAATTAGACCCCAACCAGACGGCCCCTGTAGGAGCCGCCTGAACAGGGTCTGCTCTGTTTGCTTATGAAATAATATAGATATGATTCTACAATTTCTGCAATAGCCAAACTTCTCGGTGTCCATGTGCCATGATGCAATTATTTCTTACATGAATATTCGTGGTGTAAAGGGTTAAAGAACATTCCTAGATCCATACTTTTGCATATACAGTAAAACCTCGATTATTCGAAATTTCGTTATAAACGAATTTAGACCCTTTTAGGTAGGTGGCTGCTTAATGCATGATGAAAGTCATGCAGAAAGCTCCTATAGGAGCTTTTTGCATGACTTTCACCATGCATTAAGCTGCCACCTGTCTTAAAGATCGATAATAATACGTATTTTAGTGTTCGGATAATCGAGGTTTTACTGTAATATCACATGCCTCCAAATATCTTCATGGCACAAAAGGGTCAATGTATATAAAACTATTTCATTCGTGTTTAACCATTTCCTCCATAAATACGCCTTTCTACGCCTCTGTAAAAGTCACTTTGCGAAACCATTGTGATAAATAGAGCTTTTGCTCCTATAGGAGCAAATACTCTATTTATCACAATGGTTTCAAACTAAAACATTCTAAAACTTTCCTTTTCTCGAGATAATGCTCCTTTTCGGTAGATTCATTCAAAGAGGTTGGTCTAAAATTAGCCTATGGAGGAATGGGTTAAAATAAACAGGAGATTGAATACAGCAAAAGCGATCTAAATCGACATTTTAATAAACATGTTTTTTTATGTATTTGTGGACAAGGTGCTGCTTGATGCGTGATGAAGCTCAAACAGAGAGCTACTAAAGGATTTTAATCCTGCATTAATTTGCCACCTTTCTTAACCGTTTTACCGCCAATGTCGCATAAATGCATCACGACAAATAGTGCAGTCTCAGATCAGACACCTCTTAATTTTAACGAATGATGTAATAATATTTGGTTGCAGACGACAATTAGAAATTTGGCACCGAAAGGGTTAAAGGTCGGCATCAATGATAATTTGAAATTCCATTTTAGAGAGGTTTTACTGAATATTAAAATGCACTACTAATTCCTTTTTTAATCCCAAATTCAATTTATTGACATTTACATTCAGAGTGAAGCGGTTCGACATTTAAATAGCTAATCTCGAAAGTATTTCCTCTGGGCAATACTTTCGTAATATTAGAAAATATGCAAATTGAATACTTCTTCACGCCATTTTTCTATCTCCAACGAATGCCATCGATTTGTAATTCTGTGCCACAATGTTTAAGTGAAGTATACAGACTTAGATCATGTTTAGTCTCAGACGTCTACATACATGGTAAGACATTAAAATAAATTAATGTGTTTCTGTGGTTACGCTCGACTTTCAATCAAATTAATCAGATTGGTTTTGTTTTTGTTTCGTCATTTCTACGTTTGCCAACAGAGTAATTTACTAAAAGCAGATACAGAATCAAAACAGAAGTATCACAACTGCCACCAACAAAACCTTATTTATAAACAAAATATTCTTTATACAATAAGAAAATCACACTGGTATACACATTCAGTACCAAATAGGTATAAAACTAAAATACAGATGAACTTAGATCTCTCGAATTTCAAGGGACAACATAAATTACGTCGAGATAACAGATTTTCTCAGCTTAATGCAGGTTTAAAGTAATGCTGAAAGCTCCGACATGAGCCTTCAGCACTACTTTCGACCTGCATTAAGCTGTCACAAGCGTTTCGAGATACACACAGTGGTACAATTCAAAACAGGTCTGGAAGGACCGAACTTTTACTTCAAGTTATCCCGAAATTCGAGTTACCGAGTTCGATAATTATACAGAATTTAAAATGTAGTTCAGTTTATATTGCAGCCACTGTGAATGATCATTTTAATGTAAATTTCAGAATTCTGTCCTAACGCTGATGCCAATGTCGCATTTGTTATTACATGTACATATGCAAACAGTTTGGATCCAGATGAGAAGCAGAGTAACTCGGCGTTTAGGGTCTAAACAGTTTCACAGCCTAATTGCATTCTGGAAGACATTGATTATAGCTTTACTTTTGGTAAATGTTAGAGGTGAATTGTGTGTAAAAAGGTAATTTGATCAGAAGGCTTAAATTAAACATATTCATTAAAAGCCTGTACAATCATGTAAAGAGTGAACATCGACTTAACTCTGACGTTGTAAACATTTGCTTACATAGGACACAATAAAACAAAAACTGCACTGCACATCTTATAGCTGTTTTAAAATGATAACCTGTTTCCAAATTGTCAATAACTGTTATCGTTTATTCACATCTGAAATATCTAAATTCAGCTTTTTAATGATTAACCCCTCGCTTGCTGAATTTTAAAATACATTTCTCCTTCTTTACCCATGCCCTGTTGTATAATTACATATATCTTCAATGTGTACAAGTATTTCGCTGTGCAATCAGTGATGTGGAGTGCACTGGTTGCACAATACACTTGTAAATAGTGCAGACCCAGATGAGACAGCTCCTACAGGAGCTGCCTCATCTTGGTCTTCACTATTTACAGGTTGGTATATTGACGTGAATAGCAAGCGAAGGGTTAATTTAACTGCAGAGATAGCTCAAAAGTCGGGATGGAAATGAAACACAAGAGCCCACATTGACATCAAAAGCACAAATGAGATGCGCACTCGCATTCAACCTTCATAGATATGCTCCTTGTCTGTTCCACACCAACATCATTCAGGGCACCGCGACACCAACACTGTGAAACCTGATAAATGTATGTTTCTGGCAAATATGTGTAGCTTGTATACGATGTTTTAACCCATTCCCAAGCAGGTTATTTTTAGACACAATTCATGTGAATAATTCTACCGAAAAGGAGCACGTATTAGTACGTACATTTTCAAAATGTTTAGTTTTAAAACAATTGTGATAAACAGAGCATTTGCTCCAATGGAGGAAAATATATTTATCATATTTACTTTGCTCGATCAGAAGAAGTCACTTTACGCTAGCAAAACTGATAACAATATATTTTCCATAAATTTCTTCTTACATAACTAAATAAAGTGTTCAAATCATTTACACATGTATTGTTTTTATCTAGTGACACTTTCTTTTACTAACTACTTTATTTAAAATGTGAGCACGTTGTGTCTATGCTGTGCTGCTACTCAGTCATGTAGCACTACAGAACGATGTGTGATGATGGCAATGATGATGATGATGATGATGATAGTGATGAGGAAGTAGATGAAGAAGTTGATAAACAATAATGACAAACTACATAAGGGTAGGTTTTTCCACAATTGTGCACCGTTTCCCTTAAACAGAACACGTGCAAATAGTATAGATCCACATCACAGGGTTCCTGAAATAAAACTCGATATTTTGTTTGCTGTGCTCTCTTGATATGAAAAATAGGTGGATTCCAAAATAAGATCTGGACGAGTGTCCTCCATATATACGCCTTTCTACGCCTCTGTAAAAGTCACTTAATGAAACCATTGTGATAATTAAAGCATTTGCTCCTATAGGAGCAAATGCTCTATTTATCACAATGGTTTCAAACTACAAAATTCAAAATGTTTTCTTTTCTCTTTTAAACGCTCCTTTTCGGTAGATTTATTAAAAGAGGTTGGGTCTAGAAATAGCATATGGAGGAATGGGTTAAAATATGGGCATACATTGTATATTGGTTAAGTCATACTCAATTACAGTTTGGATATTAACAAATTATATGTTCACTCAAAGAAAAACAACATCAAAATGTCAATCAATCCCTCCACAACCATGGGATTATAAAGGTTTGACAGACTATATTGTTCTTTTAAATATTCAGGTGTGCATTGGAATTTATGTCATCTGAGAAAGTTATTGCAATTTAGTGAATCTGATTGGTGGTTGAATTAAAAAATAGTGTCAAGAAATATCCGAGTGATATGTAGGCAAGACCCATGCTTGCGTTGCTTGCTTCCGTGCTTGTTTATTTATGTGTGTGTGTGTGTTTGTTTGTTTTTTTGTTGGATGTGTGATTGGATGGGTGGCTTTGGGTTTTCGGATGGGTTGGTTGGCTGGTTCGTTCGTTCGTTATGTTGGTTGGTAAGCCTGCTGTGGGCGGATAATTGATTACATATGCAAACAGTTTGGCTCCTGAATATCTAAACTCTTTCATACTCTGACCATGTTGTGGACAAACCAACTGCGATAACCTCAGACGATACTACATCAAAACCTCTCAGCAACGGCCATTAAATTACATCAAGGATTAAGTGTTAAAGGCAGGTGGCTGCTTAAAGCAAGGTGAAGGTAAAACAGAACGCTCCTATAGGAGCGTTCTGTTTTACTTTCACCTTGCTTTAAGCAACCACCTGCCCTAAATACCAACTAATTAACACAATTTAGTGGTCGTTATAGAGAGGTTTTACTGTATCTTCTACCAACAATTATTTTGATAATATAACTACACCAAGAATGAACAAGCCCGTGCAAACAAGTGAGTTTATTTGGTATTGCATGAATAGTATCTTCTCACTACCTTTTTCTTGCAATTCAGTGTATTTCTTAGAATGCATTGTGGTATGAAATTACTTCGCATATGCATCAAATTGTTTTGCACAAAATCAAGACATATTCGTTACAGCATGGTGTTTTCATTGAATCAGTTCACGATGCTGCTCTCCTGGGTTCGCTTTATGACAGTTCGCAAGGCTGAAATTGTAAATTCTAACATGTTGTATGTTGCGAACGTTGTTTGCTAGACTTTCAGACAATGTCTGTCCGACGAACTTAACCTGACTTGACACATGCTAGAATGTTTGATGAATTCGGCTAAGTGAATACAGTTTAACTTCCTTATCTCGAACATCAAGGGACCGTATAAATTAATCGAAATAACGAAGTTCGAGTCATCCGGGTTCTAATCTGAACATTTTCTCAAGTTCATAGCTTAATGCAAGTATAAAATAATGCTTAACGCTCATATGGGTGTTGTCAGCATTATTTTCGACCTGCATTAGGCTATCACGTGTATTTCTAGATAAATTGGAAACGTGTGGAATGATCAAACGTTTGGTTCCAGTTATCCGAAGTCGAGTTATCCAAGTTTGAGATATCGAAGTTCAACTGTAGTTATGACTGTCGTATATTTATTATTATTAGTGTTTACGACAAGTTTGGTAGTACGAGCTTTCGTAAAACGCGACTCTGGATAACAAACGCGACTATGGATAACAAACGCGATCCTGTATAATAGACGCGATTCTGGATAATAAACGAAAACCTGGATAATAAAAGCGATCCTGGATAATAAAAACGATTTTGGATAACAAAGGCGACTCTGGATAATGAACGCGATCCTGGTTAATAAACGTGACTCAGGATATTAAACGCAATACCTGGATAATAAACGCGATCCTGGATAATAAACGCGATTCTGGATAAAATAAACGCGACTCTGGATAATAAACGCGACCCTGAATAATAAACGTTTCTGTCTTCTCTGGTGAGCACGGTATGAATGGAATATATTGGAAGTGTAGTGTACTAACAGCGTGCTGGAAATATTTCATAACTTGCTGGATATATTTCATAACGTGCTGGAAATAGTTCAACCATGCATATTCTAGAATGAGTACCCTTTATCTGCTGTGAAACCACGGTCCTCTTAAACTCTGATATGTTAAAATGTTCATTTATTTCCGATTCGTTGAAGTTTTTTTGAGAAACTATTGAACCCATTCCCCCATATTGACACATAGTGACGCCTGTGTAGATTCGCTGTTTGAAACTTTGGTGATAAATAGAGCATTTATTCCATAGAAAGAAGCAACTGCTCTACTTATCACAATGGTTTCAAAACTACACACTTCTAAAATTTACCTTTTTTTAGTAATTTAAAGTTTACACTTTCTTGTTTCGGTAGATTTACTAAAAAATGTTGGATATAAAAATAGCTCATGGGGGAATGATCTACAATAGCCTTTAAGAGAATGGGTGTAAAATAGTCCGTGATGTAATGGTTAACGAGTGTCAAACGACTTGAACCCTGATGAGCTACCTGGATACAGACTGAGTGTGAGTCTTTGTGCGATTAGCAGGCAAAACGGATTTAAAATCCATCTACGACTACTATAAATAAAAGTATTATTAATATTGGTACTACTACTGCTACTACTACTACTACTACTACTACTATTAAAATTAACAATGATTATTGATAATGGTACTACTACTACTACTACTACTACTACTACTACTACTACTACTACTACTACTACTACTACTACTACTACTACTCTACTACTACTACTACTACTACTACTACTACTACTACTACTACTACTACCAATACTACTACTACTAATAATAATAATGATACTACTACCACTACCATTACTACTACTACTACTACTACTACTACTACTACTACTACTACTACTACTACTACTACTACTACTACCACTTCTACTACTACTATAGATAAACAAACTAGGTCTGGCAGTTACGTCAAAACAATACCAAAACTAAACAAAATAGGCAGGGTTTCCTCAATATATGACGTGAATGGGATAATTAATAAATAATACAAACATTACACCATGAAATATCCGATACCGTAGTCTAAAGGACGCGTATACGACTTTGCATGTCCGCTACCCAAGTTCAAAACTCACTGGTGTTTATACTTGTTGTTTTGTTTTAATATTTTTAAATACATTTGTCAGTATATTTTTATAGGATCTACTCTCTTTTTATCTTTTTCTGTTCTTGTTTAACCCTGCTCGGTCATTTTTCTGTTTTTGACATATGTTTTGTTCAGGGAAACAAAAATGACTTATGTGATTTTCGAACCAGGTACATTTTGATAATTATGAGAGCGCCTTTATCCACTCGGCTACGGACTCCACAAGCATGTCATCATACTCATATAGTCACAGTCTTCTCTGTTAAGAAATAGCATGTCATATGGATATTCAAGTAAACTAATTATGACGTAACTGTCAGGAATTCCCTGTCGGACTATACTATTATTACTGCTGTTGTTACTACAACAGCAACAACAATTACTACTACTACCACTATTGCTACCTTTACTACTATTTTTACAATTACAACTACTACTACTACTTCTACAATAATTACTATGTCGTACTACTTCCACTACTTACACCTACTACTATTACAACTATTACTACAACAACAACTACTACTACTACTAACACTACTACTAACACTACTACTACTGCTACTACTACTACTACTACTACTACTACTACCAATACTACTACTACTACTACTACTACTACTACTACTACTACTACTACTACTACTACTACTACTACTACTACTACTACTATTACTACCACAAGAACTACTACTGCTGCAGCTACTAATACTACTATTACTTTTACTGCTTCTACCACCACTACCACCACTACTACAGCTACAGCTACCATTACAACTACTACCACTATTACTACTACTACATCTTCTTCTACTACTACTTCTACTACTACTACTACTACTACATGTACTACTACTACTCGCTACTTCTACTCCCGCTACTACTGCTACTTCTGCCACTACCACTACTTCTACCAATACTACTATTTCTACTACTACTGCTACAACTACTACTACTACTACTGCTGCTACTATTACTACATGTACTACTATTACTGCTACAACCATTTATACTAAATACTACCATTATTACAATTACTACAGCTGCCACGGCGTCTACTACTTCTCCTTAAAATTCTAATTCGCATACATATTTGCAAAATCTCGTTAATGCACGAACGTGATGTACATATATATATGTTTTATCATAAATGCTTTGATTGCAGAATGTAATATTATGTCATTGCTATAAAGTGTGTCAGTATCAAATTTTCAGATTTCAAACTGGAACATTTTCATTATTCCATTTTCTCTCACACGATCAATATCAGTTATCAGTAAACACGTGACTAAACTGCCTGTGAAATACATGTATTTTAATTTCTGATTAATCTCCAATAGCAGAATCAAGTGTCATCTTAATGAGTCTGTATTTCAGAACAAATTTAATATCACTCCATCGCCATTTAGTTGATTGACACCAATCTCATTGCTTCAGCTTTACGTTGGTCTGTGATATTAGCCAAAAAACGTCATTGCATCGTTTGATTTTCTTCTGTAAGGCTAAATACATATACCGATGTTAACCGTTTATCGTGTAGAAACAATTATGTCTGCAACAAATCTTATCTGTTGCATGTTGTGTTTAAATCTGATCCGTAATAGTGTTCAAGGAACTATGGGTAGAATGTCAAACAGATTGGATTCTGATCTAGATCCAAGGTATTTGCACATCCGAGTCAGGTCACACTTAGCGTTGCAAGGAAAACGTCATTGACTCATTGCCACAAAAAACTATACTTTGTGTATTGTATTATATGATGTGTCCATTAAGTTTGAATGAGTATGGTGTATGCACATATTTAGACATTCAGGACCGTAGCTAAATCCAAATGTGATGTACGCACCGTGGCCATAGGGGTCCGGCGGGCATGCTTTCCCTTGAAAATTTAGAATTGTGTAGTTTTGAAACCATTGTGATAAATGGAGCATTTGCTCCTATAGGAGCAAATGCTGTATTTATCACAATTGTTTCAAAAGTGACAAATTCAGAGACGTCCAAAGACGTCAATATGAGGGGATGGGTTAAAGCTTAATTGATAAGACAGGACGTTTATCAAGTCTACCCCACTTAACACTTCGACTTTAGTTCAATTTGGCCATATTAATGTTTTCACCTTTCAGACTTACATGTACGTTACGCACGTGCGTAAACGTACTGCTGGCAACGGGCCCGACCTTAAAAAGGATTTGGTTTTGGTGAGGTATTCTGCGTAATAGTGTTCAATGCTTGACAGTCATTGAACACAAACACGCAGAATACCGCACGGTTTATTTTGATTATTGCAACATTCAAGAACAAATCAAAGTCACATCTACGTTTTCTAGACCATTCACCAAACAGTGTAGATCGAGACGTGTACAAAGTATGGCGTCTTATTATATCACCATGTTTTTCACATAACATTGCTTGTCTCTCAGAAAATATAGCAATCATGTATTTTCTATACCTAATAGGTGTGATATAAGATGTGACGCAACACGATTACTTCGCGCCCTTTATGTTTCTTAAAGCACACTATTTTTCCTGCGTCTGTTTATATAGTAGTAATTTTCGCTAACCATCTCGCGTTGGCATGGACTCGTCTTTGTTACTAAATATAGAATCTAGCGAGCATCGAACATATGAAGCGAGTGTCCGACTACTTTTCTGCCCCTTTATCAAATACTCGCTTAATGACCTTTTTCCGGACTCGTTTAACCCATTCACTCGAATATGTTAGACGCAACCTCTTTAAAAACTAAATTTACCGAAATAGAGCTTTTAATACAGATAAAGAAAAAAACAATAGAATTGTGTAGTTTTAAAACCATTGTGATAAATAGAACATTTGCTCCATAGGAGCAAATGTTCTATTTATCAGAATGGTTTCCAAGCGTGACTTTTACAGAGGCATCAAAAGGCGTCGAAATGTTTATGAGTTACGAAATGCGTTACTAATTGAGTTACTAAATGAGTTACGAAATGAGTTACGGAATGAGTTATGAAATGTTTATATCAAATGACAACTCGTGATTCTAACTCTATATATTCCTAATAAACTTTCGAATAATCGAGGTTTTACTGAATAAGTTTATTTTTATATGTGACCATGTAGATAAGTTCATATTTTCTTTATCCATTACTTACTAGCAAGACTTAGTCTACGATCCATATATGTATGTACTCGTATGATATTTACGACCTTCTCGGTAGTTTAGATCCCGATAAGTCAATTATAACAGCCACAATCGTCGTCTTAAATGAATTCTATCTCTCAACCTGATTAATAGAATTGCACCGTAAACTGAGTGATTGACTTGTGGCTAATTGCTTCAGCTATCAGATTGATATATGATAACAGACATGACCTTCAATCGTAGAATGTCCGGATATTCGATTATCAGTAAATCTAAATTAGCCCGTATCCTCCTGGGAAAAATATGTCAACCCAAAGTCTGCTACAATTTACAACATTGTCCGATTCGCTTACATTTTTAACTCTGTTAATGATTAGATACATGTCAACTCACCTATATTCAATGTGCTTCACAATGCTATCAATGATGCGCTTAGAAATAAAAATCAGTATTGACAAATTAAAACAATATGAGGTACAGACATATCTACCGATAATGATGCGTACCCAAAGACTAAACTCGTCATTTCTCCTCCAAACCCTATACTATGACCATTCTTTAGACTCGTCTCTTCGAGAAGATTCTAAGAGTGGTCACGGTGTAGGGTTTGGTGGAGAAATAAAGGTATGTTTTAAAATATTTTAATTTAAGCATCTTATCTGGAGCTCTGTACAGATAACAGACCGATATATAATAAAAAACAACATTGATTCCGTACTGCTCATCTAAATCGACCACCAAACATAGGTCTATTTGTCGGTCTGAAAGTCACTTCATTGCTTAATGAAAATTAATCCGACAACTCATGCAGGAGCTTTCGACATAACTTTTGTCTTGCATTAAGCAACCACCTGCTTACAAATACATCTTGTTTATTCATATGGTGATGGCTTTCGATTGGTTTTCCTGTAAATAAAATAAAGCATACTACACAAGTTTAGCTACCTGCATTACACTTCATGAATAGAAATACCAATATACATTTAGGACCTTTGAATACGAAAACTACATACATGTAATTTAATTTTGTTTTTTGCCTGAGTCTGCGATCATTCTCACGCATCTGACTGGCCAGATTCTGAGCTTGCTCAGAATCTGACCAATCAGATACTTGAGAATGCTCTCAGACTCAGACTTAGAAGTTTTGTAACATCGGACCCAGAATTTTATAAATCATTCCGGTCCATTGCATAAGTAGGTCATATGAGCTAAAATAGATTTGAATCAACGAATTATTGAACCCCTTTAATCCATTACCTCATAGGCTATTTTAGTTACAACATCTTTAAATTAATCTACTGAAAAGGAGCATTAATTCGAGAAAAGGAAATTTTTTAGAATTTTGTAGTTTGAAACCATTGTGATAAATAGAGCATTTGCTCCTATAGGAGCAAATGCTCTATTTATCACAATGGTTTAACAAAATGACTTTTATGGAGTCAATATGAGGGAAAGGGTTAAGATTCTATATATTATATTCAAGTTGTCAACACTACTGAATACTCATGGACATATAGTGAACTATGGGAATAGCAGCGACATCGTCGCCATTTTAGAAACTAAAAAATACAGATATATCAAATTCCATTAGCAAACAGAGCAGACCCTGATCAGACGGCTGCTATAGGTACCGTCTGATCTGAGTCTACTCTGTTTGCAATAGCGTGCAAAGGTGTTTATAAGAGGAAAATGGTTTATTAATATCTCTTAAACTACTGAAAGGATTTCGACCAAATGTCACACAGGTGATAGTCAGATGACCCTCAACAAAAGTTACAAGCGAGGTTTTACGCAAGCGTAAAATGGCTAACCTTTTACAGGCTAGCGGTCGGTGATTCGCGACAGTCCTCGAATAGGTAGACGACGTGTAACAATGCCGGCCGATGATCGGTACAAGACGTACGAAACAGTCGTAGACAAATGTTGATCCAATTCGTCCGTACAGACCGTATTTTGGCCAATTAGTAACAAGACGTCATCTGGCTGCAAGATTCGACAGGTACTGACGTCACCGGCCATTCCGACGTGCTGATTGGAAATCGGTATTATTTTCCGATGAATCTCGATTTAATTTGAGCAATGTCGACGGAGCCGTGCCGACGGCCACGGGAGAGTTTAGGTTGATGCGTGCGTCATTGAGAGATGGTACATGTATTTAGTTGGAGGTTCACTTGTCTGGGATGAGATTATGAATGGTCACTCGACTCGCTTAATCGTAAATGACGGGAAAATGAATGCTCAGACTTACGTCAATGACATCCTTGCAGCAGAAGATGTTCCTTTTATTCAGCGGTTTGGGCCGAACGTCACCTTCATGATAACACAAGTCCCGATGCGGCTGCAAACTCGACGGTTTGGGGCGGATAAAGCGTTGATGTTTTAGATTGGACGGTTTATTGTATTGACTTAACCCATTACCTCATAGGCTATTTTTAGATACAACCTCTTTGAATAAATGAACCGAAAAGGAGCATTAACTAGAGAAAAGGAAAATTAAAGATTTTTGTAGTTTTAAACCATTTTATAACATAACACGTGGCTTCAGCGTGACGTAACACTATCATTTATTTTTTGATAATCATGGGCATATAATCACTAGTGAATAACATTCGAACGACCGAATGACATTCGAACGATTCATACGCGCTGTCAAAACAAACAAACTGGCGGACGGTGGTCGACCTACCTGTCCACGATTGAGTCACGATAGATGGCAAAGGATTGTTGGCACTTGCGCCTTAATTTCGATAAAATAATACAAATTGTAATCGCTGTCAGGAATCATATACAAAATGTATGCCAAAAAAGACCTACCAGCTACTCTGACCCATACAATCAATTCTACATTTAAATTAAAATGCCTCCTCAACTTTGCATTTTCTTCACCGCATGTCCTTTTGTTTATGCAGATTTCTACTCATACAAATATCTCATCAATCAACAACAATAGTCATCTGAATCCAGCACAGCACAAACATATTTCAAATATGCTATACTCACTAACTCAGCTGATCGCGAAAATCTTCCTCCTGTTCCAACACATTTTATGCAGCAGTTCGTACTGAATCTTTTGTCCATTTCAAACATTTTCACTGAACTTGAATCGAGATTTTTTTTCTCGGTGGAAATGTCCATGTCCATGTGTATACATACAACACTAATGAAGGGCTTAATATACCAAAACGAAGGCGCATTTCGAATCCCATTGACAGTGAGTGTCGGACGTGTTGGCGACTGTATACATGTAGGTCTTCATGTAAATGGCGCGCTTTACATAGACACATGTTGTGTACAATGACGTCATAATGTGACGTGTTTGTAACTATGTATGTCGAAACTGTAACTCAAAAATTATTTTGACGTGTTTCTGTATGTTTTTGTATCATAAACTATCACAGTTAAATTGAATACCAGAGATGTCTGAATTAGACCCTGGTTGATATGACAGTAAGTAAAAAATAAAGTTGGAAAATTTGGACCTACTTTGTCCCAGTTACCTAGCGAACCTAATAACACCTTTCATTCATCATTTCTATATGTAAGGAGAATTTATAACAATCCACTTTACTGCTGAAATATTGGCTGCAAATAACATTTGTGTGTGTTATGTTATAAATAGGATCTTGCATTCGTGTCCATGATTATTGGATTTATTAAATTCGTCTTTTTAAAACGATAAAAAAACTCGCTAAAGCTCGTTTTTTATCGTTTTAAAAAGACTCATTTAATAAATCCAATAATCAAGAACACTCATGTAAGATCCTCTATGTAATAAATAGAGCATGTGTTCCTATAGGAGCAAATGCTCTATTTGTCACAATGGTTTCAATAGCTGAAATTTACAGAGGCGTAGAAAGTCGTATTTATGGAGGAAAGGGTTAAATCCTATTGATTACCTATGGGATAAGGAAGAACGCCGTTTCCAACAAACTATATAGTCAACGCAGTATATAAACATATGGTGCCACAGCGTTATACAGTACAACCTGTCAAAAACGATCACTAAATTGTGTTAATTAGTTGTTTTTGGGGGCATGTGGTTGCTTAAAGCAAGGTGAAAGTAAAACAGAACGCTCCTATATGAGCGTTCTGTTTTACTTTCACCCTTGCTTTAAGCATCCACGTACCTTTAACAGAAATTACTTTATGTAATTTAATGGTTGTTATAGAGAGGTTTTACTGTATTAGCAGCACGCGACGAAGGATCACGACGTGTATCATGCAATGCGGTTGACACATAATGAAGATAATGAATATTGGCCAGACATCTACAACCATTGTTTGTTACCAAAAATTCTCCGCTGGTCAATACAGATTTATAAAAGCATTTGTCATTTCGGAAATCGACGACTAATTCATACCGCTCATTTTATTTTTGTGATGAAAGGCATGTCTCAGCGATTTCAAAATTTAACAGAATATAAAACATTAAGCGTTCTCTACTTCACTTAGAAATAATCTCGGAAATATCGACCTTATCTTTATAAAAAGAAATATAGAGTCTGAATTTTCTTCTTTGGCTCAGTTTATTACACAAAACCATACTGGCGCCGGGCTGGCTAGTCCCAGTACCACGCGCATAATGTAAGCTTTAACCCATCGCCTGTTCAATATTTAAGAAAGAAATTATGCCATCATGCATATTCAATATCTTAAGTGTCACAGTGTCAACCTTCCAAGGAAATAAAAAAAACTGTAGAATAACATATATATGTATATCATGCCAAAGGCAAACAGAGCAGACCCTGACCAGAAGGCTCCGCTAGGAGCCGTCTGATCTGGGTCTTCTCTGTTTCCAAAGGCGTACAAAATTGCGTTTATAATAGGGGGCTGGTTAAGCGAGGGAGTCACTAGTATCATTTTAACCCATATCATGCTGAAAATGAAAACACTATGTCTGCAATAAATCTGACCTGTTGCATTTTACTTACTTCTTATCTGGACCCAAGCTGTTTGCAAGTGCGAGTCATGTCGCGCTTAACCCATTTGCTCCAATTGGCTTCTTCCATGTTTATATATCAGATTAGTCCGTTTTTTATCTAAGGGGTGCCTGGCCTAAATTTTCAATTTCGTTTTGTTTTATATTGAAATTCCTATCAGCAAACAGTGTAGACTCTGATCAGACGCCGCATTATGCGGCGTCTGATCAGAGTCTACACTGTTTGCATACGTCCTATATATGGGATCGTGGGAGCAAATCGGTTAATTTGATAATAGTTAATGCATTAATACATCTAACCGCCGACATTCCGTCCGAAAGTGAAGGTTCTATGGATAGAGCTAAATAGGACGTTTTAACTGCATGCAAAGGATGATGATATTGTACATGACGCCATTTTATCATGTATATAGGCCATAGTGACGCTACCGATGAACAATGCTGGACTATTCCACTTTGACAATTGGGTGCTGGAGGGGTTAATGATAAAGTTCTTATCCCAATACAGGATTTGGGAATCATCCGTTAAACGGCTAAGCAGATACAACAGAACCGTAAGCTGCCATTCATTTATTGAACATAGGATTCTCAAAAGGTAACCGAATGTTAAATGCAGGGCAAAAGTAATGTTGCAGCTCTTATAGGATATTTCTGTCTTACCTTTGACCTGCATTAAGCCACCACCTGCCTATCAGACCCATAATTAGACGGATTTTAATGGCCCTTAAGACAATTTCTATTGAATTGTCTTTGTTTTATCGGTTTCATCACCAAAGACATTTTGTCTCCTCGAAATTTCGTCTACTGCAGGTCTCAAAATGAAATGTTCTTTAATTTCATTTTTTAAAAAAAACTTCTTGTCAAACAGTTTGGATACCGATAAGATGCCGAGTTATCACGGATACAACTATGGTTACGAAGGAGTTAACCCTTTCCCTCAGAATGACGCCCTTTGACGACTCTGTAAAAGTCACTTTTTGAAACCATTGTGATAAATATAACATTTGCTCCAATGGAGTAAATGCTCTAATTATCACAATTATTTCAAAACTACAACATTCTAAAAATTACCTTTTTGGTAGTAGATGCTGCTTTTTCTGTAGAATTATTCAAAGCGGTTTGGTCTAAAAAAAGTCTACAAGGTAATGGGTAAAAATGTACCGATTGTTGCAGTATCCATGGATACCGATCAAGCAGGATGATAAAATGCTCTAATTCAACTAACAACTTATCAATGTATCTTTTGTATTGAAATTTTACATGCGTGCAATTATCTTCAACATATATAAATGCTCCAATCAATAAGGTTTAAATATCATAATCCTTTGCATGCAGTTAAAACGTCCTAGTTACATGTAGCTCTGTCCATAGAACGTTCACTTTCGGAGCGGAATGTCGACGGTTAGATGTATTAATGCATTAACTCTTATCAAATTAACCCATTTGCTCCCACGATCCCATATATAGGACGTAGGCAAACAGTGTAGACTCTGATCAGACAGAGGGTTATGTCAATAATAATGATAATGAGAGGGCCAGATAAGAGGCGTAAATTAGAAAATTCGCAAAAAAATACTTCTTCATTTCTCCACAACACTCTATGTCGTGACCACTCTTTAGAATCGTCTCGAAGAGACAATTCTAAAGAGTGGTCACAGCATAGGGTTTGGTGGAAAAGAAATGGCAACTTTAGTACTCGATTACGCACCTTTATCTGTAACTCTGTATAATTCAAAGCTAAGTTGATATTTATAGACAGTTTGTCAATGTTGGTTTCAAATGCACGTTCAACCGTCGTGCAGTATTATGGTGCAGTTGGTGGCCAATTTCATTTCTTCAAAAATACTGCTCATTATGATAGACCACTGGGTATTATTACAGTTAACCCTTACAAGACTGACTTTCCGAATGGACTATTCAAAAATTCAAACAGATCAAGCTTATGGCGAGTATTTATGGCCTTTTCTAAAGAAAAGTGTAACATGACAAACAATACAGACGCTGATGAGAGGGTTCCTCTAGGAGCCTCTCATCTGGGTCTGCACTGTTTGCAAAGGGCATTAATGACTCATATCCCGCACAGTGATGGTTAACTATGGTTTCACTCGTACATTTTTTTCTAAGCTTCAAGCTAAAGCTAAACTCGTATATTTTTACATTGTGGCAATGCCCCTTGGTGTTGACTCGTCTCAATACTTACCCCGCTATCCATTACAACTTGATTCGCATTTTCAAACAGCTTTGATCCAAATGAGAACCCATGTAACTCGTCGACTTATTAGGATCTAGTCTGTTTGACACTCTGTCAATAGCTTCTCAATAGATAGATCGAATTTGGAAATAATTAACACTTCTCTTGCTGATTTTAAAATACATTTCTCCTTCTTTACCCATACCCAGCTGTATAATTACATGTATCTTCACTGTGTACAAGTATTTCTGTGTGCAATCACTGTTGTGGAGTGCACTGGTTGCACAATCAACTTGTAAATAGTGCAGACCATGGTGAGACAGCTCCTGAATAGCTAACGTGAATAGCAAGCGAATGGTTAACATTGCATAAGATCCATATGTGTTTTTGTCAAAGCATGGATAAGAGTTAAAAGTGTTTCTGAAAAACATACATATATTATAAACATAAACTTAACTTGATTATTTAGTTAAATATTCAGTTTAGCTTATAACCAAATGTTCCAGACGATTGTTACACGATCCTATTCCTTACGTCCATCTTAGTTATTTTGACAGGAACGTAAATCATGTATGAAGCCAGGCAGGCATGTCCTTTATTATGCCCCCGTGACGACAGTCAGTGAGGCATTTTGTTTTGGATATGTCCGTGTGACTGTCTGTCCGTCCGTGCGTCACGCTTTGCTATAAAGTTATATATGTCAGTAATGTCTACACTTATACACATGAAACTTCACATACACATTAATCACCATCTCTGCTATTATTTGACATACCACACATGCTTCCCGAAAGCCCAAGGTGAAGGTCAAATGACTTGGAAAATGTACGTGCCTTTCGTTGTCACATGTACGTGCAGTTAGTTGTCACAGTTTTTTCATCATCTTATATCTTCCAAACCACTGCAGCTATTCGCATGGTATTGCATATACACATTAAAATTCATCTATACTTTCATTGCACACTCACATCATGCTGCCCGCAAGCCAAATGTCAAGCTCAAATGACTTAGAAAGTTTATGTGCACATGGTTGTTACAGTAAGTACATTGCATTTAATCTCCCTAACCTCTGTAGCTATTACAATGGCATTGCATATTCACATTAAACACCATCCGTACTTTCATTGCGCCCCCAGTCCATGCTGCCCGCAAGCCCAATGACAAAGTCAAATGACGCCGGAATTTTACTTGCAGCTAGGCAAGCACCACCACGGAGCAGCGGTGTCTCTTACAGACACAATTTTCTAGTTCTGCCTCAACCCCATATCTGTATCTGCCCATGAATGTGACCTATTGAGTGTCACAGTGTTAATTCTTTACACCATAAATACGCCTTTATTTGCCTTTGATATAAAATACTTTAGATATATTCCAATAGTTTCTGCCATAACAAACAGCGTTAATTTACCATTATACAAAAGGTATTACATGTAATATTCATGATATCATTATTTCTTACATGAATATTCATAGAGTGAAGGGTTAAGAAAGAAAATCAAGCCATGTGTCGTATATTGTATGTGCTTGTCTTGTATGTGTTGTTTTTATACGTTTAAACAGTTACCAGCTAAACGTGATTTGACTGGCATTTACAAACATCCCGGATCCATATGAGTCGCAAAGTAACAAGAAGTCAAAACGAATTTGATTTTGCTTAATGCATATACAGTTGAACTTCGATATCTCGAACTCGAATAACTCGATTTTCTGGATAACTCGAACTAAAAATTCGGTCGTTCCAAAGTACTTAATATATAATTGTTCTTAAGTGTATCACAACGCATATCTAGAAACGCAAGTGACAGTTTAATGCAGGTCGAAAGTTATGCTCCTACATGAGCTTTCAGCATTACTTTAGACCTACATTAAGCTGCTAACTTGAGAAATTGTCAAGTTTCGAAACGGATAACTCGAACCTCTGTTATATCGAAGTAATTTGTATGGCCCTTTGAAGTTCGAGATATATGCATACATGATGATAATGGTTGGTTATTTTAAAACGGCTGGACAACCTTTCAGTATAGTTAGCAATCTATTGTAATCAGTCCGTTCAGTGTGACGAAGACGGGTCTGTGATATCATGTATATGCAAACAGTTTGGATCCTAATGAGACGCCGCGTCACGCGGCGTCTCATCAGGATCCAAACTTTTTGACTCTCTGTTAACTGTAATAAATTAACTGAACAAGCGCTTGAAGCAGACGAAAATGTATACAGCAGACGACAATGTGTCCAGCTAACGATAACGTGACCACCAGACCACAATGTGTCCACCAGACCACAATGCGTCCAGCAAACAGGGTTGCATGTAAGTATAACAGTTCACGTTTGGTGGCACTTGCTGTGTTACAATTACAGCATATCAGTTTATACGCGTTTTACATCTTCCGCGTGATATATTCATTTCAGGATTTCCTTATAATGATTGCGAAGGTGACACTGGTTGTCAGTTGCAACTTAAAGACGTTGTTTTAATCTTGATTTCCCCACAGTTTAAGACAGGCTTAACATGTGTCACTATCAAATCTTCTCCATTGAGTGTCTAAAACAACAAGGAAATTCTCTTGCTGTGAGATCAGTTATACGCATCCAGTTGATTAGATACAGTAAAACCCCTCTAAACCGGAATTTTAGTAGAGAAGAAGTTGGAGACAGACGGCTGCTTAATGCAGGGTGAAACTCACACAGAAAGCTCCTAGAGGAGCTTACTGCATGACTTACACCCCTGCATTAAGCGGCCACCTGTCTCCAAGACCGATATTCATACCAAATTTAACGTCCGGTTTGAAGAGATGCATTGTATGTGTTTTGTTTTGTTTATACGACCACGGTTTTGATTCATACAGCGGAACCTATCTTAAGCAGTCATTCATTTATTGAATATTGGAATCATAAAAACAGGTTGTTGCTTAATGCATCACAAAAGTAATTCAAAAGCTCCAGTATGAGTTTTCTGTATTACATTTGACCTGCATAAAGCTACCATCTGCCCTACAAACCGATAACTAGACCTCGTTTTGATGACCGCTTAATACAAGTTTTACTGCATTGTTTCGTTCACTGATGAAGGCCATACGATTTATTATTTCGGCGCTAAATAAATTTCATCTACTTAGATTATCAACTGTTTCAGGTTTCAAAGTGGCATTTTCTTCAATTTCTTCACAAAAACAACAAACACGGTGTCAAACAGTTTGAATACTGGGTCCATGCTTATAAAACTTTTAGTTGAGTCTGAGAACGGTCTCAAGCATTTGATTGGTCAGATTTGAGCCTTTGGCTCAAATCTGACCAATCAAAAGCTTGAGAACTCAAATCTGACCAATCAAAAGCTTGAGAACGAAACATGGACCCTGAAGAGCTACTGAATACATCTGGATCCAAACTGTTTGCCAAGGTTATCAATGAATAATCTATAGCAGCGAAAGAATTAGATAAATACAGTAAAACCTCTCTATATCGGCCATTCAATTATATCAAATATTGTATGTAAAAGGCAGGGGGCTGCTTATTTTAAAGCAAGGTGAAAGTAAAACAGAACGCTCCTATAGGAGCGTTCTGTTTTACTTTTACCTTGCTTTAAGCAGCCACCTGTCCTAAATACCAACTAATTAACACATTTTAGTGACCGTTATAGAGAGGTTTCATTGTACATGTGTCACACGTGTGCATTTTATTATCGAGACCTGTTACACGCTACTGTCTTATATCAAAATAATGCATCGTTGTTCTCAAAGTTTAGTCAGGACTGATCTATAGAAATGTTGTTTCGTAACCCTTTACTTCATATTTATAAACGCTTTTTCACGTATTTCCATACAGGGAAGTATTTGCATACAGGGAAGACCCGGATCAGATGGTCCCTGTAGGAGCCGTCTGGTCGGGATCTGCTTTGTTGCTAATCGAATTTGATTATTCTGTTTCTTTGGAATAAAATGGCTACAATGTTCCAAATCACAGGGCTCCTGTAGTAGGCCGCGCTGTTTGTCATTACAAACAATTGATACTCAGATCAGAGGGCTCATGTAGTAGGCCGCGCTGTTTGTCATTACAAACAATTGATACTCAGATCAGAGGGCTCCTGTAGTAGGCCGCGCTGTTTGTCATTACAAACAATTGATACTCAGATCAGAGGGCTCCTGTAGTAGGCCGCGCTGTTTGTCATTACAAACAATTGATACTCAGATCAGAGGGCTCCTGTAGTAGGCCGCGCTGTTTGTCATTACAAACAATTGATACTCAGATCAGAGGGCTCCTGTAGTAGGCCGCGCTGTTTGTCATTACAAACAATTGATACTCAGATCAGAGGGCTCCTGTAGTAGGCCGCGCTGTTTGTCATTACAAACAATTGATACTCAGATCAGAGGGCTCATGTAGTAGGCCGCGCTGTTTGTCATTACAAACAATGGATACTCAGATCAGAGGGCTCCTGTAGTAGGCCGCGCTGTTTGTCATTACAAACAATGGATACTCAGATCGCAATGCCCCTGTAGTAGGCCGCGCTGTTTGTCGTTGCAAATATTGGATACCCAGATCAGAGGGTTCCTGTAGTAGACCGTTTTGTTTGCCATTCAAGATCCTATAGCAAGTTTAATTCTTTTCTACTAGACTGAGTGGACTCTATACTTAAATGTTAATGGGGTATTTCACAGTCTAAACATTCAGAGTTGAAAGGGCCAAATTATAAACATTTAACAATGTCAAGTCTACTCAGTCATGTCTATAATGCATGGTTTACATCGATATATAGGTAAACTATATGATTTTGTCCTAGATGTGAACAACTCGGGTCACTGATTTCAGAACTTCTTTTCAAATAAAAATATGTTTTACAATAAAGTTATTTAGATCTTTTTAACCTTTCCCCGTTCAAAATTCATGTAAGAAGTAATGACATCACGACTATATATTAGTTTTTTGGTAATGGTTTATGGATGATACTTGTTCGGTATTGACAAACACTATAGAATCAGATTTATCCTAAGTCCATATGCAAACAGAGCAGATCCTGATCAAACCGCTCCTACATGTACATGAGCCATCTGATATAGATCTACGGTTGAACAAACGATAACTCGAAGTTCAAGGGACTATACAGATTAGTTCGAGATAACAGAAGTTCTAGTCATCCGATTTCTAATCTGAACAATTTCTCAAGGTCACAGCTTAATACAGGTCTAAAGTAATGCTGAACGCTCCTGTAGGAGCTTTCAGCACTACTTTATACCTGTATATAGATATCTGTACCGATACGTTTTAGATCAATTGTTTATTGTAAGTTTTGGAAGGACTGAACTTTTTGTTTGAGTTATCTAGAATTTCGAGTTATCCGAGTTCGAGATATCGAAGTTCAACTGTATTCTGTTTAAAAAGGCGTGAGAAGGCGTCGTAATGAAGGAAATGGTTAAGGCAAATCTACCTGACGTATACTTTCGTTGATTTACTTTTTTAAGTTTAACAATATGATACTGAGCAGGGGAATTCAGTTAAGGCATTGAAATGAAACTCGTAAACCATATTATTTCTGTTTCTGTGAAATAGACAGTGCTCGGACTTTATCTCATACGAATTCGGATGTGTTAATTAAACGTGTCAGTCATCAATATTTCACTTGGCCTGATTTATGATAAGGCATGGCTAATTTGCAAAACTGAAATACTAATCAGATTTAAGAACACGCGATGTCCTAAAATCAGAGAATATTGCTGCAAAACAATTGTCAAAAGGAAACGAAAGGGGCGTTTTAATATTCCAGATTGCTAGCTCTGCGTAAAAAGAAATTGAAATGTCACGCGCTCGACAGTTCTACGAGTATGTCATGTATAAATATTGACAAGTATTTTTAGCCTACCGTATGATACCAGAGATTATTTTGAAATATTCCTATTATAATGCCTTCAAATATGTAGCAATGAAACAGTCGGTCGTTATTTGAAATGATCTTTGGAGCATCCGGATAGTTGAGAGTTAAGGAACTTGTGGAATTTAACCCCTAAATTCCCATGATACAACATGATCGTAAGTAAACAGCGTAGACCTAGATCCTGAAGGATCCCCTTTCCTGATTAGGGTAAGCACTGTTTGCTCTACCAATAAATGCCACATTTTCCACCATATATGTTTGTTGCAAGAACGCTCATCTGAAATATGGGCGGGTTCCATTTTTGAATTGAAACGGTTTTACCGTATATGATCTGGAAGTTGAAGGGTTCATTTTGCATCTGAATAAGACATTCTTTCGTTGAAAGGGTTTCTCTGTTTCGAGTCGTCTTTGGTATTTTTGCTCTGTTGACAACCTGATGTCGCTGTACTGTAAATGCTGCTGTAAGGAACATGAAGATTTTTCATGCTATAAGCGTATATGTCTGTATTCGAAAATAGTGTATAGTAAAAACCCCTCTAATGCGACCACTTAATGAATAAACATGGGTGTCTTTGTCTTTATACGCAGGTGGTTGCTTAATGCAGGACAAAAGTAATGCAGCTTTCTGCATTATTTTTGTCCTGCATTAAGCTACCACCTGCATCTAGCACCCATAATTATGGAAAAGTAGTAAAGTCAAGCAGGCAAAGCCACATGCAAGACGCAACCACCACCAAAACACCGATAGACAGCATGACACACACACACAACCACACACCCAAACGCACACGCACACGCACACACACACGAAATGAACACAGAAAACACCAAAAGACACACAAGAACCAGGGACAAACGTTCCACAACATGAACAAACCACAAGCACAAAGACGCAATGCAAACAAAAGGAAGGGTGACAAAGAGAGTACCGCCTTGGCACGGTCAGCAGCAAAAACACCACTGGGGGTTTAAACCGGTTTACGGACGTCCTAACCTCACACTTCTCTCAAAGTCACCCTAGCTTTACAAATATTGTAAATAAAGGTATCCCCGCTGGACTTACCAACAACATAGACGACGGTGAACACAGGACAACATGTAAAACATAGCATAATAACTGTGACAATCCGTCAAATATGTACTCAATGACTTTGCTGAAGTCAGAGCACCTGCAGGTAAGCCGTTAAGGGCACGACAGGGAAAAAATAATACATGAGTCTGGTAAGCTCCTCCTGTATCCAAGTTTAAGAGTATACCATCATAGAGTACTACCCTCGGCCTGTCATCGCGCAAGCAAAGAGGAAAGCGTAGCTACCGACTGTAAAAGGGTCGATAACCAAACATGCAGTGTGTTGCAATATAATAGGATCATAACCTTTCTTTTTAAATTTTTTAATGCGTTTTATAAACAAATCATGAAAACGGATATGACCCCGAATTTTCCTAAGTTTGTAGATAACATCCCCATAAAATTCTGGTTGAGAAATGCCTTGTCGCAGTAACGTCCGTAGATTGCAATTATATTTACTAATGAGAGGTAAATTTCGATAATAAAATTTAGAAAAGGTTTTCCGAAGTTTGTGATATCTGTAACCTTGCTTAAGAAGTTTATCAGTTATAACTAAATTACGTCTGTTAAAATCTTCAAGCAAAGAACAGGCTCGGGCAAACCTAATAAGTTGAGAAATATAAACACCATAAGATGTAGAACGTGGCACATCCCCATCTAGAAAAGGATAATTAACAATTTTAAAATTAAAATCTTCTCTTTTATCGTATACTTTGGACGAAACTTTATCATTTGTAATTGAAAGATTCAAATCTAGAAATGAAGCATTAATGTCAGATTGATTAGCTTTGTTTAACGACAGTTCTTTATACCTCTTTTAGGTGGTCGCATTAGCGGAGTTATACTGTATATCCATACAAGACAGTTCCTAGTTGTTCTGTCTCATATGGGTCTGCACTATTTGCCATTATAACTACTTGACTACACTTGATTCAACTTTAGAATATTCATCTAATTAATATACATAGTAGATTGATGTACATTTTAGTTCGCTTTGGACATAACCTCTTTGAAGTAATCTACCAACAAGAGCACCGCAAGACGGGGCAATATACGCCCGAAGGCTGTTCTATAAAATTATGTTGAAAAATAAAGGAGCAGTTAGTTGCACAAGAAATTGCTACCCGAAACTATCAAAGGGCAATAACTCCAGAATGAAAAATGATATGAGAGTTATCTCACTGATATGCACAACTACACATCAATATCTATCATTCCTGAAAGTTTGAAGAAATTATGTTGAAAAATAAAGGAGGAGTTAGTTGCACAAGAAATTGCTACCCGAAACTATCAAAGGGCAATAACTCCAGAATGAAAAATGATATGAGAGTTATCTCACTGATATGCACAACTACACATCAGTATCTATCATTCCTGAAAGTTTGAAGAAATTATGTTAAAAAATAAAGGAGGAGTTAGTTGCACAAGAAATTGCTACCCGAAACTATCAAAGGACAATAACTCCAGAATGAAAAATGATATGAGAGTTATCTCACTGATATGCACAACTACACATCAGTATCTATCATTCCTGAAAGTTTGAAGAAATTATGTTGAAAAATAAAGGAGGAGTTAGTTGCACAAGAAATTGCTACCCGAAACTATCAAAGGGCAATAACTCCAGAATGAAAAATGATATGAGAGTTATCTCACTGATATGCACAACTACACATCAGTATCTATCATTCCTGAAAGTTTGAAGAAATTATGTTGAAAAATAAAGGAGGAGTTAGTTGCACAAGAAATTGCTACCCGAAACTATCAAAGGGCAATAACTCCAGAATGAAAAATGATATGAGAGTTATCTCACTGATATGCACAACTACACATCAGTATATATCATTCCTGAAAGTTTGAAGAAATTATGTTAAAAAATAAAGGAGGAGTTAGTTGCACAAGAAATTGCTACCCGAAACTATCAAAGGACAATAACTCCAGAATGAAAAATGATATGAGAGTTATCTCACTGATATGCACAACTACACATCAGTATCTATCATTCCTGAAAGTTTGAAGAAATTATGTTGAAAAATAAAGGAGGAGTTAGTTGCACAAGCAATTGCTACCCGAAACTATCAAAGGGCAATAACTCCAGAATGAAAAATGATATGAGAGTTATCTCACTGATATGAACAACTACACATCAGTATCTATCATTCCTGAAAGTTTGAAGAAATTATGTTGAAAAATAAAGGAGGAGTTAGTTGCACAAGAAATTGCTACCCGAAACTATCAAAGGGCAATAACTCCAGAATGAAAAATGATATGAGAGTTATCTCACTGATATGCACAACTACACATCAGTATCTATCATTCCTGAAAGTTTGAAGAAATTATGTTGAAAAATAAAGGAGGAGTTAGTTGCACAAGAAATTGCTACCCGAAACTATCAAAGGGCAATAACTCCAGAATGAAAAATGATATGAGAGTTATCTCACTGATATGCACAACTACACATCAGTATCTATCATTCCTGAAAGTTTGAAGAAATTATGTTGAAAAATAAAGGAGGAGTTAGTTGCACAAGAAATTGCTACCCGAAACTATCAAAGGGCAATAACTCCAGAATGAACAATGATATGAGAGTTATCTCACTGATATGCACAACTACACATCAATATCTATCATTCCTGAAAGTTTGAATAAATTATGTTGAAAAATAAAGGAGGAGTTAGTTGCACAAGAAATTGCTACCCGAAACTATCAAAGGGCAATAACTCCAGAATGAAAAATGATATGAGAGTTATCTCACTGATATGCACAACTACACATCAGTATCTATCATTCCTGAAAGTTTGAAGAAATTATGTTGAAAAATAAAGGAGGAGTTAGTTGCACAAGAAATTGCTACCCGAAACTATCAAAGGGCAATAACTCCAGAATGAAAAATGATATGAGAGTTATCTCACTGATATGCACAACTACACATCAGTATCTATCATTCCTGAAAGTTTGAAGAAATTATGTTGAAAAATAAAGGAGGAGTTAGTTGCACAAGAAATTGCTACCCGAAACTATCAAAGGGCAATAACTCCAGAATGAAAAATGATATGAGAGTTATCTCACTGATATGCACAACTACACATCAGTATCTATCATTCCTGAAAGTTTGAAGAAATTATGTTGAAAAATAAAGGAGGAGTTAGTTGCACAAGAAATTGCTACCCGAAACTATCAAAGGGCAATAACTCCAGAATGAAAAATGATATGAGAGTTATCTCACTGATATGCACAACTACACATCAGTATCTATCATTCCTGAAAGTTTGAAGAAATTATGTTGAAAAATGAAGGAGGAGTCAGTTGCACAAGAAATTGCTAACGGACGGACGGACAGACGGACAGACGGACAGACGGACGGACGGACGGACGACATGCGCCATACCATAATACGTCCCTTCGGGCGTATAAAAAGGAGTATTAACTATAGAAAAGGAGACTTTTAGAATTGTGTAGCTTTGAATCCATTATGATAGATAGAGCATTTGCTCCTATGGAGCAAATGCTCTATTTATCACAATGATTTCAAAAGTGAGTTTTACAGAGGCATAAAGAGACATCAGTAGGAGGGAATGGGTAAATAGTTACATTCAGATAGTTCAGATAAGTATTTAGTTCAATGTCAGTATAATAAATAGTTCGTTATATCGAATGTTGTTATAGCGAGAGTTCGCTCTATGTGTGAAACGGAGACAGGGGCGCTGTTTACACAGTATAATTCCTATAAAAGACATCAGCTAGAAAGTTTGCCAGAATAAATTTTGTGAGTATATGTTATTTCTTCAAATTGTGTACTACATACTGAATAAATGAAAAAGTAGTAAAAGTCTCGCAGGAGAAGCCACACACAAGACGGAACCGTCACCAAAACATCGATAGAGCAAGTTATACTTTAATTTGAACCACGGACTGTGTGCCGTTTGATTTAAGAATAAACTGTTCCTTCAGAATGAAGTTCATTTTGACAAAGATAGTACAAACACGTTAACGTTCAGGATATTATTGGGTTCGTTGGAATACGATTTCGTTTGAAATATTTGTCATCGTGTAATTTATTGACATGTAAGTCGGGAATTTCATCCGTTTTCCATTAGCGTAACTTTCACTGAAACATGACGAAATTTATTAAATTCATTTAATCAATTCATGATTTATATTACATGTACATGGAAACTGAGTTGTGATCCTGCCCTTTGAATACTCAACCATGAGATAATGACACACATTAGCTAGATTATTTTTAAAAATGGCATGTGTACACATGGTATTTGGCTCATACAGAAACTGTAGAACCATATCTATATTATACTATAAGCAACCAGAGCAGACCCTGGTCAGAAGTATCCTACTGGGACCTCTGGTTCCATGCTTATAAAACTTTTAGTTGAGTCTGAGTTCGTTCTCAAGCTTTTGATTGGTCAGATTTGAGCCTTTGGCTAAAATCTGACCAATCAAAAGCTTGAGAACTCAAATCTGACCAATCAAAAGCTTGAGAACGAACACAGACTCAACTAAAATGTTTTATAAGCATGGACCCTGATCTCGGTCTACCCGTTTTGCAAATGCATAGAAAAATGCGTTTACATGAGAGAATGAATTAAACATTAAACTAATATGCGAGTGAAATTCACTAGCATTCGTGGCAATCAACTGTCGTGATATATAAATATTGAATAGTTCAAATACATCTCCTGGATTAGTTGGCATCACCAGTAAGAGTTTAAATATCCCTGCATGATAGCAGGGACTGTCAAACTGTGTTTCGTTTAGGTTTTTGAATGTAATTAGCGTATTGAAAACTAGCATATTCTACTGTTACGTTCGCCCACTAATCTGTCGGATTCCAAGGGATCCATCAACCAGACAAGTGTGTTAACAGATACTAAGTGTGTGATGGGCTTAACGTCACTTCAACAGTTGTCAAGTCGCATTGCAATGCTACCTTTATCCCTTTTAATTGTATAAATGCTTTTCATAGCTTCTGAAACAGAGTAGACCCATATCAGACGGGTCCTGTATGAATAAGATTCGCACTATTTCAATTATGATTAAGATTTGCACTATTTAAGTAACGAATAAGATTCTCTACATTTCAATTATGAATAGGATTCGCACTATTTTAGAAACGAGTAAAACTCACACTATTTCAGTAACAATTAATATTCACACTATTTCAGTAACCAATAAGATTCGCAGTTTCAGTAACGATTAAGATTAGCACTGTTTCAGTAACGAGTTACGAATATGGTTCGCACTATTTCACTTAAGAATAAGACTCGCGCTATTTCAATATTTAGATAAAATATAGCAATTCCATTCCTAATTTATTCTGCTTCATTTCCTGTTTGTTTATATGGTTATAGGAAGATTAGACGAACATTCAGGTAGCGGGTAAAATTCATACCAGTGTGTTGCGTAAAAACTACATGAAGCCTGGGTCTATGCTTATAAAACTTTTAGTTGAGTCTGAGTTCGTTCTCAAGTTTTTGATTGGTCAGATTTGAGCCTCTGGCGCAAATCGGACCAATCAAAAGCTTGAGAACTCAAATCTGACCAATCAAAAGCTTGAGAACGAACTCAGACTCAACTAAAAAGATTTAAAAGCATGGACCCAGGGCAAATGCTATTTTCTATTTCCTTTTGGTCAACCTTTTACTCCATTGATACACATTTCTACGCATTTGCAAACAGACTAGACCCAGATCAGACGGCTTTTATAGATACCGTCTGATCAGGGTCTGTTATGTTGCTTATGAAATAATGTAGATATGATTCTACAGTGTCTGCCATGGGCAAACATTTTCATGTACATGTGCTATTATAAAAATAATCTAATTAATATTCATGATATCATTACTTCTGACATGAATATTCATGGAGTAAAGGGTTAAACGAGATTTGGTATTTATTCTTACTATATTTGTTTCTTCAACATTCAATATAAATCATGATATGATGGTCCACTTTCACAAATTTTACATCTAGTTATAGCTAATGACTCATTATTCAAATTAATTACAAAATATTACATACATTGACAAGCTACTTACATGTACCTACAGGCATTGACCTTAAAACAACTTTAGATACAGGCTTTTTTATAAGTGTTTTAAGTAAGGGTTTTTCCTTGATAGGTTGGTTCGTATGACCCTGTAACACTCTAGCGTATAAGATGAATGTATGAAATGCGTATGAAAGGGTTCGAAAAGCTTTCTAGCGTATGACCCGAACTTTCCACCACTATCTTCGATGAACTTATCACCAGCGTATTAATATCGTGTGTGTACCGTATATCTGGCGCATAGGCAGCGCATGAGAAACGTATACGAGTATATGTCAACTTACGTTACCGTCACTGTAGCGTATATCAGCGTATAAGTAGTGTATGCGAGCATTTGAGTAACGTATGCGTATCGCATGTGAGCGCATGAGAAGCGTAGGAATAGCCAGGAATAGGTTAAATACATTAATCATTCGCCAGACATTCGTTACAATAATTACGTTACTGGTACGCTATTCCTATTCTAGCTTCATTGACCGCCTTCATGCCACCGTATGTGATGAGTAATTGACCTATAAGTAACGTACTTTTACCGACACTCTAGCATATTCAACGTGTGCCTGATGTATGATGACCGTATGCTTAACGTATAATTCATACGGTCTTTCTATCATGTTCAAACATTATTTGCGTGTTTACACCGACGTATGGCAGCGTACTTGAAACGTATACGACGTATGCCTAACCTACCCCTAGCGTATATTTGCGTATGAGAGCGTATGAACAGTTTGTTTCTCATACGCTCGCACACGTTCGTGTCATACATTCGAGTTTAACACCCCCTTTATCAAACATCCTCTCACACAACCACCGGTACATTTATTCATGCCATGTTTTCTTCCTCTGTTTATTTTAAGTAGCAATTGCTGTCAATGGAAATTCTTAGCATAACACAGTTTCTCTGGGAAATATAGTCAGATTTATCTACCCAGTGAATGCTGAATTTTAACCCTTTCGCTGTCAATGTCTGTCGTCTGCTAACTTTGTCGTCTGCTACAATTTTTTTATTTTTTTATTTTCTTCATTTTTGTTTCAAAAAATTAGTAACAGTAACAAACAGTTTGGATCCTGATGAGACGCCGAGTTACTCGGCGTCTCATCTGGATCCAAACTGTTTGCATAGATAATCACAGATCCGGCACTGGCAGCGAAATGATTAAGAGTGAAATAGTCCATCAATATGTATTTGTAGAGTCCATACAGTATGAAAGGGTAGCTTAATGAGAGGATTTTGAATGACAAACACTGCACATCTTGAAGTCCTCTAATCTGGGTCTTCACTGTTTGCAAATGACAGTACACTCGTTTCCCAAATTCAAACAGTTAAATATGTAAAATGCAGCATTTACGTAACTATGTCACGTTGAAATGTATATCCAACGCAAATACAATGTTGAATGGTATACAAGCAATATATTCAAAACTATTACATGTATCATGCAGTCAAATTTCGCATATCTAAATATTATCGATATTGGTCTTGACAGGAACTTGTACAAGCGTTTGACCTGTGGCAAAATGAGGTAAATGCATAATATTTGGAGACATCTCGACTCAAAACATTAGTAATGTTATAGAGGGCAAGATCCATGTGTAACGAAATGTACCTTGCAAACTGTATAATATGCAATTGTTGTCATTGTCCAGAAACACATCAATTTCCATTTCTATTGTCCAGATAATTGTTATATATACTTTCAAATAAAGTGACTACATTACTATTACATTCCACTGTGTATTCAGTATTGGCAGCAGTTTGTTTAGTTTGTTTGTATCGAGTGTTTCGTGGTTTTAATAACAGTATTTCGGTTATATCACGACGTCAAGCTAATTACAGGTGGAGGAAGACTGCATATGTCCTTCTATGAACGGAACACGTTGCACTGTTTAGTGCACAGAAGAACATCCAGGTAAAACCAACGACCTACCGCAAGCAAGCTTAAAGGCTTCCTCGGCGAAAAATCAAAATGCCCACACCGGGATTCGAACCCACAGCGGTGAGGGTCTAAACGATTGTCAGTCGAATACCATATCCACTCGGCAACGGAGGCCCCTCGTATTGGCAGCAGTGCACCGCATGTACGGAAAATATAGGCTAACATACTGCCAGATACCGACACAAGACTTTAATTAGAATTTTAAGCTGGATTTAAATAGAGTTTAATATAAACCATGTTGCCATTTTACACTCTTTGGTATGACCAGAATGTTTTTTGGGGCTAGTATGCTTGCTAGTTAGATAAACGTTAGTTTACATATAATCCGATGGTATCAATGGACTCTGAGATCCAGATAATGTCACTTTTGTTATTTTAGCTTGGCGGAGAAAAATGATTCTAGTATTTGAGTACGCACAATTAACCCATCGCTTGCTGAATTTTAAAATACATTTCTCCTTCTTTACCCTTGCCCTGTTGTATGATTACATAAATCTTCATTGTGTACAAGTATTTCGCTGTGCAATCACTGCTGTGGAGTGTTCTGGTTGCACAATCAACTTGTAAATAGTGCAGACCCTGATGAGACAGCTCCCGCAGGAGCTGTATCATCTGGGTCTTCACTATTTACAGATAGGTATATTGACGCGAATAGCAAGCGAAGGGTTAACTGTGGTTCTGATGGTGGTGTCAGAAGTAAGCTGCGTGTTTATAGGATTGCTTCTGAGTTATTATATTTCTTAGACGAATAATAACCCTTTCACTGCGAATGTCGCACAAATGCACCACGACAAATTGTGCAGTCCCAGCTCAGACGCCGCCTTGAAAAGATCAGGGACTTCACTTTTTGTCTCAAACTCTATTTCTATATCTGTGCTTTATTCCTTTGACATTTGCACTAATTTATCGTATTTCCTTATTTTACCGAATGATTCAACAAAATTGGATCACAGGCGACAATTAGAAATTTGGCGCCGAAAGGGTTAAACTTTTGCCCTGTTGGAAATTCATGTAAAAACTAAAACATCGTGAATACTTTATAGTTGGTTTTTTTGTAACGGCATATATACATAGCCTTTTATGGTATTCTTAGAAACTGTAGAGTCAGGTCTGTCATAGTTTCATATTCAAGCAATGCATACCCTGATGCTACAAGACAGCACGGATTGAATCTTTTTCTCCCATACAAAAACTTTTTCAAGTCTTTGAACAAGATCAGAGAGTTCCTGTAGCAGCCGACTGAAAAGAGTCTGCCCTGTGTTTGGAATGATATACAGTAGAACCCCTCTAATGCGACCACTTAATGAATAAACATGGGTGTCTTCATAAGCAGGTGGTTGCTTAATGCAGGGCAAAAGTGATGCAGAAAGCTCCTCTAGGAGCTTTCTGCATTACTTTTGTCCTGCATTAAGCTACCACCTGCATCTAGCACCCAGAATTATACCTCTTTTAGATGGTCGCATTAGCGGGGTTTTACTGTATATATATCTGATTCTGCAGTTTGTCAAAATATACTGTTTTAATATGCAATTTCAAAATGTCAACTAATTGATATTTGTTATGTCATTGCTTTTATACGAATATGCATGGATATAAAGGCTAAACAGAAACGACTTTTTTAAATTTCTATATTCTACTGTGAAGTTCAAATCTTGTGGATTACAACTATATGCTTTCTATGTATCAAATTAAGGACATGACGTGTGGTCTTTGGTACAGTAATTGATTAGGGTCTGTAAATAAGATCTTAATTGGATGTATGATGAAGCAGCTTATCAAATGCGTGGATAATTTGATTTATATATAAGCCGGGTGTAATCAGTTACCAGAAAATTACCATATTGATCTCGACTCGAGTTGCGGTGGAAACTTTCAAAGACGTGTCGTTCGAGTATCAATGTTTAAGTACGCCTACGAGTTTACCACGAACTGAATTTAGTTGTTTTATCATCAAACATTTGGGATAATATTACAGTGACAACATGGGTATAAATATATCAGATTATTTTGTTTTCTATCTGTAATTGAAATATTTGCGTCTGGCGTTGGTTTGATGTATGCTTTTCTTGTATTTACCTTAACGCTAAATCAGCGGTTAATTCAAACTGGCTACCCATTGTCATTCTAGTAATTAAATAAAATAAACTTGTATCTCATGCTATCACTGACGACACATCTTAGCAATTGTTTAGTCTGCAGAACTTGTCTTCTAATTAGTTTTATTGTAAAGTATTCCGTTTCTTATTATGACATGACAAGAGTGTCGGGTCGAATACATGTACTGATGAAACGTCAAATGCCCCATTCGTTGTCCCATCTTGATCTAAACTAATTACAAAGCAGTCGTGCTGAGAGTTAACCCTTATGCTAAGCGCGACCTGAATCGCATTTGAGAACATCAACAGGATTCTAGCTTGCTTAACCCGTTCCCTCATAGGCTATTTTTAGATGCAAGCTCTTTGAATAAATATACCGAAAAGGAGTGAGTGGGTGAGTTGGGTTTTACGTCCGACCAATAGTATTTTAGTTATTTGCATACGGTATCCGCATGAGACAAGTTATAGTGTTGCCTCGCTGGAATGCCCCTGCCGTGGGCACATGGCAAAGGCACCCCACCTAGTCGCATTATCCTGACAACGGGCCGACCAGTCCTAGAACTACCCCTTTAATGTCGAGCGTAGACAAGGGAGCTACTAGTACCAACTTTTAACGACTTTTGGTCTGTCGCGACCGGGGATCGAACCCACGACCTTCCGAAAAAGAGCATTAACTAGAAAAAAGGAACATTTAAGAATTTTGTAGTTTGAAACCATTGTGATAAATAGAGCATTTGCTCCTATAGGAGCAAATACTCTATTTATCACAATGGTTTCACAAAGTGACTTTTACAGTCGTCAAAAGTCGTCATTATGAGGGAATGGGTTAACGAAGCAAGTAAACATGCAACTGATCAGGATTTTGGTAGACATAATTTTTCAGCACGATAATGGTTTAAGGTTTATGATGACATATATTAAGTCAATCATTGTCTTTGCGGAGACGTCGGAAGTATGTCCTCATACAGATAACAAGTATTTATTTAGTAATTAGTAAACATTCTATGCAAATATATACGATGGACACACATATCAGTGAAATTCTCGATGAATGTTGTCACTTAGTTCGATGTTTCAATGAGAGATCTTCATCTCTAATTGACATATCCCTAATGTATACAATGGTGCATAAATATGGCTGAGGTATTGTGACTTTTATATGAAGTTATGTCAAAATCATGGAAATAAGGTTATGGGTTTATTATAATTTGATTAAATTATTTTCAATGTCAAAATCTATTATACAAACTGAAAGCATATGTGTGAGGATAATTCGCAATATTGCGACAATTCATAGTGTTATCTGTAAACAATTAATGGATATGCTGGCATATACACTATAACATATTGCTAGTGTCACACGTGAAACTGAAATAATAACGAAATTCATTAACATGTTAAACAGTGACATATGTTCTTTATTTTGGTTTTAATTAAATACAAACCAATTCAAGCAATAATTCCGATAGTGCAATATAGTACAGAGTATGTAAAAGACACAGACTAATGAGGTAACGCAATGGTATTTGATCGCCCTTCTCTTGTTCATAGACGAATTTATACCAATATATTAGGAAAACAAGTGGTGATGGTGAAAATACTAATGGTAATTGTAATAATGACATTTTAAACAATATGGATGATTTAGAAGAACACTTGTTTGGCAATAGAATTGGTTAACAATGAATATTCATTTACTGCTTTGTTTCAACAAAACACTGTCCGCTGAATTAAATGTCCAACGCATAACTAGGAAAACTTTGTTTTTTAACTACATTGTATTGAATTTGTATACGATCAAACCATTTAGTTAGCTCAGGAAATAGAGCCCCGGCTTCCGGGTTTGGAAGTCGCGGATTCGGCGCACCACACCAATATATTTGGTACGCCGGAGACGAGGGCCGAACACGGGAATGTAAATATTGAACTAATAACCGTGCTGCCAACATTTTCCTGAACTAACAGAGAAATCGAATACGAAAGGAACGTTGTTATCATAGCAACAGTTTTCAATGACATGTTCTCACTTTTGAAAAAGGCTTTGAACACGGTCACAGTCAAGATAGCAACCGATCATTTGCAAATGTAGCGGTATAACCGGAGGTAGCGGTGCCTAATCGCACTACAGTAAAACCTCTCTATAACGACCACTAAATTGTAATTTTAGTTGGTATTTAGGACAGGTGGTTGTTTAAAGCTCCTATAGGAGCGTTCTGTTTTACTTTCACCTTGCTTTAAGCAGCAACCTGTCTTTAACACAAACTATTTGATGTAGTTTAGTGGTCGCTATAGAGTGGTTTTACTGTATTTTAACTGATATGGAATGGACTGAAATGGACTATCTCAAATTTCAAACAGAACAACCTTATCGAGAATGTTCAGGAATTGTTTTAAAGAGAAGTGTAGTATGACAAACATTGCATACTCTGGTAATATGGCTTTTCTATGAGTCATCTTTTCTTCGTCTACACTGTTTGCAAAGAGCATCAGTAAATGCAAACTCGGTGCTTCAGCAAACAATACGACATCTCTAACGTTTTCCTCATGGTAAATGAGAAACGGTGACATATTAGGTTATTTATGTTGAGATCCACGTGACGTGCGTGTACAGTTCTCACTTAGGTTTCATTAGATATTTGGTTCAATTCATATCTTAACGTAAGTCATAACAAAAATACATTAGATAATATACCGTTATAAATGGACCAGGGTACCGTTTTACTAACGAACTTACGCTAGCGTAAGTCTACGAACGAAGGAATTTTGACGTAAGTTACGAAAATAGCGTTTTACTAACATTTGCGTAGCTACGCTCAAGCGCAAGTTCTTGCGTAACTTTACGAACAGAAAAACCTTGCGCAAGTCGTGCGTAAATATGGCAGCCTTTCTGTCGCCTCGTCAGTGTGCTCCGAGAATTTTTGAAGAAAGACCGCAATTACTGAATGATCTCGGCGAGAAAGTGATAGTCGGTAAGTAGGCCTACTGCTGACTATCTTCTGAACATATTGAACATGTTCACGGGCTTATTGCAGAAGTAGTAGAGTCCAAAACCCATAGAAACCACGCACTTTCATCACTGACCAAGGTTTGTTTATTTGTTTTATTTATTCTTTACTTTGCCGAATTATTATTATATTATCATTGTATTTTTTACGTGTATACGTACAGATAGCCAACTGTGCTTAACTTGGTCATTCCCCTTCTCCTACGACCTTGGCCTTCATAAGTTAACATTTGTTTATTAATCAAACGTGTTTGTTAGGCGTGTAAAATCAGTTAACTGTACTGTAACCAATGAATTTCGATGTTCAGTAGTAACACCTACATCGAGACGATTGGATTTAGATATAATGTGTGTGGATCTAGGAATATGGATAAAGGATTTGGAAATCTAGCATGCCTCTCTGAATCAACTAACCCACCCATCAAAAACCCACTGATATATTCATTTGTTTGTGGCTCTTTGTTTTTTATAATTATCCTCCAGTTACCTCAAATTATTTGTAGCTGCTGATCACATTGCAATTCCTTGCAAAATCTGAACTCTATATAGTGAAGGAGGACTTCCGCATGGTGTGTCGAAGAGGGGAATGACGAATGAAAATGGAATGACGAATGACCGGTAATATTTTTTCTACAATGGTCCCTTGTCATTCGATTTGTTAAAGGTGGAATTACAGGTTTTTGGCACTTGTTACCTACCCCCCCCCCCCCCACACACACACACACACACACACACACCCATCCACCCACTATACAACCCAAAAGATGAAAGTCATCATATCCAAAAAAACAACAACAATACTTTAGAACACAGAATGACAATTTAATATACCCTATATGCCCTTTAGGAAATGGCATGATAATGTTGTAAGGTGGAATGACACAGATTATAGGTGGAATGACATACTTTTGAGACAGTATATACCCTATACACCCTTTATGAAATGACACTGTTGTCAGGTGGAATGACACTGCTCATAGGTGGAATGACATATTTTAGAACATAGAATCAGGGTTACAGATGAGGGGAGTATTGTGGTATTTACCCAATTAAAATTGTGGAAAAAGCAATTGTTTTTCAAACAAATGAGTAACACAAGGCAAATAAATATAGCAAAAAGCAAAAAAGAATTAGAATACCTAATGAGAATATGAATAATACCCAATTACGAAAATTGCCAATACCCAATAAAAATTGCAAATACCCAATTCTGTAAAAAAAAACAAGAAATTGCCAATACCCAATAAAAATTGCAAATACCCAATGCTGTAAAAAATCAAGGAGTAAATACCCACAATTTTAAGGTGGAGTGACACTAATTACAGCTGGAATGACATACTTTTGAGACATTACATCCCCTGTATGCCATTTTGGAAATGGAATGACACTTTTGTAAGGTGGTATGACACCGATTACAGCTGGAATGACATACTTCTGAGACATTGTAGCCCCTATACCCCCTTGGACAATGGAAAGACTCTGTTATAAAGTGGAATGACACAGATTATAGGTGGAATGGCATACATTTGAGTCATTGTATTCCTTATAATTATGCCCTTTGTGAAATGGAATGACTTTGTAAGATGGAATGACATGCTTTTGAGACATTGTAGCCCCTATACCCCCTTGGTCAATGGAATGACCCTGTTATAAAGTGGAATGACACAGATTATAGGTGGAATGGCATACATTTGAGACATTGTAGACCCTATTATTATGCCCTTTGGGAAATGGAATGACTTAGTAAGGTGGAGTGACATGCTTTTGAGACATTGTAGCCCCTATACCCCCTTGGACAATGAAATGACTCTGTTATAAGGTGGAATGACACAGGTTATAGGTGGAATGGCATACACGAGACATTTTAGTCCCCATAATTATGCCCTTTTGGAAATGGAATGACTTTGTAAGATGGAATGACACTGATTATAGATGGAATGACATGCTTTTGAGACATTGTAGCTCCAGTACCCCCTATAATTATGCCCCATTGGGCAATGGAATGGCATTTTAAGGTGGAATGACATACTTTTGAGATATTGTATACCATATACACCATTTAGGAAAGGGAATGCCACTGTTGCCATGTGGAATGACACTGATAATAGGTGGGATGACGTATTTTAGAACCTAGAATGTCAATTTTAAGGTGGAATGACACTAATTACAGCTGGAATGACAAACTTTCCAGACATTGTAGCCCCTATATGCCATTTGGAAAATAGAATGATCCTGTTGTAAGGTGGAATAACACTGATTTACAGATGGAAGGACATACTTTTGAGACATTGTAATTTTAGCCCATACCTGATGACACCAAATGTAATAAGAATGAACATCAAAACAACACTGAATATACTGTAAAATCCATGTATCAACCCTTTTCTTCATTCAAATGCCTATTCATGTCTTTGCAAACAGAATAGACCCAGATAATATTGCTCATACAGAGGGTTTCCTCTGTTTGCTATAAATGAAAAATTCTAATAGATCAAAATCTACACTTTTTACTAATTCCCAAACTGCATACATCTGGGTACACACTGATTGCAAATTACATTGCATATGTATCTTGTGATTAAAGTGTTACATACTGTTAGCTAAATTTTGCAATATTTGTTGTTCTAGATAACAATAAAATTAATTTATGATGTCCCTTGAAAATTAACTGACAAATTACATGGGAGTTACTGTTATATATATGTTTGGGAAACCAGAAAGTAGGTATTTCTTCAGAGTTCATTCTTTTCATGATATGGGTCTACACTTATTTATTCATAAGGTTTAATGTTATATACATGTTGATGAAACAGTAAGTAAGTACCGGTAGTTCTTCAGAGTTCATCAAAAGTCTTTTCATGTGACTTGATGAACTCTGACAGGTAGTAATTACCTGACCATACAACTTGTCAAACTCCTTTGAAATACAGTAAAACCTGTCTAAGTGGGATTCTAGTAGAGAATTTAGTTGACTGCTTAATGCAGCGTGAAAGTTATCCAGAAAACTCCTAGAGGAGCTTTCTGTATTACTTTAACATTGCATTAAGCTCCATCCTGTCTCCAAGACTGAGATTTCAAACATACTTTATTGGTTTCATTTTCAGATGTTTGCATAACACCAGAGGCTTCATTCAAGTTACCCCAGAAAAGCAGCAAAATTGTTTGCTGTTTGTGCCAAATTGCACAACCTGTGCATTAGATATGGGATGACTTTGGAAATAAATGACAATGTGGAGGAAAACAATGACAATGGTGAACAGTTTGAAGATTTACATGAAGGCAGTACTGTCATGATTTGTGATACATTAATTGCACAATCTTAAGAACTAGAAATGACTAGTGTCCTACTGTCCTTATAGATAGTGTCTGATTATCAGTTATTTCATCACTATAAAAGCATTTCAAGGACAGGATATGATTTTGCACCAAAGGTTCATTTATCACTTCTTTCAATGTTTACTGAAAACAAGCTCCCTAAATTTAATTGGTCCGTTTGGATTGACTGTGTTTAAAGATTGCCTCCAACTGATTGTATTGTCTCTTCAACAATGGAAGAACAGATTGGCTGTCATCTGAAATAATAGAAATGATTTCATCACAAAACACTATTAACAAGTACAAATCTGATATTATAATTCAACACTTAATATTAACCTGTACTATATTTATTCCAATATTAAATACCAACAGAATATTCTTGAGCAAAATAGTTATAGTGAAATATGGAAGGTTGAATGACCATTTTAGAAACTAAAGCAACAGATGATTATGAGATCTATAAAATTCCAGAAGCAAACAGAGCAAACCATGACCAGGTCATGAGATGTCTCCTACTATGTTTGCAAATGTGTGAAAAGGTGTTTATGTGAAGGAAAGGGTTAATCTGTAGTTAGTTGTCACCTGTAAAATAAAATTAAAAGAGAAATATAAATTGACATGATAGGTATGGACTATCCTTAACCTGCTGAAAAATTAAAACTGGTTCCCACCTTGATGTATACTAACTAAACAAAGAAAACATTACAAACTCTGACCAGAGGGCTTCCCCAGGAATCATCTGATATGGATCTACACCGTTTGCACATCCTTATATACAGTACTGATTTCCTGCACTTTAAAGATTAACTCTTTAACACTTTCCTTCATATAAACGTCTTTTCACGCATTTGCAAACAGAGTAGACCCAGATCAGACGACTCCTCTAGTCTGCTCTGTAACTGTTTGCTAATAGAATTTGATAGATCAGTTTCTTTGCCTTCTAAAATGTCTGCAATGTTGCACCTTACATATTTCTTTATAACTATTTTGTTAATGAATATTCAGTAGGTATTGACATTTGGAATAGACATAGAACAGGGAAAGGGTTAACTGAGAAATAATTATGAAATACCCCACAACACCACAAATTGGTGTATGCTATTTACTGATTTGTTACTTGGGTAGTTTATTTTAACCAAACACATTAGTAAAATGTAAGAGTTTAAATAATTCAAACATATCAGACCTATATTAGACTACCTATGTGTTAACTGTCTGATATGGTCTAATCTGTTTGTCAAAGTAAGAAAAATAATTGCTATTAGTTCAGTGGTTGAGAATATATTTGGGAACTTACCATTGCTGGTCACAACCTCTCAAATCGGCCACTGCTGCCTCACCAATCACCTCTAACATCTACAATGAAGATGTGTTTTATACCTCAGTGTTTATTTACTAGAATGTTACAATGTTGAAATTTAATAATTACCTGAACAAATGCATAAAGTTCAGCTTTCTGCTACGGTTTACAACTATAAGATATTATATAAATATCAATTTTGAGCAATCGTTGTCTTGATTATTTAATACAATTCCTTCAATAATGCACACTTCGTGAAATTCCAACATTATAAGAACTGTGTGACAGAAAAATATAGCAGTTGGTTTCGGATTGTTTATGAGTGCATGAGACGGTCTTTTTGTAATCAGGGTTTCACATTGCTAAAGTGCAGTCTGCTTTGAACCAGGATTTATTTAAAAAAGAGTTCCCATTGGTCAGATACTCTGATTTTTAAGCGGTAAACGTTGTTCGCATTTAAATTATCAACGATCGTAAGCAAAAGTAATCTTTTTTTCAAACTTTACCTGCTCGATCGTTGTCTCCAAGCAAGTTGAATCATTCTCCTTTGCTGTTAAACATATTGACAGCCTACCCTCGATATGCTGCCCTTAACTCCGCAAACTGCTCAGTCGACCAATATCATTTTCTCGGTTCCTTGCAGTTTTCCATTGTGAACGACATGCATACAGGATACGATTGTTTACATGTGATACCGATGACAGGTGCTCGCGTCATGAAAATACTACCTCCATTTGAAGAGTTACGCACTATTCTTACGTACGCAAATTTCGCAAGTTACGAAAGTTTAGTAAAACGGGTTTACGAAAATCGTAAATCTGAACGTAAGCGTAAAGTTACGTCGAAAGTTACGCAAATACTTACGAATTGTTAGTAAAACGGTACCCAGCTGTTTATATACATTTGTTGTATGTCTGTGCGCGCGTGCGTGCGTGCGTGCGCTTGCGCGCTTGCGTGCGTGCGTGTTCGTGTGTGTGTGTGTGAGCGTGCGAGTATGTATCCAAGCAGAACCATATATCTGTGGAAAGCCAGCTATAAGGCTTCTGCACATGAAAAGTCTCAGAAACACTACATCTGTCTCAAGTAGACACCATATCATCCCAATATAACAATGGTGAGATGTTAAAACCTGGCTCAGGAATTGACACCTTGCTATTGTCTGATACACTCACTGCATTTATACATATACCTACAAGGACAAATTCTCAATCATACTGTAAATTAAGCAACCATTCAAGGTTTCATAAATTAACCCTTGGATTGCTATTCACGTCAATATACATACCTGTAAATAGTGAAGACCCAGATGAGACAGCTCCTACAGGAGCTGTCTCATCAGGGTCTGCACTATTTACAAATTGATTGTGCAACCAGTGCACTCCGCAGCAGTGATTGCACAGCGAAATACTTGTACACAGTAAAGATATATGTAATTATACAACAGGGCATGGGTAAAGAAGGAGAAATGTATTTTAAAATTCAGCAAGCGAAGGGTTAAGTACAGTTGAACTTCGATATCTCGAATTCGGATATCTAAAAATGTCGGGAGAATTCGAAGTAAAATTCGGTCCTTCCAAAATGTTACGACACAGGCTTGTTCTAAAATGTATCACTTTAGGTCTGCATGAAGCTTTGAACTTGGAAAAGTGTTAAAACTGGAAATCGGACGACTCGAAGTTCTGTTATCTGGAACTGATCGAGATATTGCAATCCAACTGTAGATGGTGCTTTAAAGTTATATATCTGTACTTGTGCCTCATATGACGTTGTAGTTTAGTATTGGTGTTGCCAATTACTGTTTGCCTTTCTTGTGAATTACATGTTATCTTACTCGTCAATTACTAATTGTCTTTCTTGTCAATTACCTACTGTTTCTGTCAAGTACCTACTGTTTTTTTCCTGTCAATTACCCAATGCCGTTTTTTTCAACCGCCCATTGTTTGTCTCGTCAATTGCCTATTGTCTATCTTATCAATTAGAATAATGTTCGTTTGCAAAACATGTGAATAAAGCGGTGCAGTGCAATAAACGGTTTGGATCCTAAAGAGACACCGAGTTACTCAGCGTCGCATCTGGATGCGCATAAAATACGTTAATTCGACAATTTATAAAAACTTTATATTTGTATCTAGTTCGCCTCTCTGAGAAAAAGTCAAAGAAAATAATCGAAAACTTAGCTAGTAGTATAAACCCCCGATAAATATTCATGTGAGAAATAATCACATTTACATTATATCGTAATCAAACACAACATACTCATACAGGAGCCGTCTGGTCTGAGTCTACTCGGTTTGCAAAGGCGTACAAAGACGTATTTAAGGTCAAGGAGTAAGTGGTTAAACACTCAATGACATGCAGTCTTGAATTGGAACGTATATTTGCTATATACCAACTCTAATCAATACGTTATGGTAATAGTAACTTGAGTAACGTGTAGCTTGCAACGATTCGTTCTTGCTCGAAGTTTAATCTAGGAACAAAACGGTTGATATTTTGATCGTGTCTCTGAAAGGAAATGCAAGATAAAACAACTGTGAAAACGTAATTAGGCGATATTTTCTGGGGAATATATTTTCTTAGCTTAGAGCAACATGTAAAGGTGCGTAATCAAATGTTAACATTTCAATTTCTCCACCAAAACTATGTTGTGACCACTCTTTAGAATCGTCTCGAAGAGACGACTCTAAAGAGTGGTCACAAGATAGAGTTTAGTGAAGAATTAAGATGTTCTAATTTACCTTTACATCTTATCTGGACCACTGTAACAACAGGCAGACTAAAGGTTAAATAAACAATCGTTGGCATGTGCGAGAATATATTTACATGTAACGACGTTTTCGGGTATTTCTCACATTTTAGAAATTATTTTGAATTACTGGTCTGTGAGGCATTTCTGTAAATCCTTCAGAAGGCAATCTTCAGACCAATCATTTTAAATTATTGAGCACATTTTATTTTCAGACACTTACTAATGTACTGTTATTTTTTAAGAAATTATCAGAAACAATTATACTTTGCCTTTCTTCTAAATACAGTAAAACCTATCTATAACGGGCACTAAATTGTGTTAATTACTTGGTATTTAGAGCAGGTGGCTGCTTAAAGCAAGGTTAAAGTAAAACAGAACGCTCCTATAGGAGCTTTCTGTTTTACTTTCACCTTGCTTTAATCAGCCACCTGCCTTTAACACAAAATTCTTGATGTAATTTAGTGTCCGTTATAGAGAGGTTTTACTGTACTCAGACACATATTCATAGTCAGGAGCGTAGCTGAATCCAAATGTATATGTACGCGCCGTGGCAATAGAGTCCCGAGGGCATTCTCCCAGGAAAAGTTAGAGTTGTGTAGTTTTGAAACAATTGCGATAAACAGGGCATTTGTTCATATAGGAGCAAATACTCAATTTATCACAGTGGTTTCAAAAGGTGACTTTTACAGAGGCATCACTGTAATGGAACAGGTTAAAGCTTACATGACACACAAGTATATCCGTAAAAATCTAGTCCATTTACCTTCGATGTTTGTTCAATTTGGGTCATAATAATGTTTTTATCTTTCAAATTGATGTTACGCACGTACATACGTGCGCAACTCCAGCTACGCTCCTGATATAAGCATATATAGCTAATGAAATAGGTATTGTATATGTATGCACTGTTTTACGACAAGCCTAAATATGTCCAAACTTAATTGAACCTTTCCAAATTATTCACAAATGTTTCAATACGATGCTCGCAGGTTAGGCTGCGTGTTCTAACTGCTGCAACTAGTATGGAGACTATATACACATGCGTGTAGATTAAATCAGTTGAAATGTGTTTGTTGCGAATAAATCACTGAAATGGTCATTTAATTGTCAAAGTCATCGTATCACTATCTGTTCAAGATACACATATGTTCGTAATTATTTCTAGACTTATATTGCGTTCGTAACGTTTTTCTTCATATAAACGTCTGTTCACGCTTTCGCATAGTATACTTAGACCAGACATTATATCCTATCCTCATAAGCCGTTATAAAACATAATGTAATTAATTTCTTATATGAATATATTAACAGTATATGAATATATTAACAGGGTTCAATCCCACAAATGTCTACCGCTATGTTCAGTGTCAAAATGTCAGTTTCTATTTATGATGTCATAATGTTTCACGTTGAAGCCATGAACTAACCTCATTAGACATAAGTATGCAAACTGCACCGCGTAGAGCGTATATAACAGTATATTCCTTTAAACTAAACAACTTTACGTATTTCACAGGTTTGTTCCAATTAATTTATATCAGGTTTCCTACATAGTAGTTAGGATATTTAAGTGACAAGTCAATGATTCGAAATAGCTAAGTCTTAAAATTCAACAATACGTTTTGTGTGTTTAATCAGAATATATCTCTTCGAATCTTGTCTCAATTCAATTACTTGATATGTGACAAAAGAATTGTCGACTGCTATTCTAATAAATTATTTGCAGCCACTACGTCCATTATATCGCCAATAGAATTTGAGAGCACCGACAATGCCACACGCCGTTTTCCATTAAATAGAAAATGAACAGTGTCGCCATTGATTTGAAATTGTCTGTATTATCACTCAAAGAATTGGACCGCAAAACCTGTATCGAGAACCTGCCGAGCCCATCACCTCCAACGGTTACCCTTGAGCCTATCAATCACACCACTCAGCATCATGAGAACAAGTCCCATCAATCTTCTTTTTGTCGGTTATTTCGAATCAATGGGAAAACGACACTGTCGGAGAAAACGGCATAGGAAGGACAGATCTTTGAATTCGAATCAAAAATAAAAAGCATGTTAGAAACAGTCATGCAGTACGGACAGGTATATGTAGTCTTATAGTCAAGGTTTTAACTATCTTTTCATGTAAACACCATTTCACGCCTTTGCAAATAGAGTAGACCCATATCAGACGGATCCTAAACGATATTTGAATTAAAGTGTTAAGTATATTAATCGAATAATCAGTCTCATGCATGTTAAAGTGTTCATGTTAACAGTCGTACTAAACTCGACAAGTTTATTGTCATCTCTTTAATTTGTAATAAAGTTTACAATCACATCAGTGCGTAAATTAAAACATTTAAATAATAACTTTAGTTCTTCACCAAACCCTGGGTTGTGACCACTCTTTCGAATCGTCTCTTCGACGAGTCTAAAGAGTAGTCACGACATACACTTTACCACTGTATTTGCGGTTGTTGTAGATTAGTCCGAAAGGGGATACTATTTGTTACACGGTTATTTGGCAGGGTGTACGGGCTGGTATGACCGGGTAAGATCCCGTATTTCCTGAGGCGTTAGCCGAAGGAAATACGTGGTCTAACACGGTCATACCAGCCCGTACACCCTGCTAAATTACCGTGTGACGAATTTATTGCCAATCAGAGATCCGATTTACCTAATTAAGAAACGAAAAAACTCTTATTGTTGGTGACATTTATATAGATCTCTAATTATTTGACGACATGACATGGAAAACATGACGTCATCACAGAGCAAATATGACGTCGTCTCAGAGCAATTTCGAAAGAGGAATTCAAACTTCACTTGTAAACATTTGAGTTTAAACGGTTACACGTTGTACTGATAAGTTGATAGTGTCAAATTGAGGAATGTATGAGAAACGTTCATTATCGAAAAATGGTTGTATTCCATCCAGAGTTATTGGAGTAAGGACGATATGAAATTTCGAATCGACGCTAAAAACAAAAACATAACGAATGACGTCACGCGTCAGATTTGAATCCTGAATTATCCGTGGAAGCCGCTGAATACGGTTCTGTACACCCCGGCAGTTTTTGGCAAACTGACCATTCAAATTCCAAGGATTTACTCTGACTGGTTATAAGTTTATTTACACTGTTTGTCTTTTAGAGTGGGGATGGAATACGTGTGAGGTTGGGCGCCTAAAAATCGGTTTAACCCCCACCCCACCCTTGACTTTTGTCTCTGACCGTTCCAAGGTGGTACTTCCATCTTCCCCCTATTGTATGTTTGTTTTGTCTTTGTGTGTCGCTTGATGTTTTTGTAGTTATGTACATTTGCTGTTTTCTTGTGTTGCTGTTCGGGTGGCTGTTTGTTCTGTATGTGATGTTTCATGCAGGACTCATTTTTGTACTTTTTTATTATATCACCTTTGTCTATTGCTCTGATCACCTAATTAGTTGAGAATTCGCAGTCTAAATGCAAACCATGTATACGTGCACGATTTAACATATACTATTCCATATTGTTTATTTGTGACTGGTTCTAGATTATTTGTTTGAAATAAGTCTATTCTAATTTGCTTATGTCCTGGTCAATGGACTATTTATATAAACACCGTCATGATTGATGTTTAACCCTTCTGGTGGTGAAAAGGGAATCCTATATACCGATAGCTGATTGCTATTCCTTTGGGTACGAAGTGTGTATCACTGGTCGCCGATTTCTTTTGTACTGCAATCAGAGAGATTTCGTGCAACGTTTTAACCCGCAATCACAAGAAGATGTTATAAAAGACTTCAATGAAACTTCTGGAGTGTCGGGTGATATTTTTAACTTAGATAACCCTTTCATTGATGTTTTGATTCCTACCATTTACGCAAAAGAACTCAAATTAAATAAAGCTAACCATTCCGACACTTATGATGCAATGCAGCTTTTCTTGATCTAGACCTTAAAATTGACAATGCATTGATTTCTTCTAAAATTTAGGACAAAAGAGACGACTTTGATTTTATTATTGTAAATTTCCCTCATCTTGAAATGTTCCCCGTGCCCCATCTTACGGGGTTTATATATCTGAACTTATTCGTTTCGCTAGAGCATGATCTTCTGTTGACGATTTTAACAGACGAAATCACATTTTAACTGAAAAGCTGCTTAGGCAAGGATACATGTAATACATATCATTAACTAAGAAAAACATTCTTTAAATTTCATTATCGAACTCTCTCACTTATTGGCGAGTACAAATGTAATCTTTAGCCGCTCCCACGATACGGTATTTCACATCCTGAATATTATGGTGATGTGATATGCAAACTTCTCAAAATTATTTGGCATACCAATTTTCTCACTTTATTCATCAAATATGTTAAAATCATTAAAAGGGGATATGATCCTATAGTACTACAACATACTCGATGCCTGGTTGTCAATCCTTTTACAGATGGCAATCATGCTGCCCTCTTTCATGTACGCCGATACGAAAGGTTTAGTACTCTATGAAGACGACATTTTAAATCCGGAAATGGAAGGAGAACGTCGGATGTTTGTGTTTGTCGTATCCTTTATTACTTTTCTACATTTACTCTGTTTGCAGCTCAATCACTGAGTACAGTAGCGATGTGTGAATATGCACAGTTTGTTTCACTTAAATGTGTGTTCGTTTTACATGCAATTTACCACAGTATTTAACATCGCGATTGTTGTAGATTAGTCGGCGAGGGGATAAATGTTTTACACTGTGTGTCTTTAAGGGTGGGGATGGAATGATTGTGAGATTGGGCGGTCCTAAACCGGTTTAAACCCTCAATGACTATTGTCACTGACCGTTCCAAGTACTTCAATCTTCCCCCTATTATTTGTTTGTGTTCGTCTTTGTGCAGTGTTTTCTTGTTGTGGTGCTGTTCGGGCGGCTGTTTGTTTTGTATGAGGTGTTTCCTGCATGACTCATATTTGTATTTTTAAAACACACATGTAGACTGGTACACAACCTATTTTTCCTGCGTCTGTGTGTACAGTAGTAAACTTTCTGCAACCGTTCCGCGTTGGCGGGACTTATCCTTGTTACTAAATATAGAATTTAGCCAGCACCTGTCATTTCGGCTACAATATCGAAGACGAACGAATCAGTTATGTAATAAAAATAATCTGACACTATGTCATTTGAGGTAAACTATTCTTAAATTCGTCTAGAAAAAAAGTTATTCAGCTCGTCAAAGGGCTAACTTAGTACATGTTTTGCTGGACACGTCTCAAATAACAGCTCGTGATAGACCCTATGTACAACAGTTAATTTTAAACATTTCTTCCATATATGCACGTTTTATCGCCTTTCGAACTATGTATACGGTTGAACGTGAAAAGACAACTCCTGTAAGAGCTATTTGATTAGGGTCTGCTCTGTTCGCTTTTGGCGTTAAATAGATCTGATTCTACAGTTGTTACCGAGGCCACATAATCCTGTTCGCTTTATACTATTATAACCATTCAGGTAATAATATTCATAATGTCAATTATTCTTGCATAATTATTCATGGTGAAGTGGATTTAAACGTCGCCTGGTAATAAAAGCGACTCATTTCAAACGATTTCCAGCTTTTAATTTTGTAAGATGCATAATTATTTGTCATCTGCAATTGCACATCGAGCTTGAATACCGTCGACTTTATTGGTTTAACTCTTTCGGTGCACAAATTGGTCGTCTACAAACGTTTTCGTCTGCTACACATTGCCCATTTTTAGTTTATATTTTGTTTATTTTAGGAAACAGTCACGGTTACAAACAGTTTGAATCCTGATGAGATGACGAGTTACTCCTATCTAGATCCAAACCGTTTGCATAGATAACCACGGATGCGGCATTGGCAGCGAAAGAGTTAAGGACGAATTTATTTCGGCGGTTATAGGACTTTGTGATTCATGAGCCAACAGTATTGCAAACGGTTCTGTTCATTTCAAGGAATTGTGAACTCATTAGAATTTATCGTAAAGCCAATTAGCGGGTTATTTGAAGGCCAGCTGGGTGCATGTCTTGCTTAATGTAACAAAATGGTGCGGTTAGTTTTTAACCCTTCGCTTGCTATTCACGTCAATATACCTACCTGTAAATAGTGAAGACCCAGATGAGACAGCTCCTTCAGGAGCTGTCTCATCAGGGTCTGCACTATTTACAAGTTGATTGTGCAACCAGTGCACTCCACAGCAGTGATTGCACAGCGAAATACTTGTGCACAGTGAAGATATATGTAATTATACAACAGGACATGGGTAAAGAAAGAGAAATGTATTTTAAAATTCAGCAAGAGAAGGGTTAAGTCAATGATATAGAAACTGTAACTTATCCCTTAATATAGGACTCATATGAACGTAATGATAACAATCTGAAATATCAGTGGATACCATAGCGTGTTTAATAAGAAAACCAACTATCAATGAGTATATGTGTGTAAAAGCCGCAACTTTAACAGTGAAACTATTGAAAAGGTCACTAAACAACGATCGATTGATATCGAGGACGATGACGATAAAATATCATAATAAATTTAAATATCACGAACTGCATTTAGATTAGTTTGGTTTTTGTTTTTATCAAGGTTTACGTCGTAACAGTATTTCAGTCATATCATGACGTCCAGCTAATTACAGGTGGAGGAAGGCCCGAGAGGCTCTTCCGCGAACGGAACAAATTGCACTTATTCGTGCACACAACATCCGGGTAGAACCACCGACCTTCCGCCATCCAGCTGGACGGGCATTTATATTAATACTGCTTTCCTTCTGGTTACTCCGAAATGAATTTCTCGCATCCCTAACTTGCCTATGAATGACTTGCCAACAACCCTTTCGCAATAGGGGCTAGTGGGCAGTCTTGCCAAACAGCTCTTTCGCAATAGAGACTAGTATGATGTTTTGCCTAATCTCCCCATCGACACTAGCACATTTATACATGCACACACACAAACACACATACACACACGCGCGCACACATACACACATATTATCAGAGCAACAGATAAAGGTGTGTACTGGAATACTAAAATTGTCATTATTCACGAAACCCTATCGTTTCGAAGACACGATGCTAAAGAGTGGTCACATCATTGGGTTTGTTGCAGAGGTAAGGAAGTTAATCCTGAAAATGTTTTAATTAAGGTATCCTACTTGGGCCTCTGATTATACAGTAAAACATAATGCCTCCACCACAAGTAGATCTCATTCCGGGTCGTAGAGGGTGGTGGTACATGTAGCATAATTGAGGACGAAATGTATACTGAAATACATTACTTTCGGGCATTACATGGTGAAATTGTCTTATATAGCCTCTCTAGCACTCCTGTCATATCGCTGTAATCTTAGAATATCTTGCCTATTATATTGCACAGTGTACTCTAGCTTTGCTTAATTCTTAACAGTATTGACTCCGTTTCGATTTTAAAACCAACATCCAATCTTTGCTCATCATATCCATTATTCTTATAGACGATTGAAAATAGCGTATTGTAAAGTTGACGAAACTTGTAACTTCCTAAATGTCTTTATTTTATGTCAATGCACTGCTGCTGCGGTGTTGTTTGTAGCAGATCTACTATTCTGCTCTCAGACTGGTGATATACACCAAAACCCAGGTCAATTAAACGTATCCTACGCAAATTAATTTCCAGTCATTCTCAATCATCAAGGCCATCACTTGATCTATCACATACCTTTATAATTGTTCATTTATAATGTCCAGAGCATAATGCCAAATTTAGATTTCTTAACAGCTGAACTTCAAATATTGGACATCCTGCCATTCTCCGAAACTTGGCTGACTGTCACAGCTTCGACTAACGACCCATGAATCTTTTCATTCCATTCCCCTGAACCTAACGATCGTCTGTCCTATAGACATGGTGGGTCAGTCTTTATGTTAAGGACACTATTTCGTATCTGCGTAGACATGATCTTGACATTAGTGGTTTGGAATGTTTTTGGATATATGTTATTATAATATTCTAAACCGTAAATATATAATTAATAGTGTGTTTTATCGTCCACCTAACTCCAACTCAGCCTATTTTCTCGTTACCAGTCTGGCTTTATCCCAGCGGATTCAATTGTTAACCAGTTAGCATTTCTCTATAATACATTTTGCAAGACTTTGGGCGAGAGAAGGGAAATTTGCAGTCTTTTCTTTTACATAAGCATGGTTTTCGACCGAGTGTGGCACACGGGCCTCCTGGTTAAACTTAAAGCAACCGGCATATCTGAGCGACTTCTAACATGATTGTCTAGTTATCTTATAGGTATAAAACAACATGTCATCTTCTATGTCTGATTTACAAATTTATATCTAATTGTTGAACATGACAATACAACTGCCGCTACCTTAAATGCTGATAAAATCAAAATCATCCATTGGGCTAACACTTGGCTAGTTATGTTTTACCCTACATACCAGAATCTCTCCCAACTTCACGTAAAACAAACATACTTTACATGTACCATCCTGCATATTAATGCGTTATCAAAATATCAATGAGGTAGAATCACACAAACACCTAGGTGTGTATCTGTCAAACAATGGTAGTTGGCACACACGTATTGAATATATCACGTCTAAAGCCTAGAATAGAATTAACCCTTCTCTTGCTGAATTCTAAAAAAACATTTCTTCTTCTTTACCAATGTCCTGTTGTATAATTATATATATCTTCACTGTATACAATTATTTCTCTGTGTAATCACTGCTGTGGAGTGCACTGGTTGCACAATCAATTTGTAAATAGGGCAGACCCAGATAAGACAGCTCCTGCTGGAGCTGTCTCATCTGGGTCTTCACTATTTACAGGTAGGTATATTGACGTGAATAGCAAGCAATGGGTTAATAGTATGCGTTAATTAAAGTATTGGTTAGATAGAAAAGAACTTGAAACCACATATTTCAGACCTGTTTTAGAAATGAAAAGTCCGATCTAGAAATGATACAATGCGAAACAGCTAGAATCGTAAAAGGAGCTACAAAGCTAGTATCTCTTAAAAATCTAAACATTGAAAACGGATGGGAACCTCTTGAATCACGAATGGGTTAACACAAACTGATACTGTTTTTTCAAAATGTCAAACCATCTTATTCCCGATTATCTTTCGAACCAAACATTAAATTTTGCGTGCTAGAAGCCTAAAACACAACTGTACCATGATTCTTTCTTACCATCTGTCATTCGCGAGTGGAATTCGTTGTCCCTAGAAACCAGGCATTCAAATACTGTAACGTCTTTTACGCAATTAATCAACCAAGATAAGCCTCGTCCTACATTTCCGTATTACCGGTATTACACAGGAGAAGAACAGTCCAGATATTTTACTGTCGCCTTCGAACGAAATCAAGTGTTTTAATCGTTACTCTCATTCAGAAAAAATATTGTTAACTCGCCACTATCCACTTGTGGTGAAATTGAAAGTGTTCAACATATATGACTACTTTTTCTCCTGTCCAAGATATACCACATGAGCGGTTAAACCTTTTTTTCTTATAGTAAACACAATCTGCACGCCGTTGCACTTCATGGCGACCCATCACTCGATGAGGAATCTAATAGGAATATTTTTCAAGCTGTTCATTACTTCATAATAACATCAAAAATATCTACTTAAACAATGTCGATACTTCCTCTCGGCTGGCTCATTATCCGGACGGCGGACCGCTTCTGACGCGTGGGTTTTTTGTTCCACCACTGGCATATGCATACAGTTCCATCTTAATGCTTTACACGTATAGTACCCTGTTACGTTTGGCTCTTGTTGTTATATGTATTACAAGATATATTCAATAAATATGTTTAAACCAAAAGAAAATAGCAATCAAAGAAATTATCTTACCCGCATCTTAACATGAGAAAAATGCGTTCGTACCCACAGATCCAGACTAGCACACGAACGCATTATTCCAAGCAGCAAAATAAGAAAAAAGTGCGCGTTTTTCTCTCAATGAGAATATTGTGCACGCGTTTGTCGCACGGTGAGAATAATGCGTTTCTAAGCAATTTGCGGCTCAACATAGCACAGTGATGTAGAGGCAACCTCCTGAACGTCATAGGCAAAGAGAAATGACCAGGCAACTTACCAGACTTCAATATTATAGAAAATCTGTGGAATATTTTGAACACAGAATTGTAAAAAGACCCTCTCTATTCGTCAATGACTGCCTTACGACGTCGTTAACAAAATCACTTGAATGCATTAGGCTACTCTATGGCCGATTGTTTAAAGAATGCAAAATTACGGTGGTCCTTCTGGTTGGTTATTGAACAAAACGCTTCAGGTGATTCTGGTAGTAAAATAGGAACGAACTTTCTTAACACCCTATATAACCTCACACAAAATAACTATACTGTTGACATGCTAATTTACCAATTAACCATGTCCCTGTTGAATATCCATGTACAGTGCTCCCTCTCTACAACGACACCCTTTGGGATACGAATATTGTATGTGTTGTTCAGAGGGAGTTGTTATAGGGAGGGAAAATCAAACATAATTAGCTTGTTTGCAGATTCCCAGATAAGGTGTATTTCGAGAAATAAAACCGTTATGCCTCAATCAAACCCTATGTTGTGACCACTCTTTAGAATCGTCACAAAGTGACGATTCTAAAGAGTGGTCACAACATAGGGTTTGGTGGAGGCATAAAGCAAATACAATGGAAAAAGTTTTTTTCTGGAGCCTTGTTGTTTCGGAAACAGTGCCATGTGTTGTTGCAAGGAGGGAATCGTTGTTGAGAGGACCGTTGTAGGGAGGGAGGGAGCACTGTACGAAATAATGACATTCTGGATATCTTTTAGCTAAACTATTGATAGAAACTGTAGACTCCGATCTGATTATGAATATTGATTAGATAGAGTATTGGTAGAAACTGTCGAGTCAAATTTATTATAAGCAAACGGAACAGAACCTGAATTCGCCGTTTTACACCTTTGCAAACAGAGTAGACCAAGAGTCTGCTCTGTTTGCTCATCACATAACATACATATGATTTTACAGCTTCTGCAATGTCCAAAAAAAATCCAATGTCCATGTGGAAATATACAAATTAATATATTTAATATACATAATGTCATTATTTCTTACGTGAATATTCATGGAGTAAAGGGTTAAATATGGTAAGGTTGGTTTTCAGTATCAGTTCTATTTTTACATACAGTAAAATCCCGCTAATGCGACCACTTAACGAATAAACATCGGTGTCTTTAAAAGCAGGTGGTTGCTTAATGCAGGACAAAAGTAATGCAAAGCATTACCTTTGTCCTGCATTAAGCTACCACCTACATCTAGCACCCAAAATAAACCTCTTTTAGGTGGTCGTATTAGAGAGGTTTTACTGTAGTTGAAATATGCAGTATTATTGACAGCTCCAACTTTTTATACGATCAGTAGCTATTATAAGCGTTGTGCAATAACAACTTAACGTAAGTCATCGATTTTGTTTTGAGTCACTGACCCCACTCTAAACTGAATATCGCAAGCATATTTCAGTAGGCAACATAGGAGTACATATCATTCCATACGACGTCTCTACTCGTAAATCAATCACTTAAATAAATGGTTTATGGAAACAAGACCATTAACTCTAATCATCCTAGATGCGTTCTGAATAGCATTTCCAAACAGCGTGGACCCTGCATGAGACGTCGAGTTACGGCGTCTCATCAGGATCCAAGCTGTTTGACATTATGTCATTAGTTTTTCAAACGTTTAATCGAATTGGAGGTCAGTGAAAATATCAGTAAATCCGAGATGGAACAGATATGTTTTTGTTTTATATTTTCAGCACGCTAAGGGTTTAACATCAATCATATCTAACATCCATCGAACCAAACACGATATAGTTTAGTCTCCTGAAATCCCACAAGGACGTATACGGTTGTACGTTGATATTTAAATTACACAATACTCATCTTTTGTCGTCCGAGGTAATGCGCAGAAAACCCCCCATAAAACACAGAATGTTATTGCAATCAGAAATTGGAGCATCTGCTGACTGCATGAATTTCGCTCTTATGCTTAGCAGTTTCCCATGGTTGTTTAAAACAAATGCAAACTAATTTTGGTCCCACCCGGAAATTTCAGAGACGCTTTTCCGTGTCTCCCACCCGCACATCCTCTCCACCCAGGGGTTAAAATGGGTACCTGTGAGGGTCACTCGCCGGTACTGCGGCTGCATGATTGCGCCATATGTTAGCAGTGCTCAATATTGTAGGTCAATGACTCAATGACCAGGGGAGTAAATGTACAGTCAGCTGAGCGGTCATTCGGACTGAAAGTAGACTATAACTAGGTACTTTACTTTTTATATACTCTAAAGCTCGTTTCCGACTTGGAACCTCGGGCATAGAAACCCCAGACTTTAACAAAACCCATGTTGATTCTATTAATCTTCTAATATACTGGAGACACAGTTGCCTACAGGAGCCGTTTGATCAGGGGCTGCTGTTTGCTTAAGGAACAACATAGATATGTTTATACAGTTTCTACTGTAGACAAAAATGTCCAGTGTCCATGTGTCATTATAAAAAAGTAACATTATAAATATTCATGATGTCATTTTTTCTTGCATGATTATTCATGGAGTAAAGCATTAAATAATACTTACAGAGAATAACATAATAAGATATACAGTAACATGTCGCTAAAACAAGGCCACTCAAACTAGGTCTCATTCTATTTGTTTGTTTTTTAAAAAAAAACACATATGGTACAGTGCTCCCTCCCATCAACGGCCCTATCAATAACGATTCCCTCCTTACAACAACGCATGTCACTGTTTCCAAAACAACAAGGCTCCAGGAACAACTTTTTTCATCGTATTTGCTTTATGCCTCCATCAAACCCTATGTTGTGACCACTCTTTAGAATCGTCACTTTGTGACGATCCTAAAGAATGGTCACAACATAGGGTTTGATTAAGGCATAACTGTTTTAGTTCTCGAAATACACCTTATCTGGGGATCTGAAAACAAGCTAATTATGTTTGATTTTCCCTCCCTATAACAACTCCCTCTGCACAACACAAAAATGTCATACAATCTTCGTATTCCAAAGGGTGTTGTTGTAGAGAGGGAGCACTGTAGATAATGCATGACAAACGTGATACAGACAGTTCCTATAAGAGCTTTCTGGATCACCTTTGTCCTGCAGTAAGCATTCACCAGCTTTGACAATATTCTATGTTTAACCCTTTCCTCCATAAATACGCCTTTCTACGCCTCTGTAAAAGTCACCTGTTGAAACCATTGTGATAAATAGAGCATTTGCTCCTATAGGAGCAAATGCTCTATTTATCACAATGGTTTCATAATACAAAATTCTAAAATTTTCCTTTTCTCTAGTTAATGCACCTTTTGGGTAGATTTATTCAAAGTGGTTGGATCTACAAATAGCCTATGAAGGAATGAGTTAAACTCATGTATTCGCCTTAGTCAGACTATGTTGTATCAAAATGTTATTTGAATAGTATGTATATCAGTCGAACGTTGATGTTAAATGTCATTAACAATTACCTATGACAATTTATGACTGATGTTCAAACCATTTAAAGAGGAGGTGTAAGTCCCTACAATGAACGCATATTTGCAGCAATAATACAACTTGGTATTGTTATGTTCCATCATTATTATAAAGATTGTCAGTTTAAACATATATCGAAAACTACCTCTGTGGTGAACAATAAACTGATTCCATCAATACTTAAAATGTTTGTTCTACAACACAGTTGTATCGGCCTTTTCCGATTCAAATTTTATTATTTAAACGCTAGTGTGATGATCTTCTGTACGGCATATGTATTTCACTAATCTTAGCTATGACAAAGGAATGTGAAAGGATAGCTCTTTCACCGCTGAACTTGCAGGTGTATCTTCGGTCGCTACATCCGACAAACCTGTGATTACCTTAGAAGACAGTTTGAATCAAGATGAGACGCCTGGTAACTCGGTAACTCGGTAATTCAGCGTATTATCAGGATCCAAACTGTTTTAACCCATTTGCTCCCACGATCCCATATATGGGACGTAGGCAAACAGTGAAGACTCTGATCAGACGCCGCATGATGCGGCGTCTGATCAGAGTCCACACTGTTTGCTGCTAACAAATTCAATATAAAACAAAACAAAAATGAAAATTTAGATCAGTCATCCCTTAAATAAAAGATAGATTAATCCAATATATAGGCATGGACGAATCCACTGGGAGCAAATGGGTTAAAGAAGAAATTGAAGGAATGTCAACTATGGAATTTAAAGCAGAGAACATTATTTTTAGGCGATCATATACAGTAAAACCCCTCTAAACCGGACGTTCAAATCAGTACCAATTCCCGGTCTGCCAGACAGGCAGCAGCTTAATGCAGAAAGCTATCTTAGGAACTGTATTGCACGACAATCCTCTTGATTTAAGCAGCCACTTTAATGTTTCTTTACTAAAATTCCGGTAAACGTCGCTTTTTTTAAACTATTATGATAAAGAGATCATATGCTCCAGAGGAGCAAATAGTCTATTTATCACGCAATTGTTTCAAAACTACACCATTCTAAACTTTACCATTTTGCTAATAATTGCTCCTTTTCGGTAGATTTATGGTTGGGTCTAAATTGCCCATGAGGGTGATTACATTTTGGTACATTTAGCAGATACAGGATATACAATGATATCAATATAGTGAAGAGTCTTAGTTCGATATACACGCATTCCATAATATTAACACGTTTAGCACCGAACAATATAGCCAGCTAGAAGATTCAGAGTGGACTGCTGATGAAAATCACGTCTAGAATTGTCTAGTTTTGCATTGCTGGCTTTGCTTTCGAAGGATCTCCTACTTTAAGAATTTATTTCCTTCGATGTGTTCTATAATACGTTAGTTGTGCCTAGGACAGGTTGAATCCTGATGAGACACAGAGTTGCACAGCGTCTCTGGTTGTGAACGTCAACTGCAACAAACCCTGCAAGTCACGTGTCGGCGATTTCAGCGATAAAAGAGTCATTGTGCTCGTATAATGTTATACAGCAAAATCTCGATTATTCGAAATTTTAGTATAATGTCTAGACCCTTTTAGGCAGGTGGCTGCTTAATGCATGTTGAAAGTCATGCAGAAAGCTCCTATAGGAGCTTTTTGCATGACTTTTATCATGCACTAAACTTGTATCATGCACTAAGCTGTCACTTGTCTCAAAGATCGATAATGATACGTATACTAGTGTTCGAAAAATCGAGATTTTACTGTACTATCTTGAAAATATTTCAAAATATACATGTAAATATGCATGAGCTAATGTGCTATATGCATGTATAAATTTACCGATGTACATATTGATTCATGTACATAGCAATTGTGTTTTCTTAACCATTTCTTTCACGTGAACGCATTTTCACGCCTTTGTAAACAAAGCAAACCCAGATCAGACGGTACCTATAGGTATATTCTGAGTCTACTCTATTGGTTTATGGTATAATATAGACATGAGTCAAAGGTATTTGCCTGAGCCGAAATTTCATGTGTTCATTCCAACTTATGAAAGTAGACGATCTTTGGACAGTAAAAGCAGCAATGCGAAAAGAGAAATAAAATCAGTCTGTTCATGAGTAGCAGCACTAAACAAGTTTTCTAGCAACGGGCTTCAACAAAACGCACTGAAAGTGAAGACCCCGAACAACCAGAAAATCTAACAAAACTAAAAATGAAGTACCGGACAAATTCGGCCGCCACACGAGCACTTAACACCTGCCCTTGTGAAGTACATACATTCTGAAAGTAGGAGATCCTTCGAAAGCAAAAGCAGCAATGAAAAAAAAGAAAACTACCGACTCGGTTTTATGAAGTTTGTTCATGTTAAAAGTGCAACACTACACACGCCCTTAGCACCAGCTTAAGCGGTATTCAAGTATCATAACAGAAAGCAAATTGATGATCCCGAAGGCCCAAGAAATATAAAAACATTGGGAATGACGCACGGGCAAAAAACATTAATCCAATTATGGAATAAGGCGCCATTATTTGGTACATGAATATTCAACAGGGAAACTGTTAACTAAAGGGAAAGTAGTGTTTGACATACGCCTGGTTGCTTTCATAGCTTTCATTTCTAACTCCTGTGTACCCATAGTAGACATTAGCAGTATGTTTAAACATACAATTCAACGTCGATATCTCGAACATAGATAACTCAAGCTTCTGGGTAACTCGAAATAAAAATTCGGTTCTTTCAAAATTTACAATACATAATTGTTCTAAAATGTATCATTGCGCATATTTAGAAACACATGTGACAGCTTATGCAGGCCGGAAGTAATTCTGAAAGCTCCTACATTAGACCTGCATTATACTGTGTTCCGATTAGAACTCGGATGACCCGAACTTTTGTTATTTTGAAGTAATTAATATTGTCCCTTGAAGATCAAGATATCGAAGTTCAACTGTATTAATTCATGTTTATACTTACAGAATGATGCAGTGATCATAGCAGAACTTTTTCCTGACAATGTATCATCGCGAGATACAAATTAACTTGTTTGTTAGTGTGTCTCTTTATGTAACTGATACCTAAGCCAGCCCTTGTTTTTTTCTCGCTGCATGCCATTAATCACAACACAGACACACAGACTGTTTCCGCTGCAAATAAACAGTACTGCCAATAATACTTTGTTGAGTATACAAAAACATTATATGATATTTGCAATGTCCGTAGGCTTCCGAAATAGACGTTCACCTAAATTGATTTAGTCTGGACGGTGACCTCAGACATGCATTAAGCTATTTACACAACCGTAACGACATTTAAGTGAGCACACCGATTCTGACAATTATGGTTGCACTACTTTGAATGTGTATGTGCGCAATGAATATTTGCCATTTACTCCATACATATTCATGTGAAATATATATTCATGAATATTTAGTACATTTGTGACTATTTCAAAGGGCCAATAAATACAGGAAATGTTGGCCAAGCATAAGCTGTAAAGTCAGATAATTATTACCCCATAAGCAAACAGGGGTGCCCCTGAGCTGGGTCTGCTTTGTTTTCAAAGGCTTTAATGTCTGTTTTTATCGAGAAAAGGGTTTCGAAAGTGAACGACATCATATGCATTGCACCATACATATAGTCAACTAAATCTCGACGTACATTTAATCACATTACTCGTTCAATTACTGACGACTTAATACATAAATTAACCCTTGGATTGCTATTCACGTCAATATACCTACCTGTAAATAGTGAAGACCCAGATGAGACAATACTTGTACACAGTGAAGATATGTGTAATTATACAACAGGACATGGGTAAAGAAGGAGAAATGTATTTTAAAATTCAGCAAGAGAAGGGTTAATGAGTCATTTATTATTTGAACATACATGCATGAATGTTCCTTACTAACGATTTGATATATAGTATAACCTGTCTTAAGCGGTCATTCATTAATTGAACATAGGAATGTTAGAAATATAATGGTTGCTCAATGCAGGTCAAAGTTTATGCAGAATATTTTTATAGGGTCTTTCTGTATTTCTTTTGACCTGCATTAAGCTACCAACTTCCTTACATACCCATATTTAGACTTGTTTTCATGGCCGGTTAATACAGGTCCTATTTGATAGTCCATTAAATTTCGAAGTACCATTGATTCAAATTCAGACATGTAGTCACTGCTGATTATATTTCTCGTATAATAAATATCAATACATCTCAATTACACCCACATACAACTCGCTATTGTATTTGGCCATTACTGTTCGCCCAGTTATACGACTTCAACAAAAAAGGAATACTTGTGTAGTCATGTACCTTTACTGAAACAAGGGTTAATAGATTCATACATTTTCTAACAGTGTATATAACGAGAAAAGATGCAATGATTATGGTAAATTCCTTCTAAACCTAAATTCTAGTAAAGACGAATTTAGATACTTTTAGGCAGGTGGCTGCTTAATGCAGGGTGAATGTCATACAGATAGCTCCTTCTGCATGACTTTCACCCTGTATTACGTTGCCAGCTGTTTCCAAGAGCGATACTTGTACTAATTTGAACGTCAGGTTTATATGGGTTTTCCTGTAGATGATGTTAGCTTCTAAGGCGGTAACCCTTCACTTGCTGAATTCTAAAATACATTTCTCCTTCTTTACCCATGCCCTGTTGTATATTTACATATATCTTCACTGTGTACAAGTATCTCGCTGTGAAATCACTGCTGTGGAGTACACTGGTTGCACAATCAACTTGTAAATAGTGCAGACCCTGATGAGACAGTTTCTGCAGGAGCTGTCTCATCTGGGTCTTCACTATTTACAGGTAGGTATATTGACGTGAATAGTAAGCGAAGGGTTAAAAAAGTTGTAATCACATTATATCATACAGTGAATATGCAGTAAAATACATATGTAGTAAAACGTATACCACTGGCAATTTTCTTTCCATATTGATCAATGGAGATGGAACTTATATCACGTTAACTTCATAAACATTATATTAACTCTTAACTATACTTATAGGTATCTGGACCTGTTATGACCCAGATGTGAGACCGAGAAACTCAGTAACTCGGCACCTCGTCAGAATCACTGCTGTTTGACACGCGGTTACTAAATCTTAAACGTTTCTGCGAATCGGAAAGGATGCAAACTTACGTTGGGCGCCCATAAACCGGTTTAATCCCCCCAGTGACTTTTGTCACTGACCGTTCCAAGGCGGTACTTCCATCTTCCCCCAATTGCATGTTTGTTTTGTCTTTGTGTGTCTCTTGATGTTTTTATAGTTATGTACATTTGCTGTTTCCTTGCTGTTCGGGCGACTGTTTGTTTTGTATGTGGTGTTTCCTGCATGACTCATTTTTGTAATTTTACTCCAGATCAGTTTGAATAGACAAACTAATGATAACATAGAGCAACGAATAAAGGTACATGCTCCAGTACTTAAATCGTCATTTCATCATTTATGAACTAAACCCTATGTTGTGGAACTCTTTAGACTGGTATATTCGAGACGACTCTAACACAGGTTCTTAAATCGTCATTTCTCTACTAAACCCCATGTTGTGACCAATCTTTAGACAGGTCTCTTTAAGACATAGAGTTTGGTGGAAAAATAAAGAAGTTATTCTTGAAAATGTTTTAATTTACGCATCTTATCTGGATCTCATATAGTTAAAACTAACAAAAGGTTTTACCCATGTGATAATTGTGATATATACAGTACAACCTCTCTATAACGGCCACTAAATTACATCAAGTGTTTTGTGTTAAAGGCAGGTGGTTGCTAAAAGCAAGGTGAACGTAAAACAGAACGCTCCTATAGGAGCGTTCTGTTTTACTTTCACCTTGCTCTAAGCGGCCACCTGCCCTAAATATCAACTAATTAACACATATTAGTGTCCGTTATAGAGAGGCTGTACTGTACCTTGTAGCACACGTCGAAAGGGAAACATAACGAAATAATTACTTCCAATGAAACAAAATAAACTTAAAACAAACTTCTATGAAAACAATTAGGCAATAAACTATTTCGTTGCCAATGTCGCATCTGTGATTACCTATCCAAATAATCTGGATCCAGATGAGACGCGGAGTAATTCGACAACTCCTCGTGATCCCAACTGTTTGGTGCTATGGTTGGTTTTCAAACAAATAAAAAGAAGAAAATTAAAGCGAAAATCAACACTCGACAAAGTCTGCAGACGGCACTATTTGGCAGTGAAAGAGTAATTAAATAAAATCTGCTAGTGACGTTTCAAGAACTATATCAATGGACTTTTTCAGTGAATATGGAATAATTAACCACGTATCACTTCCAACATGTTTGATTACTCTGATGACGACATATTTAATCTTGATAGTGGGAGGAAATAGCAATTTATTGGAACACTTATCAGTTAAAATCACCGGATTACTTATCAAGCTGTTCTTAACCCTTTAACCGACAATGTCGCAAAAATGCACCACGACAAATAGTGCTGTCCCAGATCAGAAGTACCGAATGATTTAACAAAATTGATTTGCAGACCACAATTAGAAAGTTGGCGCCGAAAGGGTTAAACTACAATGCAAATGAAAAGTGTTTATATTACAAGTCGATCTACCAGTTCAAAGAACACTAAGGTATTAGCGTTTACATGTCATTAGAATTGCATGGGTCGAGGTTTGAGACCTTCTAACAACCGTTCTCCCTAGCCATACACTAAAACCTGCCATAAGCAGCCATTAACAGAGGTCTAGTTATGGGTCTATAAGGTAGGTGGTAGCTTAATGCAGGTCGGAAATTATGCAGAGAGCCCCTATAGGAGCTGTATTTCCTTTGCACAGCATTAAACAAACCACATGCTGTTTAACCCTTTCCCTCATACGTGTTATAACGAATTTGCATACACAGAAGACCCGAGCAGACGGCTCCTATTTCTTTACTTTCTAAAAATGACTTCAGTGTTTCACCTTCCATGTTTCATTATAACTATTTGTTCATGAGTATTCAGTAGGTATTAAAACTATGAAAAACTATAGAACATGGAAAGGGTTAAGACTCTTGTGTTCAATAAATATGTGTCCGCTTAGGACGGGTTCTAATGTATTCTCATGCATAGTTTAACACTTTAAATGCCAGTGGTGGATTCCCCTTCTATTATGACCTATGCAAAATGTGTGGATCTAGATCAGGCCCCAATCAACATAGAATTTGATCTGATATCCAAGCTGTTTGTCTATCAGGCTCAACGACTGTTAACAGAAGGAACAAGATGTGTTTGTGAAACACTAAGCCCCCGCCCAATTCAACATTGACCCTGTAGGATTACCTTGACCTTGACATGTCACCCCTTCAAACTTGTCGCATTATGAGATACACATGTGTGCCAAATATTAAGTCTCTTTCTCTACTGGTTCAAAAGTTATGGCCAATGTTAAAGTCGGTGATATGACCTATATATTTGACCTCTGACCTTGAAGAATGATCTTGACCTTCACTTGTCACCTTCAAAATGTGCGGCTTTATGAGATACATATGCATGTCAAATATCATGTCTCTATCTATGGCTCAAAAGTTATGACCAATGTTAAAGTTACTGACAAACAGACAATTTTAACTTTGACCCTGAAGGATGACATTGACCTTGACGTGTCACTCTTTAAAATGTGCAAATGCTTAATGCATAGTGAAAGTCATGCAGAAAGTCATGTATTTCACAATACATTAATCTGCCACCTGTCATATAGATCGATAATGATACGTATTAGTTTACTGTATAATTTAGGCACTACGTACAGTAGAACCCCTCTAATGCGACCACTTAATGAATACACATGGTTGCTTAATGCAGGGCAAAAGTAATGCAGGGTTTTACTGTACTTACTTCAAGCATCGCCGTTGTGTCTCGCCAAAGGAGCCACTACCGTGACAAGAATTCATAAGTAATATAAGCATATATATCAATGCATTGTACTGATGGCTCCCTGAAGTTTATTTGTGGCTTAAATTATACAGAGCAATAAATCTAAACAGCAAATCATGTGTGTACTTAATCTTGTCTAGAATGGAACAACTCCTAAACAGTTTGTTTTTAATTACTTAGTGTAGCGTCATTAAGAGGCGTAAGAAACAACCTTAACGCTTCTCTTGCTGAATTTTTAAATACATTTCTCCCTCTTTACCCATGCCCTGTTGTATAATTACATATATATTCACTGTGTACAAGTATTTCGCTGTGCAAACACTGCTGTGGAGTGCACTGGTTACACAATCAACTTGTAAATAGTGCATACCCTGATGAGACAGTTCCTGCAGGAGCTGTCTCATCTGGGTCTTCACTATTTACAGGTAGGTATATTGACGCGATTAGCAAGCGAAGGGTTAATCTTTCGAATAAGGCAAACAATTCTTTTTATTCATTCTGATTATTCAGCAATTGTTGTAGCGTTCCCTTGTTAAGATTGCTGCAAACATGCATGCCATTGAACCAAATCAGTTTGATAAAGTACCATATAAAATTATGTACTGTGATATAGCAAAATTATAATTTAATCAACGTTTTAACCCTTTCACCGCAAATGTCGCAAAAACTGTACCTGAACAAATAGTGCAGTCCCATATCAGACGCCGCCTTTCCATAGCAACATCTGATCAAGGACTTCACTTTTTGTCTCAATCTCTGTTTCAATATCTGTGCTTTATTCCTTTGAAATTTGCATTTATTTATCGCATTTCCTTATTGTACCGAATGGATTAACCACATAGGATCGCAGATGACAGTTCGAAATTTGGCGCCGAAAGGATTAACCCTTCGCTTGCTGAATTTTAAAATACATTTCTCCTTCTTTACCCATGCCCTGTTTTATAATTACATATACCTTTACTGTGTATAAGTATTTCGCTGTGCAATCACTGCTGTAGAGTGCACCGGTTGCACAATCAACTTGTAAATAGTGCAGACCCTGATGAAACAGCTCCTGCAAGAGCTGTCTCATCTGGGTCTTCACTATTTACAGGTAGATATATTGACGTGAATAGCAAGCGAAGAGTTAACAACATAGGATCGCAGACGACAGTTCAAAATTTGGCGCCGAAAGGGTTAAAACGTCATGTGAATAAATGATGACGTTACCGCTACCATACCGCTTGATCCAGACGGGATGGCGAACAATCAGATTTGTATCAACATGTAATGCATCCTTTTCCTGTTGAATAATCATCTAAGAAATAATGATATCATGAATATTAATCAGCTGAACTTTTATAGTGTATATCGAGGGCTTGGTGCAAAACTATTCTAACTCCTTCACTTTGTGAAGGAGTTAGAATAGTTTTGCACCAAGCCCTAAATATATACTCACAAACTTTGGAGTCTGATCAATGATAATTTCGTTAGCAAATATAGCAGACCCTGATCAGACGTCTCCTACGCGAGCCGTCTGATCTGGGTCTGCTCTGTTTGCAAATGTGTGAAAAACATTAATATGAGGGAAAGTCTTATGGGGAAAATAATGGGTTTTTTCTAGCAGGAAATTGAGAATATTGGATTCCGACGAAAGGCATTTGATAAATAAATGATTATTATTTAGCCAGTCACTGTGTCTGTGTCTAGAAAGACCCATGGTTCTGGTTGATACTTCTGTAACGCTAACATGCTACTGTCTTTCCAAATGACATCACTCGGTTTTGTGACATGTAGACCGCCAACGGTGCTACTCAAATTGTCATTTGCATACTTTAATTAAGTGAAAAAGGCGAGGTTATATAGCAATATCACTCTAATGTGATCACTAATTAGAAGTTTTAAACTGGGTCGTGGGGCAAATGGAAGGTAAATGCGGGACGAATGGTGTGCTTAAAGCTCCTGCAGCACCGTTCTGCAGTACTTTCGCCATGCTTTAAGCGACTACCTGCTATATAAGACGCCAGTGTATATTGCTAAAATAAGTTTAGTAGCCGATTCCCACATAGAAACGCCTTTTTACACATTTGCAAACAGAAGACCCAGATCGGGAAGCTCATGTAGGCTCTTGTTGTTAATGGAATTTGTAGATCTGTTTTCGTTTATTTCGAAAATGTCTAGAATGTTCCGCCTTCCATATTACATTATACACATGTAACACTTTTCCCTTAATTATTCAGCAGGTATTGAAATTTGGGCTAAATATGGAACTGGGAAATGGTTACAGTTGTCGCTTTAGAGCAGTTCTACTGTATATAAACCAGTGTTTAACCCTTTACCTGATAGAAGCGGCTTTTAGCGTGTTTGATTTATTCCTCCGCTGACGAAAATAGTTCAAATTCATACAGTCATGAACATATTGCATAATAAATATTTTCTATATGCTAGTAGGTGGTAGCTTAAAGCAGGCTGAAAGTAAAGCAGAATGCGCCTTAAGGCGCATTCTGCTTTACTTTCAACCTGCTTTAAGTGGTCATATGTCTTCAAAACTAGAAACAGGCTATTGGGTAAAGGGTTAAAGTGTTGCAGTCGTGAATTAAACATGTGCATGACAAAGGGGTATCATACGCATTCTAAAAGGAAATGACATATAACTAAAATGTTTATTGATCACCATGTCTGTTTCTTACTAATAGATAGTTACAAGTTTCAAAGTAACGATATAATTGTATGCCTCATAGGTCCTCATTCCGTAATATTAGACAAGTCAGTCCTTGGTTTCCCTCCATATATGTCATTACACATGACAACAATATACGGACTGTTTCCGGCGCATGCGAATATTACAGCCATATTAATTTGCACGGTACATAAATCGTCGTGCAATATTCATAATGGCCAAAGGCGCCGTAACCGACGTAATCATCAATTGATTCCGTCTGGTCCGTGACTTCCGAAATATTGCAAGGCAAGATATTATCATAATCATTGACACCATTTATGTGAACATAAAGGTTAATAGGCATATGTGATTTGATTGCTGTGAGAATTGTATATACTTTGCATTGTACAGCTGAACTTCGATAACTCGAACTTGAAGGGACCATACAAATTAGTTCGAGATAACAGAAGTTCGAGTCATCCGATTTCTAATCTGAACAATTTTTCGATGTCACAGCTTAATACAGGTCTAAAGTAATGATGAAAGCTCCTGTAGTAGCTTTCAGCATTACTTTAGACCTGTATTAAGCTGTGACATGTGTTTCCAGATATATGTAGCGATACATTTTAGTGCAATTATGTATTGTAAGTTTTGGAAGGTTTGAACTTTTTGTTCGAGCTATCATGAGTTCGAGTTATCCGAGTTCGAGATATCGAGGTCCAACTTTATTTAAAGAAAACACAGTCAGGTATTGACACATTTATACCGAGTGGATATTTAGTTTGGTCAAGATTAATATCAATATAAAATACCATAGTTATTTAATGTCGTCACTCTACACATCATCCCCTAGTGACGCATATTTGCCCATCTATAAAAGTCACTTTATGAAACCATAAGAGCAAATGCTCTATTTATCACAGTGGTTTAAAACTACAAACTTATAATATTTTCCTTTCCTCTAGTTAATGCTCCTTTTTGGTAGATAAATTCAAAGATATTGGGTCTAAAAAAAGCATAGGAGAGAATGAGTTAAATGTGAATAGCATGCTGCGACAGCGACACATGCAATACCTAAATTCCGTAGCAAAGGTTAACATGTAAAAATATATTTATTGCGATTGCTTTCAATGGATGATTTATCCTTTACCCCATTACCTCATAGGCTATTTTTAGATAAACCTCTTTTAATAAATCTACCGAAAAGGAGCATTAACTAGAGAAAAGGAAACATTTCGAATTTTGTAGTTTGAAACCATTATGATAAAAAAAATGCTATATTAATCGCAATGGTTTCACAAAGAGTCGTCAAAAGTGGTCAATATGAGGGAATGGGTTGAAGAAATGTTACTGACATTAAACCTTTGCCCGCTAACTTCTACGCGACTAGAATTTGCAAACAATTTGGATCCAGATGAGACGCCAACTAATCCTTATCAGAACCTATACTGTTTGACAATTGGTCAATGGATTCTCACAAGTCTGAATGAATCGGGGGTAAATAAACTGCTTTCAAATGCAAAATACAGGGAATATTTGACTATCCAGGATTTGAAACAGGCTCAACCCTTTCGGCGCCAAATTTCTAATTGTCGTCTGCAATTCAAGTTTGTTAAATCATTCAGTTGAATAAGGAAATGAGATAAATAAATGCAAATTTCAAAGAAATAAAGCACATATATAGAAATAGAGATTGAGACAAACAGTGAACTTCCTGATCAGACGCCGCCTTGGAAAGGCGGCGTCTGAGCTGGGATTGAACTATTTGCCGTGGTGCATTTATGCGACTGCGGCGGTGAAAGGGTTAGCCCGTTTGTGTTTAGCGTCCCTAAATTGGCACGTAACAAAACATTTTAGACCCAGGCAAAGAAACTCCTGAAAAAACCCTTCTCTGGTCAGGACCTGACTGTTGGTTTTACAAATTATTTCCCATATATCACAGACAGAATAATTACAACGGAAAACATATACTCAAGTGGAAAATACGTACATGCAATGGTAATACATATAAGAGCAATTGCTTTTCGAAAATGAGGTTAAATGGAATAACGTAACTTCGACTTTAGATCAATACTTGAGAGGATGGTCTTTTTGCCTTGTCAAAGTTTTAACCCTTTCCCTGTTCTGTGTTTATTTTCAAATTTCAGTACCTATTGAATATTCATGAACAAAATAATTATAAAGATATATGGAAATTAGAACATTATACATTTAGAAAGCAAATAAACATATTTATCAAATTCTATTAGCAAACAGAGCAGACCCTGATCAGACGGCTCCTAGAGGAGCCGTCTGATCTGGGTCTTCTCTGTTTGCAAATGCGTGAAAACACGTTTTATGAGGGAAAGGGTTAACTAACAATACACAATGAACTATCGGTTTTAACTGACACGATTCTGACATAACTATTAATCTGAGCATGTTCTACTGCTTAATGTTTATGTAAATTTGAGCAAATGTTTCCATAATTTAAAGCAAAGACGACAATGCACAACCTGTTTGTTTGTTACATAAGTATCACTGACATATTTATGACGTTGTGGAACTAAAAGCTTTACTGTATAGACACACGAGGTACAGGACACCCTCACTTATCCGCACACTCAAAAAAGTAATAATGCGACCACTTAACCCTTTCGCTGCCAATGCCGGATCTGTGATTACCTATGCAAACAGTTTGGATCCAGATGAGACGCCGAGTAACTCGGCGTCTCATCTGGATCCAAACTGTTTGTTACTGTTACTATGTTTTTGAAACAAAAATGAAGAAAATCAAAAGAATGAAAAATTGTAGCAGACGACAAAGTTAGCAGACGACAGAGTTTGGCAGCGAAAGGGTTAATGAATAAATATACATGTCTTTATAAACAGATGGTTGCTTAATACAGGGCGAGGGTTATGCAGAAAGTTCTTATAGGAATTAACTATGAATATAAAGCGGCGGTATGTCGTCCCCATTATACTGATTCCAATTACCCAAAGGTGTTTGTGAAGTTGGTTGATTTTGTTGCTGAACGTCCGTTTCAGCTAACTATGTGCCAATTAAACGTCCCAAAGAGAGGGAAGCGGACACAGAGAAACCCAGGCGTGATGGCATACTGATATTATCGATAGAGTTCTCTGGTTCTTTTAGATGATACTGGTAAACTTTGCAGTCCAGGTAAAAATAAAAATTGTGTATACAGTGACCGTTAAAATTAGGTCTAATTGCTGTGTTTGTTTAATACGGGTTGCAGCTTAATGCATGACGAAAGTTATGCAGAAAGTCTACCAAGAGCTTTCTGCATTGCTTTAATCGTATATTAGGCAACCGCTTGGTATTTATCAGTTTTTCCGGTCGCTATAATGTTCCACTCTATATTCATGTTTATTCACGAGTATGCACTTGACATGAGTTTGATCACATCCATTTTGATTTCTAAGATGTATTTGTTAATTTTATATCGACGATGAATTACTAGTGTACTATTGGGCAGGTGTCTCCCAGTTTAAGTACTAATGTTTGTTTGTTTGTTTGTACAGTAAACCCCCCTAATGCGACCACCTAAAAGAGGTATAAGTCTGAGTGCTAGATGCAGGTGGTAGCTTAATGCAGGAATAAAGTAATGCAGAAAGCTCCTAGAGGAGCTTTCTGCATAAATTTTATCCTGCATTAAGCAATCACCTGATTATAAAGACACACATGTTTGTTCATTAGGTGGTCGTATTAGAGGGGTTCTACTGTATGTTGATATTTTGTTTATGTCGGGATTTAACATCGTTATATATACAGTATGTCAGTCATATCCCGACGTCCAGCTAATTTACAGGCAGAGAAAGACCCTAGAGGTTTTTCATTGCACGGAGAAATTGCATTGTTTCGTGGTGCACAGAAGAACACTCTGATAAAACTACCGATCTACTGCAATACAGCAGGAAGGCTTCCTTATAGGAAAAATCAAGTACAACTGTGTTCCGTATAAGGTCGCACATGTTGTATAATACAATAAACCCTTGCTCTCCCCAACACTAAATTAAGTAACATTATATAGGTCTTTAATACAGGTGACAGCTAAATGCACAGTGAGAGTCCTCCTAGGGGAATTTGCTGATTCCCTTTCATCGTGCATTAAGTATACAATATATCTGATTAATCACACAATATGCTCCGTGGGAGTGCCGTACCAGAGTGCCGTAAATCGCGAACTAGTGCATTGGTATGCAAATGAGTAGTTTGAACTGGCTGTTCTACGCTGTAAACAATGACCGAAACAGCTGTAAGATATAGTCTGTTTCACTTTCTATGGTACATTTAAGGATTGTGTGATAAAAAGAATCTTACATTCGTGCTCATTACAAATTGTTTTCATGAAACTCGTTTACTTATATATTAATATAGTAAAATGGTTTCATAAAAATAATTTGTAATGATCACTCATGTAAGATCCTCTAATAGCCATTTACTCCATAAATTCGCCGTTCTACGCATATAGGAGACTTCTGATCAGGGTCTGCTCAGTTAGCTGTTGAAATGATATAGATCTTATTCCACAGTTTTTGTCAAAGCACTGTCTTTCCTCGAAATGTTTGGAGTTTAGGGCACTGCGGCACTGGACATATCACGTAGCGCCAAAGAATGTTGAACATACAAATTACAAGTTAGTCATACATCATTGTGTCGCCCCGTCTGTAAATGTTATTCAAGTCCGTCCTTGAGTTTCCCTGCTGTCTGACGTAAATCATGACACTTCCTTACGGACTGCTTCCGTTGCAAATAAACGATCCGGCCAATAATACTTTGTTCGGTACAATGCTATCCATTGTACCATTCTCAATGCCCCAAAAAGCTTCCGTAATCAAGTTTCTCCTAAATTAATTCTGTCTACGCCGTGACTATATTTCCATAGCATGCTATTTAAAAGAGTGTTGTGTTCAAAATAACAGGAACTTGAGCATGAAGGTTCTTTAACACAACTATTTGCATTATTTGAAACATGGCATAACCTCAGCCATTGGTCCAGAGAAGATGCGTAAATAAGAAAGTTTTCAGGAATAACTTCTTTATTTCTCCACCAAACCCGTAGTGATCATACTTTAGAAGCGTCTCTTCAAGACGATTATAAAGAGTGTTCACAACATAGGGTTTGATGGCAGTGACGATTTTAGTATTTGAAAACGCACTTTTATCTGTTGCTCTGCTCAGTAATGGTTGAAAATCGAGTAGCAATGTAATCCTTTCAGTGCGTGAAACGAGTCACTAATGTAGTTTGCAAACAGTGAAGACCAAGATGAGAAGACCTCTAAAAGAGCATGCTCATCACAGTCTGTACTGTTTGTCATGTTACACGTTTCCTTCAAACAAGTCCCTGAATACTCACGACAAACTCGCTCTGTTTGAAATTTGGCGTAATTAATCTGAAAATTCAGCATTGAAAGTGTATGTCTTCACGCATTTTATTGTTCTAGGAAACACTGTTAGTCATAGTTGGGGTTGTTATCCATTCTACTTTATCTACTGACCATGACCATGCAACATAACCATGCAACATGACCATACAAATGCAACATGACCATGCAACATGACCATGCAACATGACAATGCAACATGACCATGCAACATGACCATACAACATGACCATGTCAAATGACCATACAGTATGACAATGCAAAATGACCATACAACATGACCATGCAACATGACCATGCAACATGACCATGCAACACGACCATACAACATGACAATACAACATGACCATGCAACATGACCATGCAACATGACCATACAACATGACCATGCAACACGACTATACAACATGACCATGCAACATGACCATACAACATGACAGTGCAACATGACCATGCAACATAACTATGAGTTACTACCAAAATCTATTACCTACATATTACGTCAAACTTAAAGATTTCAGCCCGAACCTACAACTGTAACGGACAGATTACACTACCCAGCCCGAATGAAATACTGTAAAACCTCTCTATAACGGCCACTAAATCAAATCAAGTATTTTGGGTGGCTGCTTAAAGAAAGGTGAAACTTGTCTTGTCCGGGTCGTATCTCCTGTTCTGCTGATGCCATTGATTTTAAACTTCACATGTTGAACATGCCTGTTGAGAGGAAGTGTCATGCACAAGGTTTATAACTTACACCAGTAATTTTGGAGTTATTCCCCCTTTTTCTTTTTTTGCCCGGCCAATAAGTCTGTTTTACTGTTCTACAAGGTCCATAATCTCTAAAATCAGTATTTTTTTAGTTATCCCATTTTTCTTTTTTTTGCCCAGCTAATAATCCTGTTCTACTGGTGCAACTGAATTTAAACTTCACACATGGAACAGGCCTGAAATGTCCTGCACAAGGTCCATAATTCTAACATCATTCCTTTTCTGCATATTTTTGTCCGGTCAATAAGTCCTGTTCTGCTGATGCCATTGTATTTAAACGTCACATACAGTGCTGGACTGATGAGCGAAAGTGTCATGTACAAGGTCCATGACATCAGTTTTTTTTAGATATTCCCCTTTTTAATAATGTCTTGTCAGGCAAATTACCTCTACTGACGCATTTAAACGGTAACTGCACATATGGAAAAGGTATAATGAGAGGAGATGACATGCACAATGTCTATGGCTCTACCTTCAATATCTTGGAATTATTTCCCTTTTCGTATTTGAAATACCACATATAGAGCAGGCATGGTTAGAGAAAGCATTGTGCACAAGGTCTGACATCAATACAGTAAAATATCTCTAAACTGGACATGGTTGGGGACAGCAAACAATTCTCATTTAGAGGGATTTCCAGCTTGGAGAGGATTTCTATTTCCAGCCATTTTGTAAGTTACTAAGTATAATGAAATGGAATTATTTAGATCTGATTACCGTAAAAAGTGTTATAAACTTCTTAATGCACATGCATAATAATATAACATCTTAGATGAGATAACTCAGACTTACTGTTATTGGTCTACTTCAACAGTTATCATTCTGAGTGTAAGAAAAAAGACAAGGTAAATATGCCACAATGGAATGAGTCGGTCAATGAAGCTTCTCATTCCAAAGTTTAAAGTCTTTACGTCTGTATCTTATGGTCACTGTATCAAAGATCAAGGGCATATTATTTTGACATGTGTGTTTGTCTCTTCACAACTTTAAGCTGGGATAAAGTATGAATATAAGTGTTTAACTACTAGAGATACGGATTTCATATTTGTTGGCACATGCATCTCATGAAGCTGCAACATTTTGGTCACATCTGGTCAGGATTTTGTCTCAAAGTCAAATGTGACGTCAGTGGAGATGCTGGGGACATGGTGTTTCACGAGTGCATCTTCTTTTCTACTTCATTTTGTGTCTGCTCTGTTGGTATACTTTGGTCATTATTCTCATTATTATTTCGTCTTAGTTTCACATTTAGATTACATATTTAAAGATCATGCTCCAAGTTACCTAGTATCGTAGCTGGAATTATGTTATACCTATATATACATGCACTGCGATTGTGTAGAAATTTTAAATTACTGGGTAAAGGGCCAGTACGCAGGCATGCACCACATGTGGTCCAAGGAACACCTTTCTATTTTGTTTCATTTCACATTTTACGTCGTGAATTTTATAGTGATGTGATTTTCAATCTTCGTAAAATGATTGGATATACCCATTTTCTCACTATATGATCACTAAATACGTTAAAAATTATTACAAAGGGATATGATCCTATGTCACTACAACATACTGCATGTTTGTTTGTCAACCATTTTACTCTGTTTGCAGCTCAATTATTGAGTACACTAGCGATAGGTAGATACAGTTTGTTTCACTTAGATATTTTTACATACACGTTACCACTCTATTTGCCATCGCGGTTGTTGTAGATAAGTCAGAGAGAGTACACGTTAAGTTACACTGTCTTTTAGGGTGGGGATGGAATAAGTATGAGGTTGGGTGCCCTTAAACCGGTTTAAACCCAAGTGACATTTGTTACTGACTGTTCCAATGCGGTACTTCCATCCTCTCCCATATTGTTTGTTTGTTTTGTATTTGTGTCGTTTATATGCATGTACATTTACTTTTTTTCGACGTGGTGCTGTTCGGGCGGTTGTGTGTGTTGTATGCGGTGTTCTGCATGACTCATACATGTACTTTTATTTGGTGTATCGGCAATGTCTGGCATCCATCCACACACATTTATATCTACAGTCGAACTTCGACATCTCGAACTCGGATAACTTGAACTTCGGGATAACTCGAAGTAAAAGATATGTCTTTTATTATTTTTACAATACAGCATTGTTCTAAAATGAATCAATATGCATATCTAGAAATTCGTGTGACAGCTTAATGCAGATAAAAAAAAATGCTGAATTCTCATACAGGAGCTTTCAGAATTACTTTATACCTGCATTAAGCTATGAACGTAAACAATTTGTTCAGATTAGAATTTGGATAGCTCGACCCTCTGTTATGTCGAAGTAAGTTGTATGGCCCCTTGATGTTCGAGATATTGAAGTTCAGCTGTATATGTAATATGGTATGTTCTCTAGTAAAGGACGTGATGTGTAAAACATCAGTATAGATAGACACATAACTTACTTATTTACATACATTTACTGTCTTTAACCCTTTCGGTGGCAACTTTCTTATTGTCGTCTGCAACACAGTTTTGTCAAAATATTTCGGTAAATTAAAAAAATGATATAAATAAATCTAAATTTCAAAGGAATAAACCACATATATAGAACTATAGACTGAGACCAAAAGGACAGTCCCTGATCAGACACCGCCTTGAAAAGGAGGCGTCTGATCTGGGACTGCACTATTTGTCGTGGTGCATTTATGCGACATTGGCGGTTCAATGGTTTATTAACGTGAAATCCCTGCATAAATGCATATTTCTAATACCGTCATAACACTTGTTTTTGTTTATATCTATTATGTTCAATCATAATTATAAGGAAGGAACATGTCGAAAAATTCTCCTGTAGTACAAAATAAACCGTTTTCATCCATACTTATGATACTTATATTTTTTGTTCTACAATAAAATTGCATCGGTCCATGTCGCAGTGTTAACGAAAATAAACTGCTACCCAAATATTATGAATTGGTGAAGAGCATTGCGTCTTCGAAATCAAACACATGAAACTTTTGTCTTCTTCGTTGTTTATTCGATTGGTTTTCTTGCAGTTGTCGTAGGGTGAAATAATAAATAAATGTGATGATATGTTGTTTGATTTATCTCTTAATCCAAATAAGTAATATTTTAAGGAAAAGTTAATACATACTCATATATTTCAGGGGAAGTAAATCTAACTAACTGCATGACTAACATTTCCCACATTTGCACGTGCACCTTCACTCGTACGATAGCTTTCAGAGAAGACAGTCGCCATTTTCTGGCATTATATTAGAATATATAGTTCTTATATCTTCAGGTAAATATATTTCCATATTCCATTCTCATTATCATCATCATTATCATTATCCTCTGATGATCATATCATTACTATTTGTATGTTAACTTTTGTATAGCAGAGACCATTTTTGTAACTCTAGTTATCTAGTTTACAGTTTGTGTGTAAACCCTTTTCAGGTCTCATGTTTTAGTGAGTTTAGTTTACTCATAATGTCTTATTATCTTACTTTCGGATATGCATATTCATTAATATGCTAATACTATGAGGAAATAAACGTCAAAAACTCTTATTAGTCGTCTACTGAACCCACCACAATTGTCACCAAAGCCGGGGAAAACCGACGACACAGTATACTTCATTTTAGTACATAAAACAATAATTTATGTAATACTTAGGCAGTATCAAAACTCGTCGCGAGCATATCACTTTAAAATATCATTACCTTCAGCAAAAAAGAAACCCGATTGTTCCCTTTCAATTACACTAACTATGGAACGATAATGTGCCTTCAAATACCTGTTGAATTGCCTTGTGCTACGGTAAATGGTGTTTCAAACCATTCTCACTAATTGCTTTGCAAATATAGCAGACCAGCTCAAACAGCTCCTGTAGGAGCGGTATGAACAGGATCTCTTCTGTGTGCTTAGATATAAGAATTACTATGCTAGTAGTTTGGAAGTTCAGCTGTATTTTGGCGAGTTAGAAAAGTTGTTAAATGCGAGCATTTAACTACTTTTCTGACGAGCCAAAATACAGCTGAACTTCCAAACTACTAGCATAGTAATTCTTTTATCATGCAACTCCAAGAAAAATGGAGAAAATGAAGAAAGAGAAATATTGCTAAAGCTGTTTCGTTCCCTGAATGAAAATACATGCAAGACCGAATTACGTGACGTCATATTGGCATGCAGTGACGTCATCGACTTTTATAACATAAACAAACTTGATTTAATCCTTTTATATGGACCGATAGTTGAGACAAAGGTGAGAACATGTGTTAATTTGATGTTTATGTTTAATTATGCATTTTTCGTCCTCCTGTTTTTCTCCTATTGGCTGAAACAAACTCGCATTCCAGTCGGGTCAGTACACATGCACTATACCTCACTAAATACAGCGTCGACGTGGAAAATATTATGCTAGTAGGAAGTGACTGTATTCGGTGACGTTGCATGATAAGTTTCTTTATTGTATTGTTACTCTGTTTGGTATTCGATGAACGTGTTTCTACAGTTACCTCGACCGTCAAACACATTTTCTGTCCATGTATCAGTATAATGTTTTGTCAACGACAATCCATAAGGTCAGGGAATCTCGAATAATGTTCATGCTGGAATAGCTTTAACACATTTCCCCCTAGTGATGCATTTATGCGCCTCTTTAAAATTCACATTGTGAAACCATTGTGATTAATAAAGCATTTGCTCCTATAGGAGCAAATGTTCTATATATCACAATGGTTTCAAATTACAATATTCTAAAGATTTCCTTTTCTCTAGTTAATGCTCCTTTTCGGTAGACTAATTAAAAAAGGTTGGATCCAAAAATAGCCTAGGAGAATAGGAGATAAGTAAAACAGCCGACCTGACACATTAACACGTGTAATATGTCGTAGAAAATTGGTTTAGATGGGCACTAGACTGATATATAGAAGTAGTAATAAACTGACCAGTTACTTTTAAACTATATGTATATACATTCTGTGCAAATGTTTCCGCAATCCAAAGCATAACGACAATGCATCACCTTTATGTTTGTTGTAAAAATGACACACATTTCTTTTTAACCTTCACTACGCTAGCTTTTCAAATGGACTATTCCAAAATTCAAATAGGTCAAACTTACGGTAAACATCTAGGGATTATTCTAACGAAAAGTGTAACATGACCAACAGTGTAGGATCCCTCTCATCTTGGTCTTCACTGTTTGAAATATACCTTAATGACATGTGCCCCGCACAGCAAGGGTTAAGCTGTTTTCCCGACAGCCTGACAGTATAGACACGTTAATCACTTAGTTAACTCCGTATCGCATTCAGCCAACCCTTTGAATGCAGTACAAGTATGCACTGTCATTTGCAAACAGTGTAGCCCGATATCACAGGACTCCTGAATGAACTTCTGATCAAGCTCTGCCTTGTTCTGTCCAGTGCAAGAATGAGCCTTGATTACTGGGTCGGCTCTGTAGTTAAATTCTACTCCACTCTCAAACATCAGTATTGAAAAGGTTAAAGTAAAAAGTTATGCAACAGTAACTCTATGTCTTTATTACGCCTGTCTCTTAGCTTATTCCATCAGTGCTATTGAAACAACAATGAACTTAATAAGCATCAATTAGAAACCAGAGGCCCATACAAGATGCATAAATTGAAACATTTTCAACAATTATTGATTTATTTCTCCACCAAACCCTACACAGTAAAACCTCTCTATAACGGCCACTAAATTACATACATTTTTTTGTGTGACAGGCAGGTGGCTCCTTAAAGCAAGGTGAAAGTAAAACAGAACGCTCCTATAGGAGCGTTCTGTTTTACTTTCATCTTGCTTTAAGCAGCACCCTTCCCTAAATACCAACAAATTAACACAATTTAGTGGCCGTTATAGAGAGCTTTTACTGTATTTTATTGTTACCACTCTTTAGAATCGCCTCTTTAGAATCGTCTAAAAGAGTGGTCACAGTATAGGATTTGGTGGAGAAATGACGATTTTAGTATTTGGGTACACACCTTTATCTATAGCCCTGGTTATGTTTCAGACCCAGATACTTATATCCCGAGGGTAAGCCATTATTCCAGTAGTGTTCTATATCATACAATCGATGCGTGAGTAGTGTTGTCTTTTTACCTTGAGCCTGCTGAGCAAATCTATTTTACAGATTTTTTCACCTACTACATTTTCAAAATTAAAGCTATAATCAGTTGGTCTACAACACTGCATCCAGGTTGTCAAACAGTTTGGATCCTGATGAGACGCCGAGTTACACGGCGTCTCATCTGGATCCAAACTGTTAGCAGGCTAAAGGTTTTAAATAACTGCTCATAAACATTTACATTATTTTACTCTTCGTTTTTGTCGTGGTGCTGTTCGGGTGACTGTGCGTTTAGTGTGTGGTGTTTCCTGCATGACTCATACATGTAGGTTTAAAAAAACAGAGTCTGCAATTGTTGCTATGTTTTACTTTCGAAGGATCTCCTATTTTGAACATCTATGTACTTCACAACTGTCGGTGTTACGTGTTTGTGTTGCGACCGTAAAAAATCGCCCCGCACTTCATTCTCAATCTTGGTATATTTCTGGTCCTTCGGGATCATGAATTGAATACCGCTTATGCTGGCGCTAGGGGCGTGGGCATTGTTGCACTTTAGATAACTGCTCATGAGCAGATTCAATAAAACCCAATCTGCAATTTTCTCTTTTCGCATTGTTATGTTTGCTTTCCAAGGATCTCATACTTTTAGACTTTATATATATACATATTGTATGTTTAAAATAAGATTTGCCTCATCTGTGAGCACCACATCGAGAGTAAGTGGTGAGGACACTGTTACACAATATATGTCACGGTGCGCCTGATTGGGGGCATTTGCATGATGCCATTGCAGTCTTCAATTATACACCTGGGACTATATTCAGTCAATTAATTAACCATGCTCTCAATGAAGCACGTAAAAATAAATTGAAGTAATGCCTGACTCGGGTGTTTTTTCATCCACTCAGTGTTTATAGACTAGCGTATGATTGTAATAAAGCAATTGTGGTCGACTTGGAATGTACACTTCTATCATATTGATTTCCGTGAGTATTAATATATCTGCAAACGGGCGCTGCTGATGCTTTGTCTCGATTCGTTTAAGATCATGTTGACTGCACGATTACAGCGGAAAGAATGCAAACAGTTCACAATAAAGTCACATTAACCCTTTCACCGCCAATGTGGCAAAAATGCACCACAACAAATAGTGCAGTCCCAGATCAGATGCCGCCTTTTCAAGGCGGCGTCCGATCAGGGATTTCACCTTTGCCTCAAACTCTATTTCTATATTTGTTTTAATTCCTTTGAAAATTGCATTTACTTATTTCATTTCCTTATTTTACCGAATGGTTTAACAAAATTGGTTTGCAGACGACGAATAGAAATTTGGTGCCGAAAGAGCTAAAATGCCTTGGCTTATAATGACGGTTTTGCTAAATGCAGGATGAAAGTCATGTAGAGAGATTCTCAATGAGCTTTCTGCATGACTCTTATCCTGCATTAAGCTGGTATATGTCTTACAAACGATTTGAACTTCAGATGTTTATGAGTGTTTTCTGTAATAGAGATAGACTCTGGTGAAAACATCTGACATAAATATTTATAGTAGACAGTGTAGATCCTGCGCAATGACCGTATGCATGTATGTATCACTATGTAATGTTTTATAACAAGCAATACAAGGGGCAGTCCAAATAACAGCCATATCACCCGCCGCCGACATTGAAGGTTAGAACACTGGATCTTCAATTGTAAACTTGACCTTGAGCTGACATGACTGTCACGTGTGTTCTACACATTGTCTTTATTTAGCTAACATTTGACTCAAGTTATATGTAAATCCTATAAAAGGTTTGGAAGATAAGGGGCGGACACAAAAAAGTACTGGAAATAGAAGGTTAAAACACTTGACCTTCAAATGTGAGATTGACCTTGAGCCGACATGACTGCCGCATATGTTCTCAACTTGGTCAACATTTGAGGCAAGATTTATGAAAATCCTTCCAGGAGTATAGGATATATGGAGCGAACACGAAATTGTTACGGACAGACAGCCAGACGGACGGGCGGACGTTCTTAAATATGGACACTTGTTGGGTATTTCCTTTGTTAAAAAGTACCAAACATGCAGAGGCACAAAATACCAAACAATACAGACAGAATAAATAGAATTTACCGTCATCTATTGTTGTCCATATCCAACAACTGTCCATTTGTTCGCCCGAACAGACGGACAGACGGACAGACATACAGACAGACGAAGACAATTTCAATAACCTCCTCCCGCTCCTCGGCGATGCATTATACATATGATTAAAGTAAAGCCTGAGCAGCAGGCTGTTTCTGGATTGTTATGTGTTGAATATTGTTATACTGTAGAGTGAAAAAACATAGTCATCCACAGCAGATACTGTAAAGGTTGTATCATTAACCCATTCCCTCATAGGCTATTTTTAGATCCAACCTCTTTGAATAAATCTACCGAAAAGGAGCATTAACTAGAGAAAAGGATTTTTTAAAGAATTTTGTAGTTTGAAACCACTGTGATAAATAGAGCATTTGCTCCTATAGGAGCAAATGCTTTATGTATCACAATGGTTTCAAGAAGTGACTATTACAGAGGCGTAGACAGGTGTATTTATGGAGGAAAGGGTTAATCAAAGTTTATTGACTCGTTACTCCATGCATAGTCCTGCAAGAAATAATATGTCACATGATCACATACCATTTTCGCCAAGAGATATTCAAATGTATAAACTATATAAATTATAAAGTGGGTGATCCTTCGAAGAAAAAGGAGCAATGCCAATAGAGAAAATTGCAGACTTGGTTTTATTGTGTCGGTTCATGAGTATTAATTAAAAGTGCAACACTACTCACGTCCCCTAGCACCGGCTTAAGTAGTATTGTCAAAACTTATACCATCAAAACTAGTGATCCCGAAGGACAATAGAATGAAGTTCATAAGAAAATTACCATATCAATGGGCTCCTTCAGAACCCTATGTTCTGACTACTGTTTAAAATCTAAACAGTGGTCACAACATATGTTTGGTGGAGAGATAAAGAAGTTATTGTTGCAAATGTTTTAATATACGCATCTTACATGGACCACTGCCCATATATGTCGTGCTTGTCAATCAAGGTCTTATTCAAGCAATGAGCGATTTACAAGTATAATGCAATTTCAGATTCCAACAGAACAGCTTTACTTAGAAATAAGAGTATAGATAATAGTTATAAAGAACTGACTGCCTCTATTTCACAAGAACGGCATTATAATATATAGGTCAGTGTTTTATATCAGTAGATTTCTCGGAATATTTTATTGGCAACAGACAGGAACAAATTTACGATTAATAGTATTGCAACTAGTGTGGCAGTTCCTTGTTTTAAATCCATTGGAAATTGATTTGACTGAATGCGATATTGAAACATGGACAAATCGGATGCAAATAATAATATAGCTGGTTTGTTTGTGATTCTAATTACAATTTGCAATCAGCCCTGAAGATGAAAACAATACTTGCGGACGAAAACAACACCAAATGAACAGTGATATAAATGTTGGTTATAGACCCAAGCATGTGTGTAATTCATAACACGATTGAGTTTTCAAAACATTTATTAACCCTTAGCCCGCCACATATTTTATCACTCTGACCTCTCTGAATATTAATTAGGCAAATCTTTACAAAAATATACAAGATATGCTGAAATGATTTTCCTAGGCAAAAGCATAGAGCATGCAGGCATGGCTTTTCCATGGTCCGCAGTGAATACCCAGATGAGATAGTTCGTACAGCTCTCTCATCTGGGTCTGCGCTCTTTGCAAATGCAACTTTAGTTGTGACTGACAGGCTAAAATTAATGAAAATACTGACCAGATGTACATACATTCTTTTCAGACAACCAACCAATACTATTCTTAAGTCAGTAAAATCAACAGTTATCATTTCATTTAGCAGACATCATTTTTAACGAGAGAATAAGGATTATTTCAATTTAACAAGGTATAATAAAATAACTAGGATATGTTTTTATAAGTAAATCAATCCAATCTAATGCAAATCAATACAGACAGTCCAGTATAAGGACAGTACATTGTTTTCTATAACACTGAAAAGAATACAGTAAAACCTCTCTATAACGGCCACTAAATTACATCAAGTATTTTGTGTTAAAGGCAGATTGCTGCTTAAAGCAAGGTGAAAGTAAAACAGAACGCTCCTATAGGAGCGTTCTGTTTTACTTTCACCTTGCTTTAAGCAGCCACCTGCCCTAAATACCAAAACATTAACACAATTTAGTGGCCGTTATAGAGATATTTTACTGTAGTTTATTGTTTATAAGAGATCAACTGTTAACCCTTCCCTCATATAAACGCTGTTTGATGCATTTGCAAACAGAGTAAATCCGCATCAGGCCTGATATACGTCTTATTATACACTTTTGTCAAAGCATTAAACTGCACGAAAATTAAATTGTACATTATAAAAAAATCAACTGATAAATATTAATGATATGAATATTTCTTACATGGATATTAAACACGGGACGGCTTAAGGAAGATGATTAGTTGTGGTATTGGTGCTATTTCAAGCATGCCAGTGATTCAGACATGTACAATTTAAGCGCGTACTTTCCGATGTCAAGCCGATTAAGAAATTGTTTGGAATACTTCCTGAATTTTGAGGACAGCTTTAGACACTGTGTACTTAGCCCATAGATGAAGAAAGAACGATTAATGTACGCTAGTAACTAAATTCATACGAAATCATACTTGAATGTCTTAAATTCGATATTTGCATATTTGTAAAGGTTGTCACTACATGGTGCCGATAGATACACTCTGGATATGCATAAATATGGTCCGTTCGGGTCGGCTCGTGTCAGTAGCACTGTTTAAACATTAGGACGAGGGACACGTTGCAGACAGTGTATATCCAGAACAGAGTGTTCATTGAGGGTCTGCACTGTTAGTTATTCACGTTTAAATATTTAGCATTTCATACTGAGTGAAATCCATTGTTTAGGATGACATGCTATTTCTCTCTGAAAATACAGTGTCGAGGGGGCTAAAGCAAACAGTTTGTACTATGAATATTGTTTGAGGTTTCGAGATATTTTAACGCTTACCGCACACTGATATACTCAGAGTTCCGGGAATTCGCTGGAGTCTCTTGCGTTTGAACGCCAATTTACATCACACGAGTCTCTCTTGATATATGCATATAAAATGCGTTTCGATATCAGTGGTAACATGCTTCCTTATCTGGCTTTCCGCATGATGTCTGAAAAATGACAGTATACAAGATACAAGCTTTATCCAACGTCGGAATTGATAACAAAAAACATTAGCTATGTGCCGAGAGAATATTATAGCGGATGTGATAAAATGCAAACACGGAAATCAGGTATGCACTGCGCCATCAGATTTAACACAGGTTGTCAAACATAAAGTCACAATGCAAGTTGTAGGACACAACCAAGGACATAGCTACCATACACCCTCAATATGGCATTGCAATTAGGGTGTTTGGAGGTTTTAACGAAACAAACGCACTGTCGGCTACGAGTTACGTACATAGAAGTTGTGCTGTGTTTCGTCTGATTTGAGACAGAGCATTTTCATCTGTTGACACACAGCAACTGATTGTGTCGGCATTAATTTGATAATTACACCCATTTCATGTTGGTTATTAAACCAGCAATTTAACGCCATGATACAGATAAAAACCAAACCAGCATTCAACCTTGGCCTGAAAGCAGAGGTCCAGATAAAATGCGTAAATTTAAATATTTATAAGAACAACTTTATTTCTCAACAAACCCTATGGTACATGTATGACCACTCTTTAGAATCGTCTCGAAGAGTTGTCACATCATAGAGTTTGGTGTAGAAATGATCAGTTTCGTATCTGAGTACGCACATTTATCTGGTGCTCTGGTCTCTGAAAGTATGCTCAAAATATTACTGCAGCTTTAGTCCCTGAAGTGCCAAATACAGTTCACCAGATAAGATTACTGCCTGCTTCTAAGGTTCTAAAGTGGCGGAGTTTTTCAAATCCTTTACGAAAAAGATAATACAGTGTCAGACAGTATGGATCCTGATCAGACGCCGAGTTACCCGGGGTCTCGTATGGATCCAAATGGTTTGCAAGGTTTGCAAGGTTACATGTATCACGGATTCAGCTATGGCGTTGAAATAATTCAGAAAAGCTAATGTTAGAAAGTTTGAAAGATTGATTTAACCCTTCTCTTGCTGAATTCTAAAATACATTTCTCCTTCTTTACCCATGCCCTAATGTATAATTACATATAACTTCACTGTGTACTGTGCACTGTGAAAACACTGCTGTGGAGTGCACCGGTTGCACAATCGACTTGTAAATAGTGCAGACCCTGATGAGACAGCTCCTGCAGGAGCTGTCTCATCTGGGGCTTCACTATTTACAGGTAGGTATATTGACGTGAGAAGCAAGCGAAGGGTTAAATTAATATATACGTTGCTACTTTGACATCCAGTTTCATGTTCACTAATGAGATCACGCTTGTTCTCGTCAACGATGGTTTGACAATAAGCCTTATTTCCTGGCAGATGCCATAGAGTTTCAAATATAAATGTCATTGTTATGACATCGTGTGCTCCTTTGATTGTCTGTTTGTGCTGATTAACGGCCATTTCTGTACTCTTGTTAACATCGAAATGTGTAACCTGAAACACATTACTATGTTTCTGCATTCTAAACCTGTATTGATTCCAATATTTCGAAAGTTAAGGTATGAAAACCCAGGGTATTAAATATTAAGAAACCCTGCATCTTGTAATCGTGTTAGTGAAATTTATGAAATAAAACCTCGGTCGCGTAGAGAACCTGCTGTAAACAGCTTGTTTCGCTACTATGCTTCGTAAAGTACTTGATATTTTAAACACGTGGTGCCGAACTAATATAATGAAAAATTAACGAGTTGTCTTTCTGTTCAAATGGGATAACGTTCTACCCGTAGTAATGTGTGTACAGTAGAACATGGTGGCAATGGAAAGTAATTGCCACGAATATCATTTTATTAGTAAAATGACCGCAACGTTGAACTCGCCAAAACATGACCTGAGCCCAACGTTATAAAACTTCAGAGTCTGAGTCTGAGATCATTCTCAAGTATCTGATTGGTCAGATTCTGAGCAAGCTCAGAATCTGACCAATCCGATGCTTGAGAATGATCTAAGACTCAAACAAAAAAAATATAAAAATATAAAATCTCGGGGCCAGGACAATCTTTTGAACATGGGTTTGTTTAACCCTTTCATTGATATAAAAAAAATTCACGCCGATTGGAAACAATGAATATCCAGATCAAAAGGTTCCTGTAGGAACAGTCTGATAAGGATCTCCTCTGTGTGTTCATGGATTATATAAATCTGAACCTACATATTTGGTCCGAGTTAAAACTTCCTTTGAAAAAAGTTAGGAAATCAGTATCCATGTACTGACTAATTAACCCATTCCCTCATATTGACGACTTTTGACGACACTCTGAAAGTCACTTTGTGAAACCATTGTGATAAATAGAGCATTTGCTCCTATAGGAGCAAATGCTCTATTTATCACAATGGTATCAAACTTCAATATGCCAACATTTTCCTTTTCTCTAGTTAATGCTCCTTTTCGGTAGCTTTATTTGAAATAGGTTGTATCTAAAAATAGCCTATGAGGTAATGGGTTAATACATAAAAGTTAATTTGGGAAAGGGTTAAACGGAAACTGACTCACTTGGCTAAAATGGAATATGTATAGTTTATGTAGCGATATAGTCATTTTGTACATCTGATGATAAACGAGTTTAATAACATTTTCAGTTTAACATCAGTGTGCATCATATTCTTTTACATAACTTATTTTAACTAAAACTGCCGCTTTTTCTGTATTACTTTTGTCCTGCATTAAGCTACCACATGCATCTAGCACCCAGAATGATACCTCTTTTAGGTTGTCGCATTAGCGGGGTTATACTGTATACTCAAACTCAGATGAGTTGTAACAGCAGAACATGGGTGTAATAATGACAAAATGCATTTTGATAGATATTTGGCCTCCAAACCGAAACTTTAGTAAAGACGATTTTAAATCGTTTTAGGCAGGTGGTGGCTTAAATCTTTGACTCCTATAGGAGCAAATGCTCCATTTATCACAATGGTTTCACTACAAAATTCTAAAAAATTACTTTTCCCTAGTAAATGCTCCTTTTGGGTAGATTCGTGCAAAGAGGTTGGGTCTAAAAATAGCCCAGGAGAGAATGAGTTAATACAGGATGACAGTCCTTTTGTATCTCTCTGTATGACTTTTACGCTGCATTAAGTTGTCACCTTGTCCCGCATTCACGAAACTCAGGATATAAAAAAACCTAGCTCATCTCAATATTGGTTTTAAAGTTTGGTGTTCAAAACATCCGTCTCGAATCTAATCCTAAGATCAGTTTCAAGTTGAGTTCGATTTTACTGATTCGTGGTCCTAATAGTAATGAGGTTCAGAATTAAATTCATTTAAAGATTGGCCGTATTTAATCGCCTTGAATAGCATCTTGGCTATCTAGCGGATCGCATTCCGTTAGATAGGCATGCATTTAGAGACAGATTGATACTTTTCCCTATTCTATAATCAGTATAAAATTCAATACCTATTCAATATTCATTGGACATTAATGCAACGTGGAAGATGCATCGTTGTAGCCATTTAGAAACTACAGAAACGGATCTATCAAATTATATTAGCAAATACAGTAAACCCTCTCTAGAACGGCCAATAAATTACATTAAGTATTTTGTGTTAAATGCTAAAGGAGCGTTCTGTTTCACTTTTACCTTGCTTAAAGCAGTCACCTGCCCTAGACACCAACTAATTAACACAATTTAGTGGCCGTTATAGAGAGGCTTTACCATACAGCAGTCCCTAATCAACCTAACCACCCGGTTCCTTTAGGACCCTCTTATCTGGGTTTACCCTGTTTGTAAATGCTTAAAAAGGTGTTTATATGAGGGAAATGTTTAATCCACCAGAATTTGTCCACTTCGGCGAGCTCCTGTCTGATTCGGTGATTCGTGCTACCCGGATATTACTGTTTATATTTATATGACCACAGACGACAATCGCGCCTTCAAAAGAAGAGTTCCCCCATTATTTGCATTTAATTATTGACAAAATGGGAGATTGACACCGATTTTCGGCAAAACAATCGGAATTAAGTTGCGTCTCGTAAACACCGATTGTCTAATCCGACTCGAATGAGACTAAAAATGAAGCTCAAGCACCATTAAACTGATTCTGATTTTTTTGATTTTTTATTTACACGGATTCAGTCCTACAGACCGACATTGATAGTAATTACGACCATTATCTCTTCGAATGCACCAATTTCAAATTACATCAGTGTTTAACCCTTTCATCGATAAATGAACGATAAGGTCCACTCAGTATGGACATTGCAAGAGAATTTTGAAACAAACTGTGCAGACCATGATCCGTGGGTTGCTCACGAGGGCCTTCTGATCTCGGTCAATATTGTTCGTAAATGACACATTACAGTTGTTCTTCTTATTCAATAGCTTAAGAACTACCATACTGTAGATATTTCACCTATTATAGTGTCTGTGCATATCAACAGTTTGCTACAACCATACTCGTATAAGACACGTTCCGTTCACTTGTAACATCCGTGATGAATTGCATTATTACATCTACATTTATCTAACCTACTGTTGGACCAAACACATACCATACACTATGTGTAATTGAGCGTGAAAATGATGTTTCCTGTCTGCAGCATTCGACGTATAATCCGGCAACAACACGGACTCAAAATCACCGTTTGTCACGCATTTGTTTAAAACAGCGAGTTATCATTCTATATACAGTAATTCTGAATGTCCCAAGGTAAGTTTCAGTTTAATTATTCCACTGCCAATGGCGATTATTTGTTTACCTACGCAAACAGTTTGGACCGAGATGACACGGCAATTAGTCCGCGTGTCTTCATGGTACCAAGTGCTTGTTACTGCGGCAAAAGGCAAAAATAAAAACAAAAAAATTGAACATTGTAGCAGACGACAAAATTGCAGTAAAAAACAGCATTAGAGCAGAAGCAGATGGAAAACATTAATTAACCTTTCCTCCATGAATATTCATGTAAAATAATGACGTCATGAATATCAATTAGACCAATTGTTGTAATAGCAGAAATACACAGGCAATTTGGCCATACCAGAAACTATAGAATAAAATCTATATCACATCATTAGCAAACAGAGAAGACCCTGATCAGACGGCTCCTATAGGAGCCGTCTGATCTGGGTCTACTCTATTTGCAAAAGCGTAGAAAGAAAATGATTAGAGAACTGAATAGTTTTGCGTAGTTCTTTCGTTCTGCACCAAGCGGCACTAGTACTGTAACTGCTTTTGCGGTGTTCCGATGCGTTTTGACGTTTAACAGCAGTGATATTTTTCGTCATACAGTGCTCCCTCCCTACAACGACCCTCTCAATAACGATTCCCTCCTTACAACAACGCATGTCACTGTTTCCGAAACAACAAGGCTACAGACATAACTTTTTACCATCGTATTTTCTTTATGCCTCCATCAAACCCTATGTTGTGACCACTCTTTAGAATCGTCACTTTGTGACGATTCTAAAGAGTGGTCACAACATAGGGTTTGATTGAGGCATAACGGTTTTAGGTCTCGATATACACCTTATCTGGGGATATGCAAACAATCTAATTATGTTTGATTTCCCCTCCCTATAACAACTCCCTCTGAACAACACATACAATCTGCGTATCCCAAAGGGTGTCGTTGTAGAGAGGGAGCACTGTAATCAGTTTGTCCTATAGTGGCGCCTCGCTAATAGGATCGCATAGTTCACACAGTTGTAGTACAAGCGAGGTTGTACGCAAGCGTAAAATGACTGGGTAAAAGATAAATCAGAGAGCAATGTTATTATTTAGCAAATTTGATTATGAAAGGACATACAAGGTTCTGACCAAAGACGACCAACTGACTTCTGAAATAAGCAACTGTTTCTCTAAACAGGTATAAGTTTTGTTCAAGCTGTTATTGCCTTGTTTTATAGCATTTATAATAACCTTTGCAAACAGTCTAGATCCAGATGAGACGCCGAGTAACTTCGAACCTCATCTCATTGTACACACTGTTTTTCACCCTGACATTTGTTTTTGAAAAAAATATGGAGGAAAATCTGTTTTGCAGCAGAAGACAATATTTGCAAACATTAATTGCTCAGAGTGCAGACGGTATTTGGAGTACATTATGCTGGGCAGCAAATGACATGCTTAATCTTAACAACACATCAAACAGCAAAGAGTTATTGGGCATTAGTGAGGCTAAGTGAGCACATTAAAACATATTGTAGCTGCATGTTTCTGCAGTGTAAATCTAGAGTGTTGCGTCGCAGTAAATCATGGTCATTTTGAATTTTCATCAAAGATTGGGCTACTTTCGCAACCCAATAACTCAAATAAAGTGATACGATAACATATATGAAGATATCGCCCGCAAGTATAATATGACTGGAGCAGATATTGTGTCATGTGTTTACTGTGTGATATCACAGTGCATGCTATCATTTTATTTATTCCAAGTAGAGACCGGCTCCGTGTAACTCAAACATAGTGAGACGATACACTAAACACGCCCACAAGTATAATATGACTGGGTCGGCTATTAAGCCATGCGTAATATCACAGTGCATGGTATCTATTTGTTCGTTTTAACCCTTTCTCTGTTCTATGTTTGATAACAAATTTCAATACCTACTGAATATTCATGGACAATTTGGAAGGTGGAACATTTTAGCCATTTTAGAAAGTAAAGAAACAGAAATATTAAATGTCATTAGCAAACAGAGCAGACCCTGATCAGACGGCTCCTATAGGATCCGTCTTATCTGGGTCTACCCTGTTTGCAGATGCGTGAAAACACGTTTATATAAGGGAAAGGGTTAAGTAGACACAGGCTCCGTATAACTCAAACATAGTGAGACGATACACTAAACACGAACACAGACATACTCTTGTGTATTTCAAAGGATGTGAAAGAAAGAACACTACATACAATACAATTTGAATACAAATGGCAGTTTCGTGCACACCGGCATAGTGAACGACAAACTAAATACGAACACGTGTACAATGTATACATACTCTTGTGTATTCCAAAGTATGAGAAAGAAAGAACATTCCATGCAATCTAGTTTGATTACAAGTGGCAGTTTCGTGGAGATCTGTTTTTATTCACTGTTTTCCTGATGACTGTTTGTGTACAAACAATAACCAGAGCTACAGATAATGGTGCGCACCCAAATAATAAAATCGTCATTTCTCCACCAAACCATATACTATTACCACGTTTTAGATTCGTCTCGACAAAACGATTCTAAAGAGTGGTACATGTAACACTGTAGGGTTTGGTGGAGAAATAAATAAGCTATTGCTGAAAATGTTTAAATTTACACAACTTATCTGGAGCTCTGAATGACATCATAAATTTTAGAAATAATTAGCTTTATGGTGTGGCTACCGCATTAGCTACAAAGAGTATATCAGATCTTGATTATTTAATTATTCCGTAAGCAAACACAGCAGGCCCTGGTCAGTCTGGTATGGGTCTACTCCGTTTGTAACGTATTTCCTAAGACGTTTCTATCAGGTAATAAGTTCATATTACATCGCATAATTTATCGACGATCATCCATTTCTATAAGAAAAACCCTTCTTAACCGGACGTTAAACTAACTTAAAGTAACCACACCGGTCTTTTTGACTGGTACCAATTTAATGCAGGTTAAAAATCGTGCAGAAAGCTCCAAATGTAGCTTTCTGTATTATTGTTTACCCTGCATGAAGCTGCCGCCTAAATTAACCCTTCGCTTGCTATTCACGTCAATATACGTACCTGTAAATAGTGAAGACCCAGATGAGACAGCTCCTGCAGGAGCTGTCTCATCATGGTCTGCCCTATTTACAAGTTGATTGTGCAACCAGTGCACTCCACAGCAGTGATTGCATAGCGAAATACTTGTACACAGTGAAGATATATGTAATTATACAACAGGGCATGGGTAAAGAAGGAGAAATGTATTTTAAAATTCAGCAAGCGAAGGGTTAAAAGACCTAAATTGTTCTTTAAGAACATTCCTATTTGAAATGACTCTATTGTACACGCAAACATATACATGTAATACACCACTACCCGATCTGTGTATGATAATGTTATAACCAAGTAGAAGTTATAAGTTGAAGTCTGTGAAGATCTCTGTAAGGGGATTAAACATGTGATTTCCTCTTATTTAAATGTCATTGCAAATGACATCATGGAAGTCATTGAAATGTCACATTCGTTGTTGCTTACTGATAGGCACAGCGGCAAAATTTGTGTTTTCAGGTTTCAGCAATACATTGGAATTAAGTAACAACAAAAACCTAACCATTTCCTTCATATAAACGCTTTTCATGCCTTCGCAAATGGAGTAGACCTAGATAAGACAGCTCTTGTAGGAGCCGTCTGATCCTGGTCTGCTCTGCTTGCTTATGAATGTTTTACTGAACTGACTATAATTTCTTCTAATACGAAGCATTTCCTGTGTACATGTACTTATGTCATTATAAAAATGTAGCTAATAAATATCCATGATGCCATTATTTTTTTACATGAATACGGAAAGGGAAAGGATTAAACAGTGTGTTTGATAAAAACTTTCCATAGGAATGTGTGTGGAGACAGTTTAATTTAATTTAATTCGCATTATTTTAGTTCATTAGAGGTGGAGCAGTATGTCATTCACGTTCTACTGTGTTATTCACCTTTATCTTTATAACATACAAACATACAGTAACTGTTACACTTCGATATCTCGAACTCGGGTAACTCGAACTTCGGGATAACTCGAACTAAAAGTTCGGTCCTTTCAAAGTTTACATTATTAGTTATACAGTTCTTTCCCAGGGTACATGACGATTTATTCCCGGCTGAGGAAAATCATGTTGCCCGAGCCGTTAGGCGAGGGTTACATGATTTTACCAGCCGGGAATAAATCGTCATGTACCCTGGGAAAGAACTGTATAACGAATTTATTATACTGCAAAGTTTTACGGTTCGGATAATTTATATAAATCCATTTTGGCATATTTAATCCCTAAACACGATAATTCCCCTAATAGCGCCCCAATACATTATTTCTACCCGAAGGTATCCGAAGTGGTGTGCGTATTGTATTTCATCGGCGTTCGTGTTATAGTAGATGGATGGACGATATAATAACTCTTCTAAAAACTGTTTTATTGGTCATTTCAAACCAAAAGTGTTTTTTAATTCATTTCTGCATTTTTTCTTTACGTATCAATAGTTATCTATTATGAATTTTGCTACTGTTTAGCCGAGTCGAGAAGTCGGTCATTTGGTTTCTGATCATCATAATGTAGGGCCTGCCATGGGGAATTTCCATGTACCCTGTCAGCTCACAGGGTACATGGACTCATATACACGGCTAGTTAACCAATTAGAAGTGAGGATTTTACTTTGCAGTATAATAATACATCATTGTTCTAAAATGTATCACTATATATGTCTAAAAACCCATGTGAAAGCTTAATGCAACTCGAAAGTAATGCTGAAGCTCCTACAGCATTACTTTAGACATGTACATGTAATAAGCTGTGAACTTGGGCTATTGGTCAGATTATAAATAGGATTATTCGAATCTGATATATCGAACTACTTTGTATGTCCCTTGAAGTTCAACAGTTACTGCATTCTTATTAATTAACCCACAAATACGATTTTCTACACCATTGCAACCAGAGTAGACCAAGACGATCGGTGTCTGTTCTAAATCTAGGCATGATTCTACAGTTTCTGCCACGGCAAGACATTCTTGTGTCCATGTGCTATTATAATAACTAATCTAATTAATATTCATGGTTTCATTATTCTTTACACGAATATTAATGGAGTATATGATTAACCCTTTCACCGCCGCAGTGGCATAAATGCACCACGAAATATAGTGCAGTCCCAGATCAGACGCGGCCTTTTCAATTTTATTTTGAGCAAATTATTTTTACAGAAGTTTTCATCTAATACATTTTCAAAATTCAAGCGTAGTCATGAGATTAGAAAATCATATCAAATAGTTTAAAGGATAGAATCTCGTAGCGCATAGTTAAAATGATATAAACTCATAGCACATTGTTAAAAGGATAGAAACTCATAGCACATAATTAAACGCATAGAACCCCACAGCGCGTAGTCAAGAGGATAGAAATTTATAGTGCGTAGTTAAATAATAGTAACACATATAGCGCGCACAGTTAAAATGACATAACTCATAGCACAAACTTAAGTTAAAAGGATAGAAACTCAAAGCGCATAGTTAAAAGAACAAAACTACATAGCACATAGGTAAAATCATAGAAAACCACAACACATGTTTTAAACGGATATAAACTCATAGCGCACAGTTAAGAAGACAAGAACGCATAGCGCGTAGTTAAATAAACTCATTTCGCATAGTTAAGAGGATAGAAACTCATTACGCATAGTCAAGAGAATAGTACACCATTGTGCATAGTTAGGCTGATAATAGTTACTTGAACCAAATACTTAAACTAATGATGTCATAATCATTGTTTTACAATAATGGTATTTTAATATTATGTATTAGATAATCAATTTAAAATGTAGTATACAGTGCTCCCTCTCTACAACGACACCCTTTGGGATACGAAGATTGTATGTGATGTTCAGAGGGAGTTGTTATAGGGAGGGAAAATCAAACATAATTAGCTTGTTTGCAGATCCCCAGATAAGGTGTATTTCGAGAACTAAAACCGTTATGCCTCAATCAAACCGTATGCTGTGACCACTCTTTAGAATCGTCACAAAGTGACGATTCTAAAGGGTGGTCACAACATAGGGTTTGATGGAGGCATAAAGAAAATACGATGGAAAAAAGTTGTTTCTGGAGCCTTGTTGTTTCGAAAACAGTGACATGCGTTGTTGTAAGGAGGGAATCGTTATTGAGAGGGCCGTTGTAGGGAGGGAGCACTGTAACAGTGACATGCGTTGTTGTAAGGAGGGAATCGCTATTGATAGGGCCGTTGTAGGGAGGGAGCACTGTAACAGTGACATGCGTTGTTGTAAGGAGGGAATCGTTATTGAGAGGGCCGTTGTAGGGAGGGAGCACTGTAACAGTGACATGCGTTGTTGTAAGGAGGGAATCGCTATTGAGAGGGCCGTTGTAGGGAGGGAGCACTGTAACAGTGACATGCGTTGTTGTAAGGAGGGAACCGTTATTGAGAGGGCCGTTGTAGGGAGGAAGCACTGTAACGCATTATCTGAGCTACAGATAATGATGCGTACCAAAATAGTAAAATCGTCATTTCCCCCACCAAATTCTATATTGTGACCACTCTATAGAATAATCTTATCGAGACGATTTTAAACAGTAGTCACAACATTGGGCTTAGTTGAGAAATTATAGAAATTTTCTTAAAAATGTTTAATCTTTTCCTCCATAAATACGCCTTTCTACGCCTCTGTTAAAAAACACTTCTTGAAACCATTGCAATGGTTTCAAACTACAAAATTCTCAAATTTTACTTTTCTCTAGCAAATGCTCCTTTTGGGTAGATTCATTCAAAGAGGTTGGGTCTACAAATAGCATATGGAGGAAAGGGTTAAACGTGCGCATCTTATCTGGACCCATGACACTATTGTTTTATTATTCTCAGCTTACTCTAAAGGAATGGTTCGAATCCGATAGATTCAGCAAATGATGATACACCGTAAGCAATGAATGGTACCCCATTCGTGCACAAAAAATATCAACCTTTTAACCTTTAGCATGCTAAGCAAATTATTTTTACATATTTTTTCACCTACAACATTTTCTAAATTCAAGTTATAATCAATTTGTCTACAATAAAGGCGCTAAACAGTTTGTATCATAATGAGACGACGAGTTACTCGGCGTCACGCCGAGTTACTCGGCGTCTAATCTGAATCCAAGCTGTTTGCATTGGTATTCACCCATCCGCCCATAGCAGGCTAGAGGTGAAATAAAATGATAAAACAAACTTCTATTGTTCAAAGCTTTGTTGAGAACTCCATAGGTGAACATATACATTTAAAATATGCGTGACCAATTCCTAGTTCCAACATAAATTGCGAAGCAGAACACATACTCCGGAAAATATTTCTGTATTACTTGACCCCACAAATAGCGTAACTAAACACAAATGAGATTGTCACACTACAAGTTTCACGAAAAGCTCGATGTTTTGTTTCACCCACATAGGACCCCCCCCCCCTTTTTATGAAAATGACAGATTTGATGCGCCAATTACATGTATATTTCTTAACTTTTCTTTTAAAATTCCAAGCACCTTAAGTTCATACGTGGAATTCAAAATACGAATTCTTTTTCATGGTTGCATACATATTATTTCTGCATCAAACGTCCCAGTAAAATAGATTTTTTCACTATTTGAAAGTGTGTGCGTGAGTGCGTTCGTGTGTGCGGTGGTGGTGGTACATGCGTGCGTGCGTGCGTGAGTATAATTCATACGCTGGAATACGCTGAACTTTTTTCAACATGTTCAAAAGTTATCTTCGGCCTCTGCATAATGAGAACGCATACTGACATAATTATGGCAGCGTAACTGAAACGTATACGGCGTATGCCTAACCTACTCCTAGGGCATTTTTCCACATACGCTCGCACACGTTCGTGTAATACGCTCTTGTGCGACATTCCCTTTAGAGACGATTCCAAATAGTGGTCACAACATAGGGTTTGGTGGATAAATATATGAACAAATTAGTTGTTCCCGTGTTTATTTACATATCTTACATGCGACCGCTAGAATCGGTGTCGTTATTACTTATGTAAATGTTTGGTAGAACAGCGCGTATCATTCAGATCAACAGATAAAGGTGCGTACTCAAATACTAAATTCGTTATTTCTCCACAAATCCATATAGTGTGACCATTCTTTAGAATCGTCTCTTCGCGGCGATCCTATAGAGTGGCCACAACATCAGGCTTGGTAGAGAAATAAAGGAATTATTCTTACACATCTAATCGGGACGTGTACGTTTGAATGAGACGGGTAGTGAGCGATCAATCATTTATTTAATACAGGCGTCTTAAAAGCAGGTGTTGCTTAATGCAGGCCAAGCGTAGGAGCTTTCTGGATTACTTTAGCCCCTGCATTAAAGTATTACATCTCAATAATTAGACCTCTTTTTGATGGCCGCTTAAATGCTTGAATGTTTATTGCTGTTTGTTCAAATATATATATTACTGGATGACTTGGCTTCTTTAATGCTTAAACCGTTGGCTGCCATAAAAATGGTAAATGCGTAACGCTTACTGTGGGCGACACTAGTGAATGATGTAAACTATGTAGACCCATATGAGAGGGTTACTAGAAGAGCCCTCTCATCATGGTCTACACTGTTTGTCATGTTACACCTTTCTTTAGAAAAATCCCTAAATATTCACCATATGCTTTACCTGGCTGAATTTTTGGAATAATTCTTTTGAACATTCAGCATTGTAAGGGTTAGCATCAGATCTGTTACAACTTTCACTCACTTGCTATCTGTGCAAGGTGGTTAGAAACTATTGGCTGCATGTTAAAAAGCTTGAATGCTGATGAGACGTCGAGTAATTCGGTATCCAATATGGTTCCAGACTGTTTGAAAATGCCAGTTCTGTCAAGCTTACTAGGCAACAGTTTAACCCATTTGCTCCCAGTGGATTCTTCCAGGCTTATTTATTGGATTAGTCTATATTTTATCTAAGGGATGTCTGGTTTAAATTTTCATTTTTATTTTGTTTGATATTGAATTTCCTATCAGCAATTAGTGTAGAATCTGATCAGACGCCGCATGATGCGGCGTCTGATCAGAGTGTACACTATTTGCCTACGTCCCATTTATGGAATCGCGGGAGCAAATGGGTTAAAGTTTGACAAATACAACAGATCAAAAAGAAAAAAACAAGGAAGAACATTATTCAGTTGTTTTTCTCTGTCAACAAACCTCGGGAGAGAGAGCACAATACCAAATGAACTAAACGCAATCTGAAATGTCTGTGCGCAAATCCTCATTCAGATGTCACCACTGATGCATGCCGTTGATTCCAATTATCAGGAATGAAATTCTAACAGTTTTTTACAAGCAAACTGCCGCGAATTTGCATTTTGTTGTGTTGTTTGATATGAAAGCGGAAATGAAATTAAACGCCGGCCTGTTATACTCATTTCATTGCGTATCTGCTGGTGAGCATGCACGAGTGTCATTAGTTACTTTCAAAATGCATATTGCAAATGAACTGCTTGCATGATATCTCTATATTCTGGGGGAAAACGAATGTATCTTATTATTCTCCACAAGTAGGTCTGATGATGATGCAATCCTTTTCTTACTCAAACAATATATCAAAGTTATTGCTATCAACAAATGTGTCGCTGACTAAATATTTAACAGTATTGGCGCCTAGTATTTTTTTGTCTGCGCATGATGTTATGGGCGTCTACTTATAGTGTCAGAATGGATATTCCTTTAATTTCTTCTTAAACCTTTAGCCTGTTGAGCAAATTATTTTCACATAATTGTTCACCTACTACATTTCCAAAATTCAGGATTTAATCAATATGTCCACCAAAATGCAACCCGTGTCTCAAACAGTTTGGATCCTGATGAGACGCCGAGTAACTCGGCGTCTCAATCAGGATCCAAACTGTTTGCATAGGTATTCACACATTCGCCCATAGCAGGCTAAACGTTAAAACACAGATGGTATGTCAAACAGTTTGGATCCTGATGAGACCCAAACATTACTCAGCCTCTAATCTGGGTGCAATGTGTCTGTAAAGGTTTCTTCAGATTCAATCACTGAGCAGCAATCTCTGTAGCTCGCTTTCCGGCATCGTCGGCAGTGAAAGAGTTTATGACGACCGATAGCAATGTACAGTAAAACCTCTCTATTACGACCACTAAATTATTTCAAGCATTTTGTGTTAAAGGCAGGTGGATGCTTAAAGCAAAGTGAAATTAAACAGAACGCTCCTATAGGAGCGTTCTGTTTTACTTTCACTTTGCTTTAAAGCAACCGTCTGCTCAAAATACCAACTAATTAACACCATTTAGTGGTCGTTATAGAGAGGTTTTAATGTATAATTGCAGTATGTAATGATTGCAAGAGATGAAGAGCGTAGCATTGAAATATTTTATTTCCGTAGGAGCCATCTGATCAGGGTCTGCTCTGTTTACTTAAGATATAAATATCATTCTACTGAATCTGATATGACCAAATTTCAGGTGTACATGTGCTATTATAGCTATTAACCCTTTCGCTGCCAATGCCGAATCTGTGACTACCTATGCAAACAGTTTGGATCCAGATGAGACGCCGAGTAACTCGGCGTCTCATCAGGATCAAAACTGTTTGTTACTGTTACTATGTTTTTGAAACAAAAATGAAGAAAATCAAAAGAATGAAAATTTGTAGCAGACGACAAAGTTAGCAGACGACAGAGTTTGGCAGCGAAAGGGTTAATTAAATTCATATTATTGACGTCATTATTTTCACGTGAATATTCATTGAGTAAATGGTTAAGACTCAGTGTACAACGGAACCTCGATATCTCGACCTCGGATAACTCGAACTGTCTAGATTAGAAATCGGATCATTCGGATGTCGAATGGTCCCTTGAAGTTCGAACTAGTGAAGTTCAAGTGCACATGTACTTGTTAATGATATATTTCATTATCTGAATTGGCCGTTGAGCACACTCTTCTTGAACTTTGCATTTCATCTTATTGAGTTGTCCACATTACCACTGGTCTAGACTAAACGCAATAAATGCTTGTTGAACACCACTACTGTCTCAGCGAAAGTGTTCTTCGAGGACTGGGCCAAACCAATTGATTGAAGTCGGTATTATTTCCTTCGAATGAGCTTCAACACAAACAAGATAAATTAAGAACAGTATCATGGTTATTATCATTATGTTTCATGGTAATTAATCCTTCTAAACATTTCACTGACTCTCACTGACTTTTCTCTTATTATCATTATTTTACATGTTATCTAATTGGAAAAGTAGTAAAGTCAAGCAGGCAAAGCCACATGCAAGACGCAACCACCACCAAAACACCGATAGACAGCATGACATACACACACACACACACAACCACACACCCAAACGCACACACACACACACACACGAAATGAACACAGAAAACACCAAAAGACACACAAGAAACAGGGACAAACGTTCCACAACATGAACAAACCACAAGCACAAAGACGCAAGGCAAACAAAAGGAAGGGTGACAAAGAGAGTACCGCCTTGGCACGGTCAGCAGCAAAAACACCACTGGGGGTTTAAACCGGTTTACGGACGTCCTAACCTCACACTTCTCTCAAAGTCACCCTAGCTTTACAAATATTGTAAATAAAGGTATCCCCGCTGGACTTACCCACAACATAGACGACGGTGAACACAGGACAACATGTAAAACATAGCATAATAACTGTGACAATCCGTCAAATATGTACTCAATGACTTTGCTGAAGTCAGAGCACCTGCAGGTAAGCCGTTTAGGGCACGACAGGGAAAAAATAATACATGAGTCTGGTAAGCTCCTCCTGTATCCAAGTTTAAGAGTATACCATCATAGAGTACTACCCTCGGCCTGTCATCGCGCAAGCAAAGAGGGAAGCGTAGCTACCGACTGTAAAAGGGTCGATAACCAAACATGCAGTGTGTTGCAATATAATAGGATCATAACCTTTCTTTTTAAATTTTTTAATGCGTTTTATAAACAAATCATGAAAATGGATATGACCCCGAATTTTCCTAAGTTTGTAGACAACATCCCCATAAAATTCTGGTTGAGAAATGCCTTGTCGCAGTAACGTCCGTAGATTGCAATTATATTTACTAATGAGAGGTAAATTTCGATAATAAAATTTAGAAAAGGTTTTCCGAAGTTTATGATATCTGTAACCTTGCTTAAGAAGTTTATCAGTTATAACTAAATTACGTCTGTTAAAATCTTCAAGCAAAGAACAGGCTCGGGCAAACCTAATAAGTTGAGAAATATAAACACCATAAGATGTAGAACGTGGCACATCCCCATCTAGAAAAGGATAATTAACAATTTTAAAATTAAAATCTTCTCTTTTATCGTATACTTTGGACGAAACTTTATCATTTGTAATTGAAAGATTCAAATCTAGAAATGAAGCATTAATGTCAGATTGATTAGCTTTGTTTAAAGACAGTTCTTTTGGGTCGATTGAAGAAACCATAGTATCAAAATAAGGATTATCTAAATTCAAAATATCGTCTAAATACCTTGAAGTTTTATTAAAAGCATTAACAATATCGGTCTGTGTATCAGGTTTTAAGCTAGCATAAAATCCCTCTCGTAGCAATACAAAAACAAATCTGCAACAAGAGGGGCACAATTTGTACCCATGGGTATACCAACAACTTGACGATATATGGTATCTCCATAACGCACAAATATATTATCTAAAAGAAAGGTAAGAGATCTACAAACATCAAGGCAAGTCCACATTGTGTAATGTTCAACTTCTGAATTCGAAAAGAATGAACGTTGAACATTACAAGCAATGAACATTTTGTTTTCTCTGGCAAAGGTTTTTTCTATTAATTTAATAAGTCTATCCTTTATAAGATGGTGAGGTAGAGTAGTATAGAGTGTAGAGAAATCATAAGAGCTCAGTAAAGAAATGTTATACTGTTAATTTTCAAGTTTTGTTAAAACATCATTTGAATTTTTTATGGACCAAAAAACATTAATACCAGAATTTTCATATATTTTATCACAGTAGCGTTTAACATGTTCTTTGATCGTAGTAAGACAGGACGTCAAAAGTATAGATAATTTAGTAGTGGTACAACAGCTAGAGGTGGCAATAAAACGCGACTTATAAGGGTTTTTATGTAGTTTCGGAATCCAGTACAAAGTAGAAAGTTTATGTTGTTTTATGTTAGGACCAGACTTAAAATCATTGCACATTTTTACATGTTCCGAGACTATATCTTTTTCAGGTGTTTGAACTGTTATATAAGTTTTTGAATCAGTTAGCTCCTTCTTTAAAACATCAACATAATACAATCTTCAAATAATGATTACATTGTTTGATGCCTTGTCAGCAGGAACAAGAACATAATCTGAATGAAAATTAGAAATGTTTTTCTTCAAGTAGCGAAATGTAACTCTAGGTCGAGGTGGTAAAAGATGGTTATTTGATTTGTAAAAAGTTATTCGTGTATCAATAATATCGAAAATACATTTCTTCCAATCCGAAAGGGCATTAACATCAGCATGTTCTCGTCGACACCATTTGATGCAGAATTCTTGAATAGCTTCCGCAATATGAGTTCGACAAGCGTCAAAATCAATAAGGGAAGGTAATCTATATTTAGGTCCTTTAGTTAGGAGGGTCCTGAGACGTTTATCCTTAATGATATCAAAATTACCAGTAATGACATGACCAACTGGTTTATAGCAAAAGCTAGAAATGCTACAATCTCAAGAAATAGGGGTATTAACATCAATATTTAAGTCAGAGACAATTTTATTGTAGTTCAAAATAACATTTCTAATAGGTTTATTATATTTATAACAGATGATAGGTGATTCAGAGTTGATGAAATATTTGGGAATAGCATCGATTACATTCTTATCACGAAATATACTTTGAATATCAATAAAATCGATACCTTTATTTAGGAACTGAAGTTTCAGAAAATGTCTTTTATGTTCAGATTCTTTATCAATACGTGGACGAAGAACATGCTGTGTGTAACTTTGTATAAGTGAGGCAGTATAAATTAACGGATCTGTACGCATATAGATTTTATCAGCCTCTTCGTCTATTGACTTAAGACAGGAAAAGGGTAAAGACGATAAACAAGATAACATAGAATGTTTACCAGTTTGTTTTAGAATAGTATGTAAATCATGAATAGACATATTACGACGTAATTTACGCTTAATATTACCATTTCTACGTCTGCCATGTGATCTACTTTTACGTTTTCGAGTAGAAAATATAGAGAAAATATCGATACTTGGATCTTTAGAAATATTGCCGCTTTGGAAAATGTTATCATTGAGGCCTAAAGGAAAAGGTGTTTGTAATTTCTTTATCCAGTCTAGCTCTGTGATGAAACGAGCTTTAGATTTTAAACTACCAGTAGTTTTAGAATCATAATAAATTTGTTCTACTGGTTGAACCGAAACATATTTGAAAGAATGTCCTGTATGACGAAAATGCTGGTAAAGAAAATTGCGTACTTTTTTGATCCGGCAATGGTAACTGTGTTCACGAAACCTAGTTTTTAAAGAACGTCCTGTCTGACCTACATATTGAATGCCACAACGTGGCGCATTTCATGTAAGAACATATATAATATTAGATGAGTTTCAGTCTAAATCAGAATTAATCTTCACACTAAACACTCTACCATTAACAAGAGATTTAATTGTTGATCTAGTAGAAATGAAATTGCAACACATACACCTCTTACTATTGCACTTAGTAATTATTGGATACACCCTATGTCTTTTGTTCAAATAATGTGAATTTAGATGGACTTTACTATAACGAATGATAGATTGCTTTAAAGGAGACAAAACGATTTTAGGTCCATTATGAAAAATGTTACTAATAGCCGAAGAGGGAACATGAAAAGACGAAGCAGAAGACAATTTAAGAGGTTTAATACAAACTGACGGCTGTAGTGATTGGAAATTAGCCAGGTTATGAGGAATCTGAACGGAAGACACAGAGTGTAAGTTTAAGTTATTAATTTTGAGTTTAGGGAGACTATTCATATTTTGTGTAGTAAGTGTAGCACCCTTCTGTAAAAAGCGACATACGTATGTAACGAAAAGTGGTGTAAAATAATAGAAAACATACCAGACGTTATGACAAAAATAAAGAAGACTAAGAATATGAATGAAACATTGAATAGTGAAACATTGAATAGGTAAAAAGTAAGAAGAAAAACAAATAAGGTAAAGTCGCACTAGAGAAAACGCTAACCCATCACAACATTTCACTGACTATCGATGACTTTTCACTTACTAACATTATTAAATTTCCACGTTTCCATGTTAACTAACTCTACTCAACTTTTCCCTGACCTCCGATTCTATCAAACATTTGAGAACCTATTGATCAAGTATCTAACAGCTTGGATCCCCATTACTCGGTGTGTCATCTGGATCCAAGTTTGTTTAAAATGTCAGTGAAGACTAGACTAGTTAAACATTATCGCAAGAGTAACACAGTATTGAACTGCTGTCAGTGTACCGCGATAGGTGGATATTGAACATATGAACATATTCCATTAAATGTAGCTCTAGCTGTGCTAAAGAGCACAGCCACCACTGACACTGTAGGAGACAACAAATGTACGTCTAGGATAGATCATGCATTAACTTAATACATAACAATGGTTCAACATTTAACGAATAGTATCTAGTCTTATATCTATTAACCCATACTCTTTCATGGGGATAGTGTGTATGTTTGTCGGGGGATGGGGTAAACGTACAAATGTAGTTTCGGGTGGGCAGATGTATGTGTGTGTGTGTGTGTGTGTGTGCGGGTGGACGTTCGTGCGAGCGCGCGTGCGTTCGTGTGTGTACACGGGTGTATAGACCACCGTATCTCAATAAATGGGAATTTATTTACCTGGTATTTATCATGAACTTGAAGGGGCAACCTAGTATCCATTTAACTTTAATACAGTCTTGCTTAATTAAATCTATATCTCGGATATGAACAAAATCCACGCAAGTCTTCCAGTGCTTCTAGACTTCCGAAACCATTAATAATGTTTAACAAGAAAAGTAATGAAAATTAACAAATACATTTGAGGTTTATATGTAACTGGAACATGCTGATATATAATTGACATTTTCTGTTTTTACATAACAACATATTATGATCCTGACTTTTATATTGAATATGTCGACGAAATAGGCGAAATCGTGATGACATTTGACACAGTTTTGATCCAGATGAGAAGCCGTATAACTCGGCGTGTCACCGGGACCCAAACGGGTAGTCACTTTATTTCAAAAAGAGATTGAAGACAATTACAATTGGAAACTTGATACAGACGGATTTATCGTCATAGACAAATACGTAATAACATTTGCAACAGTTTAGAACCAGGCTCCAATGTTATAAAACTTTTTACTTGAGTCTGAGATTATTCTCAAGCATCTGATTGGTCAGATTCTGACCAATCAGATACTTGAGAATGATAGGATCCAACATGTTTGTCACTGATTATACTCTTGTAAAGAATTGAAGAAAATGCACCTTTGAAATTTGAAGCAGAAAGTAATTTAAAAATTGTAAAAATATTTTTAGGCATATTCGGTCATTGTTTTATCATGACCTCCACTTAATCCCTTTGGTGTAGTAGGGAACTATGTGAAATCTACGCTGATTATAATGAAACATTGTATTTGAACATACAAAAGATCCGGCATATAACGATTAAACAGAATATCTTTAAGAAAGACCAGGGACTCGTTTTACTAAGGACCGTTTTACTAAGGACCAAATTACCGTAATTTCTAATCGACGACAATAATTATTGACAGACAAACTTATCGCATAATAATAAATAATTATATTTTAGTGTGCGCCAATAAAGGTCCACTCCGTACAACAGAAATCATCGTAAGTGCTAACAAGCGACTATCGTAGCTTCCAGTTTCAGGACAACAGTACTCTAGACGATACCTTTTGTCCAGCAATGAGATACAACCTGTATAAAAGTCAATAGTTATACAGTAGAACCGCTCTACTGCGCCCACTTAAAAATACGCAGGTGGTTGCTTAATGCAGGACATATGTAATGCAGAAAGCTCCTCTAGGAGCTTTCTGCATTACATTTGCCCTGCATTAAGCTACCACCTGCATCTAACACCCCGAATTGTACCTATTTTAGGTGGTCGCATTAGCGGGGTTTACTGTAGTTAGTTTTGTTGGTCCTTGTAGACAGGTTTTACCGTATGCTGTCTGAAAATGTATGTTGTGCGGCAAACAATTTCTACTTTAAATGATACGTGTATTATCACGCAATTGTAAGATGCGGTTGGAATGAGTGAATGTAATAAATGTCACTCCATAAGTGTAATCTGTCTTTAGGCTCCCAGACAATCACAGTTCATACACTTGTAATGAACAAAAAGGTTCAGATAAATAACAAAGATTCATGAAGATTATAAAATTGCAATCAAGACCAAATACGCTTTGGTTTTGAGTTGCCCCCTCTGGAGCCTCTGAATTTAGCTAAGCCAAACTGACCAAAGTTTAACAGCCCTAACTCTTTCAACCTGGACAATACTAGCTTGTTGGGTTTCAAAATAGGCGATAATTGCCCTATAATGGAAAGATCGCACCTGGTATACTGTAACTGTAACTGTGGCCGTGTTGTACTAATCCGCTCTTCACCTGTATATCCTAATGCCTGAGGCACACACATTTGAATTTAAAGATCCAGTAATGCACAAAAAAAGATTTATTAATTTCACTTTTTCCTGTCAAATCACACAACAGAATCACTTAAAAAGTACACCAATCTATTAACACTTCCTTCATGCACAATAGTGTCACGTTTCAGAAAGTTTTTCGAAGTATTTCCCCTCTTTAAACTATGCAAAGCATCAGAGCGAAATGAATGCAGCCTTCACACTTTTGGCGCATGCTATATACTGCAACTCATTGCTGCATGGAATTCCAAACAAAACACTGCGGAAGCTTCAAAGAGTGCAAAACACAGCAGCTCGCATCATAACAAGGACTTCTCGATATAATCATATCACGCCGGTTTTGAAAGAACTTCACTGGCTTCCGGTTCAGCATCGGATTGAATTCAAAATTCTGACACTTACGTATAAGGCCATGCACAATGAATCCGCCAAGTACATTGTCGACATGCTTGACGTGTACAGGCCCCGCAGAGAATTAAGATCAGCAAGTAGTTCTTTGTCGTTGGTTGTACCAAAAAGTCGTAAGGTAAAGTACGGTGAGAGAAGTTTCATGCATGCAGCTCCCAAACTCTGGAATGCTCTTCCATCAGGCATTAGAGATGCAAGCTCACTGGCATGTTTCAAAAACTCTCTGAAAACGCATTTCTTCAACATATATTATTAGGGCAGTTTAGAAAACGTACCTGCTAATCGTCGGTTATCATAATTGCTGCATTGGCCACAGAGTGTTGATCCTGCCACTTCCTTATGACTGTGGACTTTTAAACCCCTTTTTTCAAATATAATGCCCCACAAATGTAGAAAATAGATAAATGAATAACAAAAACCTCATCCATATTTTTATGGACTTCTAGGGAATCCCCTTGCTGTTGAACGTGCGGGTTTTGTGTCAGCGGGATTCCGCTGTCCAGTTGTTGCGGTGGCCGAGGGAGTGCTGTTGTCAAACGGGGCATCCCTATATGCTTGGTACCTCTGGTAACTCCAGTTCCAATGCCGGAGGGAGCACCGTAGTGGAACAGGGCATCCCTCTACGGTATAATTCCGCGCTGGTACATTGGGAGTCTTGCTGGCATGACTTGCTACCCTGCCGTTAACCAGTGCCAGGGATTCCTGTTAAGATGACCCAGTTTCCGTACTTTTGCTTACCAGTGAACTGGGTCGTGTAATATATGGGCAGCGGGCAAATTAAGCCTGTACGGTCTAATGCAGCATCGCGTGTCTCAGTCAGTCTCGATTTGTCCGATGTGATTCCTTTGCCATTGCAGCCGGTGGGATATGTTGCAGGAACAGTATACGTGATACATTCTTTAGCTCTACTTTGGCTGGGCTTTTTTTGGTTCCCATAATAAGACATTTTATTCTGTAATTAAACTTTGGCTATACCCAATTACAACTCTATTAAAATATGATACGCTGTGTACTCCCTCATTGCCATAGCGGGTCGAATAGTGTTTGACTGGAGGGGTTGCATAGTACGCGTATATAACAGTTGTGTATTTGTATTGCTTAGTTTATATGCATGAACTTCAAATTGATCTGTTCTGTTACCCAATTTTCCGGCAATATTTTATGTGCAGTGTTGTATGTTAAACGAATGTACCCAAGTCTGTTGAGTCTGGGTCAAAATTATGGGACGTACTGGCATTGCGCATAGAATGTTGCATTCAAGTTTTGTTTTTTATAATCTGAGTGCGTTGACACACTATAATAGAACATAATACGATTACGGAAAAGATTAGCTTATTTACCAATGTCCTAAATAAATTCTATTTTATTATTATTCTTATCTATATATAAGTATTAAATATATTTTATTTTAAATGTTCTGTAATTTACGCATTATTGTACAGTAAATGTATCTTTGTGAAGCGCTTTTGAACGCACATATCCTGTATGAAAAGAGCGCTATATAAATGTGGTATAATAATAATAATAATACAAAGGTTGTCATGTGTACATGTATATTAGTTGCTCGCAAACAGTGTAGACAGATGCAAACAGGTGTTGAAATAACCCCCAAAGCTGGGTCTATATGAATTATCATCCAAATAAATCAATTTATCCCATTATTTCCGAAACTGCGGACATCCAAATGATTGAGTGTGTTTACAACCAAATACGAACTGCGTGATATTAGACAACGTGGACTCGCATATTGTGTGATTTACAAAGTGTCAAATAATGATGGACATGCTTCAAATTATGACCCAATTTTATTACATATAACAGCGATCAAATTGAACATGGACACGGTAGACGGATATCGGATAAATGCCTGTAGCTCACTGTAGTTGTAGTTGAGTATTGATATTTAACCCATTCCTCCATAGACTATTTTTAGACCCAACCTCTTTGAATGAATCTACCTAAAAGGAGCATTTAATAGAGACAAGTAACATGTTAGAATTTTGTAGTTGAAACCAGCAAATGCTCTATTTATCACAATGGTTCAAGATTATTATGATTCATGTGATTATTACAGAGGCGTAAAAAGGCGTATTTATGGAAGAAAGGGTTAATAAGCCGCAAAATACATTTGCAAACATTGTAGACCAATATAAAAAACTCCCAATGGAGTCCTTTGATCAGGTTCTGTACTGTTTGTTCAAAAATCATTTTGCTCAGCTATAAATATGGATTTTTATTAATATTTCGAAAAGGAGTAACCAGGCTGAGTTTTAATTATTTGGCAGCTTAACCCTTCGCTTGTTATTCACGCCAATATACCTACCTGTAAATAGTGAAAACCCAGATGAGACAGCTCCTGCAGGCGTTGTATTATCAGAGTCTGCACTGTTTACTAATTGATTGTGCAACCAGTGCACTCCACAGCAGTGATTGCACAGCGAAATACTTGTACACAGTGAAGATATATGTAATTATACAACAGGGAATGGGTAAAGAAGGAGATGTGTATTTTAAAATTCAGCAAGAGAATGGTTAAGAGTTCATTTTAGACAATTAATTTAGTGACACACCATGTACATGTAGTTATATATTTATTGTCACGCTATTTTCCCTTAAATCTGTGTTAGTTGAGCACATGAATTTTAATGATATAATATCATGTTATTTTGACCTTTAAGTTTTCTTAACAAATGTAAATCGGAGTAATTTATTTTGCATTTGTATACTCTCTTTTTTAGAACCGTTTTAATATGTTAAATCAGTATTTTAATTTCCAATGATCCGATTTTATGTGTCATACTGTGTGTTATATGTAATGTCATACCATTTCTTATAATTCCTTTATGAAAAGGCGTTGCACTATTCAAAGCTTTTAGTATATGTTTCTTCATTTATTGCCTTTGCATTGATGAGATGTAAATAAAGATTCTATTTGGAGTTTTGTTGTTTTCGATTTGTACATTAACCCAATCCGTCCTAATAAGGCCTTTTGGCGCCTCTGCAAAATGCACGTTTTTAAACCATTGTGATAAATAGAGCACTTGCTCCAAAGGAGCAAATGCTCTATTTACCAAATTAGTTTCAAAAGTATACACTCTGCTAAATACCAACAAATTAACACAATTTAGTGGTCGTTATAGAGAGATTTTACTGTAGTTTTTGAGGTAGCGGGTCTAAAAATAATTTATTATGTAATCGGTTTAGAGTTTGTTATCTGATACTCTTATTGAATAGCAACTAGAGGAAGAATGACTTTTAACATAACCATAACTAAATATAGGGTTCTGATGATGTATCTCCTCATTGATTTTGCGTTTGGTTTTATTTGACTATAAGGGTGTTAACAGGGTATACTTTTATTCTCATCAAATGGAACAAAATCTTCTCTATAACATTACAATGTAATAAACCCATTGATTAGTCTTTGTATAAATGAAAAGGCTTTGTACATGTTCATATGGTAACTCGTTTCGTTTCTAGTATATGAATTCCAAGAACTTACCCAATATCGCAGATGCATAAACGGAAATGTTAAACATTATGTTCGCCGGACTGAGAATTAACCTTTTACATTGTAGTAGATCAAGCAGAAACAAAATCTATTACTCTTTCGCACGCTGAGAATATTATTTTCATACAACTGTTCATCCATTTCATTTTAATATTCTAATTATGACGCAATCAGTATCCATGCTTAAAAAACTCTTTAGTTGAGTCTGAGTTCGTTCTCAAGCTTTTCATTGGTGAGATTTGAGCCTTTGGCTCAAATCCAAGGCTCAAATCTGACCAATCAAAAGCTTGAGAACAGAGTGTTAATCAGTTTGAATCCGGATAAGACGTCAAACAACCGCTCATCGGCTCGAAGCAGGCCATCAGGCTAAAATTCAAGACTGAATATAAAGGTATTTCTGCTGCAGATAAACAATATGACCTATTACATACATACACATGTACTAACCATGTGCTTTTTATAAGACAATTTGCTGTGATTGAACTAAAGTGGTGTTGGGAAAAAGTGACATTGGAACATTTATCATATAATAAGGACTTATTGATACTCCAACATGACTAAATAAGATATTTGGAAGGATCCTTTTTAAAATTTGAAAACAATATTTTAGAAAATCTGGAAGAGTAAGTTATATTACACCTCTTTTGGCATATTTATCATATAATAAGGACTTATTAATACATGAACAGGACAAAAGAAGATATAAAGAAAAAATCTGGAAATGTGAGTTATATGACACCTCTTTTGTTGCATATTTTCAGGTAAATGTTTGCATATATCCAGGTAGAAACTAAAGTTTTCTTTAATTCTTAAAAAGCATTGTTAAACATTTATGAACTACACTAGGACCTTTACTTAATAACTTTACTAAAATAATTGCTGAAAATTGTTACAAATATTAGATTTAATCAAGTTTGAATATGAAGGTCAAATTGAAAAGCAGTAAACAAACGGCCATTGCTGGAAATACCTTTAAACTATTAACCCTATTTCAAACGCATTTACAGTAAAACCTCTCTATAACGGCCACTTAATTACATCAACTATTTTGTGTTAAACGCAGGTGGTTGCTTAATGTAAGATGAAAGTAAAACAGAACGGTCCTATAGGACCGTTCTGTTTTACTTTCACCTAGCTTTAAGCAGCCACCTGTCCTAAGTACCAACTAATTAACACACTTTCGTGGTCGTTACAGAGAGGTTTCGCTGTACATAGATATTAAGTAAGTCAATGCACGTGGCATTGAGGTGATCGAGGGCGCATCCATGATTCTCATTTGTTCAATGGCGGAAGCTTAGAATAATCTAAAGCTGGTGCATTGTTATTCTACGCCGAATGTGTCCGATGTTTGTTTTCTAAAGTGTCACAGTTGCGGAGGTAAATACTCACCTTGTTAGTTTTTCTTAGGTAAAACCAGTAACTTAATGGAGTTACAAGCTGTCCTTTGTAAGATTATATTGTTTAATTTTAGCAATCAATAGACAGCTCATTTAGCCAGCTGTGTAACAGTCGTGAACACGAAAGGGTTAATTGTAACAACCATAATTGTAATTTGTTTTGTGCTAATGCTTTTTAAAATGTTACATCAAAAGAGAATTGCTATGTACATTTATAACCGATATCTGATTTCAAACCAAAAACTAACACTTTCGGATTGGCGATATATTCCGTCACCCTGTTTCCTGATAGAGATGCACTTGCATGTATTTGCAAATAATGCAGACCCAGATTAGACTGTCCCTGTAGGTAACGAGGGTAATAGCTTAGCCATTTACTCCATAACTACGTTTGTCTACGCCTCCGCAAACAGGGTAGACCCAGATCAGAGGCTTCTGTAAGAGCCGTCTGATCAGGGCCTGCTCTGTTTGCTTATTGAATATTTTACATTGAATTCTACAGTTTCCATCATGGCTTTGTGTGTTTGTTATTATAAAAATTAAGCAAAAACATATTCACGATATAATTATTTCTTACATGAATAACTATTATGTAAAGGTATAAAATTGTATTCACTCTGCTACAGTGGTGTTTTACAGTGGCTGGTTTTCAGCTCAAAAATGCATCGGTATATTCAAAAATAGTTCGGCCTATGATGAACACTTACGAAACTAAAACGCATCCCGAATACGTACTAATACATTGATGAATATGCTAACCCTAAACTCTAATAGCATCGGGTCTTCAATATCAAACACATGAGTGGTTTGTTTTCTTCAGCGTTGAATCAATTTGTTTTCTTGCAATCTACTTCTTTCCAGCATTTATGTAATTGCTACGTGTTTTTAAAACGCGTTGTAAGTAGAAATTAACACTTTTAACCCTTCGCTTGCTATTCACGTCAATATACATACCTGTAAATAGTGAAGACCCAGATGAGACAGCTCCTGCAGGAGCTGTCTCATCAGGGTCTGCACTATTTACAAGTTGATTGTGCAACTAGTGCACCCAACAGCAGTGATTACACAGGGAAATAATTGTAGACAGTGAAGATATATGTAATTATACAACAGGGCATGGGTAAAGAAGACATGTATATTAAAATCCAGCAAGCGAATGCTTAAGATAAACAGCATAGGTTTATACCGATCAAATATATACATAGATGTCTCAGATAAATTGCATAGTCGAATCCGTCACGTCTGTGTGACAGTATCATTGTTGTTCTTTGGAGTTATTGTTTTTCATAGATATCTCACATATGTACCTAAACTATTTAAGGTTAAAATTAAAAATTATGTCACTCAAATCGGTTGCTATCCGAATTAAAACAACTCGTTATTCTAACTCGATTTTTAACGGGAAAACCCATATCCCGTGTTGATACCAGCCTAAAAAGGTGAATTGTCCTCTATATATTAATCAACAATTTAATGATAATACAGGGTTCACATAAAAAAATCAAACTTGACAGACTCAATAAAACCGAGTCTGCAATTTTCTCTTTTTGTATTGCAACTTTTTCTTTCGGGGGATAACCTCTCTTCAGAATTGTTTTATTAAGTGTGCAATTTGGTCACTTTCAAGTGCCCAAAACTGATTATAAGTGCTATTTAACGGGCAATATTTAGAATAGCGAGAATGATACCAGTGATACTAAATCAAATCATTCACATCAAAGAAGATAAAAGAGAAATCCACAATAAATCCTCCTAAAATATCCATCTCATTAACATAGATAAGATATGTGTATTTGCATATTTATAGTTTGTTTAAAGGCTTGTGAATGTAAATTCTTGAAAAGGGAATTTGTAGACGATACAAATGTGCATCAGTGTCTTATACTTAATGATCATTTTTCGGATAATATTTGTGTTAAGGAGGCAGTTCATACTAAAGGTTGATGACTGTTTTAACCCTTTCCTCCATAAATATAGGGTTAACCCTACTGTAATTTGAAATTTGCGACGGTATATGGGGTTTTTAACGGTCGCAAATTATTTTAATGGCGACGCCAAAGGCGGAGTCATTAAAATAATTTAAGACCGTTAAGAACCTCATATACCGTCGCAAATTTCAAATTACAGTAGGGTTAACCCTATTCTAACGCAATCTTAACACGAAAAACGACAAATTGTAAAGCCGATTTTAACTCAGTAATATCCTTTGCGCGCGGATGATTAAATGAGTGATGAGGCAAGAAATAGTGCATCAGTTTCTCTCAGATTTCTTAAAGTAACTGTGTGTTCACCCTGGTTTATATATATACATTTCATTAGTCATGAATAATTGTGCGATAGCTATTTAACATGCTCAATACATACATTCAATACACCTTTTGATAAAGTAACGTCATCTTAGTCTTTGGCGCCATACGGGAAAACGTCGTCTGTAACAATGACGTCACATTATAACGTAATGTTTGAACGATATAATAAATAAGGGCTAATCTGGATCCCAACGCTTAGAGTATCTCAATAATTCTCTACATGACACATGTGCATATAAGAGACCGTTCAAGTCGTGACAAAGTAAACAATGGAAAATAACTTGAAATAAACTTGAATAGATCTAGATTTATATGTCAAAGTATGCATACGGATTTATCATTGCTTATAAACAACGCGCATTGATATATTTACATGCACATGGTGTTATTCGGCTGTTTTCGATTGGTTGAATTTGCGACATATAAAACACTTTTTATATGCCGCAAATTTGGTCACATGAGCCAATCAGATTTCAGGAAATTGACAGATTGCGTTAGAATACGCCTTTCAACGCCTCTGTAATAACCATTTCTTGAAACCATTGCGATAAATAGAGCATTTGCTCCTCAATGAGCAAATGCTCTATTTATCAAGATGGTTTCAATATGGAAAAATAGTCAAACAGGGAGAGCCACACACGAAATGACACCGCACCAAACACCATCTAACAAGAAACGGTAAAGCCACAAGACAAAACATAACAGGACGCATATCAAGACGAAACACATTAAACATTAAGCATATTAAACAACAAAATTGACCGTAGGCTGAAAGCAGGAGTGCCGCCGTGGAACGGCCAGCAGCCAAAAACAATAAAAAAGGCTACTGGGGGACCTAAACCTGGTTTACGGGTACCTAACCTCGTCCTTATCCCACATTCACCAAAGTCAAAATGTAACAGCATAATTCCAAAATGTTACTTTTCTCAAATAAATGTCCCTTTTAAGTAGATTCATTCAAAGTGGTTGGGTCTAACACTCTGGTCAGGGGCTGTCTATTTGATGCACCTCATCGGAACTTTCTGTATGTCTTTCACCCTGCATTAAGCTGTCACCTGTCTCAATGACGGATATGTATACTATATTGAGCGTCCAGTTTAGAGGGGTTTTACTGTACAAATATTTTGTATCTTTCCAGTTTTGACTAAAGACTAGCGATAAAGAGGTTGAAATCATCACAATTGAAGTTATTTCAAAATTAGGGAAAGGTGATTGGAATTTAGAGGCGAAATGAACGAGATAACGGATGCGTTTTCGATCGGTTTTCGAAATTGAATGCAATTGAATTCAAATTATCGTAATTCATGGGACGATTTTCTACAGAAAACTCGTTATATAATTTTACTATGAACTGTTTTTGTTGTATTTTTTTTAATTCGATATATGATTGGAAAACAAATACATTAATGCAATCAATTACAGAGCTGTGAATAATACGACACCGGACAGAAGACAAAACTCAATAAAGAAAAACCTTAGTTCGAAATGGCTATGTACATTATAGTCTATCTGGTAAGAGCGACCCCAAAGTCATGTGCAACGACTTGTTCTTCTTAACTACTTCTTTACTACCTAATCTAGTACATGATATATCACGTTTTATCGAATCATTTCCAGTATGGTCTCCTTAACTTTTAGCCTGCTATGGGCGTGTGAGTGAATATCTGTGCAAATAGTTTGGATCCAGATGAAACGCCGAGTAACTTGACGTCTCATCAGGACACAAACTGTTTGACACCCTGATAACATTTTGGTAGACAAATTGATTATAGCCTGAAAATTGAACATGTTGTAGGTGAAAAATAATTTGCTCAGCAGGCTAAATATTAATGAGACCACATGACGTATCAACAAAAGCGTCTGTACAAGCATGTTACTGCTGAATGCAGGACAATATGAGCTTTCTGTAAATTCTGAAAGGGGGTGATCCCCGAGAGCAAAAATTGCAACACAAAAAGAGAAAATTGCAGACTCGGTTTTATTGAGTCTGTTCATGAAATTGAAAGTGCAACACTGCTCACGCCTCCTAGCACCGGCTTAAGCGGTATTCAATTTTCAGAACAAGAAGTACTGAAATTCATGATCTCGAAGGATCAGAAGGTATAACAACACTGAGAATGAAGTACGGGGCGACGTTTTACGGCCGCCACACAAGCACTTAACACCTGCTGTTGTGAAGATTAAAAATTCTTAAAGGGGGTGATCCCGAGAGCAATAATTGCAACACAAAAAGAGAAAATTGCAACACTGCTCACGCCCCCTAGCACCGGTTTAAGCGGTATTCAATTTTAAGAACAAGAAGTACTGAAATTCATGATCTCGAAGGATCAGAAGGTATAACAACACTGAGAATGAAGTACGGGGCGACGTTTTACGGCCGCTACACAAGCACTTAACACCTGCTGTTGTAAAACCTTTGTCCTACATTAAGCTACGGCCAATTTTCTAAAATCAGAAATATATTATGATTCTTTTGAAATGTCGTAGTAGCCAAATATTACTGTACAATACTGTGATTTCCTACACGAATTATCATAGTGTGACACTCGATATATATTTCATCATTTGTATATTCCCAATCAAAAGGGTGTTAGATAATCATGTCGTTCGGGAATAAATGAATGAATTCATAACTTATAATAAATAATTTGCATATTGAAATGTATATTGGAAATTATGTCTATGAACAATGACGTGAACATGCTACATATGAAAACACCTGTCGCCATGCACTAATGTTATCAATACGAATGATTGTAGATGCCGAAAATAAAGATTGTATCAATAGTAAACTATATATTGTGACATTTAGCGAATTTGTATTGCATTTACCCATTTGGGATTTAACTTAAATGCTTTTTACTGAAACTAACCGCTGGAATAATTAGCTGCACCAATCCCTAAAGTATTCGCTTGAAAGTTCGTTGAAGAAAGGGTACGGCTAATTGCATTCTGTTCCGGGTGATACTTAAGTCAAACCGCATTACAGACTATGGTGATACAGTTGAACTTCGATAACTCGAACTTCAAGTGACTATACACATTAGTTCGAGAAAACAGAAGTTCGAGTTACCCGAATTGTAATCTGAACAATTTCTCCAGTTCATAGCTTAATGCAGATCTACAATAATGCTGAAAGCTCCTGCAGGAGCTTTCAACATTACTGTATAACTGCATTTAGGTGTGAAATGTGTTTCTAGATATGCGTAGTGATACATTTTAGAGCAATTCTGTACTGTAAGATTTTGGAAGGACTGAACTTCTAGTTCTAGTTATGTCAAAGTTCGAGTTATCCGAGTTCGAGATATCGGAGTTCAACTGTATTTATGGCATTAATGTCGACATACGTTAAACATCATTGTCATTTCAAGCTTTTCCACCTGTATTTTTTAAATGGAGCTTTGAAACATTTATGTAAAGTTCAGTGTATAAACGCTTTATGAATCACACATTTGAATATATGGCATATTATTTTAAGCAGTAATGGCAATTGTCCATTTTGGCAAAAATTAGTTAAAGATATGGTCACGTAAAACGCGTTGCTAGCTGACGGAAATCAAAATTCTTAGCGCTTAGAGGTACATACATGGCACTTGACCTCGTCACGTTCGACAACGGTGCACAGCTTTAGTATCATGTGTAGTAATTGAAATGTCACTCTTAGTGCATGGGACCAAGGAGTGAATACTTGATTGTGAATTGATTGTTTTGTACTTGCCATGTCAAAGAGTTATAAAGAAAAGTGAATGTCGAATATTCATCTATTTCTTGACATATTTCGATATGGGAATGTTTGCACGAATTACATTTTAGGAAATGCAATTAAGTGTTTAATGAAAGTCTTTTCGTATCATAAATCAGAGAGAAAAACATATACATAATGTATAGCTACAATGCTTAAAGGTCAAGTAAACAGGCAGGACACTTTTTCGTAAATATTTGACAAATGGGTACCTTGTATGACGTAGTTTCGAAAACACTAAAAAATACAGTCACATCGCACATAGCAGCTGTCATATATCACCGATAAGTAAGCACTGGCTGATTTTGGTCGTTCGCTTATCTCCCTTGTGATGACGTCACTTGTGACATTCGCTATAAATGTCGAACTAGATATCGTATAGAAAAGAGTCGCACGTAATGTACTTCTGCTTCGTTTTGAGTGCTAAAATGGTAATTTGTGCTGCCTATGGGTGTATCCCTGCCTATGGGTGTAGCTCCTAATCCGACAGAGACTAAATAGGATTATTTAAATTACCTAAAGACGAGAAAATGTAATGTGATTTACATTTTGTCTCGATGGCTGTTTTCCGTGAAATTTATACTAGAGATCCGGTGGATGACTTGGGTCTACAATTATTAAAAAGGATATGCTATATTCTGTTATAAATGTGACTTAGGTCTAGCACTGTAGGTTAATGGGCTTTTTCTTCGTGGAAAATTATTCTATACAAACGTTTTGTTAACAGCGTAAACCCAAATCACTCAGGAACTGTCTGATCAGGATATGCTCTGATTGCTAAGTCCGAAGACTTATTGCTTTAGATTCGACCAGGGTTGTCTAGCGTCTCTGTAATCCCTGTAATGAATATTCATGAGGTCATGAAATCTTTAATAAATGTTCTTAAGAGAAAAATTGATTAATAAACACGATTTAGCACTGTTGGCAGCAAACACCTAATTTGCTTTAAAATCAATTTCCCAATCCTTCTCTTCTTATATAAACGGCTTCACGCGCGTTTGCAAATAGAGTAGATCCAGATCGGACAGTTCCTGTAAGGGCTGTCAGATCAGGTTCTGCTCTGTTTGCTTATGAAATGTTGTTGATCTAGTCCTAATTGATCTGTCAGAACCAATGATCTATTTGAAAAGTTAACATTGTGAAAAAAGCCTTTAGATCTTCTTCATGAATATTCGTGTAAGATATAATGATTTCATGGAGAGTTAATGATATATGAGCACATGCTATGGCAGTAATTGTACAACCAGACCTACCGGTATATTATTTCATAAGCAAATCGACAAGAACCTGAACAGGGAGCTACAACATAAGCTGTCTGATCTGGATCTACTGTTTATAAATTTGCTTCAATACGTTTGATCTGGGTCTACTATGTTTGCATTGGTATAAACAGGCACGTGGAATGAAGGGTTTATATTCGTGAAGTGATTTACTCACACATATTTTTTCATCAGGGAAATAGTTTATCATAAATATGATCCTTTTGCATTTTTGGAACTTGGACAATTTTAACCATAAATCCATAGGAAAAAAGTCATTCTGGATTACTGTAATTTACGGAATTGTTCATTGGATGCGTTTTATAGTTTTACTGATTATTACCTACCCAAAACTAACTTTGAGGCACCATGACCGCAATGATTGATTCTTTTGACAAGTTACCACTGCTACATAAAGAATGCAACAATAATACGTAATATACAGGAAGCGGGTTTTATGGCTTTATTGCAATCATTATCCCCTGTTTGGGTATTTGACAAAAGGCTACTGTGATAACTGACATCTGGAGACTGACCCTGCATGGGGCATTTCGTGTGTAATATGGCTTAGTATAATATGGCCTAAGGCCATTTAACACATTCAATCATACATGCATAGAGAAATTCTAATGGCTATGTTTACTGTTGTTTCCATATATACAAACCATAATTAAATTGCACATTATGACATACGAGTATACTGTAAAATTATAATAAAGAAAAAGGTATAGACATTTTTATTTGTAGTGGGTCCAGTCATTTAAACATAATTCACAAGCTTTAGAAACATGAATATATTAATAATAATAAAAAAGTCATTCTTCAAGACTGACAACCATTTTATTATCACGATCCACCCTTCTCCAATTTTCCAAACAAAATACATATTTTGGTATTTTAACCCTTACTCGATTTTCTGAAAGTAATGGATCATTTTGGTATTGCAAATATTAAAGTAAAATAAATAATTTTCTATTTTTCTGTATTTTGGTGGAATTTCTTCTTTTTTTTCTAAAGTACGTACATTTATACAAAGTACTATGTTACTTAACCAGAACGTCCCATTTCATCTTAACCCACTTTGCCTAAATATGAAATTGAACTAATGTTGTCTGGTTCTGTCTAAAAGTTGTTTGGACCCAACTCATGGGCGGGACCCAAATGGTCCCTCTGATCTGAATATACACCCTTTGCTACTGGTCTTGGTCCTAACCTCATCCTCTTTGTAAATTATAGTTTATGAATAGTGTAAATTCACTGACAGGTAAAGTAAGTTTTAACCATTCGCTTGCTATTCACGTCAATATACCTACCTGTAAATAGTGAAAACCTGCAGAAGCTGTCTCATCAGGGTCTGCACTATTTACAAGTTGATTTACATCAGTGATTGCACAGTGAAATACGTGTACACAGTGAAGCTATATGTAATTATACAACAGGGCATGGGTAAAAAGCAAGAGAAGGGTTAAGATTAACAAAATTAAAATATATGTGTTTAATATTAAGTATCATTGTATTTCACACCTACAATAAACATCACACCCCATAAATAGTTTCCCCTACTCGATAAAGTGTCACTTTCTAAGGCTAAGCCATGGACGTAATGTCTGGAAAAGTATGAAAATAATTTGGGTATTTATAGACACTTAGGAGTCGGATTTGATCTAATTGTGTAAGCAAACAGAACAGACCCTAATTAGACGGTTCCTGTAGGCTCTGATCTGGATCTACTTTGTTTGCAGAGCCGTTAATTTAAAGGAAAAGGTTAAGTTTCTGTGTACATTCCTCCCTCTCAATAGGATCCTTGACTGGCGAGCATCACAAGTGACGTCACACAAGGGAGATAATCATGTATTGATTTTCATAATTCACGGTTCGCGGTACAATAAAAACTCGATTTAAATCAAAACTAGATGAAAACGGTAAGAATTTTCTAAAGCTTGGTATTTAACTAACTGTATACTATCAGAATTTGACGAAAACCCAATCTGTTTACTTGACCTTTAAAGAGATTACTTGAGAATAGCGGTTTATTGCTTACGATTATTTGATTATATATTTATTTATTATATACGATCACTTGTTACTTTCGTGAAATAGTTTGATTTATCCAAGATGAATGTAATATTGAAACGCATATGATTCTTCATTTGACTTACAAGAAATATCGTTACACATGAAATTCCTTCTATTATATTATGGGAATATTAATGCGAAGTAGGGGAGTTTTGTAGTACAGTGGTTTCGTACAGACCACTGACAGACACATATTCCCATTACTAGTTGATTGAAGTAGAATTACATTGTTATATGTATTTAACACAATAATGCCCAGCGTCTCTTAAGTAGGACATAGGCAAACCGCGTGGAACCAGAGCCCTGGAGGGGAGCCCTACATTGCTTGCTAAACCTATCGATGCCAATGACTTGTACTACCAAATAATTTGTTTGCTGTGCCTTCCCAATGTGAAAAATGTGTTAGTTCAAAAGTACAATGTGGTCGGGTAAATCTGAAATAATGTCGGAATAAATGGGTTAAGATTTTATAAGAAAACAAGCAACTTTGCTGAACTGATATCACTCGCTAAACAAGGTTTCGTAGAACAAATCCTTAACCTTTACTGAGGTATGACCCCTAAAGATGCTCGCATTGAATCACGTATAGAAAAAACTCTAAACTGTTTCTGAGATATGTCTGCATACGGACGAAGGGAGAGACGCAATGGCACATAGACGCACGCGCGACGACGAAGGTATATCCCTCCGTCTCGCCGGGGATAATAAAACTTAATTGACAGGTGCGTGTTACTATGATTTGGCGACTTTGTTTCAGTAATACCGTATAATAATACTAATGTATAGTATTAGGTATTGTACATCATACATGTGACGCAAGCATTCGTGTCATCGGAGTGTTTTTAATTTACGGTTTTGAATGAGTTTAAAGTTATTATTTTCAAAGCTTTAAGCATAGTTTCGATTGGCATTTGTACTCCTTTGTATACCAGTTAATTAGTTATGGAAATTGTAGTTTGTTTTAAATTCACCAAGACCCCACAACTTGCATATCTATCCGCTTCCCTTTCTCTGAGGCGTCCAATAAGTGCATAGTTCGCAGAAACGGGCAGTTCAACCAACCAATCTCAACAACAGTATAATTATTTTAAGATGAACCATTGACTTTAAGTAAACATTGTGATTCGAATTAAGCACCATATCTGTAGATAGTGGGTATTCTGTGTTTTTATTTGTTGATATCGTGCTTTTTTAAGATATTTGTTGAAAGTATCGAATGCAAGTGCCAAAATATATTACTGAATGTCATTGCTATAGTTTCAGTAATTCTATATATCTCCTATAGGAGCGTTCTGTTGTACTTTCACCTTGCTTTAAGCTGTCACCCGCCCTATATAATTAACCAAATTTAGTGGCCGTTATAGAGAGGTTTTACTGTTTTGACATTCATGTGCTCACACAACCCACAAACCTCATTTTATCTAGGTACGAGTATATTGTAGACATCAGCGCTAAAACGTGTACCAGGGATTCGATGAAAATCCATCTATCTGTGTTCAGGATAAATGTTCCGTGCACCAAATCATTTTTCAAACAAATAACGCTTCCATTCATCTTTTCTTCATTTGTTGTTCATTTTGTTCATGAGGATTGTTCTTGTAAGTTTTGCCATCATAAATATTTTCAAGAGCATTCATCTTTAGGTTATCTACACAGATCTCATTTTATATTTGCACTTGAGACTTGTGTTAGATATATTGTCCTAGTATTTGTATCTGACGTGCATCTTTTAAACTGGTCGCTTAAGTAAATATTGAATTAAAGAATTAGGTATAATTTGATAGCTTCTCAATTCTCAAGAAAACCGCTCTTTTATATCCTCGCTCTTCTCTTTTTGACTTGATATATTCTGTGTGTTACCTTGTGTTAATATGCTTACAATATACAGTTGAACTTCGATATCTCGAACTCGGATAACTCGAACTTCGGGGTAAATCAAAGTATAAGTTCGGTCCTTCCATACTTTACAATGCAGAATTGTTCTAAACTGTATCACTACGCATATCTAGAAACACATATGACAGTTTAATGCAGGGGATTTCAGCATAACTTAAGACCTACATTTAGATGTGAACTTGAGAAAATGTCCAGATAAGACATCGGATAACTCGAAGTATGTTATCTTGAACAATGTGTATGGTCCAATGAAGTTCGAGATATCACAGTTCAACTGTAATTGTTTTTTTTATGTTTATACTATTTTTATTTAAATCCACTTTAAGTGTTATTATATGAATACTTCTTATATTTTATCCACTTTAACCCTTCTCTTACTGAATTTTAAAATACATTTCTTCTTCTTTACCCATGCCCTGTTGTATAATTACATATATATTCACTGTGTACAAGTATTTTGCTGTGCAAACACTGCTGTGGAGTACACTGGTTGCACAATCAACTTCTAAATAGTGCAGCCCCTGATGAGACAGCTCCAGCAGGAGCTGTCTCATCTGGGTCTTCACTATTTACCGGTAGGTATATTGACGTTAATAGCAAGCGAATGGTTAACTTTCGTTATATTTTTCCTTATTATATCCACTTCAATTGTTATTATATCATCGATCTTCTTATCATGACATTGCTATATTCTGCATTTATAAGTATCCCCTTCAATTATTACTATATTTATACTAAAGTCTTATTGTATTCACACCAACGTCAGTTGCTATTATAACCATGCTTATTATTTTCATAACCACTTTGTCATTATATTCATACTTCTTATATTTATATCGATTTCAGTTGTTATTAAATTTTACACGTACATCAACTTCAATTGTTATTATATCTACACGTATTCCCACTTCAGTTGGTATTATATTTACACGTACCACCAATCAATTGTTATTATATTTACACATACAACCAATTCAATTGTTATTACATTTACACGTATGTCCAATTCAATTGTTATTATGTTTACACGTATATCTATTTCAGTTGTTATTATATTTATACGTACAACCAATTAAATTGTTACTATATTTACATATACAACAAATTAAATTGTTATCATATTTACACGTACATACATGTACATTTCAATTGCTACCATAACAACGACCTTATAACGTTAATCTATTCTGCCTTATGATGCATTCTTTTTATATTTATGAGTGTTATTTATATCGACTTCAATTGTTTTTATTTTTTTGTTGTTTATAACATTAGCACGTATTATATTTATATCAACATCAATTGGCATATCTATACCAATAAAATCGAAGTAACCAAAAACCTGCATTGTCTTGCAGAAATGATATACGAGTACAACAAGGAATCATTTCCGTTATATTACATACATTAAGAGTTTCTATTAAAAGTTATTCGTGGAAGCATTTATTCGACCCTTCTCACCACCAACGTCGCAAAAATGCACCGCGACAAATAGTGCAGTCCTAGATCAGACGCCGCATTGAAATAGTGCAGTCCCAGACCCGACGCCACTTTTTGTCTCAACTCTATTTCTGTATATGTGCTTTATTCCTTTGAAATTTGCATTTATCTACCACATTTCCTTACTATACCATATGGTTTAACAAATTTGGATTTCAGACAACAATTAGGAACTTGGCACCGACAGTGTTAACGTTTGCCGCAGGACATTTCTGTTCATGTTACCGTCTTCAGAAGAAGGATTATCTGTAACAGACAGCGTTATACCAGGTCAGGTATCGCTTAGAGAAAGCCAACGTATTATCAGTGTACAAAAACATACACCCTTCCCCCCGAAACTGGAATTTCAAATTAGTATCAATATAATATCAGTCTTTAAGACAGGTGACAACCTAATGCATGGTGAAAGGAGCTTTCTGCGTGAATTTCAATCTCACTCTACATTAAACAGCCATCTGTCACAAAGTATCGACTACATTTCGGTTAAGAGAGGGTTTGGCTTAACATGCTGCCTTATAGCAGTAACGGAATACAGTAAAACCTCTCTATAACAACCACTAAATTGTGTTAACTAGTTGGTATGTAGAGCAGGTGGCTGCTTAAAGCAATGTGAAAGTAAAACAGAACGCTCCCATAGGAGCGTTCTGTTTTACTTTCACCTTGATTTAAGCAGGCACCTGCCTTTAACACAAAATAATTGATGTAATTTAGTGGTCGTTATAGAGAGGTTTTACTGTACATGTATTTTTGACTTAGGTCTGCGTAAGTACTTTGTCGAAATGAACTTCCCCTAGCATTTACGCATGAACTGATGATCGTTTAATGAATATTCACTAACATGATTTTAATAATGAAATATTTCAAGCGTAAATCTGGCTTAAAAAGACTATAGGATTCTATACATATCCATAAGCAAACTGAGTAGAACCTAATCTGAAGGTTTCTACAGGAACCTCCGGTATGTGTCTTCTCTATTTGCAAAGGCGTGATAATGCGTTTATAAATATGAAAGAAAGCAAAATCAATTAAGTTGTTAAAGTGATCCCATTTGATGTCCCAGATCATAGGGCTCCTAACGGAGACCCCTGGTTATGGTCAACACAGATTGCTGAGCCCATGAATGTCCATATGTTATACCAGCAAATCCTTTGTTTGCGATGCCCCTTCAATATCACAAATTGATATGTTCCGAAATCTGATTTGGATGAGTGTAGCGTAGATAATACGGGACATTAACAGACCAACATAAATATACATCATGCACTACACTGGACGATATATATGTGCCAAACACGGAACATTTAGGGTCTAACCTAAATATACACGTTGCATTAAACTGGACTATATATAAATGACAAATACGGGACATTAAGTGTCTAACATAAATATACACGTTGCGCTACACTGGACGATATTTAAATGACAAATATGGGACATTAGGGGTCCAACATAAAAATAAACGTTGCACTACACTGAACGACATATATATGACAAATACAGGACATTAAGGGTCTAACATAAATATACACATTGCACTGTACTACGCGATATCCAAGTATTCTTATATTATTCCTTACATAAATGCCAAACTTGTACCAAACTTGTATTGCCCTAAATCGACATAACTTTCTTTAATATTGCTGAATATGTTCTGCTATAATCAGAGGTCCATATAAGATGCGTAAATTACAACATTTTCAAGTATAGCGTCTTTATTTCTCCAACAGACCCTATGTTGTGACCACCATTTAGAATCATTTCGAAGGGATGATTCTAAGAGTTGACACAGCGTAAGGTTTTGTGGTGAAATGACGATTTTAGCAATTGAATACGCACCTCTATAATTATGTTGCTCTGTATTATAGTAAGTGAAAAACGTATTTTAAGTACTTACCATATCCAATACCTACTTTATCGTTGTCAAATTCTAGCAAGAAAAACTTTAATTGTCATTGCCAAAGCATTGTTAATAATTTAAGTCTGCAATGTCTTCGTAAAGAAAACAACAAAACAACTTTTTCCTGATAAAGACTATTTCCTTGCACAGTTGCAAATCAACTAAACCAAGATCAGACAACTACTGTCGAGCCATCATAAAATGGTCTACTCTGTTTGCTTATGGAATTATTCTACTGTTTCTGCCATTAGCTAAATCTTCCATTGCTTATGTTTCATTACAAAAAAACTTATCGTTATTATTTTATCCATGGCATGGTAATGTCTTACATGAATATTCACGAGGGAAATGGTTACGCATATAGCTCTTGTGGAAAAAATCGTGTGGATAAAATTGCTCGCTGAGTATCACAAAATCAGCATTGCGCTGACATAGCTGACTGTTGTGTCTATATAGCCTGCAAATATATGTTTCTAGACACTGAACATTTTGATTTACTGTATATATTACGGATGTGACAAATGTAGGTGGTTTTAAATGTAATTGAATTGTATCGCCAGCCATTGATAGATGAGAAAATTTATTTATTCATCCGGTATAGTAATTGTTTCCTTTTTCCATTTTCGAACCATTATCTTTGAGGTAGAATTCCGAAAACAATCTATATTATTTAAAAGGAATGGAAATATTTTCTCAGTAGGACAAGATAGGTATTTGGGTAATGGATAAACACAATATTTATTGGACAGTTCTGCACATTGTATAGTTTTAGAGATTATAAACAGTTGAAATACCATCCGTATATATATGGTTCCATCTTCAATGGCAATCGCATTGTTGTACAGTAGAACCTGTCTTAAGCCACCATTAAAACAGTATTTAATTCCGGATATCTAAGACTGGCAATAGCTTAATGCAGGTTGAAAATAATGCAGAAAGCTCTGATTTGATATTTCTGCTATACTTTCGCCTTGAATTAAGACACCGTCTGCTCGTTTTTTGACTCCTATCGTCACGACTCTACTGTTTGTTATTTGCTACCATTTAATCTGCTTTTCCCACGTTTGCTTTACTTCTGTTCATTGCCCGTACATTCCCAAGTATGTTCTGCATTTAGAAAAGGGATAGATAGAGAGACTTGTTCAGTCACAGCAAGGCCTTTTCGTGTCATAGAAAGCAGAGTAGACTCAGATTCGGCGTCTGATCAGAGTCTGCTCGGTTTGCTTATGAAAAATTATATTAATGCATTTGAATCTGCATTCACTACAAACACCAAACATTCATACGTTCATACGCGCTAGACTAAAACGTAAATAATCATGAATAAGACCAACCATGAGGGAAATGGTTACATCTAGTTTATCAAGTTACTCTTTGTGTAAATCTAACGCACACAATATCTCATACAGGTGGTATTGAAACCATATACGGGTGTCCCGCTTCCTTGCTGTTTCGGCTAGAGTATCATCTTCATTCATTCGATTTGACTATTCCAAATAATTCATTCCGTGGTCTGATTGAATACGCGAATATCGCTGAAAGTAAACAATTCACATTAAGACCAATTATAGTATAAATTTGCGTTTTGTATTTCAAATGTTGGTTTTCTACAGAATCTGAGTACATTGACGTGTCCAAAGGTGATAATGTGTTTATTAGGCAGAGAAAATCCCGTCGATTTTTCTCGGTTATGTTTAGCACTCTTGCCATATAATCACTTATACCGGATGTATTCAGGTCACGTTTCTGGTAGGATGCATTCTAATTCATCGAAAACTTCGACAATACAACCGACAGACTTAGTGATTAACGTAGTAAAACCTGTCCTAAGCGGTCATTGATTTATTGAACATAGGGGTCTTATTAGGCTTAATACGGAGTAATAGTAATGAGAATAATTTTGATTTGCATTAGGCTGCCACCTGTCGTACAGACCAATAATTAGACCTCTTCTTGATAACCGCCTAAGTCAGGTTCTTCTGTATACATTTAATAACGCTGTGAGATGTAACAGATAACGTTATTCAAGAAGATCGGAATGTATACACATGTTGCCTTTTGTACCAGTATTGATAATATATTACTTTCATTGCCTTTTTTCACTGCTATACATAATATAGACCACACACTCCCGAGTGTATTAGTAACCATAGTTCAGGCACTATTGTAATTATGTACAAGTGTAATTGTTAAGTCTTGCTATTTGAAATTAATCTAAGAATTACTAATACATATTTAGAACACGTTCATTCTTATAAAGATACATGATGGAATGGTTACTAGTATGGCTTTCAAAACAAAGCTTCTGATAATAATGTCATGAAGATCGACCCGGTTAGTTTGATGTGAGTGTGCAATTCCATTCCTGGTTGCAAATTATCAAATGCGTTACCAACTGCAGTAGCATCTCACTTGGATTGACTTTATGCAAGTGCCCGGCGTTATGTGGTATGTGAATGTGTGTATACTGCATACTACCATAGCCTGGCAGCACTAAATCTTGATCAGTTTTGCATGCCATTTCAGTGATAAAATAGGTCAGACAGGAAATATGGAAACGACACACAGCAACACCAGATGAAATGTGCGCTCATACATATAACAATACCTTCATAGAGAACTATTCCTTGCTTGTTCCACGCCGACATCGTATTAGCAGTGCCGTAAAACTAAACCTCGACCAAACTCGCTGAAAACAAAAACAAAGTACACGATCTGATGCCACGACGTACACAAGAGTGTAATAAAACAACTGTTTTCCGAAATTGATTAGGTTATAATCGCAGCTTTGCCGAATATGTACGTTAATAACAGCAGTATCTCGTCTCTTAACCCTTCTCTTGCTGAATTTTAAAATATATTTCTCCTTCTTTACCCATTCCCTGTTGTATAATTACATATATCTTTACTGTGTACAAGTATTTCGCTGTGCAATCACTGCTGTGGAGTGCACTGGTTGCACAATCAACTTGTAAATAGTGCAGACCCTGATGAGACAGATCCTGCAGGAGCTGTCTCATCTGGGTCTTCACTATTTACAGGTAGGTATATTGGCGTGAATAGCAAGCGAAGGGTTAAATAGTCGAAAGATAGATTCCGGTAAGTTTACGTGGAGCTTAATGCAGGGCAGCATTTATGCATCACCTTCACCCTGCATGATCCAACCACCTGCTTTTGAAGACATCTATGTTTATTTAAAGAGTGATCGCAAAAGAGGGGGTTACTAAAACTGAAATAGTGTAAGTGAGACCTCAGCATTTCATCTGGATTAAAACTAATTGCAGGAAAATCAAAACGTGGCCGATAACCGACTAAAGGCAGGATAAAACCCACACAATATAACATGCGTTTAAGCTTTTTTCGCTTTTTTCCATATAAGCATGCATACGCTAATAGTTTACAAAATCTGGAATATTTGTGTTCCATGTCTAATTTTAATGAGCTTACAATTTGCCGGTATATTATTTTGTTCAACCTTCTTTTCCGTGAATAAAGTATTGTCTGTTTCTGATTCCTCCCTGATTCCTCCTTTGCTCTATAAAACGTATTTCTACTATAAATTCCCGTATCCCTGTGCTATTATAACAATTAATCGAATCTCCTTATTTCTTACTTTTCATTTAGTAAAGGGTTCATGACAGAACTGATACATTTTGATCTATTTGTTCGAGCTCTCCGTGCATGTCCAGCATCGTTGACCTGATTTACGTCTACAGACAGAGGGAAATGGACATTCAACTATCTTGATGACGGCCTACTAATAGGAAATGGTCTTAATGTTGAAACCAATATGAGGTAATTTGTCATTCTGTCAAACGGACTGGTGACCGTTTTGCCACGCTTGTGTGGCATATTCGTGGTATATCTTTCTCATATATATTCAATAGTGTTGCAAAAATAACATAAAGCATTAGCAATTCAGTAAGTAATACAAGTCGGTTAAGCAATAAATTGCTGGAAGACATTTGGACTTGTTTGAATAATGTACTTCTTTGGGAATATTAGTAGAACCATAATCGAAAATCATTTTAATTTAGGTGGGGTTCATTTCGGTACATACAAACATCATTATACTATAAAATAACTAAGAAAAGGGGAATAATTTAGCAGAACATTTATAAGACTGCTTTAACCAATTCCCTCATATTTAAGACTTTTGACGACTCTGTTAAAGTCGCTTTGTGAAACCATTGTGATAAATTGAGCATTTCTAAAACAAATCCTTTTCTCTAGTAATGCTCCTTTTCGGTAGATTTATTAAAAGAGGTTGTATATAAAAATAGCCTATGAGGTTAATGTCTCCGGTTCTACACGTATCTGGTCATCTTTCTCGGTTAAATATGTCTGCAATGCCTTGATATTAAGTCGTTGTTTAAGGTATTATAGCTTGTGTGTGAAATGGAAACGCAACTTTGCAATATAAATTAAACATAACAATGATTAGCCTAGCTTGTTCTACTATTGTCGTGGGTCATGACCTTATTACTAATCGTGGGCGTATTCTCAAATACGGTTGCGTCGTCATAGCTAATAAAACAGTATGATGTACTGTTGTGGAATTTGGTTACATATATGATATGTCCTTATCATACACCCATTGCTACAATATTTGTACATATAAATCGATATTCTAAGAAGATTCCTTTCACCATTGCGGTACCAAATATATTTCCTCCCTTAAGATTATTATCTACATCAGGTTTGAAAGAGGCGTTTCCTTAATTACTTTGCAATATAATCAGTGCCAAACGTCTTCTCTTGATCCAAAATGTTTCCAAAGATTAGGACGGAATCGCCAATGGACGTTAAAGGGTTAAACACTACGTTGTGACATATTACCCTTCTCAACGCCAATTGCGAAACTAAAATAAAAACCAAGAGGAATGTTACACAAAATATACTAATAATGTTCGTAAAGGTTTAGGACACGTAGTCTTCTTGGTGGGGTGTGCCATGTAAAACTAGAGTGGTTTTGAGTTAGAGTGGAAAAACTTGAAAATAATCTTACAGGGAGTTAACAAGAGTACGACACCACAAAAAGGTACGGCACCAACATATCATAAAACATGAAACAGCACAATTACAAGACAAAACCTGACGAAACTCACAAAAATACATAAAACATTTACCATATAAGAAACAAAGTGTGAAAGCAGGAGTACCGCCTTAGAACGGTCAGTAGCCAAACAAGAAACCAATAGGGGCCAATATCGCTCACCTTCGAATTATTACACTATAATTATAGATAGGAAGCTTATTTTGGAGGTTATTCAATTTGTTAAAAATGCATGATAGTCATAATTAATTCTCAATATGGTCATCACAGGTCTATTCCTTCCAAATACCATTTGAATTGGACCTCCAGTTTGGAGAACTAAATTTTTAAACTTTTCCCTATAGTCATATAATAAATTCTGAAGGGTGGTGATCCCCCGAAAGCAAAAAGACAAATTAGCTCTGTCAGTGGCATTTTTTCAGATATAAGTATTCTTTTGGCAGTTTTAATGAATGGCTACTAGACGACGATTTAAATAAGACCACCGGTTTTGGAGTAAATAGTTCTGTACGGAAATGTAGCCCCGCCCATGGCGGCAATGTTTGTTTTCAAAAAGCATTTAACTCTGAACTCTGGATTTGGAGAAGAAGATGTTTGAAGAATTTTCTTTAGTTGCCATGGCAACAATAATTCTACATGGATCCAAATTCTTTTAACAATGGACGGAACCGGACGATGGATGATCACCATAACTAACATGAGCATACTAATAGGAGCTAAAAAATCTACAGGGGACTTCAAACCCATCCTCACGCTGATCCCACCTTCATCCAAGTCAAAATATAAAGAGAATTACCAATTGTGTCTTAATTAACAACACCGATACCGTTACACACAAATTAAAGTTGCTTTTAAACTAATGACAATGGTACGGAGTACCACAAATCGCATTACGGCCTTGCACTATAGCCGTTCATTATTTCTCTGTAGCTACTTTGATAGGCAGGTGGATGATATTGATTTGGTAATGCTCATTCTTAAATGTCCTCAAATGCTTTATATTTTAATTTGTAGGTCATTACTACTTAGATGATTAAGCCTGACACCAAGCCAGTGTGAACATTCGTACCATTACTGATAGAGAATGTGTACATTTATTCCATTCAATAGTTCAACTATTCCAAATTACAACCTTCAATCAACACCTTACAGACGCTGCTGCATACGACGCAAACTGACATATCTGGGATTTTGTTCCACCATCATTGAATTCAATGTTTGCATAGTATTTCAAATATCCAACTGTTATCTTAACTGAAACCTTAATTCAATCCTTTGAGTGAGTGACACGCATAAAAAGTCCTTTCCAAACAGTGTAGACCTAGATCAGAGGATACCTAGAAAATGCACTGTTTGTACATGTGTGTAATTCAAAACTTCTGGCAAATATAAATGGAAAGGTAGTAAAGTCAAGCAGGCAAAGCCACATGCAAGACGCAACCACCACCAAAACACCGATAGACAGCATGGCACACACACACACACACAACAACACACCCAAACGCACACACACACACACACGAAATGAACACAGAAGACACCAAAAGACACACAAGAAACGGACAAACGTTCCACAACATGAACAAACCACAAGCACAAAGACGCAAGGCAAACAAAAGGAAGGGTGACAAAGAGAGTACCGCCTTGGCACGGTCAGCAGCAAAAACACCACTGGGGGTTTAAACCGGTTTACGGACGTCCTAACCTCACACTTCTCTCAAAGTCACCCTAGCTTTACAAATATTGTAAATAAAGGTATCCCCGCTGGACTTACCCACAACATAGACGACGATGAACACAGGACAACATGTAAAACATAGCATAATAACTGTGACACACCGTCAAATATGTACTCAATGACTTTGCTGAAGTCAGAGCACCTGCAGGTAAGCCGTTAAGGGCACGACAGGGAAAAAGTAATACATGAGTCTGGGAAGCTCCTCCTGTATCCAAGTTTAAGAGTATACCATCATAGAGTACTACCCTCGGCCTGTCATCGCGCAAGCAAAGAGGGAAGCGTAGCTACCGACTGTAAAAGGGTCGATAACCAAACATGCAGTGTGTTGCAATATAATAGGATCATAACCTTTCTTTTTAAATGTTTTAATGCGTTTTATAAACAAATCATGAAAATGGATATGACCCCGAATTTTCCTAAGTTTGTAGATAACATCCCCATAAAATTCTGGTTGAGAAATGCCTTGTCGCAGTAACGTCCGTAGATTGCAATTATATTTACTAATGAGAGGTAAATTTCGATAATAAAATTTAGAAAAGGTTTTCCGAAGTTTGTGATATCTGTAACCTTGCTTAAGAAGTTTATCAGTTATAACTAAATTACGTCTGTTAAAATCTTCAAGCAAAGAACAGGCTCGGGTAAACCTAATAAGTTGAGAAATATAAACCCCATAAGATGTAGAACGTGGCACATCCCCATCTAGAAAAGGATAATTAACAATTTTAAAATTAAAATCTTCTCTTTTATCGTATACTTTGGACGAAACTTTATCATTTGTAATTGAAAGATTCAAATCTAAAAATGAAGCATTAATGTCAGATTGATTAGCTTTGTTTAAAGACAGTTCTTTTGGGTAGATTGAAGAAACCATAGTATCAAAATAAGGATTATCTAAATTCAAAATATCGTCTAAATACCTTGAAGTTTTATTAAAAGCATTAACAATATCGGTCTGTGTATCAGGTTTTAAGCTAAGCATAAAATCCCTCTCGTAGCAATACAAAAACAAATCTGCAACAAGAGGGGCACAATTTGTACCCATGGGTATACCAACAACTTGACGATATATGGTATCCCCATTATTTTTTATATCGAGTACACTCTATTGCTCAATACCGATTGGCTGCTCAACTCTGAAAACTCAGAGTTGAAAACGTCCATTTCATCATTAGAATATTGATTTAGAATAAAATACTTTATACTACTTCAGCATAATATATTAACTGCATATTAGACCTACCTAGTAATTTATTAATATCACCCAGTAATACTGGTATATTAATGCGTCGATAATGACACTTATATCGGGGTTTTACGTCGCTTAACCTATTACCTCATAGGCTGTTTTTAGATACAACCGCTTTGAACAAATCTAACAAAAAGGAGCATTAACTAAAGAAAAAGGAAATATTTAGAATTGTGTAATTTGAAACCATTGTGATATTTAGAGCATTTGCTCCTGTAGGAGCAACTGCTCTATTTATCACAATGGTTTCACAAAGTGACTTTTACAGAGTCGTCAAAAGACGTCGTTATGAGGGAATGCTTTAAGGGTATTTCTGTTAGCATTTCATTCGTAGTGAATTACAGGTGGAAGAAGTGTTCTTCCGTGTACGGAACAAACTGTATTGCTTTGTGCACAGAAGAACACCCGGGTACACCCATCGACCCACTGCAAGCCAGGAGAAAAGCTTCCTCAAATGAAAAGTTCAAATTCCAAATTCGGCATGCCAAGTTCAAATGCCAAACTCTTTGTCACCCTTACTTTTGTTTGTCTTGTGTCTTTGTGCTTGTGTTTTGTTCATGTTTGTCTCTGGTGCTTGTGTATTTGTTGGTGTTTTCTGTGTTCTTCTCGTGTGTTTGCGTGTGTTTGGTCGTGTGTGTGTGTGACATGCTGTCTATCGATGTGTTGGTGGTGATTGCGTCTTGTATGTGACTTTCTACTGTGTGTGTGTGTGTATGTGTATAAATTGCTATATAAATTGCTTTCTGTCGGTGTGTTGGTGATGGTGGCGTTTTGTGGGTGGCTGCTTAAAGCAAGGTGCAAGTAAAACAGAACGCTCCTAAAGGAGCGTTCTGTTTTACTTCCAACTTGGTTTAAGCAGCCACCTGCCTATAACACAAACTGATTGATGTAATTTAGTGGCCGTTATAGAGAGGTTTTACTGTAACAAATATTACGTATTTTCATGCTATTAGTGTATATGGCTGCATTTACAAATAGACGCATATATGAGAAAGCTCCTATACTGTTTGCCAGTGTAATTCAGTGGCTACATTTGATTTAACTATGAAATGATTCAGCAATTTAATATCAACAGCAGATGGATACACATTTCAATATCCACATGGGAATGGTTAATATTTATGTTCGCGGCGGGATTTTTCATAAATTAATGTCTGTATAATACAAATTATGTCATACGGAATGTCGTTATAACAAGAGTTCGTTGTATGTACCCATCTATAGAGGATACTCTTTTCGAAAGTATTTGACATTTGTATTATATTTGTATTATTTCTCATTTTGAAAATATAAAATCTGATAAAGTCTTCACTTGTTAAAGTTTTGACCCTATTTATATACATGTATTTCCGATTCGTTCAATATTGTAAGAAACCTGAGTCCATGCTTATAAAGCTTTTTAGTTGAGTCTGAGTTCGTTCTCAAGCTTTTGATTGGTCAGATTTCAGTTCTCAAGCTTTTGATTGGTCATATTTGAGCCAAAGGCTCAAATCTGACCAATCAAAAACTTGAGAACGAACTCAGACCGACAGCTTAGGCACTGGTAAGATGTGTGTTTACTCGGCGTTTTATCTGGATCCGGTCTGTTTGCGAATGTCAGCTGAGTTGCAATTAGCATGAGAAGGATCAATTAACACTGTCGGCACTTTTTATATAAATAGGATATTGGTAGTAATATACAAAACGTTCAGTCTTGTCGCTTCAAATGTTCCATTGTAACGTAACATTTTACACACTTAAATATTTCACTGCCAACTTTGTCGTCTGCAGACTTTGTTGTCTGCTACATTTTTGATTTTTCATTTTTGTTTCCTTTAATTGTTTTTCATAAAATAGTAACAGTAACAAACAGTTTGAATCCTGATGAGATGCCGAGTTACTCGGTGACTCATCTGGATCCAAACTATTTGTATAGGTGATGACAGATGCGACATTAACAGCGGAAGAGAAACCTCAAGACAACAGAGGTGTGTTGTGTATTCATTCCAGTACATTAGTCCATGAGTCTTCATTGCATTTATCCATGTTTTATGTTGGAAGGTCCTTCAAAAGAAATGCGTCCCCGTGGACCTTGATTGGTATATCAAACATTTCTTCAGAAGCCCTTTGATCGGGGTCTACTCTTGTTGCCTATGTCACATACATGATATCGCCACATAACAGTTAATTTATGTATTGATATGTGGCAGTGGGACTTAAGTGATACATACTTCTTAAGTGAGAGTGTTTTATTAATTCCACACAATGTACTTCGTTGGAAACAGGGTATAACTAGATCAAAGATCCCATGCAGGACTTGTTTAATCTGAGTCTTTTCTGTTTGCTTTATATGTCACTGATGTGATTCAGTTATTTTCCCTATTTTATACTTTTAGTATCATAATCAATTAAATAAATATTCAGAATGGGTAGAATCTGGTAAAAGTTTCCATGGAGTACAGGATTAAAAAACCGATAATTAGATGTCTTATCCGAGATAGCTTCAGAAAGCGTATATCTTATACGATACTGCAATAGCTAATGTTAATTCATGGCCATTTAATGTCACCACCCAGCCTAAATGTGCTGTTTAAATGGAGTGTATGCTGTGTTAACGAGCACAGCGTGCCGTTATCATGGGTTCAAGCTGAATATATCCCCATCGACTGTATCCAAAACAGAGAGTCTGGTTGATAATTAACCTAAATCTAAAATCTTAAGACAGAATGTGCAAGACGAAATAAATCGATTATTCTAAATGTTCACATGTTCAAAATCAATGAATTGGAAGGGAAAAGATTGTATTTTGAGTTTTACTCTAAGTCGCAATTTGTTTATTCGATTTTAACCATTTACTTTATAAATACGCATTTCTACCTCTTTGCAAACTGAGAAGACCCAGATCAGACGGCTCCTGTTTGCTTATGATATAATATAGATATGATTATACAGTTCCTGCCATGGCCAAATAATCCTATGTCCATGCGCTATTACAAGAAATTAATCAGATAAAATGTAAAAAAACACAGAAATACATAAACAGCAATAGTACATAAACAACAGTTGTAAATTACAACAGGAGTGAATAAACAGCAGTAATAAACAGCAGTAATACATAAATAGCAGTAATAAACAACAGTAATAAACATCAGTAATATATAAATAGCAGTAATAAACAGCAGTAATAAACATCAGTAATATATAAACATCAGTAATAAACAACTAATAAACAACAGTAATAAACAGCAGTAATACATAAACATCAGTAATAAACAACTAATAAACAACAGTAATAAACAGCAGTTACTGCAATACAATAACAGCAGTAATAAACAACAGTAATAAACAGTACTAATGCATAAACAACAGTAGTAAATGTAAATAAACGGTAGTAATATATTAACAACAACAATACAGGTTTCAATGAAAGGAGGAACGGACTTACTGCATTGGGAATACCAATGTCACCTCGATGATGAGATATCTGACCATGATTTATGATGCATGAATGTATTTTTCTTCCAAAAAAACAGTGGAGGCACTGATTCAACGCTTCGTTTTAGATGCAACAAATAACATTGATGTGCTGTGTTTGCATTTCAATAGACCATTTGACCAACAGAGACGTTCACGTATAAATATAGAAAAAACACTAAACCGGACGTTCACTTTAGTATAAATATCGGTCTTGGAGACAGGTGGCAGGCTATAACAGGAGATTTAAACATGATGTTCATCCCGCTTTAAGCAGCCACCTGTCTAAAATATCTAACTTATTCTCTATTAAAATTCCGGTTTAGATGGAGTTTACTGTTTATGCTCTGAACATTACATTTTCGAAACAGCTTTCCTTAATATGGTAAACTATTTCGCTCTCAAATACTTTAGTCTCTAAAATGTCTTCTCCTCTACCATTTTCGTGTATTAGAAGTACCCCCTTTCTTTAAGTTACCCACGGTAAAAACCAGCTACTCGGTGTCTGATCTGGATCCAAATTGTTTGTATGTGTAAATACAGATGCGAACGGATTAATACATTTCTGATTTTTTATATGTGTAAGCTATGCACACTGTTTAGTAATGTATGTCAATGTATTTGCAGGTGGCGGTGGTCTTGTGGTAACGCGCTTGACTATATGTCCGGAGGTCCGGGGTTCAAATCCTGGTCCCTCCCGGAAATTTCAGAGACACTTTTCCGTGTCACACATCCTCTCCACCCAGGGGATTAAAATGGGTACCTGTGACGGTCACTCGCCGGTACTGCGGCTGCATGATTGCGCCATATGTTAGCAGTGCTCAATATTGTAGGACAATGACTCAATGACTAGGGGAGTAAATGTACAGTCGGCTGAGCGGTCATTCGGGCTGAAAGTAGACTATAACTAGGTACTTTACTTTGTTTATTATTATTTCTGAATTGAGACATTGACCCCAAGTGAGTGACCTTTTGAACCATACAACAACTTCGACTACGGATGCCCTACGTTTGTATTCGTATTTGATAGATACGAACAAAACAATAAACGAAGGTTAGTATTCCAATTGCCGTTATTTCTCCTCTAAAAATAAGAATAGAAATTCGCCGATGTATTAGTGTCGCATTTTAGTTTGGTACCTATTAGACATAGATTGATAATATATTGTTGTACAACAAGTTTTATAAATATCAACGGATACAGTTTATTTTGTATCACAGGGGCATTTTTCGATATAAGTTCCATTTGTCAATGAATGAACACACCATATGCCATGTTTTATGATATTGTCAAACATATGCGTTTATTGTTGGGACTATCACTTTAAATACCGACTCTGGCATACATTTTAGTAATAAATGTAAGTTGAAATCAAATACGGAAAAGATAATGTTCAAGATATCCGATTCCCCATATTGTATGCAATAAATACTATTTAATTGGGAGTTTTGAGAGCTTACGTACTTTAACGTGTTAGAGGCTATGCATAACAACTGTTAACCCTTTTACAGCCGAAGTTGCAAAAATGCACCACGTCAAATAGTGCAGTCCAAGATCACAAGCCGCCTTTCCAATGCGGCGTCTAATCAGGGACTTCACTTTTTGTCTCAGTCTCCATTTCCATATATGTGTTTTATTCCTTTGAAATGTGCATCTCATTTCTTTATTTTACCATATGATTTCACAAACTTCGATTGCAGACGATAATCAGAAATTTAACGCCGAAAGGGTTACATCTTTGAATGCGGGGACCGAAAAAACTGGCATTTGCAGCCAGATCAGATGGATCCTAGAGGAGCACCCTGAATTGTTCTGCAATATTTGTCATGAAAATCCACTAGCAAGTTTAAACCTTTCATAAAGTGTGCATTCTATAATTAGAGATTGGTGGGCTATTCCGAACAATTATCACGATGAACCAATATTTACAGATTATATTATACCCTTATGATGTGCCACTTTGAACATCAATTCATGTGCAGCTGATGGTTTACCTGTGTTTCCTTCTGTGCAAGAAACAATGCAATTGCTCCGTTCCACCACTTGTAATTAATTGGACGTCGCGATATGACTGAAATACTAAACAAGCCACGTAAAACAGCAATATAAACAACCAAATCCAGGAAACTGTCGCATACACTGTTTAGCAAATTGGGTAACATCAATATACGTTCCGAACGAAAGAGAGTTCTATCCAATTCTCAATCATTTTCTAGAAATCTGCTAAGATGTTAAAGTACAGTAAGGAGTAACCAAATAAGGCGTCTGTAAGGCAGTAGCGGGTAGCTTAATGCATGTCAAATGAAATGAAGAAAACTCCTATAGAACTTGTCTGCAGTACTCGTGCCCTGTATTAAGAAACCACTTGCGTTTTGTTTAGTATTACTGTGTCAACTCAATATAAAGTTGTTTTAGACCAGTTCTACAGTAGCTTCATTTTTGAGATGCTTTGTCCACATTATATTCTGATGTATAAGTCGATCAAACTGATGATGCGGTATTTGCATTTACACAAACATTATTCACGAAGTGTCGAATATGAGATACCGAGGTTCTCGTTGTCTCATATGGATTCATTCAAACGCGATTCATGATTAAAGTTGATGTGCTATTTAGAATAGAATTACCCTGAATGCATTATATCTCCTGATTGCATTATGCCTCGGCAATACAATAATCTAGATTTAGTACCGACCGTGGCACAAATTAGTAATCAATATTTAAATTTATACTTGAAACAAGGCTTTAAATCCACAAGGACGAAGAGAAATGTTGTCACTAACGACGAAAACACATTTCCATATTCATGTAAGTTGATTAAACGTTTTTTATGCTTGCAGTACAAGTTCTCTAAGTTTCAACCCCACATGTTGATATTTATTGAGGATATTGAAAAAGTATTACTTTCTTGTGCTAAGCACTAACGGCATTTTAGTCTCAATATATAACTTGCATCATATATCTAACCATTCGCTTGCTATTCGCGTCAATATACCTACCTGTAAATAGTGAAGACCCAGATGAGACAGCTCCTGCAGGAGCTGTCTCATCAGGGTATGCACTATTTACAAATTGATTGTGCAACCAGTGCACTCCGCAGCAGTCATTGCAGTCTTTGCACAGCGAAATACTTGTACACAGTGAAGATATATGCAATTATACAACAGGGCATGGGTAAAGAAGGAGAAATGTTTTTCAAAATTCAGCAAGAGAAGGGTTAAAGTATGAATTGTCAAATATTAATAGCCCAAACTCTAATATGCTGTACGTTGCACTTACATCCGATTTCTTAATTATTTAGCTAGTGATTCTTTGAATGACAAACACCTTGTATCCTGATGAGACGCCGAGTTACTCGGCGTCTCACCTGGATCAACGCTGTTTGCAAATGTGACAAAGTAGCGTTTGGAATGATAATGGTAAGTATTGATGAGGGTTAAAAAATATGATTATATTATTGTTTATATTGAAGGTTGATACATATTTTAGACTCACCCTATTTAAATAAATCTACCACAAAGGGACATCAAAACCCAGATCCTTTAAACAAAAACTCGTGTACGGCGGTGGATGTATACAGGTGCGTTTTCATGAAAGTACCTGATGTCACTGACGCTGCTGCGTTGTCTTAAGTTTCGAAAGAAATCATCGACTGGGATGAGATTGTTTCTTTGTTAAACTTCCCAATCACATAAATACTTTTAGGAACTGAGGTTTGAAGGAATTTACATTTCTATCAAAGACCATCGCGCCTTTGACAGTCGGCTGAGCGGTCATTCGGACTGAAAGTAGACTATAACTAGGTACTTTACTTTGAACGCACATATCCTGTGTTATAATACTAATATTACATGCGATTCGAGTTCTTACTTAAAATGGCAATAATCGGTATTTCATACTCGGACGCATTTTAAACCTTATTTCTACACTTATTTCAAAATGCTATCGCCAGGTACATCGGCCGTAACCAGTTTTTATATTTGGCATACTTTTCGAGTATTTGTGATGCCAGACTAACCCTAGTTTGTTTCTGATCATCAGTTAACTAATGACAGACTGAGCAGTCGAGGCCATTCTGAAGCCCAAGTCGTTCCAAGTAATATCTTAACCCTTCGCTTGCTATTCACGTCAGTATACCTACCTGTAAATAGTGAAGACCCAGATGAGACAGCTCCTGCACTATTTACAAGTTGATTGTGCAACCAGTGCACTCCACAGCAGTGATTGCACAGCGAAATACGTGTACTCAGTAAAGGTACATGTATATGTAATGATACAACAGGACATGGGTAAAGAAGGATAAATTTATTTCAAAATTCAGCAAGAGAAGGGTTAACCCCGTTTTTAAATCCAACGTCTTTGATTGAATATACAGAATATGATCATTTACTAGAGAAAAGGAAAACTTTAGATTTGTGAAGGTTAAAACCATTGTGCCAAAAAGGACATGTGATTTTATTTAACAAATGCTGGATTTATTACAATGACTTCATAAGGTGATTTTTACAGAGGCGTCAATATGGGAAAGTGGGGTAAAATACTTGATGGACGAATATCTCTTGAACTGTCTATCGTGATCTATTTCACGAGAGCAACTTTCGTCATTTGCACGAGCGATCGTTAAACCTGATTCCATACAAGATGAGAATAGTGTAATAACTCGTGTAATTTTATCACCGCATAAAAAAACAGTTCTCATGCCAAGGCCCATTAGAGAGTTTTTGACACTAAATAGTTGACACACTGACTTTCTAACATTGTGATTTCATGAAAGCATGTAAAATCGCTCATTGTTGCTTTAACTATTTCCTGTTTCTTTGTTTATGACCAACAATTTCTACTACACGTAATATATAAACTGACAGCGAACCATAAAGCTACTCCCCCAGTGACAACGACATTCAATGAAGATATTTTTACGATGATATGCATATCCCTGAATCTCATTCAAACACTCTCCCTGTCTGTAAATATATTCCTTTAACCCTTTACCCCATAATACACATTAAACCTTTTTTTCAGACAGGGCAGACCAAGATCAGAGGGTCCTACAGGACCTGTCTGATCAGGGTCTGCTCTGTTTTCTTATTATGATATAGATATTATTATATATTTTCTGCAATGACCAAATACGTTTGTGTTCATGCGCATTTAAACAATCAATCTAATTAATAGTCATGATGTCGGTATTTCTGATTGCATATGTTTCGTCATAAAGTTCCAATGCTATGTGGTTCCTTGATGTATTGGAATATGAGACCTCGAGATTCCTAGTTAAGCACTCTACCACATCGACATAAAAGACGGCTTGCACTGCAAGGTAAACTACAGCACGTGACATACTCCCCAATCAAGTTGAAATTCGTCTCGAATTTATATGGATACGGAGAACGATTTGCAATGACTCGGGAGTACATAGTCACAGCGCAATGTTGGGTGCCAATTTCATAGAATTCGTTATAAAATTTCAGGTCTATGTGGTTCTTAGTTCAATTGGTATATGATATCTGGTAAAATATACAATACCTCCAGAAATATATCAATCTCATGCCAGAATTAAAAGATGGCTGTCATCTGAATATTCCGAAAATACGAATGACCTTTGATTCTCGTGATTAAAGTTAGGTTATAAGTTAGTTGCTATTCCCCTTTACCAAAACACAATGTTAATTGAAGACAGTACAGAAAGATATTGGAGAAACTGATAAGAACACGAGAAACAAGTATATGTCCAAATTATTTATTCTTTGACCAATATAAAACAAAAGCAAAAATATGTGTAACGGAGGAACAGAACAAACAGCCGCCCGAACAGCAACACAAGAAAATACAGCAAATGTACATGACTAGCACGAACATAAAAAGTCTAACGAAAGACAAAACAAACAAGCAATAGGGGGAAGATGGCAGTACCGCTTTGGAGCGGTCAGTCACAAAGTCACTGGGAGTTAAATCGGTTTAGGGGCGCCCAACCTCACACTTATTCCATCCCACCCCTAAAGGATAATGTATTTTCTTTGATTTTATGGCTGAATGCATGTAACAAAAATGTGACGTGTATTTTGACATGATAATCTTTGAAAAAGGCCCTTCGTGGTCGAAATATTAGATTAGAGCAATTCAAGTACATGTATTTATGTATTAAATCTATACTAATTCCCTATTTTGAAATATTTTCTTCATTGTGACTATGGTTTGATTTGTGCATCATTTGTATTTTTTCCATGACATATTGAATTTCTACATAAACAGCTACTTGCATCATCGTCCTTATTGACATATTGGCAGTTTCCAGGTAAAACAACTACTACCCGTCCGTTTACCGGTTTTGGAGCAATAGGTCGGACACAATCGCTGCAAATGGACGACATGAGCCTGTCGATAATCTCACTATTTGATGTGCAATCAAACATGTGGGTATTCAAATATTAAACTAGTAATTTCTCCACCAAACCATATGTTGTGACCGCTGTTTCGAATAGTCTTTACAAGAAGATTATAAATAATGATAACAAGATGGGTTTCGGTGGGAAGTGAATAAGCTTTTCTTAAAATCATCTTAATATATGCGTATAATCTAGTCCTACATATAAAGTTATATCAAACAGTCGTCCTTGACCTACATACAAGCTCACTATGTTAGAGGCAAGTAAAGTCATTCCAAATTAAAATCCCAAATGCAGTTACTGGTAACATTGTTAATTGTTCCTGCTATCCATTTCACTGTTTGATACTCATGTTAGAAATATCTAAATTATACCATAAGCAAACACATGGCAGACCCCTACCAGGCGGCTCCTATAGTAGCCGTCTGATCTGGGTCTACTCCGTTTGCAAAAGCGTGAAAATGCGTTTATATGAAAGAAAGGGTCAATGTGTTATAACACATACTGCAGCACGGATTGCTCGTAAAATTATCTTTGTCATAACTAATGTTGTTTATCTAATACCATGTCGTTTAATTAATACCCAATCGCAAACCTAATATCGAGAGCGGTTTTCAGTGAAGCTGACGAAACCACTTTTACTGACATTTTCTGACATTTCGTAAGCAAGATGAAAGTACACTATATTCGTAAATGTTAACATAAAACTTAACCCTATATTTCTGTCTCTGTGCTTTATTCCTTTATTCTCACTTCCTTATGTTACCGAATGATTTAACAAAATTGGTTTGCAGACGACAAACACAAATCCAAATCTCATCAGGTTCCAAACATGTTGACACACTGGTTGCATTTTCGTAGATAATACTGATTATGGATTCAGGTTTGGAAATGCAGATGGTAAATTATGTGTACAAATAATTTGCAAAAAGCAACGAATTGTAACTGTTCATAAACAACCTTCAACCAATAACTATAGATATACCAAAGACTGGTTCATGTGTTTATGTAAAGCACGAAGTTACCTACATGCAATGACTGCTGCTGGAAATGAGCTGGAAATGCTATAGGTCAAGGTGTGATAGTGTTAGGATGTAAAGATATACTTATGCAATACAAGTTGCAGAATAAATTAAATCAGTTGTAATGATTGAAAATATTTTAATATTTTGATATGAGTTATATAACAAATTGCCATAAAAAAGTTTTGTGTTCTTAAATGTTGTATGTAATAGACTAATTGTCAGGCAATCCTTGTAAGTACGTATGGTATGTCATATGGCTCAACACAGGTGATCAAAAAAGATAAGTGGCAAGCCGTGAAAATCCATTATAGATGCAAAGTTAGTCACCTAAGGTTGCACAGTGCTCCCTTCCTACAACGGCCCTCTCAATAACGATTCCCTCCTTACAACAACGCATGTCACTGTTTCCGAAACAACAGGGCTCCAGAAACAGCTTTTTCCATCTTATTTTGTTTATGCATCCATCAAACCCTATGTTGTGACCACTCTTTAGAATCGTCACTTTGTGACGATTCTAAAGAGTGGTCACAACATAGGGTTTGATAGAGGCATAACGGTTTTAGTAAATACACCTGATCTAGGGATCTGCAAACAAGCTAATTATATTTGATTTTCCCTCTCTGTAACAACTCCCTCTGAACAACACATACAATCTTCATGTCCCAAAGGGTGTCGTTGTAGAGAGGGAGCACTTTACATCAGTGAGGTATCATTGGAATAAGTGATTGACATCACACTAATAGTTTAATTGTAAGTCAGGTTGAGTATCATATGACTAATAAAATGTACTTGGAAAAACATTGCTTGCTGTGTGTGCAATGTCAAACGTATTTACATTGGTTGTAAGGAGCGAATGTTGTGACTGAAAATGTCATGTTGATCTCGAATAGGACTTTGATGCATTTAGAAATAGTGTCAGGAGTACAAACTCCCCTTGTCTGCAAGTATATCTTATATTACTTGAGTTCTTCGATACTGCTAGACTGAGTGTGTGTTTGATAATCTGCACGAAACCTGACAGTACTTTATATTGTATATTGGATCGATCAAGCATAATAGTTGAGGTTGAATTGTTGCAATTTTTCAAATGAATTTGTATTTTATTCATGATCTCATTAACTAAAAGATGTATGATTGAAAGTAATTGTACTCAACAGCTAATTGGTTGAAATATATTTTTAGAGACTATTTAAGTTTCATTACTCTACAATTAAGCAGTTTAGCTACAGATATGGTAGCTAGCTACGACTGCTGCTATATGTAATCCATGTTGCTCTAGTACTAAAAACCTGTGGGTTTCTATCTAATACTAGAATATTTCAACCTTTAGCCTGTTATCAAATTGTTTTTCAATACTCTTATTCTCTTACATCATGCTTCTGCTTGGAAGTCGAATGCCGTAATACTTTATCAGTATAGGTTCAGTTGCCTTTCACTGCCAAGTGAATCTCTGCTGAGCTGATTTCCCCCAGTGCCTCTTAACTAAGTTTCAACTATTCTACTGAGCTGTATTTCCCAATGCTCACGCCATCGACTTCAGCAGAAAGCACTATTACTTAACATTACATGCCATTTGCTTTGCTGACGATGTATATCCAATAAAGTTAGTTTAAACTTATATTGAATTTGGTTATATCCAGTCCCCTTTAGGATAAACGAGCTTTTAGCGCGTTTTATCAATAGCTAAGTGTTCGTTTTATCAATAGCTAATAGCGCGTTTTATCATTAGCTAACAGAAGATCTATCAGGTTTGGTTCTACACATTTTGTCATTCAAAATAATAAAGCAATGTCATTTCCTTTATACTAAATGGATTCATCTGTTAAACCATGATGGACTGCGTCAGTTATGGAATTATAAAATGACGCATAAGACTATGATTTGGGCAAAATAATAAACAGACTATATTGCATGTCAGGAGGGAATAATAATTTATCTATCATTCTCAATCTAAAGCAAAGCAGGTACTAAACACATAGATTAAACAATAATGAAAACATATCTATTTTAAATGTTATTTGCATGTCTATGCAGTGTTCAGAGTAACAGTAGGTAAACATCTAGATTCACTTAGCAACGGTATTTGGTATGGCTGCATTTTAATATAGTTTTCTAATAAATGTAGCATTATACGATGTCTTATGTACGTCCATGTAGCACGTCGATTGAAAGGTTTATGTTCACATTTGTTCATGCCGTTCTAATGAAACAATCGATACATGTAACATTATTGCGAGTGAAACGATAACCGACCGACGATGTCAAATAACGATATCAAATGATAATATCAAATGACGATATCAAATGACGATATTCTTTAGTTTGGCCTTCTTCTTCATGTGTACATTTATGTATTGTCCAATTAACATTATAAAACGAAAATATAAACTGATTAAGATGATGCTTATAAAGAAAACAATAGTAAATACGTATGTGAATGCAACATACAGCATTCAATGACAGATATGCATGCTACTGCGATTTACCAAGAAATGCAAGGCATACTGAAATCGAATTTAATGCCAAAGTTGATCCCTACACTTAAGAACTTTTCCGATAATCAACTCTACTGACAGACTTTTAATCCATAGGGATATTAATATACTGTTATGCGTCTTGAAGTGTCCTTTGTCTTCGTTCTTGCCTTGGTTGATTTGTTCTTCATGACTGAGACATATCTTGCAATACCGCCTCAGTATTCTGACAGCATAGGTGATGCCATCCTTGCCGCCTGGCTGCCCCGTGAATTTACCCAAATGAATACATTGATATAATAACTGGTATTCATTTCAGGTCAGGTCTAAAGTATAAAAATATAGAGTATATTTATCTTTCCAACAAATTTCACATAGACCGGTTCGATTAGATCTCCTTCCGTTACATACCAAAGTCGTTAAACAAGGACGTAGCAGCCACCTTTATAACGTTTGGCAGTACTACATGAGTGTTACACACTATGACCGGTCGACACAGTGTCAGTTATTATAATGGGACTCAGAGAGGTATCATGGCATTGTCTACAGCAAGCTACCATAAGGTAACTCAACTCGCACAACTACCATCATGAACATTCTACAAGGTTACCATCAACATGGTTTATTAACGTATGTTCCTGCCCCATATCGGCTAAATTGGACGCCCCTGATAGAAGGGGGGGGGGGTGATTCAGAGAAACCCTTGCGCGATGCTCTACTCTTATCTATAGGGATACTCTGGTTCGTTTATGCTACAGTCTCACTAGCGCTTGCGATCGTTAAAGACCACTGGCGACCTCTGAGACCTCTGAAACCGGCGATCGTCTGCGATTGTCGGCGATTAAATTCCCAAAAAATGATTCGCAGTCATATTGGCGATGCATCTGCGACCACTTAAAGACAGGTAGTTGACGATCGTGCGCCAAGTACGGTAACTGGTATTCGTACGAAGGTTCCACAATCACTTCCGACCTGTTGTTTGGTCACATGGTCTATGCCTAGTCGCGGATAATCTTTAGGCAGTCGCTGGTGATCGCGCGACACTCGTAGGTAATTGTTGAAAAGTCGCTGATAGTCGTACGATTGTAGGGACGATCACCAACGACCAGATAAAGATTGTTGGAGACCTTCGTACGACGATCGCACGATTAGCTAAAACTCTCTAAGGTTACCATCAAACCCTATGTTATGATCACTTTATATAATCGTCTTCGAGACGATTCTAGCGAATGGTCACAACATAGGGTTTGGTGGAGAAATGACGATTTAAGGATTTGAGTACGCTCCTTTATCTGTTTCCCTGTATAAACACGTGTAATAATTATTAGAAACAAAACTCTAATTGATTTAAAACATACGCTCTTTCCGTCGTCGATGACTTAACTCTTTCGGCGCCGAATGTCTAATTGTCGTTTGCAAGCCAATTTCAAAATGTCAAATGAAATAAGGCACAGATATAGAAAAAGAGCTTGAGATAAGAAGTGAAGTACCTGATCTGACGTCGCCTTGCGTCTGATCTGGGACTGCGCTATTTGTCGTGGCGGTGACAGGGTTAAAGATAAATAATGCTAACAAATTAGTAGTGATTTTCCCTTGAATAATTCATAGTGTATTACATTTCTTTTCAGACATTTACCCATATCGCTAACAAAACATCATTTATATGAATCATCAGTTGTATTTACAGTTTAAATATACACAATGATGCGTTTACATTGTGTAATGGAAACCTCCGCAGAGAATCTTAGACTCTCTTTAGAAACATCCCCGTGACAGAATGATTAATGTTGGCTCGTTCCTTTACATTGAATCTGTAGTTGAATTGACAATACTCTAATAGACTAACCTGGCAGCTTGGAATTTCTATTTCCATTAATGGGATGTAGGTTTATTGCAAATGATCGATGAAGGAACTAAATAAAAATATTACGTACATATTTATTTCGAAGAATGTTCAACCTTTTCTAGGTTTAGATATATAAAGAAGCACACTTCAACGTGTTATTGAAATACAGTAAAACCCCTCTAAACCGGAATTCTAGTAGAAAAGAGTGTAGATACTTTTAGACAGGTGGATGCTGAAGGCAGTGTGAAAATCATACAGAAAGCTCCTAGAGGAGTTTTCTGTATGGCTTTCACCCTGCATTAAGCTGCCACATGTATCCAAGACCGATATTTATGCTAAATTTAGCGTCCGGTTTAGAAGGGTTTCGCTGTATACAGTGAAATATCGATAACTCGAACTCTCAAACAAATAGTATTACCAATCGCTAATACCGGCGGTAGCGTAATTCAGGGTAAAAGCTATGCAGAAAGCTCCTCTGGGAGCCTCTGCATGAATTTTATCCTGCATTAAGAAATCATTAGCCTAAAAATATCTCAGTTATTCATTACTAACAACTTTAGTTAACGAATTTAACTGCCCTGCATTAAGCAGCCACCTGCCTGAGATGTTCTGAGTTCATTAAATGTAACAGTCTGATATATCGTCGTACTGACTTTATTCCACCAAGGTGCATATTTCTGCTGAGTAAATTATTTTCACACAATTATTCACCAAAAATATGTTTTCAGAAATTAAGCTATATTCTGTTTGTCTACCAAAATAGAACCAGAGTTTCAAATAGTTTGGATCCTGATGAGTCGCCGAATTACTCGGTGCCTTATCTGTATCACAACCGTTTCCATAGGTAAACATGGACCCGCCAGCAGCAGGTGACAAGTTATACGAAGTTTCAGGCAGATAGTGACTAACAAAATGGTATGGAGTTATAATCGAACAAATATGAGTCTCATTAACTCGATGGTAAAGCGTCTTCTAGGCGAAACACTACATGGAGTTATAATACAACACACATGAGTCTCATTAGCTCGATGGTAAAGCGTCTTCTAGGAGAAACACTACATGCGTCTCATTAGCTCGATAGTGAGCGTCATCTAGGCGAAACATTACATGAGTCTCATTAGCTCAATGGTCAAGCGTCATCTAGGCGAAACATTACATGAGTCTCATTAGCTCAATGGTCAAGCGTCATCTAGGCGAAACATTACATGAGTCTCATTAGCTCAATGGTCAAGCGTCATCTAGGCGAAACATTACATGAGTCTCATTAGCTCAATGGTCAAGCGTCATCTAGGTGAAACATTACATGAGTCTCATTAGCTCAATGGTCAAGCGTCATCTAGGCGAAACATTACATGAGTCTCATTAGCTCAATGGTCAAGCGTCATCTATGCGAAACACTACATGAGTCTCATTAGCTCAATGGTCAAGCGTCATCTAGGCGAAACATTACATGAGTCTCATTAGCTCAATGGTCAAGCATCATCTAGGCGAAACATTACATGAGTCTCATTAGCTCAATGGTCAAGCGTCATCTAGGCGAAACATTACATGAGTCTCATTAGCTCAATGGTAAAGCGTCGTCTATGCGAAACATTACATGAGTCTCATTAGCTCAATGGTCAAGCGTCATCTAGGCGAAACATTACATGAGTCTCATTAGCTCAATGGTCAAGCGTCATCTAGGCGAAACATTACATGAGTCTCATTAGCTCAATGGTCAAGCGTCATCTATGCGAAACATTACATGAGTCTCATTAGCTCAATGGTCAAGCGTCATCTATGCGAAACATTACATGAGTCTCATTAGCTCAATGGTCAAGCGTCATCTAGGCGAAACATTACATGAGTCTCATTAGCTCAATGGTCAAGCGTCATCTAGGCGAAACATTACATGAGTCTCATTAGCTCAATGGTCAAGCGTCATCTATGCGAAACATTACATGAGTCTCATTAGCTCAATGGTCAAGCGTCATCTAGGCGAAACATTACATGAGTCTCATTAGCTCAATGGTCAAGCGTCATCTAGGCGAAACATTACATGAGTCTCATTAGCTCAATGGTCAAGCGTCATCTATGCGAAACATTACATGAGTCTCATTAGCTCAATGGTCAAGCGTCATCTAGGCGAAACATTACATGAGTCTCATTAGCTCAATGGTCAAGCGTCATCTATGCGAAACATTACATGAGTCTCATTAGCTCAATGGTCAAGCGTCATCTAGGCGAAACATTACATGAGTCTCATTAGCTCAATGGTCAAGCGTCATCTAGGCGAAACATTACATGAGTCTCATTAGCTCAATGGTCAAGCGTCGTCTATGCGAAACATTACATGAGTCTCATTAGCTCAATGGTCAAGCGTCATCTATGCGAAACATTACATGAGTCTCATTAGCTCAATGGTCAAGCGTCATCTAGGCGAAACATTACATGAGTCTCATTAGCTCAATGGTCAAGCGTCATCTAGGCGAAACATTACATGAGTCTCATTAGCTCAATGGTCAAGCGTCATCTAGGCGAAACATTACATGAGTCTCATTAGCTCAATGGTCAAGCGTCATCTAGGCGAAACATTACATGAGTCTCATTAGCTCAATGGTCAAGCGTCATCTAGGCGAAACACTACATGAGTCTCATTAGCTCAATGGTAAAGCGTCTTCTATGCGAAACACTACACAGAGTTTGTTTCTTGTAGTGATACATGGAGACTTGTATTCAGTGGCTAGCCAGCAAGGGACTTTGAGGAGGCATACAGGCTCATCGGTGTATGTACACGCCCTCATAGATCCCGAGAGATATAGGTAACTTATTTCTTTTAATGTTAGTTTATTACTTGATTTGTTTCGCTTTGACAAAATGTGTAGGATCATATATTACGTATAATTCAATAAACAAACAGAGCAGGCCCTCACAAGACGGTTCCTACAAGAGCCGCCTGATCCGATGCTACTCAGTGTGGTGTAGTGTTCAAGTGGTAACGCGCTTGACTACCAATCCGAAGGTCCTGGGTTCAAATCCCCGTCTCTCCAGGAAATTTTAGAGACCCTTTTCAGTGTCTCCCAATCGCACCTCCTCTCCACCCAGGGGTTAAAATGGGTACCTGTGAGGGTCACTAGCCGGTATGGCGGTTGCATGATTGCGCTATACGTTAGCAGTACTCAATATTGTAGGCGAATGACACAGGGGACTAAATGTACAGTCGGCTGAGCGGTCATTCGGACTGAAAGTAGACTATAACTAGGTACTTTACATTTTTACTCTGCTTGCAAAGCAGTGGAAGGGTTAACTAGGACCAATGCCTGGTGAGTACACTAGTATATAGTATAATGGAGAAAGGGAGAAAAACCATGGACGAACATCTTAGAGAGAGAACTGGCATTTATCGACATCTGATGGGGTCAATATATAATAGAACCCCTCTAATGCGACCACTTAATGAATCAACATCCCTGTCTTTATAAGCAGGTGATTGCTTAATGCAGGACAAAAGTAATGCAGAAAGCTCCTCTAGGAACTTTCTGCATTACTTTTGTCCTGCATTAAGCTGCCACCTGCTTCTAGCACCCAGAATTATACCTCTTTTAGGTGGTCGCATTAGCGGTGTTTTACTGTATAAAATAGCAGCTCAAAAGTTAAAAACTAAACTCATTATGAGCTTAATGTGTTCTCTTAAAGGCAGATGATAGTTTCATGGTTACTTTCGTCCTGCATTAAGCAGCAACCACTTGGTGTTACATTTATGTTTAACCCTTCGCTTGCTGAATTTTAAAATACAGTCATGCCCTGTTGTATAATTACATATATCTTCACTGTGTACAAGTATTTCGCTGTGCAATCACTGCTGAGGAGTGCACTGGTTGCACAATCAACTTGTAAATAGTGCAAACTCTGATGAGACAGCTCCTGCAGGAGCTGTCTCATCTGGGTTTTCACTATTTACAGGAACGTATATTGACATGAATAGCAAGCGAAGGGTTAATAACACAATGGTCGCTTTAGAGAGATTTTATTGTATCGAAAAATAAATTTCTAAACATTTTACATATACAGTTGAACTTCGATTTTAAACTTCAATGGACTAAACAAATTTGTTCGAGATAACAGAAGTTCGAGTTATCGGATTTCTAATCTGGACAATTTCTCGAGTTGACAGCTTAATGCAGGTGTAAAGTAATGATAAAAGTTCATTCATGAGCTTTTAACATAACTTTACACCGGCATTAAGCTTTCACATGTATTTCTAGATATACGCAGTGATATATTTAAGAGTAATTCTGTATTGTAAGTTTTAGGAGGACCGAACATTTAGTTTGAGTTATCTCGACGATCGAGTTACCCGAGTTCGAGATATCGAAGTTTAACTGTACCAAGTACCAAACAAACAATATTTCAGAATGAAGAAAATATTCCAATTAGGAAATTCATATGCTACATAAATACTTGAATAGCTCTGATCTAATATTTCGACCACTAAGGGCCTTTTTTGAAAAATGCCCTTAGGATTGTTTTCTTTGATTTATGGCTATATGCATGTAACAAAAAGGTGACGTGTATTTTGTCATTATAATCTTTCAAAAAAGGCTTTAGTTTGTTCTCTTTGATTGTATGGCTGAATGCATGTAACAAAACTGTTACGTGTATTTTGTCATGATAATCTTTGAAAAAGGCCCTTAGTGGTCGAAATATTAGATAATTAGAGAAAAGGAAAATTTCAGAATCTTGTAATTTGAAACCATTGTAATAGATAGAGCATTTGCTACAGGAGCAAATCCTTATTTATCAAAATGGTTTCACCAAGAGACTTTTACAGAGTCGTCAAAAGTCGTCAATATGAGGGAAAGGGTTAATCTACTTAAATGAAACCTAAAGGTGTCGTTAACCCTTATCGTACGGGAACCAGGTATATTGGACATTTGCAAACAGTGTAGACGCACGGGAACCAGGTATATTGGACATTTGCAAACAATGTAGACGTACGGGAACCAGGTATAAAAGACATTTGCAAACAGTGTAGACGTACGGGAACCAGGTATATTAGACATTTGCAAACAGTGTAGACGTACGGGAACCAGGTATGAAAGACATTTACAAACAGTGTAGACGTACGGGAACCAGGTATAAAAGACATTTACAAATAGTGTAGACGCACGGGAACCAGGTATAAAAGACATTTACAAATAGTGTAGACGCACGGGAACCAGGTACATGTATATTAGACATTTGCAAACAGCGTAGACGTACGGGAACCAGGTATAAAAGACATTTACAAACAGTGTAGACGTACGGGAACCAGGTATAAAGGACATTTACAAACAGTGTAGACGTACGGGAACCAGGTATATTGGACATTTGCAAACAGTGTAGACGTACGAGAACCAGGTATAAAGGACATTTACAAACAGTGTAGACGTACGGGAACCAGGTATATTAGACGTTTGCAAACAGTGTAGACGTACGGGAACCAGGTATGAAAGACATTTACAAACAGTGTAGACGTACGGGAACCAGGTATAAAGGACATTTGCAAACAGTGTAGACGTACGGGAACCAGGTATAAAGGACATTTGCAAACAGTGTAGACGTACGGGAACCAGGTATAAAAGACATTTACAAACAGTGTAGACGTACGGGAACCAGGTATGTTAGACATTTGCAAACAGTGTAGACGTACGGGAACCAGGTAAAAAATACATTTTACAACAGTGTATACCCTAATCAAAGGGTCCCTAAAGAAACCATGTGATCTGGGTCTGTAAAAAAATAATTATCTTCAGCGATATGTTTAAAAACAAATTAATTAGCCAGTTTTATTCAGCAGAATAAGGGTTAAACCAGGGCACTTGCTAGTTGTAGCCTTGCTACATGTATGTACATGTATTCATACGCATGGCGTGTTTCGATAGTTATGTCTACAAAGCAAAGTAGGGGACATATTTCGTTCACTCCGTTTCTTCTTTCTACATGTATTATTATTAATATTGAATTATTCTTTCTTATGATTCTTATTCTTGCTCTTAGACTTCTTATTCTTCTTCTTTTCTTGTCCGACTCATTTCTTGGTAATCAATTATCCGATCCTAATGAATCTGTACATGAAAATTGCTGGTCACTTGTAGATGTGCCATCAACTTTTGGTTTTTAAACTGATACCACGGTAAGTGATTCAAGTGAATGGTGTGCTCTATGGACCCCAACTCTCAATCGTAGTTATTTCGAAAATAAATAGTTACCATTGTAACTGTGTGCTGGTCTCTGATTGGTCGAAATGTTGACATTATTATATTTTGCTGAAAATTGTTAAAAAGGGGTATATGGGTACTCCGAACAGGTGTTGGTTACCATGGTAACCGGGTAATGCCATGTGATTGTGGATATTTAGATAGTTTGGTCATCAATACCTGTTGTTCGTTTCGTTTGGGGACACTCTGTAACGGAATTCTTTGTTTAGTAAGGTTAATAGAAAATATATGACATTACGTAAAATATCAACCAAAATCAAGGTACAATACACCTCCTCTCACGCTAACACCAATAGTGGGTCTCATTTAGCATCTGAATAGCAGGTGATAGCTTAATGCAGGACTTTCTGCATTACGTCCATCCAGCATTAAGCAACCACCTGCTTTTACGGACACATATGTTTATTCATTAAGTTGTCACTTTATACGGGCTTTACAGTATTTTAAAAAATTCGAAGATCTTCATGGGAAATATGTTTCCACATTGTCTCTTTCATATGCATTAGTAGTGGATTATTGGTTAATTCTGTCAGTAGTTGTCTTTTCATTTTGTTTCAAAGAATAAAATGAGTAGACTACTCTATATTGCATGAGTAATTTAATCTATCGCTATCCGATTTACAAATAAAATGTTATTTTATTATCAATAAGTGTTCCGATATATAAATTTCATCATATAATAACATTTAGTACATGATTAGTTGTGCAATCATCTCTAACAGAAACAAACTAACAATTATCACATACAAGACAAAAATCATTCGACTATGTCAAATTATGCAATATTCAGTTTATTGTCTTTTTGATAATATCATTTGACTATATCAAGTTATGCAAAATACAGTTTATTGTCTTTTAGATAATATCATTTGACAATGTCAGATTACATATTTTATTGTCTTTGTTTTTAGATAATGAACGTCACTTTGACAGTTCGTAAGAAATGGAGTATAGAATGCAATTCAGTGTCCGTTATAGAGAGGTTTTACTGTAAAACAAAATAAAAGTAAAAACCGAAACAAACGACGGAAACGATACGCATAAAGTTCATGGTAACTTCTTGAATATTGCAATATTAAAAGTCGATCTACTCTTTAATGTTTTACAGTCTGTCAGATGAAATATATTGATGTTGTTGACTTTTTGCACGCTGATGGAAAGTATATAAAAGTTCTATACATATTCATGAATACTTTGGATACGGATCAGGCCCACAGCCTTTGCTCAGCGTGCAATGAGCGAACAAAAACTGGGTAAAAAGTGTTAAAGTAATTTATGTGTTACTGTACTGTATTCTGTAACTCTGTACCTGTAATGTTTTTTATATATCTGATATGAACATGAATGTATATACATATGTGAATGTAATATTCTTGAATAAAATAAATAAATAAATAAAAAAAGCCGAGAGCTCGTTAATATGACACTTTATATAAACCTAGAATACTTCTCTCTTTTATTTTTGAACAATTACTTATGTTTCGTCTAAGGTCTTACGTTTGTTCATGTTAGAAATACAGCTCGATAACTCCAACTTCAAGGGACCATACAAATTAGTTCGAGATAACAGAAGTTTGAGTTATCCTATATCTAACCTGAACCATTTGTCAATGCCACAGCTTAATACAGGTCTAAAGTAATGCAGAAAACTCCTGTAGGAGCTTTCAGCATTACTTTAGACCTGTATTAAGCTGTAACATGTGTTTCTAGATATCTGTAGCGATACATTTTAGAGCAATTCTGTATTGTAAGTTTTGGAAGGACTGAACTTTTTGTTCGAGTTATCCCGAAGTTAGAGTTATCCGAGTTCGAGATATCGAAGTTCTACTGTATTAACATCATGGATATCTATTAGTTGATTTTTATCCAGGTATAAATCCATATGATTTAATGGTGTTGGTAGAAAATGTAGAGTCACATCTGTTTACAAGTCAATATGCTAATAGAGCACACCAAGATCAGACGGCTCCTGTAGGCATCCGTTCATAGAATCCAGAGATGTATATCCTGAATCATTGCTCATGTACGTTCACCTGTAGTGTTTTTTTAATTGCGTATATCGTCGGTAGCACCATATTTCAAATAACCATATTCAATTTCTGTAAAAGTACAAATATGAGTCATGCAGGGACGCCACATACAGAACAAACAACCGCCCCAACAACAACACAAGAAGACACAGCAAATTTACATAACTACCAAAAACATAAAGAAACGCACAAAGACAAAACAAACAAACACTATGGGGATGATGGAAGTACTGCCTTGGAAAGGTCAGTGAAAAAAGTCACTGGGGGGTTAACCTGGTTTAGGGGCGCCCAACCTCACACTTATTCCAACTCACCCTAAAAGACAAACAGTGTAAATAAACGTATCCCCTCTCCGGCTATGGCATGTGCATGTAAAACGAAAACATTTAAGTGAAACAAACTGTATCCACCTATCGCTAGTGTACTCAATGATTGAGCTGCAAACAGGGTAACTGAAATAAACGAAATAAAGGGTACGACAAAAACGAAATAGTAAGTCTCCTATCTATCTAATATAAAACTAATTTCTTGAGAACAAGAATGCCCAGGTTTACACGCTACAAACCGATTACTTTTGTGTGTTTTTGTATTGTATCAGTATTACGTCATTCCACTAGATGACATCCATATGGAGTTACAATCGACAAAACAAGTATGGCAGGGAGATATACTAGCTAACGGACAAGTGTAAACCCATGCTGCGATTTTTATGTGGCCATAAAATGAGATTATCATGAAATTAATTTTTATCAGAAAGTACAAATTTAACGTGTACAGTGAAAACCCTCTAAACCGAAATTTTAGTAAAACTTAGACAGGTTGATTCTTAATTCGGATTGAAAGTCATGCAGAAAGTTCTTTTGGGAGCTTTATACGTAGTTCACTCTGCATTATGCTCTCGCTTGTTTTACAGACGGGCGTAATACGTATTGTAACGTCCGGTTAAGAGGGGTTTTACAGTATTCAATTCGAGTGCACAAACACTGTGAATCACGTGTCTGATAAGAGATGCGAAATATCACTGTTCTAGTTAGGGATGAATTGAAACAGAAATATGAAACAATGTCAGCTCCAACGGGACACAGGGCACTTAGGAAACACGAGAATGAGTAGGAAATAGCGTGACAATAAAAATAACACTGCGTGATGCTTTGTTCTACATTGGCATTGCTTAGAAAACGGCAAACTACGGTCAATATTACACGTGACGTGTTTCAATGTAAAATAATGACATATTGAAATAATGTGTATGGTACATACTTGCCTTAAGCAACACTTAATTTGATCATATATTTGTGTATATAGGTTAAAGTAAAACCTCCATTTTATAGCAATATATTGTTATGGTTTTGTTCTTTTGCCGACAAAGGCGAATCCGTGAAACCTTTGCAAACAGTTTGGTGCCTAAGAAGACTACACAGGATCAAATTTGGTTGCCAATGGTTATGTTAGTGGTCAGAGCCACAGATAAAAGTACGTACCCAAATACTAAAATCGTCATTTCTCCACCAAACCCTATACTGTGACCACTCTTTAGAATTGTCTCGAAGGGGTTTGGTGGAGAAAATAAGGAATTATTCTTTAAAATGTTTAAATTTACGCACCTTATCTGGATATCTGTTGTACGTTTTGTGAACATAAAACAGATGGTACTTTTAATTACGTACTTTTAGTCAGGTGACTGCTTTATTCGGGGTTAAAGTCATACCGAAAGCTCCTCTAGGAGCTTTCCGTGTGACTTTCACCCAGCACGAAGTTGCCACCTTTCTCCGAAACCGATATTTATTCCAACCTTTAGAGAGGTTTTACTTTTATAAAGATAAAGCTCTTGAAGATTCGTGTATTTTTGTATAAATATGCATGAGTGAGGGAAAGGTGTATTTTTCATTATCACCGAGCAATAAAGGATTGAACGATGCATGTATAAGTCCATCCATACATATAACCTGTGTGTTATATAACGTATTTACCCGCCTTTGCCAGCCCTTAATTACACGAGTGTTATAGTATATCAGTGCTTAACCCTTCGCTTGCTATTCACGTCAATATACCTACCTGTAAATAGTGAAGACCCAGATGAGACAGCTCCTGCAGGAGCTGTCTCATCAGGGTCTGCACTATTTACAAGTTTATTGTGCAACGAATGCACTCCACAGCAGTGATTGCACAGAGAAATACTTGTACACAGTGGAGATATATGCAAATATACAACAGGGCATGGGTAAAGAAGGAGAAATGTATTTTAAAATTCAGCAAGCGAAGGGTTAACTATAGACTCAACTCAGTATAACATTTGTTAGAGTATTGTCATTGCTGACAATACACTCTGGTCTGGGTTGGCATTGTTTGCAAGTGACAGTGGCATGTGTGTGTAGAGTTGAAAGGGTACATGTGTAAATAGTGACACTGGAACTGGGAATATAATAAATTAGGAAGGGAGGTGATTCCCTGAGAGCAAAAATTGCAACACAAAAAGAGAAAATTGCAGACTCGGTTTTATTGAGTCTGTTCATGAACAGTAATTGAAAGTGCAACACTGCTCACGCCCGTAACCTACTAAAAGTTCAAGGTCTTTGATTTTTTTTAAACAATTGGTACGTATAGAAGATGGGCATCAATCGAAGTATTAAATAATATCCGATGTGTAAGTGATGTGTAATGGACACATAAAAGAACTAGTGCAAAAATACCAATAATAAGAATGGACCATTGCGCCCGGGATTCTCTGTATCCGCTCCTTCCTCTCTAGGGCGTCCAATTAGCCCATACTTGGCAGAAACGAACGTTAATTATCACAACTCACAAGTCCAACTTTTTGTAATGATGAAATATTATCAGTAAAATATAGTAATTTACGTCCCGTGCGCGTTGGTTTGCGGTTGGTCGATGGTTCTACTCCGGTGTCATTCTGTGCATGAAACAATGTAATATGTTTCTTGCACGAAAAAACCACACCTGTAATTAGCTAGACGCCATGATGTGACTGAAATATTGTCAAAGCGATGTAAGACTTTGATACAACAAACAAACGGAATATACTAATTTGATTATAGGATGTATTTAACCCTTTCGCTGCCAAACTCTGTCGTCTGCTAACTTTGTCGTCTGCTACAAATTTTCATTATTTTGATTTTCTTCATTTTTGTTCAAAAACATAGTAACAGTAACAAACAGTTTGGATCCTGATGAGACGCCGAGTTACTCAGCGTCTCATCTGGATCCACACTGTTTGCATAGGTAATCACAGATCCGGCATTGGCAGCGAAAGGGTTAATGAAATGACATACAAAGGTTTCATTGTAACATCCTTATCATTTACATAAGTGCAATTACATCGATTAATGTAATCATAATTATAATTTCTGTCAAACATTGAGTTTTGCGTTTTAAAGCGATATAACAAACTATGTTTATATTTTATACTGAAACCAAAATGAACTAATAGATCAAAACGACAATGATAAAATGTAACAGGTTTTATCATTTTAAACAGATATACTAGGTAAATACAGTTACTCCTGCAGGAGCTGTCTCATCAGGGTCTGCACTATTTACAAATTGATTGTGCAACCAGTACACTCCACAGCAGTGATTGCACAGAAAAAATAATTGTAGACAATGAAGATATATGTAATTAACAGGGCGTGGGTAAAGAAGAAGAAGTTATGTTTTAAAATTCAGCAAGAGAAGGGTTAAATACTATAGATTCTACTATGGCCAACAATTCGAGTGTCATTGTGCCATAATAAAATATTAAATCTAATACAATTAATATCCATGATGTCATTATTTCTTAAATGAATATTCACCGAGTAAAGGGTAAATGCAGTTATCTTCTTTAGCCTATTTCATGATAGAGATACAGTTTGACGTATTTGCAAGCAGAGTAGACCCATATCAGAATATTCAGTATTCAAAGGGTAACCAGTGCATGGTGTACAGTTTGAATATTTTGACTAGCGCTGCTTGAACAAAATAAACATCCACTAGAATAAACCACGCCAGTTTGAAATGGTGTTATAGTTCATTATCCCTGTTACTTCCACTTGGGGAGTCAACACACGAAACATCACATCTTCTTTAAACATACCAGCAAGTGACTTCAACAAATTGGTAATCAATGTGATAATAACTCTTTCAACCAAGGAAACATTGCACTGATATTTACAAACAGTGTAGATCAAGATCAGAGGGCTTCTGATCAGGGTATGCACTGTTTGTCATTCAAAATCATATAGTTCGTTAAAGCCTTTCCTACTGATTTGACTCGGTAGTTAAACACTAATTGGCTATTCTGCTCTGATAATTCGGGGTTGAAAAGGATAACGATTTACTTCATAAATACGACTGTTTACACCTTTGCAAACAGTGTACATCTATATTAGGCGGATCATGTAGGAGTCTTCTGGTTAGGGTCTGCTCTGTTTGCTTCCGATATAATACAGATATGATTCTACAGTTTCTGCAAAGGTCCAACAATACACTTATAAAAATATAACCCAGTAATATGCACGACGTCAATATTTCTTGCATGAATATTCATGGAGAAAATGGTTAAAAGAAATCAAATTGTAAGACCACTTACTAACACACTGAATCTAACGATGATATGACAATACTCGGGCTTGCTATCAGATAAATGCGAGAGCTAAACATCCTTCTGGTAGTCTTTTGATATAATAAGGATAGGTGTTAATAGCTCCAAGAAATAACATTAAACTATTTCCTTTATATAAACGCATTTTGACGTTTTGCACAAATGAGTAGATCCAGATCAGACGGATCATGTCAGGATCTGCTCTGTTTACCTATGAAATAATATAAATATAATTCTACATTTTCTGCTACGGTAAACTATTTCCATTGCCATAATGCCATTATTATAAATATTTAAGCTAATTAATATTAATGATGTCAGTATTCCTTACAAATTGTTGTTGAGGGAAAGGGAGATAGGCATACACACACTGTTATATAAATTACCACCTATCAAATCCATCGACTAACCCTTTGGTGTAATAAGCTGTGATACAATTGACAGTCAAATACCCATGGGAGAGCATGATTCTGTGATTGACAGACTCCATACATAAACCAATATTAATCAATCAAACAACAGTGTTTTATCAATATATAACCCAATAACCTAGTACGTATTATCAACCCACCCGTTGACATGTTCAGGTTGTCCAAATCTAACGTCCATCATGCTATCAAGGATATTTGTCATTACTCGTCTCCAATACGTTATAACATGATACTTTTTTCATGATTAACAATTTCCCTCATATAAATGCCCTTTTCACACCTTTACGCACAGAGTGGACCCAAATCAGGCGGCCCCTGAGCCGTCTGACCAGAGTCTGCTTGCTTATGAAATTATATAAACCTGATACTACACAATATCATTTTAAGATCTATGAAATTAACCATTTCACCGCCGCAGTAGCATAAATGCACCACGACAAATAGTGCAGTCCCAGATCAGACGCCGCCTTTTCAAGGCGGCGTCTGATCAGGGACGTTTCTATTTGTCTCAATCTCTATTTCTATATATGTGCATAATATGTACTTTATTCCTTTGAAATTTGCATTTTTTTTTATCTCATTTCCTTATTTTATTGCATTATTTAACAAACACGGATTGCAGACGACAATTAGAAATTTGGCGTCGAAAGGGTTATAGTAGTAAATATCTGTTCATTAGGGAAAGGGTTAAGAGGAAACATGTGCATAAATGCGTGAATACTTAACCTTATACGTCCTGTATATTCATGACAAAATTAATAACATCATTTATTTTATAATGGTACTATGAAATAAATGCATCTTTTATCGTGACAGAAACTGTAGAAGTATTATTGTATCAAATGAAACAGGGCAGACCCTTCACGCCTTTTGGAATAAAGTAAGTTGTTAGCGAAGCCATCTGATATAGGTCTATTCGGTTTGCAAATGCGTAACAAGGCGTCATGGTTATTTGTTAATCAGTGAAATGTTTAAATAATATGAAGCATTATTAAAAGTGTATCTATTGGACAGGACAAGTATACAAGTGCATTTCATATGAGTATACATCTGCTTTGCAAGACAAGAAACGAATAGATAGGTTTGCCACTGTGATATAACTGACGCTTCTCAGTTTCGTCTAATGAACTTGGTTTTATATAAAGTCGATCGTTTGGCAGAATATTGTTTTGACCTTAAAGGTTTGACGTAATTGTTCCCATGCTGATCTCAAAGACTGATAGATTTATAGAACAATGATTCTAAATAAAACTAACATTGTAATTTGACTCTTCAGACCAGAAATAGACACAGTATTACATGCAACTAAAATTGATTTAGCTTTAATGATGCACAGACTATTACTTTGTTAAGCAAACTGGCATTTCTAACTTTTAGCAAGGGGCATTTATAATAAAATCAGAGGTTCAAATAAGATGCATAAAAATTAAACGTTTTTCAACAATAGTTCCTTTATTTCTCCACCAAACCCTATACTGTGATCACTCTTTAGAATCGACTATAGAGTCGTCACAGTATAGGGTTTGGTGGAGAAAAAATGATGTTAGTAGTTGGGTACACACCGTTTTGTAATGCTAAGTAATGAACATTAGTACAAAATGGCACATTAGTTTCAGTAAGTGTAAATATATCAGTGATGTGAGGAGCTAAATATATCAGTGATGTGATGTGTGTATGCTTTATGCAACTAGTCCAATTTGTATCCTACGACACACCTTGGTGTTTGCTGATAGATGTGATAAATTTGCAGACACTGCTGTATTGCTGAACAGGGATAGAGTAACCCTTTGAAAAACAGACCCGCATACACTGATACTTGCAAATAATGAAGACCCAGATCAGAGGGTCCCTAGGAAAGCCTCTGATCAGCGTCTGCAATGTTTGTCATTCAAAATACAACAGTTTACATTATTTGAGAAATATAAAAAATTATCCAGACAGAAAAAATATATCATTACATACTCATTAATATCCTTTACAAGTTTGGTGTCCTTCAACGAATATGTAAGAAACATGTTTTATTCTGCGTTTTATTTTGCGTCTGACATCTGAAGACACATATCAAAGTCTAATTTCCGAACGTTATACTTAGCATTAAAACAGCATGTGTTCCTATCATTAATGTCTGATTGTCTCTAAATACCAGTAACCACCACATATTGTTTATTTCAAACCAGTCTACGACTATTGAACACCCTACTGTTTAAGTATATAACGGTTTGGCGTTCAAAGAGAAGTGGTTTTAAAAAGTACCCAATTGATAATGTTCAACAGCACAACAAACGAGTCGGTCATAATTCTAGTTGTGTATTCTGATCTTCAGTAAAACTCTTTACACAAGAAATTTTTTTAACCCTTTACTCCATAAATGCGCATGTATATGCATTAAGAAACAGAACCGAACCAGATCAGATTGCACTGGTAGGAGCTGTCTGATCAGGGACGGCTCTAGTTACTTATGAATTGATGTATTCTACAGTTTCGTCCATGACCAAATATTCATGTATTCATGTGCCATTATAAACATTAAAAAAATAAATCTAATTTGCAGTCATGATGCCATTATTACTTTTGAATATTCATGGAATAAAGGGTTGATAAAATAAATGTTAGGTCGTTTAGACGGGTGGCTGCTTAATGCACATCTAAAGTGTTACAGAAAGCTCCTTCTGGAGCTTTCTGTATGTCTCTCATCCTGAATTAAAATGCCACATGTCCATACGCCCTGTATTCATACTGCATTTGCAAACAGAGTAGACCCAGATCAGACCACTCCTATAGGAGCCGTCTGATCAGTGTCTGCTCTGTTTACTAATGGAATTTGATAGATCTGTTTTGTAACAGTCTAATATGGTTACAATTGTCCACCTTTCATATTTCATTTCAACTATTTTGTCCATGACTATGCAGTAGGAATTGAAATATGAAATAAACATATAACAGGGAAAGGGGTAAACTGTGGATATGAATAACTAAGTGGAAATTAAACATAGGTCAAGTAACCGTCAACTATTTGATAGTAAGAAATGTCACTGATTTCTAAGTGTCTTACAGAAACATATCCTAGACAGGATATAGCAGTGGTTTTACAAATATGATAATGATCTATCATACACTCGTTTTAGTCCAAAATGTGTCTGTCTAAGAAATGTCACGTAGATGTAATGAATATATACATAAGTAAGTTGTTTATACGTGTCTGCAATGCAATATGAAGGGTTAGCGACACGGCTGAAAACGAATAAAGATTGGTACATTAATTAAGTATGTGTCTGGTAAATTATTGAAATATGCATCCGTTCATCTACCAACTTGGACAGATAAAGGTATGCATAACATATAAACCTGACTGGTAGTATTTGTAATTGTCCTCCAAAATTGACCTGAGACTCGTACATTTTCCGTTTATTATAGTCGGTACCTTTCGGATAAATTTACGAATGTATAAGAATTCCTTACAGTAATACATTCCTCATGGAACATGATTATTACCGACTTTTTGTTTTGCTATTTTTGTCACATAACATTACGAACAATCCCGATAAACACGCCGAAGATTAATCGAGTCTCGGGTCAAATTGGGAGAGTAATACCATAGTACGGTATTATGTTGTTGTAGCATCAACAGTGACTTGGTTACTAAGCCGTATAGCTTATGCAAGCCGTAGAGATTATTTAAAAGCTCGGCTTAATTAGTACACTACCGAACATATCAGCAGTTCAGAAAAGTAATTTCCAACATAAATCCCATTTTCCATTAATAATGATAAATATCATTACTACTATCATCATCATCATCATCATCATCATCATCATCATCATCATCATCATCATCGTCATCATCAATCATCATCATCATCACATGTATCAACGAAACGCTTAATAAATAATATAATTTTATTCTGCAGTTTCTGATATTGCAAAACGTTCGTATGTACATATGACATTTTAGGAATTCATCTAATTTATATTATTGATGTCATTAACATTTACTTCGACTTATCCCGAAGATCGAGTTATCCGAGTTCGAGATATCGATGTTCAATTTTATATTGAAAGATACGTGATGATACGTGCAATCTGGAAAATATAGTGTGACCTCAATAACTTCAATTCGGCACAGTTACACAAGGATCGATCAAAACAATGATAAAACAAAGCTGGCATAGACATCACGGGCAGAAACATTACAAACCATTCAGCTCGGGTCACAATGTGTACTGCATTGTAAAATAATAAGTTCAGTGACAAGGCAAGCATACATGTAACAGTAGCGCTGCTCATGCATACAAAAGAGAGAAATTTAAAATTTTGAATTACATGTCGATTGAGTAACGGTTTGAAACCAGCAATACGAGAAATGTCCAGTCAGAGACCACGACCCTGGACAGATCGGCGGTAAATAATCTTGTACATGTTGGTGATAAAACGCAAACCCCAAACTATTCCCTTCAGTCCTCGTTGAATAAGAAAGTCGAAGAATTCGAGGGCTTCGTGCATGCTCAGTGCCCCGTAAACCAAGCCCTCGAGATGCACAAAACCCAGACAATACACTGACTACCCATGTCCCGAAATGTGTGAAAAATGATTAATGACGGAAAGAGATGGGTAATCGATGTGTAATTGGAAATTGTGCCTTTCGTTTCTACTATGTATACTTGTCATGATGCATTTTGTACAGTAAAACCTCTCTATAACTGTCACTAAATTACACCAAGTATTTTGTGTTAGAGGCAGGTGGCTGCTTAAAGCAAGGTTAAAGTAAAACAGAACGCTCCTGTAAGAGCGTTCTGTTTTTACGTTCTCCTTGCGTTAAGCAGCCACCTGCCCTAAATACCAACTAATTAATATAATTTAGTGGTCGTTTGTTTATCAAGTTATCAAGTTTCATTGTCATTACACAATTTAACCCCATGGTTTCTACACATCTCTTCCAGTCAAACCAAACCGTTGCAGCGCGAGCTTTAATACAAACTACCATATAAATAAATCACGTAAGATGGGCTGAGTTTAAAACAATCACTCACATGCGCAGTGCCCCGTAAACCATTCATGACTAATTCTCTGACTCTAAGTGAATTACGAATGAAAGCCTCGCCAAACCTCGAACTCTTAACAATTAAATCGGGCATATTTTTCAAATATCCGGCTTGATGATTGGTCGAAAATCTTTGCCAAATTCTAATGAATATTAATTAAATAAGCACACATGTATTAAACTTTAAATGATCAAAATAATTTCCACGACAAACAGAGCAAATTCTGATCAAAGGACTGTCACCTGAGCTGGATATACACTGTTTGAAAATGTCGTATATGGTCGGTTCTCGATTATTGTCACAATTGATCGTAAAATGAAGGCTTTTCCAGTTGCTGAACGTATGCGGTATATACCTTACATTTATTATGTCGTCTCTTGTGCTGCTCCTATGCGAACTTGCGGCATTACATTTGTCCTGCATTAAGCAACCACCTGTATTTTAAGACTCCTGTATTCAATAAATCAATCAGAGCCTCAGATAAGATGCGTACATTAAACTATGTTCAAGTATAACTTCTTTATTTCTCCATCAATTCCTATGTTTTGACCACTTCTTTAGAATGGAATCTTCGAGACGATTCTAAAGAGTGGTCACAACATAGGATTTGGTGGAGAAATAACTGTTTTAGAGTTTATACAAGCACTTTTATCTGTAGATGTGCATGAATTGCAGCTTCAAAAATGTTCTACTGTATTTAGCACTTCGCTTGCTATTCACGTCAATATACCTACCTGTAAATAGTGAAGACCCAGATGAGACAGCTCATGCAGGAGCTGTCTCATCAAGGTCTGTGTACTATTTACAAGTTGAATGTGCAACCAGTGCACTCCACAGCAGTGATTTCAAGGCGAAATACTTGTACACAGTGAAGATATATGTAATTATACAACAGGGCATGGGTAAAGAAGGAGACATGTATTTTAAAATTCAGCAAGAGAAGGGTTAGAATAGTGTTATTTTGTATGGTTTAGTGTTTAACATTTAGCCTGCTGAGCAAATTATATTTAAATAATTTTTCACCTACTACATTTTCAAGATTCAAGTTATAATCAACGTGCCTACTAAAATGCAATCAAGGTGTCAAAACAGTTTGGATCCTGATGAGACGCCGATATCCAAATTGTTTGTATATGTATTCACCTATCCGCCCATAGCAGGCTAAAGGTTAAACACACGTCCAATATCACACTTATCCTACCTGCACGGAACATACAGAAAAAGATCTGTTCGTAAAACACTATGCCCCGATATGATATTTAACCTTGATGTATGTCATTGACTTAAAGAAGTCACCCTAAACTATTCGCATCCATACGCTGAACATGCACGCAACGTTTGAAGTATGTATGCGCAATGGTGACAGGATTATCGCCAACATTAAAGTTGGGACCAATCAGACATACCAATCAACAGACAGAGCAAAACAATACCCCCACCCTGTGATCGGGGTGGGGCATAAAAAGGATTCGTTCAACACATGAACTGCAATAATACTATATAATATTAATTTCATTTAATATCTTAAATAATTTTTCTACGATAACATATAACTATATGTTTTCCTTTCAGTGGTTGAGTGGTCAAAGATGCTGACTTTCTATCACCTAAATATTGTGAGTTAGAAAAACACAGTCGGGTACTTTGGATAGTTTATGCGAGGTAGCCGTCAATCGTAGGTTACGTTTCGTCTATGCTTTTATTCGGCTGTTTTCAACACATTGAATGATGTTGAGTCAACGCTTGAAGTTTCATGCCGTAGGTGGATATATATACATAGTTTCAGTTGTAATATTAACCTAGCAGTTTTTGCTTGAAATTAATTTTGTATTTATCATATAACAAGTTAAACATTGACATTAGATACATACATATTTTCTTTATGACATGATTAGGCTTCTGATGGCGGATGACTGAGTGATCACCTATGCAAACGGTCTGGATCCAGATGAATAAATCGACGTTTCATCAGGATCCAAACTGTTTGATACTCTGAACGCCTTGTTGAAAGGAACTGTAAGATCCATCAACTGTAACAATGAAGTCGTTGTTCTATCTACTAGGCTAAAGGTTAAACAGACCTTTATGATGCAATGCCGCCACATCAGATGTATTGGTTTGTATATTATTAATGGAGTATGCGCTATCAATTTTGAGATATGAAATAAAAAAAAAATATCGGAGATTGTAACATATGTTTGATCTCTTTCTATGTATTATATGTCATATCTAAACTGATGAATTCATATTAAATGCATTGAACTAAATACTAGGTAATGTGATAAGAGTACTTAATCCCTTGTTATTATGAAATTGATATGCGATTGCTTTCCATAATGGCCTTAACCCAATCTCTCATATTGGTGACTTTTGACAACTCTGTAAACGTCACTGTATGAAACCACTTTGATCAACAGAGCATTTGCTTCATAGGAGCAAATGCTCTATTTATCACAATGGTTTCAATACTACTCATTTGTAAAAATTGCATTTTCTCTAATAATTGTTCCTTTTGGGTAGATTTACACAAATAAGTTGAGTCTAAAAATAACCTATGATGTAATGGGTTAAGTAAAACAAAAACGCACATATTATGTGATCAGATAATCATTGACATCCCTCTGTCCCTTTTCTTCTTCTATGGTCAGCATAGTGAATGATTTTGGTTTTACAGCACTGCTACACAACCTTCATCCTGCACTAATAGGCAATCACCTGCCTAAAACGATTTTAATTCTTCTTCACCAAAATTCTGGTTCAGAGGATTTTTACTGTAATTATTGCATAGTAAAGACTAGCTAATTCGAGCACTCAAAGGAAATTTTCCGATGATTTTTGCAGAATATGTGGTAGCTTAATTCGGGACAAGAGTAATACTTAAAGCTCCTATATGCATCTTAGTAAGCAAAAACCTGCTTAATATTTTACTCCATAAATACGCCTATCCATGCCTTTGCAAACAGAGTAGACACATATCAGACGACTCCAGTAGGCTTGCTCTGTTTGATATGAAATAATATAGATCTGATTCTACAGTTTCTGTCGTGGCCAAAATTCCCTGTGTTCGTGTGCCAATAAAAATAAAATAGTAAAATCAATATTCATGACGTTACGATTTTGTACATAAATATTTATGAAGTAAGGGGTTAAATGATGCGATCGCTTTAGAAACTCTACTGTTATTGAGATCAAATTGAATGTTGTCAGATAGCAATCATCAAAGGTAGTGTTTAATAGCATCCACCCTATTTGTAGACAAGATTAAACAATCAAGCTATTCGGAGATCCTAGACTATCAATTGAAATGAATACTCAAATATAAATATTTTCTGCAGTTCATCAATACATTGTAAAAAAACAACCGGTTCATGTCTTAATACTATTGTTATTTCAAGAACGTCATGGTACAAGTAAATCTGCATCTACTTAGTTGGACACGAAATGTTTTGTATCCGCCATAGATTTTCGCTTTTCGTTCTAATCATTTTTTTACCATGCCTACATGTATCAATTTCACATCTCTTTTCTTTCCCAATTTAACAGATAGATATTTCAAGCATCCATTCACTTTGAAAAGATGTTCATTTCGATGTATTTCTAATGTTTATCATTCGTTGTGATGAACATCTGCTTTTGTAAAGTACTATATACTAAGGAGAGGAACTTCAGCTAACAACTTTCATTCCAATCCTTATCAGACTCCATGTGAATTTATGCATGTTGAAAATTGACAAAAATAAAATGCATTTAAACCAAAAGTAGTGTTAACCCTTTCACTGCCGAATGTCACAAAAATACACCACGACAAATAGTGCAGTCCAAATCAGACGTCGCCTTGTCAAGGCGGCGTCTGATCAGGGACATCACTTTTTGTCTCAAACTCTTCTTATATATCTGTACATTATTCCGTTGAACATAGCATCTATTTATCTTATTTCTTTATTTTACCGAATGATTTAAAAAAAAAATGAACTGCAGACGACAATTAGAAATTTGGCGCCGAAAGGGTTAAGAAGCGTGACGAGAAACATAACCCATTGCGTGTATTGTTATAAAAGCATTGTATGAATAAAAAATACTTAATACTCACCCCATGTAGGAGAAGGATCTGCTCTGTCTGCTTATTGGCGTACATATCTGTGATTCTAGTTTCTGCCAATATAAAATAATCCTGTGCTAATGTACCATTATAAAAAAGATCGGCTAGTAAATATGCACCATGTCATTGCTTTTTACATGATTATTAAACAAGTATCGGGTTAAACTCAACTTGATTGGCCATGTTTCATAATCTAAAATGTATACGTTACATTTATGTGTAAAACACCCTTCACCTGTTACCACAGGTAAATCACTCAAGTTGCTCTTCACTAGGGCGATTCCTATGCCTCCGTGTTAAACCTTGTTTACATAATTTTTCATTTACTACATTTTTAAATGTCAAGCTATAATCAGATTACCTACCGAAATGTAATGAGGATTTTAAAACAGTTTGAATCTCGATCACACTTTTGACAAACTTTGACAAGTGTGAAATAGCTTAGATCCTTATGAGACGCCGAGTAGCTCTGCGTCTCATCTGGATCCAAACAGTGTGCAAATGAAATCATGGATCCACCGGCAGCACACTAAATGTTAAGATAATCGTGCTTTATATTATTGTACACATATAAAATATACTCAAGCAAATCACTGTTATTCTTTAATATGTTTCAAATATTCTAATTATGTTTTTGTGGAATACCTTTGCCAGAAGATCTCATTGAAGATAGGGTGTTGATCACAGTGCGTTTCACTCATTCAATAAAGTATTGCATTAATTCAGTAATATATTCAATAATTCATTTCTAAATCGTTTTCTTGAACAACAAGACATGAGGTTTAAATTACAAAACGTATTCCGTTAGCATCGGTTGGAATGTACATTCAGGCATATCTTAAGAGTTCAGCAACATACTGAAGTCTTATTTGTAGTTGTTGCTAGAGGGAATGATCGCCTTTTTAACGTTTGGGTTTACAAAGGAGTTACAAAATTGTATTTATGGAGTATTGGGTAAAAGGTAACGAAACGAAATGAGCATCTCGTTGTTAAATCATTGGTGAGAGTCAAATAATTTGTTTGGCAATCGGCGCCTGATATATTTCCAACCTGACCATGTTTAGGGATGGACAGTCACGACACAGACGGGACTATTTTATAAAAGCCGACTCAAAGGCACACGTCGTTTCGTTACACAATATCAGTTTGTTATTGCGATTTGTCTAACTGGTCTGTCTATAACAGATTAGTACTTTGATATACGTGAAGTAAATAGAAGTTTCTAATGTGCCCGTTCTGTCATGTCACGAATGACTGATAAGAGATCCAGTACACGCTAACAATAAATTAAATAACTAGGAGCATTTTATACCATTTAACATTTAGTCTGCTTTGGGCGGATGAGTGATTACCTATGCAAACAGTCTGGACCAAGATGAGACGCCGAGTAACTCGGCGTCTCATCAGGATCCAAACTGTTTGACACCCTGATTGCATTTTGGTAGACACATTTATTATAGCTTATAATTTGAAAATGCAGTAGGGAAACATTCTGTAAAAATAATTTGCTCAGCAGGCTAAAGGTTAACTCAGTTACAAGTGTATACTAATTGTTTCATCAGGCACTTTACTTATAATTAATAACCAAATGAATTCCATTAGAAAGGCAACCTGTTTTAATTGGAATTCTCGATATGTAACATAAACATAAACAAGCATAGGAAAGCATCGTAAACTTGGGACAACTAATAACCTTGTGGCTTCTAATTTGGAATATCTGGTGACATAAACCGAAAAATACTACATCAAATGTATGGTTCACTTACTGGTGGTAATTGCCAATTGTCCAAAATGGAATCCGGGCTCAAATGTGTATTAAAACTAAAGCAAACAGACAATGTAACACAATTATGTAGATGCATCACGTTGGTATATTTCTGCCTAATTAAAAGTATGCGTTGGTTTTAAAGATATGAGTATTTTAATGACGGTACCACCTAAAATCCGTTTTAACATGCTATTATTTTATGTGACATCAATGGCCGTTACTTGATTTCTTTACCCTGGAAAATTCCTTTTCCTAGTAAAGTCCAGTGAAACTTGTTTCATAGACAGTTGATAACTGGATAGTAATAAATATAAACATACATTTACTGTATCAATGAACCAATTTTGCAGAAGATAAAAACTACTGCGCAGGTTAAGTAGGTGTTTGCAATATGCTACTCATAAACAATTCATAATAGACTTTGAGCAACCATTCTTATTAATCATAATATGTGCTGTTTATTTTATTACAAGTTTATTATCAATTAATAAAATTAATATGTACAGCTTTACATCCATGTTGAAAGCATATTTTCATTTCATTGATTTATCAATTGATTGGGTGTTTAAAACAGTTAATCAAAAGCGAAAAATGCGTTTTGAAAGTTAAAACAATATGCAGTGACAGTGGCTTAACGGGGGTTTTGGCGCTTTCTTTAAATGCTGATAAATCAAATACCAATGAATAGTTTGGGACAAAATTTGGACACTATAGTGCAACATGTCTCTACTAGGCTATATACATTGTACTTTTGATTTAGCAATATTGACAGAAATAGGCTAAATTGCATATTTAACCCGGTTCCAGGTTTTTATGACACCATGCACGTACTACAATATCCTATGTGTTTTCTTTAGTGCATCATCAATATGTACAATGTGTTTATTAGTGTACACGCTTATTTTATTGTCACGACAAGGACAGGCTAACAGTATCGGACAGCTGGCTCAAAGGTATACCACTGCATACGATCAATTGGTTCGGTCCAAAAACAACACAGAGATAAGTGTTGACAGCAGAGTACTTAAAGATCGTTTTTTGGACTTTGTCCAATAAGTGTTTATTACCTTGAGTCTAGACGAGTGGTAGTGTTGCCAAATTATTGGTCTGAAGTGAAACGTTGTGGAAGATTGTGTTTAATGGCCAGTTAGGATAAGACAAGTCATACATAGAAGTAATCAGATGACAACTGATAAACATCTACATCAGTTCACCGATGGACTTCACTGTGTCAGTATTAAAATTACACAGTCAATTTGTAAAGCACATGAGGCAACATACAACCGAACATGCCCATATGGAACCATATATTGAATTAAAATGGGACCGATAAGAACATATGGTTGTTTGACCCATTCCCTCATAGGCTATTTTTATACCCAGCCTCTTTGAATAAACGTATCGAGAAGGAGCATGCACTAACAAAAACGGAAATCTTAGAACTGTGTGGTTTCGAAACCATTGTGATAAATGGACCATTTGCTCCTTTACGAGCAAATGATCTACTTATCGCAATGGTTTCAAATAGTGACTTTTTACAGAGGCGTCAAAAGTCTTCATTGTGAGGGAATGGGTTAATACGGGATTAAAGTAGTACCGTAGCAGAATGCTCCTAGATGATTTTATTTATTTGGAACTATACTTGTTTTGGGTGGTTGTTATGAATAAGTTTCATTGCCATTACCATGTGTTATGAAATACATTAACGTGATCAGTCTTAACATACATTGCAGAACATCGGGGATTCATAGATGATTTTATTTATTTGGAACTATACTTGTTTTGGGTGGTTGTTATGAATAAGTTTCATTGCCATTACCATGTGTTATGAAATACATTAACGTGATCAGTCTTAACATACATTGCAGAACATCGGGGATTCATATATATTATATGATTGGTTTGTTTGCATCGGGATTTTACACGACTTGAAAAATATTTCGGTCAAATCGCGACGTCGATCTAATTACACATCGTTACACCTGGGATATCCGGATTGTATTGCATATACTAGATAGAATCTTTATTTACATCTCATCAATGCACATTCAGCAAATATAAAAACATATACAATAAACATTTCAAATAGTGCATAGCCATTCCATAAAGGAATTAAAAGAGATGGTAAAAATGACATTGCATGCCATATATAACACATATGTTTATAACATCACAGTATGACACAAATAAAATCGGATCACTGCAAATTGCAAAACTGATCCAATATACCAAAACGGTCTAAAAAATAGTATAAAATGAAACAAGAATATGTTCAAAATCTACACCTGGTAAGAAAACTTAAAGATCAAAATGATATGATACTATATCATATAAAACATATCCGGAATATCAGATACCTAAAAAAATAAATAATAATAACAGTCTATTTACAAAGTGAAACTTGCCGTCTCTGTAAAATGTAAAAGCAGGTTTTGGCACAGTCCCTTATCACGTCTGTGTTGGAAAACAGAAACACATATTTATTAAAATCATCTAAGTCTAAGAAATCTTGACTAAAAGTACACGCTTTTCTAAACAACTCTTCCCTTAAATCACTGTACATATGGCATTTCAAAATCACATGCATTTCACTTTCTACTGTACTGTCCAGACAAAATGGGCAAACTCTACTCTCTTCACTAAGACCCTCATAACGGCCAGTTTCAATCCGAATTGGAGCAACACCCAATCTAAATTTACAAAAAGCCGACCGTTGCAAAGGCGGGAGTACCATTTTACAGTATTGCTCTGTAGAGAAGTTGAATTTAAAACTCTTGTACAATCTAAGCTTGTTACGACCACGGCCAGATGTGCCAACATAACTGTTAATTCTACGCAGCCAGTTACTAATGAAATTACCAACCGTTTTAGTCTCAACAATTTGAGAAAATGACCGAGCGATCGGATATTCCAAACGACAGTATATATTCAAGTCGTTCTCATAAAAATATGACTGAACTTTATAGTACCAATTTTTACAAGAACGATTTGATTTTCTATATGACCAAAGTGCCACGTGCTTATCAACCCTTAACCTCTCCATACACGATAAATATGACCAGTACAAAGCAATACATTTCCACTAGTGTGCACCAATTGGTACCAATGTTACCTGCAAGTTCAAAGCAACACTTGAGCCAAATGTTGTCTCAGGTCCTCCAGATGCAATAGTCGTTTGTTAGAACTTGTGATAAGTTCAGTCATACACGTCATAAAAGTTCAGTGAGATGACTTTCAGTTATTTAACCCTTTTCCAGCATATGCTAATTTTAGATCCAGCCTCTTTCATTGATTAAATCCGTCAACAAGGAGCATTTACTAGAGAACAGGAAACATTTAGAATTGTGTAGTTTTGAAACCATTGTGATAAATAGAGTATCAAATTTAATGCTTTATTTATAATAATGGTTTCAAAAAATGACTTTTACAGAGGCGTCAATATAATGGAATGGGTTAGCATATAGAGAGCTTGTTCTTGAAAGGATCCTGCTTACGAAAGGAAATGTATACTTACAACCATTCTGTAACCCTTGATTCAGTGAACATCGATCTGTATGCGAGTATGTGTGGGTGCACTTATTATGCCGTCATGATATGCAGACGTGCTTGGCATAGGCGCACATTAGAATATAGCATTTAATTTGTATCTTAAAAAAGATGTCATTATCTGAACAAAAAGTGTTGCATGAGGCAAAACGTGTTCAAGCGATTACCTTTCTCTTGCGGAGATTATATGCTTGGTCGCGCACGACGAATTAGACCATTGCAACTGACGTAAAAGTCAGCTAATTGCAATATGAAACGTAATCATCTATATACTGATAGGGGCCGTCTGTTTGGCGTCTACTACGTTTGCAATGGCGTAGAAAAGGGGTATCTATGGTGTAGGATATATTACCATAGTGAGAATTTCAATTATGTGATCACTTATATACTCGTCACTATCGACATTTAAAACAGATGGCACTTTAATGCATGGTAAAATTCAAGGCTTCAGCCCTGCTGTAAGCAGTTGTTTACCTAAATTGGTCTAAAGTCTTCTATATTTTAAATTCAAATAATCGGGATATTACTATATATTACACGTGTGGTGAATACACTGATTTGTTATTATCAAGTAATAAATACAGTAAAACCTCGCTATAACGATCATTAAATTACATCAAGTAATTTGTGTTCAACGCAGGTGGATGCTTAAAGCAAGGTGAAAGTAAAACATAACGCTCCTATACGAGCGTTCTGTTTTACTTTCACCTTGCTTTAAGCAACCAACTGCCCACTATACCAACTATTTAACACAATTTAGTGGTCGTTATTGAGAGGTTTTACTGTAATTGTCAAATTTACTGGAAGGTAATGGTCAAATGAACTTGAATATTAATCTACCGGACAGCGTTCGTCATCAGCAACATTATGATCGTCCGTTGAAGTTTTGAAACAATAGTTTCTCACACTATAAAACTCATTTTATCATGCAAACACTTCATTGACAATGCATTTAATAGAGCTACACGGTAATAACGCAACTGGTTCAATTTGTTTTGAATACACGAAGTCAATGTTGTTGTTGCAATAATATTAAGCAGCATTCCAAAATGCACGTTACCAGCGGATTTCCTGTGACAATGTTGTCTGATGTTGATATGTGATACAAATAATGTCCGACACGCATCATTAGTGGTTAGTGACAAAATCCATTCGACAGTGGTAAGGCTATATGTGTTTGTGATGTTTGTGTCCAGTTATTTGGCCTAGACACGTATTTGACACTTTCGGATACACATACATGGTTCAAAGGCAAAGGTAAGATATCTTCCCACAAGATAATGATGATGATGATGATGTGGCTTGGTAGGTCAGTCGGTAGAGTGTTGGCATGGTAAGCCAGAGGCCCTGGGTTCGAGTCCCAGTCGAGTCACAACTTTGGCACCATGTTACATTACTACATTCACTATTTCCGTCATTTCCCTTTTCACTACTTTGTAAACAGAGTAGACCATGATCTGATCAAACGGCCTCTATTTTATGAAATTATAATAGTATAGTTTCTACCAAGACAAAAACAGCTTGTATACATATGCCATTATAAAACTGAGTGAGAAGGGGCGTGAGTAGTGTTGCACTTTTAATTACTACTCATGAACATGCTCAATACAACTGAGTCTGCAATTTACTCTTTAAGCATTGCTACTTTTGCTTTCGAAGCATCTCCTACATTCAGACTACAGCAGAACCCATGTAATGCGACAATTAATGAATGAACATGGATGTCTCTATAAACAGGTGGTTGTTTGATGCAGGACAGAAGAAATACAGAAAGTTCCTCTATGAGCTTTCTGCATTACTTTTGTCCTGCATTAAGGTACGACCTGCATGAAGCATCTATAATTATACTTCTTTTAGGTGGTCGCATTAGCGGGGTTTTACTGTATTTCTAAATATGCTTGGTGTCATTATCTCGTACAGTGATAGTCAACAGGGAAACTGTTACTACTTCTTTGATTTCGTACGTGTGAGATAGTGATTGTGGTGACATTGAGCAGCAGGATCACATGTTGTATGGCACATAGAGGAAATAGGATTTCCATGCACAACTGCACAAAGTACACATTCTGTTTAAGTAATCAACAGTAAATTAGATCAACCTAGTACAGTGCTCCCTCTCTACAACGACACCCTTTGGGATACGAATATTGTATGTGTTGTTCAGAGGGAGTTGTTATAGGGAGGGAAAATCAAACATAATTAGCTTGTTTGCAGATCCCCAGATAAGGTGCATTTCGAGAACTAAAACCGTTATGCCTCAATCAAACCGTATGCTGTGTCCACTCTTTAGAATCGTCACAAAGTGACGATTCTAAAGAGTGGTCACAACATAGGGTTTGATGGAGGCATAAAAAATACGATGGAAAAGGTTGTTTCTGGAGCCTTGTTGTTTCGGAAACAGTAACATGGGTTGTTGTAAGGAGGGAATCGTTATTGAGAGGGCCGTTGTAGGGAGGGAGCACTGTAGCGATAATGAACTGCTCAGCAAGTGTGGGTAAACCATTCTACCAACAAGTAGAAGTGTGTGATTATTTGCTGATCCGGAATCGATAATTGGTGTCTGGTATAATTCGACAGGGAATTTCTGACAGTTACGTCATAGTTAGTTTACTTGAATATTTATTGACATGTTATTTCTTAAAAGAGAAGTCTGTGATTAATTGATTATGATGATCACTTGCTTGTGGAGTCCGTAGGCGAGTGGATAAAACGTTTTCATCCGAATCCAAATATACCTGGTTCGAAACCCACGTATTTCATTTTTTTATTTTTTTTTTGTCTCGACAACGATTAAACAGGAACAGAAAAAGATAAAAAAGAGAACATATCCTATAGAAAACATATATATTGACAGAACTTAAAAACAGAAGTAAAAGTAATAAAAGTATAAACACCGGTGAGTTTCGAACTCGGGTAGCGAGCATGCAAAGCCGCACACACGTCCTTTAGACCACGGTATCGGATATCCCATTGTGTAATGTTTGCCTTATTTAATAATTATCCCATGCACAGCATATATTGAAGAAACCCCGTCTAAATTAAGTTTTGTTATTGTTTTGACGTAACTTCCAGTTTGTTTATCTGTACATGTATATTGTATTGTCCTGGGGTATTTTTTACCTGTCAGAATGTGAATATTCCTACGTCACTGAAAGGATATATTTAGCTTCGGTAAACCTGTGTTTCAAACGTTTTTCACGAGATTCACAATAAATATACATGTACTCGAATAGGCCAAGTAGGAAAGTTTTATCATCGGAAACAATCGATATCAACTGAAGCTATAATTATGGCTTGTTCAGCAAGCGTATACTTATTTAAATTTTGACAGGTTAAAAAAAACAGGGCAATACATGGAAATAATAGTATACAAATTGAATGGGTTAATTATGCAACCAAAATGCCTTGATATGTCAGTCGGTAAACATTTTCAACTGAGACTGAAGCTCGTTCGGCGAGACGAGACTTTAACATTGTAATTCTAATTCAGTAGATTTGATTAGCCACCATGTGAACATATAAGAAACATAATTACACGATATACTGTCGGAAAACCTCAAGTGTCGTTAAAAGCCGTCTCGAAGTTTATAAATGGAGTCTTATTAAACTTTTGAATTTAATTTATATGCTGAATTGTAAAATGTTTTGGAAATAGGACAGGGTAACGGTTTCGTATATGATGACGTTTTGACTTATGTCGGTAGCTTATATCTCACAAACAAAATTTAATGTTGCACATACCAAAATGGTGCGTTGTATGTTTGTTTGCATCTGGTTTTTACGTCTCTTTAATCCATTTATTCCAATACATGTTAAAAGACCGTCCAGATGTTATTTCGGAACCGATCCATTTGTCATGTTTAGGGGACACAGGGAACACACTATTTGCTGCAATAAGCCATTGGCATTTATGGGTTAAGTAAACATTCCAGACCCTGATCAGACGGTTCCATTATTAACCCTCCGATCTTGGTCTACACCGTTTCCGTTTGTCTGTTTAAGGGAACGCTGTGTACTATTGGGTTACCATAATTTCAATCACATTTCGACGTCGTATGCACATATAGGAGCGTTCTGTTTTACTTTCACCTTGCTTTAAGCAGCCACCTGCCTTAAATACCAACTAATTAACACAATTTAGTGGCCGTTATAGAGAGGTTTTACTGTATGTAAATGGGATTGTGTTTGGTATATCATTACGTTCAAAAGACAATGGAATTAGACATCAAGTTTTATATATGAACATATTGCTTAACATGATAAAACATTACAGTTTACTACTATGTTAATTTGTTCATTCTCCAGTTTTCTTTCAAAATCATTATCATATTGAACAATTTTGGATCTTACCCTTCGCTTGCTGAATTTTAAAATACATATCTCCTTCTTTACCCATGCCCTGTTGTATAATTGCATATATATTCACTGTGTACAAGTATTTCGCTGTGCAATCACTGCTGTGGAGTGCACTGGTTGCACAATCAACTTGTAAATAGTGCAGACCCTGATGAGACAGCTCCTGCAGGAGCTGTCTCATCTGGGTCTTCACTATTTGCAGGTAGGTATATTGACGTGAACAGCAAGCGAAGGGTTAATGACACGCAGAATTACTCGGTCATCACCGATAC